>AP018155.1:19147638-19827701 GCA_003052745.1 Caenorhabditis inopinata | reverse complement strand
TTGTATTCACTGCGGGGTTCGCCACGGTGAAATATTTTGTTACTTTTTAAGTATTGGTCCTCTCGGACAAGAGATCAAAATCTGAAATCAAAGGAAATCATGAAAAAATGTATTATTTATTTATATTTGAGAAAAAGAACGAAGAAAATCGGTGAAAATCGGTTTTCAAATCGCAAAATAAACGAAATTCATTTCAAAATTTTAATGCTTCCCTCTTGTCCGAGAGGACCAATACTCTCTCGCTGAGAGACGCAGAGTTTTCGTGTCAATGGAGCGCGATTGAAAAAGTAACAAAATGTTTCACCGTGGATCGCCCCCACCTTCGCCCAAATATGGAAAACAAACCTTTTTCAAATCTAACAATTCTTCTACTGAAATTGACTGAAACGTCACCTCGAAATGAGGAAAATGAAGGAAATTGTGTGCGGAGACGCCAGTGATTATGAAATTAGATGTGAAGCATTTGGCATTTTTCCAATGCTCCATCTCCACTATTTCAGTGAATTCCATCGGCTGAATGCTTTCATTCGAAGTGAACAATGTCATCGATTCAATTGATTGTGGATCTATCAGTGATAAAGCTGTGATCACTGATCTCGTATGAATCAAATTAATACCGAATTCGTCCACCTTCAAAAGTCGATTTTCTAATGCCAGAAAACACTTCAAAGTTTCCAAAAATTGCAGGAAATGATTGGAATATTCAGATTCATTGGCGAATGCTATTGATTGAAGACGTTGCTTTTGAAATTTGAGAATTAACTGTAAATCTCGTAATGCGAGTTCCACAAAATCTCCGTTCACGATCTTCTCTGAACCATCGCTTCTAACTATGCTCCGCCCACTCTCCTCAGTTTTCTCGTATTCCACCACATCTTCCCTCTTTTCTACATTCCAACTTCGTTTTTTTGAATAGTACACGAATTGAATTCCGCAATCGGTTACAAGAATATAAACATATACTAAATGTGCTTCAGGCTTGATGTCGTCAATGCGGATTCTGAGACTACGGCACACTTTTCGAAGATTTTGACTGGAAATTTGTTAATCAGTGTGTGTTCTCGATCCCAGTTCATCGATTCTTAGTTCCGAAAAAAGAACCGATCAAAAATCGGTACTTTGGAATCGAAGAAGAATCGATTAATAATCGAAACGATTCTTCGATTTTTTACTGATTCTTAATCGATTCTTTTTCGATTCCAAGTCATCGAGCGATAATCGGTAAAATAATCGAAATTTTAAAAAATCGATACCACATTTTTCGATTCTTTACCGATTTCGGCTGAACCATTCACGCAAGCGTAATTTCGGGGTGTCGTTGCTCGCTTTGAAACCGCGAAAAAATGCCTTTTAAAACAAAAAATGAAAAGGCAAATGAAAAAATATCTTTGAAAGCGAGCAACGACACTCCGAAATTACGCTTGGGTGAGTGGTTTAGCTGAAATCGGTAAAGAATCGAAAAAGAATCGTATCGATTCTTTACCGATTTTATTTAAAAATCGATACGGTGAAATCGAAAGACACACACTGGAGATGTTGGCCAGCTTTTGGTCAAAGATTGAGAGAACTTTATAACCGAGTTTTCACCAATCATTGTTTAACCAAAAAATCAACTCACATAGATTTGAATCCAACTCTATCGAAAATATTTGTTGCCACCACATCCGGCAGATTACAAAGCGATGGTGGGGTACGCATTTTCTGAAATAAATACGAATTATATGGAAAACAGTTTCTTTTTACAATAATGAGTGAAACTGCAAATTTTCAGATCAATAAACCAAAAAACCGCCGAAAAAAGAGTGAATTCTGAGCAGTTTATAATCCAAAATGTCTAAATTATTAAATCAATAAAATAGTCCGAATTTCAGCTCTCTGGGAGTTATTCTCTAGAGCTCTCTAGAGGGTTTAGTAATAATATTAATAAATAGGCATAAGATATAGAATATATAAGGAGCGGGAGATCATCTTAGCCACACCAAGGTCTCACCATCATCTTACGAGTCTCAACCGCCGACTGACCAGCAATCCTCCTCTGCACGTCCTCCTTGTACGCAGGGTTAGTAGGCGTGGTCAACCACTGAGCGTAGAGTACGCTGTATACTCTTCATTTGTAGGGTTCCACTGTGCAGTATTGTTGATTGCGATTCGCTAGTATAGGTTGTGGCCGAGGTGAGCCCAGAGAGAGAGAGAAAGAGAGAGAGAGAAAGAGAGAGAGAGAGAGAGAGAGAGAGAAAGAGAAAATACTATAAAAGGAAAATCTACTTATTATTAAGTGAATAGTTCCGTCTGTGTGTCCGTCTGTCTGCCCAAAACGTTTCTTTGAATAACTCAAAAGATCTCCTACACCTCCTACAGTACCGGCCATAAAGATATCATATTATGGTTTTTCGACCATATCTCATTCGATATAAAACGAATCACTCTGATTTTTTCACAGTTTGTTCATGAAGCAACAATTCATCAGCTAACAACATTTGGATTTGCGAAACTAATGAATACAGGAGTAATTTGAAAAAGAATGAAAACAGCAAAAAACCCATATTTCTTAAATGAAACTTCGTGCTCTTAAAAATTGTCCTATCTGCGAGATTTCAATATTTTGTGGGAAAACCATTTGCATCAATTACTGCCTGGCATCTACAGGGCATAGAATCGATCATTGTGTCGATGGTTGATTGGGGAATCTTCTTCCACTCCTCCTGGAGAAGTTTGAACTTTTCGTCGATGTTTGAAGCAGTTTTACCGGTCAATCTCTTTTCAAATTCCTCCCATAGGTGCTTAATAATGTTCTGGTCCGAGCTTTGACTCAGCCAATCCAAAAGAATGACACGGCGGCGGTTGAACCATTTGCACATGTGTTGAGAACTATGCTTTGGATCATTATCCTGCTGATACACAAAGGCACGGCCTACGCTAGAAAGTGCCCAGGATCTCATGATGTTCTCCAAAATATTCTCATATCCGTAGTGGACGAGATTACCGACGATGCGCTTGAGAAAACCCATTCCAGTGGCGGAGAAGCAACCCAAACCATCTGGTTCAGAAGTCATCTTCATAGGACCCGCCAGGACTGGGCCAATATTGTCTAGTCGGACGAAAGCAAGTACAACTTGTTTGGAAGTGACGGTGTGAAGTGGATTCGTCGTCCTACCGGCATTCGCTACGTCCCCAAGTATCAACTGCCAACCAAGAAGCACGGTGGCGGTTTCTGCATTGTTTGGGGTTGCTTCTCCGCCACGGGAATGGGTCCTCTCAAGCGTAGCGTCGGTAATATCGTTTGCTACAGATATGAGAATATTTTGGATAACACCATGAGATCCTGGGCACTTTCTAGCGTAGGCCGTGCCTTTGTGTATCAGCAGGATAATGATCCAAAGCATAGTTCTCAACACATGTGCAAATGGTTCAACCGCCGCCGTGTCATTCTTTTGGATTGGCTGAGTCAAAGCTCGGACCAGAACATCATTAAGCACCTATGGGAGGAATTTGAAAAGAGATTGACTGGTAAAACTGCTTCAAACATCGACGAAAAGTTCAAACTTCTCGAGGAGGAGTGGAAGAAGATTCCCCAATCAACCATCGACACAATGATCGATTCTATGCCCTGTAGGTGCCAGGCAGTAATTGATGCAAATGGTTTTCCCACAAAATATTGAAATCTCGCAGATAGAACAATTTTTAAGAGCACGAAGTTTCATTTAAGAAATATGGGTTTTTTGCTGTTTTCATTCTTTTTCAAATTACTCCTGTATGCATTAGTTTCGCAAATCCAAATGTTGTTAGCTGATGAATTGTTGCTTCATGAACAAACTGTGAAAAAATCAGATTGATTCGTTTTATATCGAATGAGATATGGTCGAAAAACCATAATATGATATCTTTATGGCCGGTACTGTACCTTGATATGCGGGATGGCGTCGTGGCCACTCGAGCACTTCGAGCACAATATCTTTAGGAGATTGCAGGGTACTTTGGATACTGTAGAACCGTACACCCAAAAACTACAAAACTGTCTTATCAACGATAAAAACAGCCAATATTTGGCAGTGGAAAATAGTGGTATTCAAGAAATTTGACAAATTGTTAAAAGTTTTCCGGAGGCTGTCCAAGGTTGAAAGTCCAATCTGGTTGAACTCTGTCGGATGGTCGGCGGAATTGGATGTGCGCTCGGGTAGAGATCTCAAACTTGGGTAATTAAACTTTTTATTTTAAAGGAAAAGATAAAGAAAAAGGGAAAAGATAAAAGTTAACAAAAGAAAAATAGAAAAATTAGGGAGAGAAAAACAGCTGTAAATAGTGCTCAATCGAGCACTCTTTACTGCTGTCTACAGTCTTTACAGCCAGCCAGTCGAGCAAACAGGATTCCGTCGATCATTCTCAACCATCGACCACATACAGTCAGTACAACGCTTGCTCGAGGTTGGCCGCGAAAATCATATACAGTATTAATTAAATCTAATCTTCAACAATATCAATCAAACTTAGCCAATATTTGGACTTGTTTCATTATCATATTTTACAAAAAAGTTCCGCGATCCTCGATACATTATATCCCACCACGACTTGATAACAGTAGCACAGTAACTGAAATTAAAGAATATGCGAATGAAGGGAAGAATAAGGAGACGCTCACTTTTTCCTGTTTTCTCCGACATTTCTGAAAGGACTGATTTTGATGGGATGCATTGCGACCATACCATACGACGACCATACCATACTCATACCCCTCAAAAATCATTTGCTCACCTCAATGAATTCCAGCGGAAACCCTCGTGGCCACATTTCCTTAATTCCGTAAAACTGATAAGGATTGAAGAGACGTTTACTGAATTAAAATACTTTTATAAAGCAAGGAAAACCAATATCTCCATGTAAGACGAATTCAAGACGAAGAAAAAGACGAGATGTCGGCGGAGACGGGACCAGACGGGCGAAAATTTGCCCGATTGGGGGCCTTAGAATTTACAAATAAATGTGAACAAAAACAAACTTTATTTCCGTTGCATTCTTCTGCTGTACTTGATATCGCAATCCAGAAATTGTATCTTCGTAATCAAACTGTTTCAGACCTTTTACGGAATTAAGGAAATGTGGCCACGAGGGTTTCCACTGGAATTCATCGAGGTGAGCAAATGATTTTTGAGGCAATCATTCTCAGTGACGCGTCTGGGTCATTTTGGTGATTTTCATGATTTATCCACATGAATTCAGAATCACAGCAATAACAATGGAAGTCAAGTTCTCTGCTATCAAATGGAAAGATCAGCTGTACAGCAGGGATTAGTTCATCATGATCCGGATGTCGATGCTGTCTACAGGTATGTATGCATACTGTCAGACTATGATTCCTTGCAAATATCTCGCATCTTGCAGGCTACTGAACGCTGATTCAAAGAAAGGTTTAGATGTGAAATTCAACAAATTCGCCCCTCCTATCACTCTATCGGTTGGAACTTATTCTCCGTGGAATTCCCAGAATACACTTTTCCATAAATCTGCGTTTCATACTCTTTTTCTACCAACAACCGTCTCATTCAGGTAAGTTTCCAGCGATCTGAAATTGTCAAAAATATCAATTTTCTTCCATAATTTTGTGTAGTAGAGAAGCAGCGAGCGGATTTTAGACCCAATTTTTCTTTTGCTTTGATCGTTCTGTGCTGTGCTAAAACTATAATTATCTCTGAAAACCTTACTGTCACTTACTGTGTTTTCTGATGATATTCACTTGAAGCGTCAAAAAAGAAATGCATATGACGTCAAGTAAATTCCGGACATCCATTTCGTTTTTCATTCAGAAAATGTAGCTCAGTAGTGGAGAACTTTTTTCTAGTTTTTCTCCTCCCGACTAAAAAATTGAATTTTCGGAAAAAATAGTTTCATTTCGTATTGCGGAAAAAAAATATTACGATTGATGAAAACAATTTGGATGCTTAAAACTCGGATTCAGAATGAGAAAGAAAACTCACGAATACCTTTCAAATTTCAGAAAGACAGCTTAAGACTAAAGAATCAGAAAGACTACTCAAGTATTGAAGAAATTTCGAAATGTAATGGAAGAAAAGGGCGTTATTGTGTTTACATGAAGACAATAATTTGATTTCAGTGTTTGCAGTATACATCATATGAAGGTAGATAACGAAAATTGTTCGCAGATAACTACCATTAAAACGCTCACACCCTTCAAATTTCCGAAAGACAACTAATTGATAACTCAGGTCTTGAAGGCATTTTAAATGCACTTCAATGGATGTTACTTGTCGTCTTCTATGGAGTTCTGGTCCTAGCTCATTTCGTGAGTGGAGTAGTCTGCCAAGGTAGACATACTCATCCACGTCTTCGATTGTTGCGTTATCACTGATGATCATCGGATATGATTTCTTCATAATCGAGTTTAAATCAATTTAAAACAAGAATTATCTTCAATTATTCAAAGTGAAAATAAGAATAATTAAAAAGAAAATTCCGTTTCAGATGAAACCGCGATCAAAAGAAGTGCTCATTTTATTAGTTTGTGCAGTGTTCCTTATCATTTATACTTTTTATTATTATGGTCTCCTGAATATGGTAAATGGATTCGGGTTCGTCGAACTATTCTTTCTCTTTAAAATTAAGTACGTTTCTCTGCAGTCCGATACAAAAATCAGACGATCACTTAATTGGTTATGGAATGCCTGACGTCAAACAAGGGAACAAGTGGATAGTGGTGACAAGTGTCAGTTTGCCAACTGAAGACGTTAAGGTAACCTCGAATTTCTTCTGATTCCTCTGATGTCCTTTTTGGAAGAGCCAAAGAGAATTGCAGATATTTGCAGATAGCTCAGTAATTGATTTAATATCGTGCTACCATGAATTAAGCTTAAAATATTAATAAATACCTAGAACATTTTCAGAGACTAGCGTCCTTCTCCGACTGGAATCTAGTGGTAGTTGCAGACAAAAAAACTCCACTTGACTGGAAATTGAATAATGTTCATTTTCTTTCTGTTGAAATTCAAGAGAAATTGCGTGAGTTTTTTACTGAAAAGTTTGGCTTAAATTGGTTTTGTTTAAAACTGAAAAAAAGTTCGGAAAAAAATCGAAAGAATCTAAGCTTCAGCAATCATTTTCATACAATAAATTCAATCAATCAATAAGAATGATCAGCCAATAATTTGAGTTCTTTTCAGCATTCTATACATTGAAATATCTTCCTTATAAGTCGTATACTCGTAAAAATATTGGATATTTATACGCAATTTATCGGGGAGCTCAATGGATTTATGACACTGATGACGACAATAAACCTTATGATAAGTTGTTTTTGGATCACTGAAAGCTTGCTGATTTGATGATTAATCCAATCCAAATCACAGTAATTTTTGTGAATTTCGCAATTTTAAGGTTGGGTCTGAAACAATTTGATTACGAAGAAACAATTTCTGGATTGCGATATCAAGTACAGCAGAAGAATGAAACTGAAATAAAGTTAGTTTTTGTTCGCATTTATTTGTAAATTCTAAGGCCCGTCTCCGCCGACATATCGTCTTTTTCTTCGTCTTGAATTCGTCTTGCGTGGAGATATTGATTTTCCTTGATTTATAAAAGTAATTTAATTCAGTAAACGTCTCTTCAATCCTTATCAGTTTTACGGAATTAAGGAAATGTGGCCACGAGGGTTTCCGCTGGAATTCATCGAGGTGAGCAAATGATTTTTGAGGGGATCATTCTCAGTGACGCGTCTGGGTCATTTTGGTGATTTTCATGATTTATCCACATGAATTCAGAATCACAGCAATAACAATGGAAGTCAAGTTCTCTGCTATCAAATGGAAAGATCAGCTGTACAGCAGGGATTAGTTCATCATGATCCGGATGTCGATGCTGTCTACAGGTATGTATGCATACTGTCAGACTATGATTCCTTGCAAATATCTCGCATCTTGCAGGCTACTGAACGCTGATTCAAAGAAAGGTTTAGATGTGAAATTCAACAAATTCGCCCCTCCTATCACTCTATCGGTTGGAACTTATTCTCCGTGGAATTCCCAGAATACACTTTTCCATAAATCTGCATTTCATACTCTTTTTCTACCAACAACCGTCTCATTTAGGTATGTTTCCAGCGATCTGAAATTGTCAAAAATATCAATTTTCTTCCATAATTTTGTGTAGTAGAGAAGCAGCGAGCGGATTGTAGACCCAATTATTCGGTAATTTTACAGAATCGCCCCCCCCCACACCTCTATCGGCCCCCGATAACCGGAATCACCCTCCACACAGTTATCTTTTCGATAACTTTTGGATGTGGGGGTGATTGTGTGTGGGGGGACGATTGGTATCAATATCCGAATTGCCCCCCCCCCCAATGTTGAAAAAAGGAATGATTACATTTCCCCGGGTTTCGATCGAAAATACCGCTATAATACCAATTTTTCTTTTGCTTTGATCGTTCTGTGCTGAAACTGTTACGTAATTTCAGAACAACGGACATCTGGAGGTCATTCATCTCGCAAAAGATACTACATTTATCGGGACTCACCGTTTCATTTGTGCCTACCAATGCGATTCAATTCAGAAATGCTCATGACTACCTAAAAGATTTTAAAGATGAGAAACGGGTTTATGAAGACTCTGGAGCCTTCATCAAATTCCTACACTCCTGGAAATGCTCCTCCGAGACTCAGGCTATCAACGCAACAGAAACATTAGAGAACTGTATTAAACAATTCAGTGATGATCTTGTCAAAAATGAGTTCTGGGGAAAAGAAGATTCCAGACTGTTTGGGTTATTTCTGAAAGATCTCAAGGAAATTGGATTTCAGTTTCCAAAATATCTAGGGGGCGGCTATAAGGATTCCTTTATTGCTTCGAGTAGCGAGAAAACGAGGGATGTCAACTGTAGAAGAATGCATTTGGAATTCGATTTGATCGACCCAAAGAGCGACGAAGATGACGTAAATTTACATTGATCGCCTATGATCGTTTCACTCTTTTCTTTATTTTTTTAATTTCAGAAAAGTGTCAGAAAAGCAGTTGAAAAGCTGAATTATTTCGGAGATATTATTGATTGGTGCAATGAAACTGGATACTTTAGTAAGTGTTTTAAGAAAGAAGGGTCAGCGGCGTTGGTCCGTTTGCACTTCAAAGGTCTTTTCATCTTGCATGGTCGCCTGGAATCAAACCTGCTCTCTGAAAAGGGAGATTCTGAAATTCAACAGAATTCGTGAAAATTGCAGACACGTCGAAAGCTTTTCCGTCTCCTAAGCAACTGGCTGCGCAACATAAACAAACATATGAATTGCAGAAAGATTCTAATAGTGTAAGTGGATTTATACATTTGGCACTAGCAGTAATCGTTGAGAAAGCTGACATTCATGAGCCTCCAGGGATTTCTTGTGTCTGAGATTCCAGAACCGCGAGCTAAAGCCATCAGAGATTGCTGTAAAACTTCAAATATAGACAGTTTTCTATTGGGTTGAGGAATAAGTTCGTAGAGTTTTTGTTTCACAAAGATTTATTTGAACATGAATATTTGAACTCGAATTAAGATGATTAAGGATTGTCTTTTCATGACAGTTCATTGGCGACCATCTTCCTTCAATAGTGCCTTCAGATGCTCTTCGTCTAATTCTGCAGGTCGTCGTCCGCTTCGAGGCGTGTCTTCAAGATTAAAGTCGCCATTTTTGAACTTTGCGAACCATTTCTGTGCAGTAGACACGCATAAGACACCTTCTCCTTACATACTGCATATTTCCCGAGCGGCTTCGGCTGCTTTTTGCTTTCAATGAAAAGCTGTCGAAAATGCTGATTTTTGCTTCCTGGATAGTTCATTTCTTCATTTCTAAGCCTGAAAAATGATGAAAAATTGAAATTTCAGAACAAACTAAAAACACTGTTTTGTAGAGCAGAAAAAGCGCTATCAGATAAATAAATACACTTTGTTGTGAAACGAAATATAATATAAAAACTCTACGAACTTATTCCTCAACCCAATAGTTTATACAGTACTGGCCATAAAGAATGTCCGCGTGCTTTTTTTTGGGCTGAATCAAAAACTGTAAAAAATTAAAAACTTTTGCAATGATGCAATTTCATTTTCTGCAAGTTGCTGTAAAGGTGTTCCGCAGCTACAGTAGAATTTTCACAACAAAATATCTGTTTTCAGCGTAGTTATCCCAAAAAAAAAGCCTGCGGACATTCTTTATGGCCAGTACTGTATATAGTCAAGCTTATCTAGCCGGCCTCGCTAAATGGCTCTCAAACTCTTCCGCTTGATTATCATCAGGCGAACAGGAATTCTTAAAACTCACTGAGAACTAAACCTTGTTATAATAAGTAATTCGTTTCACTTTAAACCTGTTTTGAGTTTTTGAATTCTGACGATCATAACCGCGAGGCTCACATTTCAAGTACGCTCAAACCTGTAGTGTGCAATTCGTGATTTCTTAATGAAAATTGTCCTTTATGTCTTTGTCTATATAAGTTGCTCTGTCAAAGATCAAAAAGAAAGAATCAAAAAGAAAAATAAACTTCAATAGTGCCTTCAGATGCTCTTCGTCTAATTCTGCAGGTCCTCCGCTTCGAGGCGTGTCTTCAAGATTAAAGTCGCCATTTTTGAACTTTGCGAACCATTTTTGTGCAGTAGACATGTCTAAGACACCTTCTCCATACACACTGAATATTTCCCGAGCGTCTTTGGCTGCGTTTTGATTTGATGAAATGCGAAGCCTCCTGGATAGTTCATTTCTAAGCCTGAAAATTGATGAAAAATTAAAATTTCAAAACAAACTAAAAACACTGTTCTGTAGAGCAGAAAAAGCGCTATCAGAGAAATATATACACTTTGTTGTGAAACAAAATATAATATAAAAACTCTACGAACTTATTCCTCAACCCAATACATTAGGAACCAACAGTAATCGTGTCCTTCAATAAGCGGAGCTTCGTTCGAAACTGTAGTTTTACAGGTGTTAATACTAGTAAATAATTATCCATGGAAGTACGGAATGGGTTTGCTCCAGCGACTATATCAACCGTACTTCGCCACGCTCATCTTCTGCGGATCCTGGTATCCTAATGAGCTCGTAAATGAAGACAATTTCACGTCTACAATATACCCAGCCAACTTCATTCATTTGAATCCAGAAGAGATGCGAAAAGGATATTTCGGCTATCATTGCATGACTTTGGTTAAGGAAATGCGATTGAATAATGTCGAAGGATACTTCTATGTGGCTGACGATACTGCTTTTAATATCTGGCAACGGATTGATTATTCGAAAGTACATCACTTGACAGGTGTCACTTTGAATGGGGATGGAGGATGGTGGAATATTGATGTCGGTCAGTTTCACTCCCTCGCAAGTCGATTGAAACAGTAATAACAATGGGATTCATGTACTTTGGTATCAGAGATCAGCGGTACATCTGTACAATTCTCGGTAGTCTTCCTTTAAATATCGTTTTGAGACACTGCGTGATGACCAGAGACTCTAGAATGTCTCTTAGATTCCCTAAAATCTAAAAAACCCTAAAATCCCTCACTCTTTAACTCTTCTAATGCTTTCAAAATTCGAGTTTAAGGCATGCCGGCCGCAAAAAACATTGTCGCATTCATGAAAAATACAACAAATCAGAAACTGATTGCCACATGGAAGGAGTACGAAGATCGTATAAGACAGTTTGGCTTTCTCAATGGGAATAAAACGGCATACGACGAGGTGACATCCGGAGAGTCGCGAGCTATATCAGACTTGTAAGTTATTACTTCTGGTGTGGTAAGTGCAGAGTGAGGCATAATTATAGCGCCGCTACTTTGCGTAAGTTCTGGCGCAAGCGGAACGCTTTTCCTAGCGCTCAGTATTATTTTTTTAAATTAATCATTTTATTATTAACTATTCCTGAAAATGTCAGCGAATTATATTAACTTTGAAGGTAATGGTGGGTGTTTCTCCATTCCGTCCTGCAATTGTAGAGTGTGCGACTTCTTCGGAGATTGTTAAAAAGCTAGGTCGTCAGAGAGAGAATCAGAAGAAATCCGGAAAGAAGCATGAGAAAATTGACCACAGAATATTCATTATCCAAATTTGGGAGCCCTGAAGACCGCCTTGACAGGTGCATGGGACAATTTAGACGCCTCATACCTCCGTGCCGTCATCGACTCCTATCCGAAGAGACTGCGAGCCGTCATCAAAGCGAAGGGAGGAAGATTCGAAAACTGTTAATGCTATCATTTTTGTTATGTTTTAATGAACATTGTGGGTAATTTTCAAAAGAAAATCTTTCGATTTGAAGTTTTTACACCGTTTGGAATGCGGCGCTATATTTATGCTCCACCCTGTAAGTAAGTAAGTAAGTAAGTGGGCGGTCACTGACTGAAATAATTGTAGAAATACAGACCATTTATGGGCATATGAATTACTAGTTAATTACGATTTTCGTTTCAGTTTTGCCGTTCGGCAGACGCTTGAATCAGTTCGTTTTTCAGTTTCTACATTCCAACCAAGGAGAGTGAATTTTATGCAGTTCTGATGAGAGTGTTTTATGAGAACAAATTCTTTTTGGAGTTAGCAGTCAATAAATTTCTGAAAAGTGTCGAACATCAGACGTGAGTTGATCAAAGAGAGTGATCGACAGAGAGGATATATACCTTTAGTCCCCTAATGTCAAAACAAAGCTATCTGTGGGGAAATCGTGGTGCATGGCCAAAACTGTATAACAAGAGTATGGTCGCAATGCATCCCATCAAAATCAGTCCATTCAGGAAGACCGGAGAAAACAGGAAAAAGTGAGCATCTCCTTATTCTTCCCTTCATTCGCATATCCTTTAATTTCAGTTACTGTGCTACTGTTATCAAGTCGTGGTGGGATATAATGTATCGAGGATCGCGGAACTTTTTGGTAAAATATGATAATGAAACAAGTCCAAATAATGGCTGATATTGTTGAAGATTAGATTTAATAAATATTTTTGTAGATGTCTGTGACAGTGCGGAGGCGCCTTTTTCCAAATTGCGTCTTAATTGTTTATGAGCCATGCCGATCGTTTCCCATATATGATGAAACATCTTAAACGAATTATAGCGTTCGTGACGTTCCGGGGCGGAAGTTAGAGAACTTCTTGGCGTCGCCGATTCCCTATTCTCTCGGCGGTCATAGCAGCAACTGTAGGAAGGTTGAAACGCAAAGCGGTGTAAAAGCATCATCGAAGAATAAAGAAAAATACCATTATTTGACTATTTATTCCGCTCGAGATCGAATCTGTGCACAATGAGGACAATCGGAGAAAATTTCAAGATTGATCTTAAATTTTCAGCTCTCAGCTCATAAGAACGGCAACACCACCACCAGCATCACCGTTCTTCTCACAAGAAATGCGAACTGCCCTCAATTCATTCCCAAACAGGAAGGCAACAAGCAATGAAAAATTAACGACGGGCTTCCTCAAGAGCTGCCATGAGCACGTCGATTCTCGAAGTATTTGGAAAGCGGAAAAGTTCAATTTAAATGGAAAAGCTCTAACACTACTATGATCTTCAAAAAAAAGAGACAAAACAATTTGGAGAATTATAGCTATATCTGCCTCCTCTCAGTACTTTACAAGACATTTTCAAAATTTCTATTAAATAGATTTCGAAAAACACTAGAAGAAGCCCAGTCAGCCTCAACGATCATTCTAAACCATCAACCACATACAGTCAGTACAACGCTTGCTCGAGGTTGGCCGTGAGTACCAAATCGACCAAAAAAAAAAGGAAAAAATTATATACAGTATTTATTAAATCTAATCTTCAACAATATCAATCAAACTTAGCCAATATTTGGACTTGTTTCATTATCATATTTTACAAAAAAGTTCCGCGATCCTCGATACATTATATCCCACCACGACTTGATAACAGTAGCACAGTAACTGAAATTAGAGAATATGCGAATGAAGGGAAGAATAAGGAGATGCTCACTTTTTCCTGTTTTCTCCGTCCTTCCTGAAAGGACTGATTTTGATGGGATGCATTGCGACCATACTCTTGTTATACAGTTTTGGCCAATTTTCGCGATGTTCCCACAGATAGCTTCTGTGCTCGCTTTACAGCAGCACTCCTCCAAGTGATGATTCATATCATCCAATTTCTTTCTTATGAATCCATTAAGACCAAACCATCAACCCTCATTTTTGCCTGTTACACTGTAAACTCTTACCCCCACATGACGCATCTAAAAGCCATAGGTATACTGTAGGCTTTTAACTTTAACCTTTCTTCCACTTTCCCATCAACCACTTTGATGATTAACGTTATTGTAACACTGCCCCATACAAACGCTCATTCCCCAGAGCATTCAATTAACCCCGACATTTAGCAAGGTACAGTTACACTGTAATGTTCCGCCTACTTTATAGAAGAGTGCAGTATAAAAGAGCTCCAGTAGAGCTCTTTTCATTCGTTACCCTATTATTGTATATCTTCATTTTAACTCTTATTTCTTTATTGTTACGTTAGTTAACTTTTCTTATTATTGAAATAAAGGTTTAATTACCCAAGTTTGAGGTACCGACACACAAGCCACATCTTGTATTCCGGACAACTCATTCTACCAATCCCACAACCCAAAAGCAACACTGAACCACTCTACATCAGATTCAATTTGAATCTAACACAGCTTCCTTTTGATATTAGGGGTCTGAAGGTAGGTATCCTCCCTGCCGATCACTCTCTTTGATCAACTCACGTTTGATGTTCGACACTTTTCAGGAATTTATTGACTGCTAACTCCAAAAAGAATTTGTTCTCATAAAACACTCTCATCAGAGCTGCATAGAATTCACTTTCTTTTGTTGGAATGTAGAAACTGAAACACGAAAGCGGTGCGGTAAAAGCGGTAAAACGGAACGAAAATCGTATTTAACTAGTGATTCTCGATGTTCCCAGTAATGGTCTGTATTTCTACAATTATTTCAGCCACGCCAGAAGTAATAACTTACAAGTCTCCTTCGGTCCGAGACTCTCCGGATGTCACCTCGTCGTATGCAGTTTTACTCCCATTGAGAAATCCAAACTGTCTCATACGATCTTCGTACTCCTTCCACGTGGCAATCAGTTTCTGATTTGTTGTATTTTTCATGAATGCGACAATGTTTTTTGCGGCCGGCATGCCTGAAACTCGAATTTTGAAAGCATTAGAAGAGTTAAAGAGTGAGGGATTTTAGGGTTTTTGAATGTTAAAGAATCTAAGAGACATTCTAGAGTCTTTGGTCACCACGCAGTGTCTCAAAACGAAATTTGAAGCAAGACTACCGAGAATTGTACAGCTGTACCGGTGATCTCTGATAGCAAAGTACATGAATCCCATTGTTATTCCTGTTTCACATCAGAATCGACTTGCGAGGGAGTGAGAGGGAAATGCAATCGAAAACTAACCGAAATCACTATTCCACCATCCTCCATCCCCATTCAAAGTGACACCTGTCAAGTGATGTACTTTCGAATAATCAATCCGTTGCCAGATATTAAAAGCAGTATCGTCAGCCACATAGAAGTATCCTTCGACATTATTCAATCGCATTTCATTAACCAAAGTCATGCAGTGATAGCCGAAATATCCTTTTCGCATCTCTTCTGGATTCAAATGAATGAAGTTGGCTGGGTATATTGTAGACGTGAAATTGTCTTCATTTACGAGCTCATTAGGATACCAGGATCCGCAGAAGATGAGCGCGGCAAAGTACGGTTGATATAGTCGCTGGAGCAAACCCATTCCGTACTTCCATGGATAATTATTTACTAGTATTAACACCTGCAAAACTTGAATTTGGCAACGCTGAGCTCCTTATATATATTAGGTTGATGCAAAAGTTATGTCGTTTTTATGTTGTTTACTTTTGTGAAAGATTTTTGAATAAAATGTTTGGTTATCTGTGGTCGTGTTATATATCATTTTAAAGAGCGTAATTCGCTCTATCTACTTGTCTTATTGATTTTTCCTTCAAATAATTATGTCACTTTTTATAGCACTTCAAAAAAGCATGGATAAAAGGCAAATTCGAACGATTTTCTTGTTCCAGTTCAAACTAGGCCGAAACTCTGTCGAGACAACTCGCGATATCAACGATGCATTTGGCCAAGAAACCACTAATAAACGTACGGCACAACGGTGGTTCAAAAAATTCCGTAGCGGTGACGAGAGCCTCGAAGATGAAGATCGTGACGGCCGGCAGTCTGTGATTGATAACGAGCCTTAATCGAAGCCGATCTTCTCAAATCAACACGAGAAGTTGCCGAAGAACTCGACGTTGACCAATCAACAGTCGTTGTTCATCTGAAGCAAATAGGCAAATCAAAAAAGCTCGACAAATGGGTGCCACATGAATTAGACGAAAATCAAAAAATATCGTCGTTTTGAGGTGTCGTCCGCTCCTCTTTTACGCAACAAAAATGATCCGTTTCTTGACCGGATCGTAACTTGTGATGAAGAGTGGATCCTCTACGACAACCGACAACGTTCCGCGCAGTGGTTGGATCGTGATGAGGCTCTCAAACACTTTCCGAAGCCGAAAATCCACCAAAAAAAGGTTATGGTGACTGTTTGGTGGTCTGCAGCCGGTCTCATTCACCACAGCTCCCTAAATGTGGGCGAAACAATTACAGCAGAGAAGTACTGCCAGGAAATTGACAAAATGCATCAGAAGTTACGACGTATGTGCCCAGCAGGGATCAATAAAGAGGGACAAATTCTTCTCCACGATAATGCTTGGATAACCGACCCTGCAAAAGCTGAACGAATTAGGCTATGAGACTCTGCCTCATCCACCATACTCACCAGACCTCTCGCCCACCGATTACCACTTTTTCAAGCACCTCGACAACTTCCTTCGCGAGAAATGCTTCAAAAGCCAAGACGATGCCGAAAATGCCTTCAAGGAGTTCGTCGCTTCCAGAAACCCGAACTTTTACGGTACCGGCATAAGGAAACTTGTTTCTCGTTGGCAAAAATGTATTGATTCTAATGGTTTTTATTTCGATTAATAAATTTGATTTTAAACAAAGTTATGGTCATTTAAAGTTGAAGGTTCAAAAACGACATAACTTTTGCATCAACCTAATATATACAGTACTGGCCATAAAGAATGCGCGCGGGTGTTTTCTTGGGATAACTACGCTGAAAACAGATATAATATTTTGTTGTGAAAATTCTACTGTAGCTGCGGAACACTTCAACGGCAACTTGCAGAAAATGAAATTGCATTATTGCAAAAGTTTTTAATTTTTTACAGTTTTTGATTCAGCCCAAAAAAAAGCCCGCGGACATTCTTTATGGCCAGTACTGTATAAACTATTGGGTTGAGAAATAAGTTCGTAGAGTTTTTATATTATATTTCGTTTCACAACAAAGTGTATTTATTTATCTGATAGCGCTTTTTCTGCTCTACAAAACAGTGTTTTCAGTTTGTTTTGAAATTTTAATTTTTCACCAATTTTCAGACTTAGAAACGAAATATTCAGGAGGCGAAAATCAGCATTTTCGACACTTTTCATCGAAAGCAAAAAGCAGCCAAAGCTGCTCGAGAAATATGCAGTGTGTATATGCAAAAATGGTTTGCAAAGTTCAAAAATGGCGACTTTAATCTTGAAGACACGCCTCGAAGCGGACGACTTGCAGAATTAGACGAAGAGCATCTGAAGGCACTATTGAAGGAAGATGGTCGCCAAACAAGTCGTGAATTGGCCGAAAAAATGAACTGTGATCAAAAGACAATCCTTAATCATCTTCATTCGAGTTCAAATATTCATGTTCAAATAAATCTTTTTGAAAAAACTCTACGAACTTATTCCTCAACCCAATAGAAAACTGTCTATATTTAAAGTTTTACAGAAGGCTTTAGCTCGCGGTTCTGGAATCTCAGACACAAGAAATCCCTGGAGGCTCATGAATTTCAGCTTTCTCAACGATTACTGTTGGTGCCAAATGTATAAATCCACTCACACTATTCGAATCTTTCTGCAATTCATATGTTTGTTTATGTTGCGCCGCTAGTTGCTTGGGAGATGGAAAAGCTTTCGACGTGTCTGCAATTTTCACGAATTCTGTTGAATTTCAGAATCTCCCTTTTCAGAGAGTAAGTTTGATTCCAGGTGACCATGCAAGAAGAAAAGACCTTTGATTGTGAGGTGCACTTACTAAAGTATCCAGTTTCATTGCACCAATCAACAATATCTCCGAAATAATTCAGCTTTTCAACTGCTTTTCTGACACTTTTCTGAAATTAAGAAAAATTAAGAAAAGAGTGAATCGATCATAGGCGATCAATGTGAATTTACCTCATCTTCGTCGCTTTTTGGGTCAATCAAATCGAATTCCAAATGAATTCTTCTACAGTTGACATCCCTCGTTGTCTCGTTACTCGAAGCAATAAAGGAATCCTTATAGCCGCCCCCTAGATATTTTGGAAACTGAAATCCAATTTCCTTCAGATCTTTCAGAAATAACCCAAACAGTCTGGAATCTTCTTTTCCCCAGAACTCATTTTTGACAAGATCTTCACTGAATTGTTTAATACAGTTCTCTAATGTTTCTGTTGCGTTAATAGCCTGAGTTTTGGAGGAGCATTTCCAAGAGTGCAGGAACTCGATGAATGCTCCAGAGTCTTCATAAACCCGTTTCTCATCTTTAAAATCTTTTAGGTAGTCATGAGCATTTCTGAATTGGATCGCATTGGTAGGCACAAATGAAACGGTGAGTCCCGATAAATGTAGTATCTTTTGCGAGATGAATGACCTCCAGATGTCCGTTGTTCTGAAATTACGTAACAGTTTCAGCACGGAACGATCAAAGCAAAAGAAAAATTGGTATTATAGCTGTATTTCCCCCCCCCCCACAAACCTCGGTATTACCTCCCACTGGAATGAACCGGAATCGCCCCCCCCCCCATTTTTATTTTATTCATCCAAAAATCACGTCGAAACGATGAAGGGGCATCCACGTTACAGAGACGTGGTTTCGGGGAGGGGGGGGGGGTGATTCTGGAAGCGTGGGGTGGTGATTCCGGTTAATTCCAATGGGGGAGAACAATGATAAAACGTGGGGGTCATTGTGAAAGGTTACCTCTTTTCCGGAATCGCCCCCCACATCTAGAGGTGGGGGGCAATTCGGATATTGATACCAATCGTCCCCCCACACACAATCACCCCCACATCCAAAAGTAATCGAAAAGATAACTGTGTGGGGGGTGATTCCGGTTATGGGGGGCCGATAGAGGTGTGGGGGGGGGCGATTCTGTAAAATTACCGAAAAATTGCGATTACAATCCGTTCGCTGCTTCCACAAAGTTATGGAAGAAAATTGATATTTTTGACAATTTCAAATCGCTGGAAACTTACCTAAATGAGACGGTTGTTGGTAGAAAAAGAGTATGAAATGCAGATTTATGGAAAAGTGTATTCTGGGAATTCCACGGAGAATAAGTTCCAATCGATAGAGTGATAGGAGGGGCGATTTTGTTGAATTTCACATCTAAACCTTTCTTTGAATCAGCGTTCAGTAGCCTGCAAGATGCAAGATATTTGCAAGGAATCCTAGTCTGACAGTATACAGGGTGATCGCTAATTACCAGAGAAGGGCGGAATTCCGGATTCCGCGTTTTTTTTCATTCCGTCTTCCGGATTCTAGATTCCGTGAAAACATTTTTTTTCCCTTTTTGAACACCCGCAAAAATTTTTGCGAACAGAGCGCATTTACATCATAAATATTCCCTCATTAATGGTTAAAATTCCGTTTTCCGCTTTCCGCATTCCGTATTTCGCCGTTTTTTTCATTCCGTCTTCCGGATTCCTGATTCCGTGAAAAATTTTTTTTTCCGTTTTCTGGATTCCGAGTTTCCAAAATCCAATTTCGCCCTACTCTGCTAATTACCCGCACACGGGTTCTGCGCCAAGCAGGCAAACATTGACTGCATCAGTGGGGCGGATAAACTCAATTTTTTTTATTCATTTATGTATTTTTTACTATTTTAACTTGAGTTTCAGCTTTATAAGTTTTGTTTTAGCCGATTTGCACGTTCTTCTCCCCACCGTGCTACGGTGCTATCCATACCAGCGGAAAGTTCGCGGCTACGCCGCGACTTCCACTGGCTTCCACTGGCTTTCGTTTAGAAAGAATTGTAGTCGTTCTGTTTTTCTACTTGTTAGTAAAACAATTTTTTAGCAGAGTCAAAAAAGGGTGTGACCCATTTAATGGTAGTTATCTGTGAACAATTTTCGTTATCTATTATACCTTCATATGACGTTGTGTGCAAACACTGCAATCAAGTGATTATCTGGAAGTACAGTACTGGCCATAAAGAATGTCCCCTGGCTTTTTTTTGGGATAACTAATCTGAAAACAGATATTTTCTTGTGAAAATTTCACTATAGCTGCGGAACACCCTTACGGCAACTTGCAGAAAATGAAATTGCATCATTGCAAAAGCTTTTAATTTTTTTCAATTTTTTTTCGTTTTTTTCCATTTTTGAGTGTTTTTATTTATTTTCAGTTTTTGATTCAGAAGTCTTGTAAATCAGCGAATATGATTCTCTATTTTTTCTTAGAAATGGTTAGACCTATTGGAAGAAAATCCCTCACTGTAGACCTACGAGAAGCCATTATTGTCGGCTGGAAACGAGGTGATTCTACAGTGGAACTGGCTCACCAGTTCAATCGATCTCAAAGACAGATTCGTCGCGTTTTGAAAAGATACCGAGAAGATATGAGTGCTTTTTAACGTTTAAAAACTATTATTTCACGTTTAGGGAAAAGTTGTTGATCGTAAATCGCCGGGAAGACCCCGCATCGTCTCCAGGAACGTTGTTCGAAACATCCTGCGCGCGGCTCGAGAGGATCCTAGAAAGACTTCTACGGAGATTCAGATGATTGTCACTTCTCCAATGGAGCCCGTGCCTTCAAGGAGAACTATTAGAAGACGTCTCCAAAAAAATGGACTTCACGGACGCCGTCCTGTGAAGAAACCGCTGGTCAGTTTGAAGAATCGAAAACCACGTGTAGCGTGGGGTCCAAAGGAGTGGGCGAAACACGTCTGGAGATACGAATCTAAGTTAAATTTGTTTGGTACGAACGGAATTCAATGGGTTCGTCGTACAGTTGGTGCCAGGTACGACCCAAAGTACCAGTGCCGAACAGTCAAACATGGAGGCGGATCGGTGATGGTATGGGATGCTTCTCAGATACTGCAATGGGCCCGTTTAGACGTATTAATGGAATCATGGATCGGTTTGTGTATGAAGATATTTTGGAGAATACGATGAGACCATGGGCGAGAGCAAAAGTTGGAAGAGCGTTCGTTTTTCAACAAGACAACGACCGAAAGCATACCTCGAAGCATGTTGCAAACTGGTTTCAACGTCGTCGAATTAATTTGTTGGAGTGGCCAAGTCAATCTCCAGACTTAAATCCGATTGAACACATGTGGGAGGTGCTCGAGAGACAACTTCGAGGTGTCCGGGCCACCAATGCAAACCAGAAGTTCGCTCAACTTGAAGCAGCATGGGCGAGCATCCCAATCACAGTCATTAAGACACTTTTGGAGTCCATGCCACGCCGTTGCCAAGCTGTTATCGATGCAAAAGGGTACCCAACGAAGTATTAAACATTTTAAAACCGTATTTTGGTTAGATATTTTGAAGTTTTTTGTTTCCTAACATTGTTTTGAAAAGTTTCAAAAAAGGGCATTTTTCACGATTTTCTCAAATTTTGGATTTTTTCCAAAACTATCTATATTTACAAGCTACAACTTACTGAATAAGTTACTCAGGCCAGTTTTAACACTGTCAAAAAAATTTAGACCGATCGGAGCAGTGCCAGCGAATTTATTCCAAAAAAAAGCCAGGGGACATTCTTTATGGCCAGTACTGTATATCCAACAACGCTCTTTTCTTCCATTACATTTCCAAATTTCTTCAAGACTTGAGTAGTCTTTCTGAAATTCGAAAGATATTTGTGATTTTTCATTTTCATTCTGAATCCGAGTTTTAAACATCCAAATTGTTTTTATCAACCGTTACGTGGCGGTCCAAAATAAGGGTGGACCTACAGTGCTGGCCAAAAGTATATAGAAAATCGGTTTTTTCAAGATAACAAAACTCATACTCGAAAGTAGGTCATCAAATTTTTTCCCATGTTTATGAGGGTAAATTGCGTTAATTAAAAAAAAGATTTTCAGAAAAAAAATATTCGAAAAATGGAAAAATCCAAGAAAATGACAATCTGTGAAAAATGAAATAGGGAAATGATTAAAAATTATTTAATATTTTGTGGCAAAGCCTTTTGCATCATTTTCTGCCTGGCAACGACGCGGCATAGAATCCAGTAGAGCATCCACGACGGATAGTGAGATAGCCTTCCATGCAGTCTCCAATTGAGCGAATTTCTGGTCCGCATTTGCGGCTTGGACTCCTTTCAAACGACGTTCCAGTTTCTCCTACAAGTACTCGATCGGATTCAAGTCGGCGGACTGGCTGGGCCAATCCAATACGCCCATCCGACAACGATGAAACCAGTCGCGCACATTTAGAGATGTGTGCTTTGGATCATTAACTTGCTGAAAAGCCCAGGCGCGGTCTTCATTTCGGAGTGCCCATAGTCTCATTGTGTTCTCCAAGAATTTCTCATACTGAAAACAATTCATAATTCCCTGAACACGTCGTAGAGGCCCCATGGAGCCAGCTGAGAAGCACCCCGTAAAGAAACAAATCTCATATTTTGGAAAAGATCCCAAAAATAGGCGTTTGAATCGCCGCGTCTTGCTAACCGTACATAACGTCGTGGCGAGACCCAAGAAGTGCTTGATGGTCTGTGCGCGTTCTTCTATTCGACGGGAGGCCGTCGTTTCTCCATTGCTCTAGGCAAGCACCGACCACCGGGGTCTTTTTATTTTCAATCATGTCTAAAGAAAAGTCCTTCGACACCAGGAAGTTCCTGATTGATATCGCCTCTGGAGGTGCGTTATTCTGCTTAATTTTAGAAAGATTTAAGTAAAGTTCTTGATGCTTGAAAATAAATCTGTGGTTTCCCAAAGTTCTGCTATAATTGTCAAGTTTCTAAAAATTTCAATTATAGGTACCGCTGCTGCCGTCTCCAAAACCGCCGTTGCCCCAATTGAACGTGTCAAGCTTTAACTTCAGGTAAAATAATACATTAATGTGAACATTGGCAAAACTTCGTTTTAGGTTCAAGATGATTCAAAGACCATTACTGCCGACAAGCGTTACAAGGGAATCGTGGACGTTCTTGTTCGTGTCCCAAAGGAGCAAGGAGTTGCTGCTCTTTGGAGAGGAAACCTCGCTAACGTCATCCGGTACTTCCCAACTCAGACTTTGAACTTCGCTTTCAAGGATACCTACAAGGCAATCTTTTTGGAGGGACTTGACAAAAAGAAGGACTTCTGGAAGTAATTTTAATTTTCTGACTTTTTAAGAGACAATGTCTGAGGGGGTCGACCACCAGTAGTCACAGTCTAAAAAAGTTGTTTCAATTGGTCTGATTTTTTATATAATAGGTACTTGTGGTGCCCTAAGTACAAAACCGTATTCAGAATTAGGCTCCGCCCCCTTCGAGTTGAGATACGGTAGGGGTGTGTCGAAAAAAATTTTTTTTTCTTTTTTGAGATAACTTCGATTTCTTTTTTGGAATCGATAACCGGTCACTTATGAAGCATTTTTGTAGTGAATAACATTTTTCTAGCTCTTTTCCTTCCGACCAAAAAATTGAATTTTCGGAAAAAAATGATTTCATTTCCGTATTGTCGAAAAAAAATTTATTACGGCACGTGACTTCTCATCAGAATTTTATATTTCAGTGTATGGGTTACAAGAATTTATAACTGGTTGGCCTCGGTTCAGTTCAACATTTTACGCTCTATTAAAAATAATTAGAAACGGAACGGTGTGAATGAGACGAGAATTTAAAAAAAAGAAACAATCAAAAATAAGAAAACGGTAAATTCGATGAAATTCGACCTAAATTAACAACGTAGAATGGAGGATTTGTTCGAAAACACGCGCAGGGAAAATGTGCAGCGCGGTGGGAATTGTCTTTCGAAATATAGTCTGCTCCTTTAAATGTTATGGCGTCGTTGCGTAAAAATATTAGGAAATGTATTTTTTCCTCGTTTCTCAACGAAAAACATAATATCAATTACCGATTAATTTTGTCTTATTCTTCAGCCTTGTGTGGCTCCGTGAACTCGTTTATCTTATCATTAAAATCAATGAATAACACGTGGCAAAAGTTTGCCACATTGCCATACTGCCACACTAACATGAAAGTGATGTCAGTGAAATGTCACTGATCTTTATCGGCACCCTTTATATAGGCAGACCTCTCTCTGTTCGGCAATTCGAGTTCTGTCCATATCAATCAATATGGCACTCCAAATCATGATTGTGAGAGGTCTTCTCTCAATCATTTGTCTGTCCGGAATCGCAGCCGCCAATTCTGGACCTCTGACCCCGGATGAAAACAGACAGCTTCAAGAGTCCTGCGGAAATTTGATCCTTCGTAAGTCTCCAAATTGAGGCGACCTCGTCGTAGAGAACTCGAAAAATACAGACATTACGTTCAAGCTTAACGCCTGTTTTCAGAGCTAGGGCAATACGAAGCAGAGTTGGGCGGAATTGGATTTTTGGAACTCGGAATTCGGAATCCGGAAAACGGAAAAAAAATTTTTCACGGAATCCGGAATCCGGAATTCCGCCCTTCTCTGATACGCAGAGTAGCAGACAGTAACAGTCGCGGTGAGACCAATGCGCCGTTAGTTTTAATGCAGTTACTTCACAATTCTGGAGTTTTTGATAATCGGGAAGTTCGGAATTGAACGTTGGTCCGACTTCGTCTGGTCTGGTCAAGGTGCCGATTTCAATTTTAAACGTAAAGCGAGTCACGCATTTCATTGCTGCCGACTTTCTTCCACTCAGGCAATTTTTGGCACATGTGCCCCAGGTTGGGGCGCGGTTGCCGGTGCTACGCAGTAAGCGTTCACGTTGAAAAAGCTTACCGCGTAGCACCGGCAACCGCGCCCCAACATGGGGCAAATGTGCCAAAAATTACCTGAGCATATTCAACGAAACTGAATTATAATATGCACACTTCAAGAAACATCACTTTCAGCTAGGACATCCAAAAACTGGCGGGGAGTTCCCATCGATCAATCACAAATCATAAACGAAACGTTTCTTGTAACGGTTCGTCCCAGAGGCAGCGGAAGATTTCCAGTTAGCCCTGGGTTCCTCATATCCCCACGGCACGTGATGACGTCAGCGCAAGTTTTGATAGCAGATGATAAACGAACATGGAGAGTGAATGGGAAACCAGTTGAAAACTGCTGTTCTATTAAAGATAGGAAGCACGGCCGGTGAGTCGCTCTAGAACTCTTTCCTTTTTGATCCGATGCGCTCCGTCTGCTTCATGTTTAATTGGGGTACGACAGGGCGCCTGTTTCTAGTTTCTCCCATTGAAAGCGTTTGCACTTTCTACGATTTTCAGTCGCAGCGAAGTTCCAAGGGAAGTTCTGGATACGTTGGAACTTTGGGATCCGGTCAAGCCTCTCGGCGTTGAAATAGTGAAGGTAGGCATGCAATCGTTTCGTTCACTGGGACTTCGGAATTTTTTCAGTGATATATTATCGCCGTAAAAAAGTTCCGACATTTTTTCGAGCCCGCGAAAATCGGGATTCGCATTTAAAGGCTCCGCCCATTTCATCATCAGAGCGCATTTGCTATGCGCGATATGTCTTCATCAGAAGAAACGACGCAAATTGATATACAGTATCGGCCAAAAAGATATTCGCAAACAGTTTTTCGAGCATAACTTTTCTGAAACTTCCCGGATCGTTTTGATATTTTGAGACACAATTTAAAACGGTATAAGAAGTTGATTCAACAACAAGAATAATCAAATTTTCAAAAATTTGAAAAAATATCGAAAAATTTATGAAAATGGCGAAAAACCGAAAAATGGAACTTTGACTTTTGAGATCTAGGAAAGACCGGTAAATGAAAAACTACAATAAAACATGACTAAAATAGTTGTAATACTTCGTTGGGTAGCCTTTGGCGTCGATGACCGCCTGACATCTTCTTGGCATCGAGTCGAGAAGGGTGTCGATAACAGACAGGGGGATGGCCTTCCAGACAGATTGGAGTTGATCGAATTTCTGATTGGCATTCGATGTACGGACCCCTCTAAGTTGTCTCTCGACATGCTCCCAGATGTGTTCGATCGGATTCAAGTCAAGAGAATGATTGGGAAAGTCCAGAAGATCCACGTGGCGGCGTCGGAACCAGTCCTTGATGTGCTTCGAGGTGTGTTTCGGGTCGTTATTCTGCTGAAAAACGAACGCCCGGCCCACATTAAACCGTGCCCAGGGTCTCATTGTGTTTTAAAAGATGTCTTCTTACACAAATCAATCCATGATGCCTGTAATTCTTCTCAGGAGGCTGATTGAAGTCCCCGAGAAACGTAGCGTAGCATGGGCCAGAGCTCATCTTCACTGGGGACGCCAGGATTGGGCTAATCACGTGTTCGGTGACGAATCCAAGTATAATCTGTTTGGTACTGACGGTATCAAATGGATTCGCCGTCCGGTTGAATGTCGGTTCAATCCCAGCTACCAGCTCCAAACCGAGGTGGTTTGGAGCTGTTTCTCTGGGACTTCAATCGGCCCCCTGAGAAGAATTACGGGCATCATGGATCGACTTGTGTAAGAAGACATCTTTTAAAACACAATGAGACCCTGGGCACGGTTTAATGTGGGCCGGGCGTTCGTTTTTCAGCAGAATAACGACCCGAAACACACCTCGAAGCACATCAAGGACTGGTTCCGACGCCGCCACGTGGATCTTCTGGACTTTCCCAATCATTCTCTTGATTGAATCCGATCGAACACATCTGGGAGCATGTCGAGAGACAACTGAGAGGGGTCCGTACATCGAATGCCAATCAGAAATTCGATCAACTCCAATCTGTCTGGAAGGCCATCCCCCTGTCTGTTATCGACACCCTTCTCGACTCGATGCCAAGAAGATGTCAGGCGGTCATCGATGCCAAAGGCTACCCAACGAAGTATTAAAACTATTTTAGTCATGTTTTATTGTAGTTTTTCATTTACCGGTCTTTCCTAGATCTCAAAAGTCAAAGTTCCATTTTACAGTTTTTTGCCATTTTCATAAATTTTTCGATATTTTTTCAAATTTTCGAAAATTTGATTATTCTTGTTGTTGAATCAACTTCTTATACCGTTTTAAATTGTGTCTCAAAATATCAAAACGATCCGGGAAGTTTCAGAAAAGTTATGCTCGAAAAACTGTTTGCGAATATCTTTTTGGCCGATACTGTATTTAAACATTCGAAGAAACGTGTAAAAAAATTCACGATTAATACAATTTCGTTCTTTTAATCCAGTTTAATTCTGAAAATTCAGAAGAAAAAATAAAAATTCGAAAAATATATCGCGCATAGCAAATGCGCTCTGATGATGAAATGGGCGGAGCCTCTAAATTCAAATCCCGATTTTCGCGGGCTCGAAAAAATGTCGGAACCAAAAAAAAAAGAAAACGCTTTGTTAAATGGCGTATTGAACATTTTCAGGCTCGATTGTTCTACCTATGCATCAGAAATAATGAAAACGCGGTCCCATTACTTCTGGAAATCTCGCAGGTATCACCTACAAGAAAACTTCCATGTTACATTGACGGTATGCGGATTATTCGGTTACAGAGAATCACGGAGAGACATTATTTTCAGAGTATTATTCTTATAATTATCATTATTATGACTGGGCACACATTTATTCAATGGGATGGAACGGCTGGGAGCATCGTGAACTACAGGTGACACATCGAAGGCTGACGTTACAGCAGCATGAGATTTCTAAACGACCTTATTGATCATTTCAGTTATTGAAAAAATCACACCCAACGTATTTTTGGGTACAAGGGTATAAAGTGACAGGAAGTGACCGAGGCGGTCCATTGGTGAAAATATATGAGGGGAAGTCTTATGTGATTGGAGTGAAAGAATCTGGTATGAGAGCAAATGAAGACTCAATTACATTCAACTCATGTTATTTTTTATAGACTATAATGATTCCGGCTCACCCGGAATGTACTTTTATCACCTGGGCACAATCCAACAGGAGGTTTGCGAATTTTCGGGAGTCTGCTGGATACCCAAACCTGACCAATGATCTGTTTGTCTGAATGATAGTTTATTGTTTCTATTTGAAATAAAATGAAATGCAAAATGTGATCATTTAACTCCATACAACAACCGTATAGCAGTCACCGCAACTGTGGTCCTCACTTCCGCATAGGTACAGGGTGCGCCATTAATATAGCGCCGCAATCAAGACGGTGTAAAAACTTCAAATCGAAAGATTTTTTTCTGAAAATCAAAATGTTTCCAGCGTGAAGCTTTGTTACGGTCAGTCAGGAACGGGATCATCTTAAGCTTGTTTCTGACATGCTTCTTTCCGGATTTCTTCTGATTCTCTCTCTCTCTGACGACCTTGACCGCATCTGGAGTTGTCACAGACACTTCTACGTTTGTCGTTCAACGTTCCCAGCTCTCTGAAGCGAACGAGAGTACGATTCACCACCGATTAGTTGACTCCTAGCTTTTTAACAATCTCCGAAGAAGTCCCACACTCTATAATTGCAGATCGGAATGGAGAAGCAGCCACCATTACCTTCAAAGATGATATAATTGACTGAAATTCTCAGGAATAGTTAAAAACAAAACAATTAATTTAAAAAATTATACTGTGCGCTACAAAAAGCGTTCCGCATGCGCCAGAGCTTACGCAAAGTAGCAGCGCTATATTTATGGCGCACCCTGTAGAGAATTTCTGGCGCTATCTTTGTTGGGGGGGGGGTCCTATGGTTTTTCGACTTTTTTGGATTATTTTTGTTTTTGAAAAGCAATTTTTACAGCAGTTTTATTGGCAGACAACAGAAATACGCACAAAAAATGACTAGGCGACCGGATTGCGATTTCGGCCCCTAAATCGTAAAATTTCGCTTCATCATGATATTTTTAAATGCCATGGCGCTACTCTTATTCTTATTGTAATTTATCCTTTTTTGTCTTAATCCAATTAAACTTTAAAAAGAGCAAAATCTGAAAAGCAAAAAGAACGGGGTGGATCCGAACCCGCACCCCCTGACTCCCATCCATCCCTCTTCCCACCACAGGTAAAATGCGCGTGGTCCATATACGGGCGCTATCTTAGTTGGGAGGGGGGTCCTATGGTTTTTCGATTTTTTTGGATTATTTTTGTTTCTGGAAAGCAATTTTTACAGCAAATTTATTAACAGGCAACAGAAATACGCACAAAAAATGACTTGGTGACCGTATATTTCTTTGCGATTTCGGTCCCTAAATCGTAAAATTTCGCTTCATTATGATATTTTTAAATGCCAAAATCGAAAAATTAGGTGGAATAATAAAAGAAAAGGGAAAAAGTGGAAACAGCCGTGTAATTGTCTTACAGTAACCTTAATTACTGTTTTTCAGCTACGCCAGGAGGTGCAATAAGTGGACTGCCCGAATATACAAATCCGGCAGATGATTCGTGGCTTCTCACGGTTCGACCCAAATTTAGATATATAAATATAACTTTAAATATAAACCAGCGGAAAGTTCGCGGCTACTCCGCGACTTCCACTGGCTTCCACTGGCTTTCGTTTAGAAATAATTGTAGGCGTTCTATTTTTTCACTTGTTAGTAAAACAATTTATTAGCAGATTGTCAAAAACCAAATAAGATTTACATCCCGTGCCGTATCCCAAGTACCCTGCGACCTCCTAAATATATGAATGTGAAGCGCTCGGGTGGTCATGTCTTCATCCCGAATATCAAAGTAAAAGACCCACGATCTTTTGAGTTATTCAATGAAACGTCTTGGACAGAGTCACGGACAGACAGAACTATTCGCTTAATAATCTGTTTCTATAAAAAATTGAATGAAATGATATTAACAAAGTAAGAAATGTATAAATCAGTAAAATAAAAATGAAACTTTTCAGATCAATACAACAAAAACCGCCGAAGAAAGAGTGAATTATGAGCAGTTAATAATCCGAAATATGCAAAAATGTTATATCAATAAAATTGTTTGAATTTCAGTACTAAAGCACGTTTTAGGAAAAAAAAACATTGGAAAAGGGAAGCATTAATTTATATTATAAAGGGATATTTTTTAGTTCGCTCTGCTTTACTGAAAGAAGATCGGCCGTGCCGGCACGTCGGAAAATCATCATAGGAAAATCACCACGAAGAAGCTAGGGGTATATTTCAATAAACCCCCCCGGAACATTACAATAAACCCCCACCTTGCCTCCTCGAGCGTGGGACCATTTCAATATAGTCCCCCGCCGAGTCTCCTTTCTGGAGTGGGGGGGGGGGGTATATAATTGTTTATCAAAAGCTTCGCTGAGTATCAAACGCGCAGGAAGCTGAAATTTAATTGCTTAAATTTTTAATTTTCTCTTTTTTTTTCTGATTTTTTCCCGTTTTTCATATTTAATTTCTTTAAAAAAATTTGTCATCTTATTTCTACAGTATGTCACTCTCGAAGTTAACTTCCATTTCTGACTTCCACACCTCAACTCCGGATGAAGAGATCGCTCTCCGTGTTCTTATGAACGAAAGTATTATTTCGGATAAAAGAATATGTAAAAAGTGCAATCAGCAGGCTTAGGCTTAGGCTTAGGTTTAGGCTTAGGCTTATTCTTAGGCTTAGGCTTTTGAATTTCATTTCTTTTTATTGTTAACCTGTTGTTTTGTTGATTAAATTGTTTTGTTCACTGTTGATGACTATAATTCGCTCGATACTTTTATTAACACCATACTCTCTCCCATTTAAATAAAACCCCCCACCATTTAAATAGAACCCCCACCATTTAAATATGACCCCCCACCATTTAAATATGACCCCCCACCATTTAAATATGACCCCCCACTATATTAAGATGACCTCCAAGGTGGGGGGCTATTCTAGCTACCATACAGTGGGGGATCGAAATGAAATCTGTCGGGGGGCTAATTGAAAGATTTCCAGGTATTTCAATATACACCCCCAAATCAACGGTGGGGGGATATATTTCATTCCAATTAAACCCCCACTGATATCATTCCAATTAGGCCCCCCTTCTTCGAACTTTCCCAAATTTCAACGGCGGTGGGGGGGTTATCCGGGTAGTGGGGGGGTTAAACAGGGTGGGGGGGGTATATTGAAATTTTCCCGAAGCTAGTACTTACCAAACTTTACGGCGTCTGGCTTGAACACGGTGAATTCATATAAAGATGCTTCAAGTCAATGTCCTCAGCAAAACCAATGTCATCAAGGAACAAAGGTCTGAAAAGCAATGTCGCAATTATAATTTTAGCAGCCACCAGTTACCTTAGTTTTGAATCACAGCATGTTTTGGAATATGACACACCGGCTGTGCTACGAATGTGATTACTTTGCATGCGTCCCTTAGAGCAATCAGCAATACACATTCGACTTCATCATCGTCTGCGTTCGACATTCGGAAATCGCCAATACTTGTCCTTACGGTTGGTCCCATTTTCTCGAAAAACTGCTCTCTGTCCACAAAGGTGTCATACCGGATAGAGAACACATCCGCTTCAGAAGAATTTAGGAAATTCTAAAAAAATAATCAGTTATCCAAGTGGAAGAAAAATTCGATAAACTATGAGAGCGGTTATGGTCTATAAATCGAAAACTTGAAAGCAAAGATCCCGAAAACTTAGAGAAATGGCTATGGTTCAACGAATTTGGAATAACCGAATAACCACGGGGTCTAGTTTTTTTTTTAATTATTAGAATTTCTAGGTCATGATGGATTCCATTCTCTTGTTTTCTCATCTTGTATTCACGGTTTGTTTTGCCCCGTCATCGCGTTAAATTTGAAAACGAACCTTTTTCAAGTCTAACAATTCTTCTGCTGAAATTGACTGAAAAATCACGTAGGCACGAGTAAAATGACCGATATTGCAGGCGGAGACACCAGTGATTTTGAACTCAGATGTGAAATATTTGGTGGTTTTCCAATGTTCCATTTTCACTATTTCAGTTAATTCTATCGGATGAATTGATTGATGCCAATTTTCCAATGTTATCGATGTAATTGATCGTGGATCTATCAGTGATAAAGCTGTGATCACAGATTTCTGATCAATCACATTAATTTCGAATACTTCCACATTCAAAAGGCGATTTTCTAAAGCCATAAAACTCCTCAAAGTTTCCAAAAATTCTAGCAAATTACTGGAATATTCAGTTTTATTGAAGAATTTTATTGAATAAAAACGTTGCTTTTGAAATTTGAGAATTAACAAAAAATCACGTGATGCGAGTTCCATAAAATTTCCGTTCACGATCTTCTGTAGACGACGGTTTTTAACTATGCTCCGTCCACTCTCCACAGTTTTCTGGTAATCCACAATACCATCATAACCGACAGTCGTTCCGTATGAGAATCGAATTCCGCAATCGTTTTCATAAATACTAACAGATGACAAATTTGCTTCAGGCTTGATGTCGTCAATGAGAATTCGGAGTTCACGACACACTTTTCGAAGATTTTGACTGGAAATTAGTAATTGAGGTCATGGTTAAATTCAGAAAATGTCTCTTCGGGCACTATTGGCCAACTTTTGGTCAAAGATTGAGAGAAATTTATAACCGATGTTTCACCAGTCACTGTTAATAATGATTTGGCACATAAAATCAACTTACATGGATTGGAATCCAACTTTATAGAAAATGCTTCTTGTCACCACATCCGGCAGATTACAAAGCGATGGTGGGGTAGACATTTTCTGAAATAAATACGAATTATGTGGGAAAACAGTTTCTTTTACAGTTTTCATATACTAATTGCAATTCAAGAAAAAATATTTAAAAAAAAAGAATTTAAAAAAAAAATAAAAATATTGGAGAAAGTGAGAAAAGGAAGAGAAACAGAGAGACAGACAAAACATTTTGATGAAGAGCGAGATGAAAAGTTGTGAGAGTATTCAGGAAACTCCAAGAAACGGAACAAAATGTGGAAAACTAATATAAAACGGAAAAAATCCGAAAAATTGTTTTTTGTCTCGATGAATTAAAACTACGAATTTCAGCAAGAAAATAGTAATGACTAAAACTGCAAATCTTCATATCAATAGATCAAAAAACCGCCGAAAAAAGAGTAAATTATGAGCAGTTTATAATATAAATAAATAGTTTCTATTACAGAGTTTGTAATAGGAATAAATAAGGATAAAATATAGAATAATAAGAATATATAAAAGGAATATATAAAAAAAAAAATTTTTTAATCCGAAAAATCGTTTTTTGTCTCGAAGAATCCTTTTTTTTTAATATAAAAACTAAAACTACGAATTTCAGCATTGAAGCCCTTTTTAGAAAGGAAGCATTAATTTAGATGGAATTTCTTAGTTCGCTCTACCGTACTAAATGTCACTGTCGCGTTTGTACCTTAAACTTGTTCAAACTCAAACTTTTAAAGTAAAGAAAAAAAATAAAAGATGAAAGTTTAGAAAAAATAAATTTAAGAAAAATAACATGAATTCTAAAAATACAATTCGAATGAATGTGTGGGAAAACACTACAGTCCCGCAATCGCGTGGCGAGATATCAAAGCCAAAAGGGCGAGTGCGCCTTTACAATAGTTGTTAGCAATGCGAAAACAAAAACAAGTGACGTCATTCCAGACTGAGCAAACAAGCACGCTAGAGCGCATTTACATTACAAAAATTAAAAAAAAACATTATCGCAGTTTAACAAATCTGAGTTGAAGAGTTCAGCTGTGAGCTTCAAAAGAATTTCGCTGAAAACTTATTTCTTCCATATTTTGGCATTTTTGTTTGAAAAAAAAAATCAAAATTTGTTTGCTCCAGAGATTCTTTAATTTCGGAATTAAATGATAGAGCTGGTAGGCAAGATTCATAAGAAACGGTTAGCAAAAAAAACGGAAATTTAACGAAAAATTGAAAAATCTAAAACAAAAACTAATTTGAACTCTTAAGACGAAAAGACTGGAATCTGTCTTTCTCTCTATTTCTCTCTCTCTCTCTCTCTCTCTCTCTCTAGTGATGATTGATAAACTATTAGTGATTCATTGAAAGGACACAGTAATTGCAGAAACGGCAACCCAAAAAAGGGATTCAAAGAAGAAAAAATCAAAGGAAAAAAGGAGAACGTCATCTGAAAATACTGAAAGGGAAAGGAGTTCCCTGGAGCTAGTAATCAGAAAGCATTATCGCCGTAAAAAAGTTCCGGCATTTTTTCGAGCTTGATATTTTTAAGAAATTGTATTAATCGTGAATTTTTTACACGTTTCTTTGAATGTTTAAATATATTCAATTTGCGAAGAAAAAGAAGAAAAAAAATAAAAATTTAACAAACATATCGCGCATAGCAAATGCGCTCAAATGATGATGAAATGGGCGGAGCCTCTAAATTCAAATCCCGATTTCCGCGGGCTCGAAAAAATGTCGGAACTTTTTTACGGCGATAATAGCAGCAGCGGAAAGCTCTATTTCAATCAAATATATTTTTTTTTTAATATTTAAACAATTCGGATAGTTTCGGAATAAATCATTTTATTGTGAATCAAAGAAAAACATTGAAATTATTTGCTAACAAACAAAACAATTATTTTTGAACAATGAAAAAAAAAACAGTAAAAAAGGTGCAAAAATAATAAATCATAGTCACTGAGCTGTATTTTCTGAATGAAATCTAACGAAATGGATAACTGGAATGTCCGGAATTCACTTGACGTCATATGTATTTCTTTTTTTGACGCTTCAAGTGAATATCCTCAGAAAACACAGTAAGTGACAGTAAGGTTTTCGTAGATAATTATAGTTTCAGCAGCCACCAGATACATTAGTTTTGAATCACAACATGTTTTGGAATCGATTGGATCTCTCTTCGTAAGAACGTTATTGTTTTTATTGCGCCCTCCATTAGTGTTATCCACAATAGACAACGGTCTGTGGTCGACATTCGGAAAAACCACTCGAATTCATGAAACACGACGGTTGGTCCCATTTTCTCAATAAACTGCTCTCTGCCCTCAAACGTCTTATAGTGGATCATGAAAAATTCCGCATCAGAAGAATTCTGAAAAATCTGAAAAAAGAAACGGTTATTATCTAAATGGAAGAAGAATTCGATAAAGGTTACGGTCTAGAAATTGAAAACTTGAGAGCCAAGATGCTGGAAACTTGGAGAGAACAACAGATTTGAAATAGCTATTAATGCATAAACGCACGGGGAAATATTTTGTTACTTTTTCAATCGCGCTCCATTGACACGAAAACTCTGCGTCTCTCAGCGAGAGAGTATTGGTCCTCTCGGACAAGAGCTCAAAATCTGAAATCAAAGGAAATTATGAAAAAATGTATTATTTATTTATAATTGAGAAAAAGAACGAAGAAAATCGGTGAAAATCGCTTTTCAAATCACAAAAGAAACGAAATTCATTTCAAAATTTTAATGCTTCCCTCTTGTCCGAGAGGACCAAGCAGAGTTTTTGTGTCAATGGAGCGCGATTGAAAAAGTAACAAAATATTTCACCGTGTAAACGCATTTGAAATCACCGAATAACCACGGGGACTAATTTTTTAATTATTAGAAATTCTAGGCCATAGTGGTTTCCATTCTCTGTTTGTTTCGCCCCCGCCTTCGCTCAAAAATGGGAAACAAACCTTTTTCAAATCTAACAATTCTTCCAATGAAATTGACTGAATCATCACGTGGATATTAGAAAAATGAAAGAAATTGCGGAGAGAGACGTCAGTGATTGTGAAAGTAGTTTTGAAGTATTTGGCGGTTTTCCAATGCTCCATCTCCATTAATTCAAGTAATGCCAACGGCTGATATAGCCCAATGTTCAATGATATCGATTTAATTGATTGTGGATCTATCAGTGATAGAGCTTTCATCACTGATTTCTCATGTATCGCATTAACAATGAATTCGTCCACCTTCAAAAGTCGATTTTCTAATGCCAGAAACCTCTTCAAAGTTTCCAAAAATTGCAGTAAATTATTGTAATATGCAGTATTATATTGGAATATTATTGACTTCATACGTTGGTTTGGATATTTGAAAATTAATAGAAAATCTCGTGATGCGAGTTCCATATAATCGCCGTTCACGATCTTCTCTACACCTGAGCATCGAACTACGGTCTTCCCACTCTCCACAGCTTTCCGGTATCCCACCACATCTGCCGATATTGATTCACCGTGTTTTACTTCCGGTTGGTATATGAATTGAATTTTGCAATCGGTTACATCAATATCAACGCGGATCAAATTTATTTCAGGCTTGATGTCGTCAATGCGGATTCTGAGACTACGGCACACTTTTCGAAGACTTTGACTGAAAATTAGTAATTGAGGTGATTGATTAAATTGAGAAAATGTCTGCTCGGGCACTATTGCCCATCTTTTGGTCAAAGATTGAGAGAACTTTATAACCGAGTAACATAACATCAGCTTACATAGATTTGAATCCAACTTCATTGAAAATACTTCTTATCACCACATCCGGCAAATTACAAAGCGATGGTGGAGTAGACATTTTCTGAAATAAATACGAATTGTATGGAAAAACAGTTTCTTTTTACAGTTTTCAGCTATTAATAGAAATAAAAAAAAAACATTTAAAAAAGAATAAAAATATTGGGTTTAGTGAAATGCTCGAGGAATGGCTGAATGCTTCCAAAACTGAAGGCAATATTAAATTATCATTTTGTCTTTTTTTCTTCTTTATAATCGATTGTGATCAAGCTTATATAGTAAGTTTGACAGAGAAAGAGAGACAGTGGGAGAAAGTGAGAAAAGGAAGAGAAATAGAGAGACAGACAAAGAATTTGACGAAGAGCGATCCAAGAAATTGAACAAAATGTAGAAAACTAATATAAAACCAAAAAAAGTCCGACAAATTGGTTTTTATCTCGAAGAATCCATTTTTTAAAAACTAAAAAAAAACGAAAACTACGAATTTCAGCACAAAAATAGTAATGACTGAAACTGCAAATTTTCAGATCAATATACCAAAAAACCGCCGGAAAAAGAGTGAATTATGAGCAGTTTATAATCCAAAATGTCTAAAATTATTAAATCAATAAAATAGTCCGAATTTCAGCTTATAGGGAGTTATTCTCTAGAGCTCTCTAGAGGGTGTAGTCCTCACCATCATCTTGCGAGTCTCAACCACCGACTGACCAGCAATCCTCCTCTGCACGTCTTCTTTGTATGCGGGGTCAGTAGGCGTGGTCATAGCTATAACCACTGCGCGTAGAGTGCTCTGTATACTCTTCATTTGCAGGGTTCAATTGAGCCGTATTGCTGCTAGAATACGTTGTGGCCGAAGTGAGCCCAGAGAGAGAGAAAGAGCAACATCTGTGGTAATCTGTATCTTTGAAACAATGGTTACGTCGTAGAGAGTTGTATTGCATTGCCACAATTCTTATCTTATCGAATCCCTTGATGTCGGCCCCGCGTTTGGAGTTTGAAGTTCCAGTTCTATGTGAAAAAAGAAAACCGAAAAGTCGATTTTTGACTTGATGAATCCATTTTTGTATCAGTTTTATCATCAAAAAATCAATTTAATAATGTAAGAAATGTATAAATGAGTAGTTTAAAAATGCAAATTATCAGATCAACAGGCCGTATAATTTGTTAATTCTCAAATTTCAAAAGCAAAATATTATCCATCCGCGAGGACGTGATTTTTCGTTTAAAGGCGCTGTTTGGGTCTCGTTAGGGGATAGCGCGTTTTAACGCGCCAATTTAAAATTGTAAGAAAGCGCACACATTGCGTTTGTGATTTCTTTTCGAAAATTGAAGCGAATATTGGAATTTTTTCTATATTTTTCATCGAAAATCATATTTTTTAAATTAATTTTTTTTGTCAAATTTCTTAAACTGTTTATTAAACTGAATAAATCGTCCTCGCGGATGGATAATATAAGGTGTGTATCCATTTTTGTATCAGTTTTATCATCAAAAAATCAATTGAAATTGAAAGCGGCAAAACCTGATTTAATGATTTATTTGAAAATGAAATAATCCGCCAATTTACAACGATATATCGAGAAATACGTAATTTTAGTTTTAGCAGCCACTAGTTACATTAGTTCTGAATCACTGCATGTTTCGGAACATGGGCCATTCGATAATGTGAGAAGTGGATAAGTTTTACTGAGTCATTCAGCCTAATCTGCATTACACCAAGAAATTGAACAAAATGTGCAAAACTAGCATAAATGGAGAATTTTGAAGTTTGAAGTTCCAGTTCCATGCGGAAAAAAATGCGAAAAGTCGTTTTTTGACTCGAATAATCCTTTTTTTTTTATATAAAACCTAAAACTACGAATTTCAGCATTGAAGCCTTTTTTAGAAAGGAAGCATTAATTTAGATGGAATTTCTTAGCTCGCTCTACCTTATTAAATGTCACTGTCGCGTTTGTACCTTAAACTTGCTCAAACTCAAACTTTTAAAGTAAAGAAAAAAGTAAAATATGAAAGTTTAGAAAAAATAATTTTAAGAAAAATAAAATCATTTGTAAACATGCAATTCGAAAGAATTTGTGGGAATGCGAAAACAAAAACAACTGACGTCATTCCAGGCGGAGCAAACAAGCACGCTAGAGCGCATTTACATTAAAAAAAACAAAAAACATAATCGCGGATCAACAAATCTGAGGTATTCGGAGTAAGCAAATACAAAAAACTATAACAATAAGTATACAGTTTCCAATTAAAATCGGCGCTATCTTATGGGGTTATTCATGATGCATTTTATTGCAAAAAATGCCACTTTAATCTTATTCACGATAGCATTTTAATTGAAAAAAATGCATCGTAGTTCAGTTAAAATGCAAGGTGGTGTCGGGTATCGTCACCGAGAAAGTCTATGCGCCTTTAATCTTTCAAATAAAAAATTTTACTATTTTCTCACAATTGCCATAGTAATTTTACGCTTTTTCGCCTCCTCATCGTTCATTTTTTGCTGTAAAATATTATTTTTATCAAATTAATTTAAATTTTTTCCGAAAATGTGAATTTTTCGCACAATAGGAGTTCTTCTGGAAAAAAAAATCGAGGGCCTCGTAAATCGACACATTAAAGGCGCATAGACTTTCTCGGTGACGGTATCCGACACCACCTTGCATTTTAACTGAACTACGATGCATTTTTTTTCAATTAAAATGGTATCGTGAATAAGATCAAAGTGGCATTTTTTGCATAAAAATGCATCATGAATAACCCCATTACTAGTTAGTCAGAAATGAAATAATTCTTCAATTAATTATAATATATCGAGAAATACGTAATTTTATATTTTCAAAGACTTTAAAAAATTATAAATAAAATAAGAAATGTATAAATGAGTAGTACATATAAAAGTGCAAATGTTTAGATCAATAGACCAAAACCAGCAGAAAAAAGAGTGAATTATGAGCAGTTAATAACCCGAAATGTCCAAAAATGTTATATCAATAAAATTGTCCGAATTTCAGCATTAAAGCACGTTTTAGAGAAAAAAATATTCAAAAAAGTAAAAAGAAGTTATAGTCTAGAAAGCATTCACAAATGTTAGCGATCACCGTCTACTTCGCAGTCATCTGCACATCAATACGAGCAGATCAAGCGAAGAAAGCTTCCAAATTGAGAGAGTTGGACCCGAACACTGCGCAAGTTTAAAGTCACATTTTAAAATATAACAAAAATAAATATGATGCAACGATGCATTAAACTTTTGAAACGAAAAGCAGAGAAAGGCGGAATTCCGGATTCCAGATTCCGTGAAAAAATATTAATTCCGTTTTCCGCATTCCGGATTCCGCGATATGGCGTTTTTATTCCGTTTTAATTCTTTATTCTCAATTGTTGTGAAAAGTATACTTTTTTGAACTCCCGCAAAAATGTTTGCGAACAGAGCGCATTTACATCATTTTCTATTTTTCGAAAATTTTCCCAACAGATCATTTTTCGCAAAAATATTTTATCGTTGGTTTTTTTTATCAGCCTGGACAAGAATTAAAATTGGAAAATATGGTTTAATATTCGTTTCTTGATTCAGGAACGATCGGCCACTCCCAAAAGTGATTGTGTTGGAGAAAAAGAAGAAACAATTTTTGAGATTAATCATTATTATTGCATTATGCGGAAATTATAATTAAAAAATGTTTTTTTAATAGTTGATAAAAGGCATTGTGCAGTCTGCACTTTATGAGTTTTCGTTTTGTATATATAACTTTCAGCCGACTCCAGATTATCAGCATTCGATCACTTTCAACATGTATTTCCCATTGTGCTTCTCTATGCTTGTCCTTGCGATTTCCGTTCGCTCGGCGCCTACATTGCATGATTCAGACGACGTTCAGACCTCTTCAAATTCAAAATTCAAGAATCTACTCTCTTTTTTCAAAAAGCTTCGGGCTAATGTTCTGCCAGATAACTCTCCAGCTGGGTTGGAAACTCCAGATGAAACTGATTTTTTTCCATTAAGTCTTCAACTTAATGGTACCTCAGCAAACACCACTGTCTCAAACACATCATCAGTAACAACAACTACAACGCCAACGACTACAACGCTAACGACTACAACGCCAACTACAACAACTACAACTCCTCCACCGCAAGGACCGGGTGTTAACCATTGGAAAAATCACTTTTCTACTGAGTGCACCAACATTCTGATTTCGCAAGGCAACTACGATACATGTTCTGATTTCTTTAATGGAATACTTCAAGTAGCAGAGGAAGAAGTAGAAAAAAAAAACAAAAAATGACATTGACCACTTTCTTTTTTCAGCAACCTGCAACCATAGGTCAGCTTTATCGAGAGACTCTTTGTGCTCTGATTACGGACGAATATGGTTACAGTATTTTTTGGGATATCTTGGATCAAGCTTGTGGAAATGCCGAGGCCAATCGCATAAATGGTGTATGTTGCAATTCTAAACTGGATGGCTGACATTTAATTGTTTCTTTTTTCCAGCTAATGGAAAAAGTCAAGACCGACTACCGCTGTACTCCGAGCCTGTAATGGTTGATTTTATTTTAAAAAGATAAATTCCGCGTTTTCCATTGTAATTTCCAATAAATGCTTGCTTTCTCATGAACTAACAGTTACAAATCAAAAAGAAATTCACCTTATTTGTTTCCCGATCTGTTAGTCGGAACATTTCTATCAAAATCTTGAATCGATACGAAATGGAATCAATCGATCAAAAAAAAAAATGAAAAACGAACTCTTCCAGATGCCTGAAGATGATCAATGATAGTTCTTTGAGGATTATTGAGAGTCGCCTCAAGTTCGCGTGGTTCTTCTTCCAGCGCTCTCGAGACATCCTTTTGGTTTATTTAACGCTGAGAAAAATACTCGTGTGAAGCAAACGCGCTCCATTGAACAGAGTTCCAATTCCATACAGTTCCGCTTCCATGCGGTTTTACTTTAAAACAGTTCTAATCCCCTATCAGTTCCAATTCAATACAGTTTTCTTTTTCAACAATTTTATTTTCATCAAGTTCCGATTTCCTACGAGTTCTATTCTCATTTTGTTCCGATTTCACATACCCCCTGCACTTTGGGTAGGCTATCTAAATTTGACAAATACAAAAACCGGCCTTAGCACGCCTAATAAAGTCATGAAAAACCTAAACCTGGCAAAGCCTTAAAGGAATTTAAAAAGCTTTAAAAAAGTTTGCAGCTATTATTGCTAAGCCAAAACTAAAGCGACCCGATATGACACGTACACCCATTAGTCAACTGAGACCCTGCCGGGGTGCCGATCTCCTCCGGATATGTTGATCTTCTACGCCACGTAGAGGCTGAGTGTATGTAGAAGCTAGAAGTCAAGAATGGAAAACCGCACTATAAATTGAAGGGGCACAAGTCGATGTGGCAAGTTGTCACGTCATCTTTATTATCGTTAAATTCAGAATCCTCCGGAAAACTTTTACCAATTTGTCAAACTTCTTGAATATCACTATTTTTCACTTTCCACTGCACCCTCAGAAGTTTAAGGATGTTCAACCAATTATTCATTTTCTGTGAACTGTCGGCAATTTTCATTCAAAGTCCAAGTTTCATGTGAAAAAATTCCGAAAAGTCGATTTTTGACTCTTTTTTCTGTTTTTTTTTTGTATCAGTTTTATCAACAAAAAATCAATTTAAATTGAAAGCGGCAAAAACTGGTTAAATGATTTATTTAAAAATGAAATAATCCTCAAATTTATAACAATATATCGAGATACGTAATTTTATATTTTCAAAGACTTAAAAAAACTATTAATAATGTGAGAAATGTATAAATCAGTAGTACAAAAGTGCTAATTTTCAGATCAACAGACCAAAAACCGCCGGGAAAAAAGAGTGAATTATGAGCAGTTATTATCGGTTCGCGAGTACGTGGTGAGCCGCTTACAGATGGGGTTTGGGTCTCGTTAGGAAATTGGCGCGTTAAAACGCGCCAATTTAAAAATTGAAAGAAAGCGCACACACTGCGTTTGTTTTTCTTTTCGAAAATTGAAATCGAATATTGGAATTTTTTCTATTTATATTTTGCTTCGAAAATCATGTTTTTTTTTAAATTAATTTTTATTGTCAATTTTCTTAAACTGCTTATTAAACTGAATAAAGTAATTCTTTCAATTTCCTAACGAGACCCAAACCCCACCTGTAAGCGGCACCGATAATAATAACCCGAAATGTCCAAAAATGTTATATCAATAAAATTGTCCGAATTTGAGCATTGAAGAACGTTTTAGGAAAAAATATTCCAAAATGGAAGAATTGAGTGAAAGATGCTTCAAGTGGTGTGTCCTCATGAAAACCAATGTCACTTACTTACTTATAGTTAGACTAAGTAACCAATGAAGTGGCATTGATTTTCATAGATAATTATAGTTTCAGCAGCCACCAGTTACATTAGTTTTGTATCACAGCATCTTCTGGAACATCGCGTATCCGTCTTCGTATGAAATTGATTGATTGTCTTGGATCATCTAGTTCAATGCACAATACATAATCGGCAGTGGTCGACATTCGGAAATGCCACTCGAAGTCGTCATTTATCGTCCTAACGGATGGTCCCATTTTCTCGAAAAACTGCTCTTTGCCCTCAAAGGTCTGATATTGGATACAGATCACATTCTTTCCAGAAGAATTCTGAAAACTCTGAAAGAAAAACAGTTATTATCCAAGTGAAAGAAGAATTCGATAAACTATTGGAGAGGTTATGGTCTAGAAATTGAAAACTTTAAAGCCAAAATCCCGGAAATTTGGAGAAAACCACATATTGAAATGGCTCTGGGCAAACGCATTTGAAATCACCGAATAACTACGGGGACTAGTTTTCTCATTATCAGAAACTCTTATCTCATCTAGTACATATTCACTGTTTGTTTTGCCCCCGCCAAATATGGAAAACAAACCTTTTTCAAATCTAACAATTCTTCTATTGAAATTGACTGAAGCGCTCCACAGAACAAATTCAAATGAAGGAAATCGTGGGCGGAGATGCCGGTGAATAAGAAACTAGACATGAAGGATTTCGCAGTTTTCCATTGCTCCATCTCCATTATATCAGGAAATTCCATCGGCTGCCCATCCCATCCCCCATCGCTCAATATTATCCGACAAATTGATTGTGGATCTATCAGTGATAAAGCTGTGATCACTGATTTCTGATCAAACAAATCAATACTGAAATCGTCCACCTTCAAAAGTCGATTTTCTAATGCCAGCAAACTCTTCAAAGTTTCCAAAAATTGCAGGAAATGATTGGAATATTGAATTTTACTCTCGAATTCTATCTTTATACTTTTCCTTTGAAATTTGAGAATTAACAGAAAATCCCGCACTGCGAGTTCCATATAATCGCCGTTCACGATCTTCTCGATATCCTTTAAATCATATCTTCTGCGTTTGTGATTTCTTTTCGAAAATTGAAGCGAATATTGGAATTTTTTTCTATTTTTTGCTTCGACAATCATGTTTTTTTTTAAATTAATTATTATTGTTTCCAATATTCGCTTCAATTTTCGAAAAGAAATCCCAAGCGCAGTGTGTGCGCTTTCTTACAATGTTAAAATTGGGGCGTTAAAACGCGCTATCCCGTAACGAGACCCAAACACCCCCTCTAAACAAAAAATCACGTACTCGCGGATAGAAAATAACTATGCTCTGCCCACTCTCCAAAGTTTTCTGGTATTCCACACGACAATTAAATCTCGTACCAAACATGTCACCCAAAATCGATCGGTATTCGAAATAAATTACGTCATCGGTTACGTAAATACGAACACCGAACAAATTTGCTTCAGGCTTGATGTCATCAATGCGGTTTCGGAGATCACGGCACACTTTCCGAAGAGTTAGACTGGAAATTAGTAACTGAAGTAATTGGATAATTTCAGAAATGTCTGCTTAGGCCTTGTTGGCCAACTTTTGGTCCAAGATTGGGAGAGCGTTATAACCGATTTTTCACCAGTCATTGTTCATAATGACTCGAAACATAAAATCAACTTACATAGATTTGAATCCGACTTTATTAAAGATAATTCTTGTCACCACATCTGGCAGATTACAAAGAGATGGTGGGGTAGACATTTTCTGAAATAAATACGAATTATAAGGGAATAGTTTCTTTTACAGTTTTCATCTACTAATTGCAATTTAAGAAAAAAGGATTTAAAAATAACGAATAAGAATATAGGCCTTCGTGAAATGCTCGAAAATTGGCTGAATGCTTAAGAAACTGACTGAAATATTTCATATTATTTTGCAAAATCTTCTTTTTTTGCTATTAATTCAAAATTCCATCTCTATCAAGCTTAAATAGTATGTTTGACAGAAAAAGAGAGACAGTGGGAGAAAGTGAGAAAAAGAAGAGAAATAGAGAAAGACAAAAAATTTAACGAAGAGCGAGATGAAGAACTCGATTGCCACCACATCTGGCAGATTGCAAAGAGAGAGTGGGGTAGGCATTTTTTGAAATAAATACGAATTATATAGGAAAAGTTTCTTTTACAGTTTTCAACAATTAATAGAAATTCAAGAAAAAATTATTTTAAAAAAACGAATAAAAATATTGGCCTTACAATTAGTGAAATTCTCGAAAATTGGCTGAATGCTTACGAAACTAAAAGAAATATCTACTTATTATTAATCGAATAGTTCCGTCTGTATGTGACTCTGTCCAAGACGTTTCTTTTTCATTCTTTTCTTTCGTTTCATTGAATAACTCAAAAGATCGTGGGCCTTTCACTTTGATATTCAAGATGGAGTCTTGGACAGCCGAGAGCTTCATACATTTAAGGGGTTGCAGGGTAGTTGGGATACGGGACGGGATATAAATTTTATTTAGTTTTTGACGTTCTGCTAATAAATTATTTTACTATCAAGAGGAAAAACAGAACGACTACAATTATTTCTAAACGAAAGCCAGTGGAAACCAGTGGAAGTCGCGGCATAGCCGCGAACTTTCCGCTGGTTTTATATTATTTTGTAATATCTTCTGTTTTTGTTATAAAAATTCCTTCTCTATCAAGCTGTGGCAGAGAAAGAGAGACAGGTGGAGAAAGTGAGAAAAGGAAGAGAAATAGAGAGACAGACAAAGAATTTGGCGAAGATCGAGATGAAGAGGTGAGGAAACGCCAAGAAATGGAACAAAATGTGGAAAATTAGTATAAAATGGAGATATTTGAAGTTTGAAGTTTCTATTTCAATTTTAATTTCAGGCGTTGAATCCGGCGGATTTTGCGGGGAAATCGTGACGCCCGGAGTTATGAGGTTAATTTCTGTTTAATTTTTTTAGTGGAACCACCACACAATCGATTGTTTGAAATTGATTGAAATGAAATTGAAATTGATTGATTGTTTTACTTTTTTACTGGCAGACAACAAAAATACGCACAAATGAGAAAATGACTAGGTGACTGGATATTTCTTGGCGATTCCGGCCCATAACTCGTAAAATTTAGCTTCATTATGATATTTTAAATGCCATAGCGCCTCAAAGTAATGATCATCCCATAAATTTTCTTTGAGGCCACACTTTCGCTTTGGTTTAGGCTTAGGCTTACTTCAAGTCGAGAAGTAACATCAGCTGCGGTCCTATTCATATCTATGATTAACTAAGTTATTATTAACTAATAAGCGAAAAAAAAATCAAAAAAAATTGGAAAAATGGCTCAAATTGCTCATCGTTAAATCGCGCCACGCGTTAAAAAATGTGGAATCGTAGTTTTCGTACCAAGAGTAAGCGCCACGCGTGAAAAAAACAACTTAAAAATATTTTAACAATAACAACAAACATTTTCAGAAAAAAAATCAAGAAAAAAGCTCAAAAATGACTAAAAACCATTGACCGCCTCCACCAACTACCATAGCGCCGATTGTTTATTTGAGAAAGAAATAATCGCTCAACTTATAACAATAGATATCGAGAAATACGTAATTTTATTTTTTCAAAGACTTAAAAAAACTATTAATAAAGTGAGAAATGTGTAAAATAGTAGTATAAAAGTGCAAATTGTCAGATCAATAGACCAAAAACCGCAGAAAAAAGAGTAAATTATGAGCAGTTAATTACCCGAAATGTCCAAAAATGTTATATCAATAAAAATGTCGGAATTTCAGCATTGAAGCACGTTTTAGGAAAAAAATATTCAAAAAGCGAAGCATCAATTTAGATTATAAAGGGGAAATTTCTTAGCTCGCTCTACCTTACTAAATGTCACTGTCGCGTTTGTACCTTAAACTTGCTCAAACTCAAACTTTTAAAGTTAAGAAAAAAGTAGAACCGAAAGTTTAGAAAAATAAAATCAATTATAAACATACAATTCGAAGGAATGTGTGGGAACAAACTACAGTCCCGTTCATCGCGGGGCGAGATATCAAAGCCAAGAGGGCGAGTGCGCCTTTACAATAGTTGTTAGCAATGCGAAAACAAAAACAACTGACGTCATTCCAGACGGAGCAAACAAGCACGCTAGAGCGCATTTACATTACTAAAAAACAAAAAAAAAACATTATCGCGGATCAACAAATCTGAGGTATTCGGAGTGAACGAATACAAAAAGCTTTTTGTATATAGTTTTCAAATAAAATATGCATGTATTCTATAAATAGTATAAACATTTTTTAAATTTTAATTAAGTTTAAATATTTTTAATAAATAAAACAAACTTGTCGACGAATTTTTGTGTCAAATTAGTTTTTTTTTTCATAAACTCTTGATAAATAAGCGTTAATGTCTTAAAAAATAAGAGTTGACCATCTAATATAATAACTAACTTTAATGATTCTCCAATCGGTTGTTCGTGAGATTCCAATTATTGAATGAAAAATGTGCAAGCGCCCTCCATCTTGCGCGAAGCTTGTACTTTTGGAGCACCAGGTATTTCATCTAGAGTGTCTTTCATAAAAACACCGCTGAAATTAATTATTTTCAATTTTATTCCGAGATTCAGAAGGCCAGCAGGTGTAGTTTGTTCCCACACATTCTTTCGAATAATATGTTTATAATTGATTTTATTTTCCTAAATTTCTTTTTCTAAACTATCATATTCTACTTTTTTATTTACTTTAAAATAAACGATTTAGTTACCTAAGTTTGAGTGACCGTGGATGATTTTCCGACATTTTCATTTAGTAAGGTAGAATGAACTAAGAATTTCCCCTTTATAATCTAAATTAATGCTTCCCTTTTTGAATATTATTTTCCTAAAACTTTCTTCAATGCTGAAATCCGTAGTTTCAGTTATTATTTTTCTTTTTCTGAAATTCTTAGCTTTTGATTTTATAGTTGAAAAAATTGCAATAAGTACATGAAAACTGTTCTCATATAATTCGTATTTATTTCAGAAAATGACTACCCCACTCTCTCTTTGCAATCTGCCGGATGTGGTGACAATAAGTATTTTTAATCAAGTTGGATTCAAATCTATGTAAGTTGTTTTTATGTTTCAAGTTATAATTAAGTTATTTTCATGAGTGGTGTAAATTCGGTTTTAAAGTTCTCTCAATTTTTGACAAAAAGCTGGCCAACAGTGCTCGAGCAGATTCTGTGGCGAAATTATTCCGAATTTAACCATTACCTCAATTACTAATTTCCAGTCAAAGCCTTCGAAAAGTGTGCCATGATCTCCGAAACCGCATTGACGACATCAAGCCTGAAGCAAATTTATTATATGTTCATATTCCTGTAACCGATTGGGAAATTCGATTCAAGTACTATTCAAAAATACTAATATTGGATTTAAAAGTGAGTGAAGATGCGGTGGAAAGTCTTGAAAGTCGCCGTTTTCAATGTTAATGCGATTGATCAGAAATCGGTGATCACAGCTTTATCACTGATAGATCCACAATCAATTTGTTGGATAGTATTGGACAATTTGAAAAGAGCGATTAAGCAGACGGAATTCTTCGAAATGATGGAGATGGAACATTGGAAAACCGCCAAACACTTCACATCTGATTTCATAATCACTGGCGTCTCTCTCCGCAATTTGCTTCATTTTTCTCATTTTATGGTGATGCTCCAGTCAATTTCAGCGGAAGAATTGTTTGATTTGAAAAAGGTTTGTTTTCCATTTTTGCGCGAAGGTGGGGTGAAGCAAGCAATGAATACAGGATGAGAAAACAAGAGAATGGCCTAGAATGGCCTAGAATCGTGGCCTAGCATCGCGGCATCGTGGCCTAGAAATTCTAGAAATTAGAAAAATTAGAACCAGTGGTTATTCGGTAATTTCAAATGCTTTTAATCGTAGCCATTTCAATTGCTTTCGAGTTTTCAATTTCTAGACCGATATACTCTCTCATAGTTTATCGATTTCTTCTTCTATTTGGAAAATAACTGTTTTCTTTCAGATGTTTCAGAATTCTTCTGAAGCGAATATGTGCCAGATCCGGTATGAGACCTTTGAAGGCAGAGAGCAGTTTTTGGAAAAAATGGGACCAACCGTAAGGACAAGATTTGGCACATTCGAGTGGTTTTTCCAAATGTCGATTACTGCCGATTATGTATTGACGATCATTCTTGACAGTTTATTACAAAAACTCGTATTCCAACGAAAACCAAAAACATGGAAGAGCTGTGATTCAAAACTAATATAGACGGTGGCTGCCATAACCAATGTCACTTGCTTCCATGGTCCCGGCAGATTTTGATTTAGTAAGGTAGAGCGAGCTAAGATATTCTCCTAAGATATTAAGATATTCCTAAGATATTCGGACAATTTTTTGTATAACTTTTTGGACCATTCGGATTATTAACTGCATTGAATTCACTCTTTCTTTTTCGGTGGTTTTTGGCCTATTGATTTGAAATTTTGCATTTTTATAGTACTCATTCATACATTTCTCACTTTATTAATAGTTTTTTAAGTCTTTGAAAATATAAAAATTACGTATTTCTCGATATTGTTGTAAATTGGAGGATTATTTAATTTTCAAATAAATCATTTCAGGTCATTTTATTTGTCGCCCCTGTGCTCGGTCCAATTATTGCCGATTCTCATGGAGGGTAGCACATGGAAAACTTTGGAAAATCTGTAATTTTTCAACCTTCTAAAATTATCAGAACGTGTGAAATGCCACCATATTGAAAAAAAATTCAAAAAAACTTATAAAAAAGGAATTTTAATATTTGAAAAAAGCGGAAAAAAAAGTTATAAACAAAATAGGTCTTCGTCCCAAAATAAATAATAATGAAAAGAAAAAGAACCTTAAAAAGGAAGCTGGAGTCAGTAGGGCTAATGGCTGAAGCTCTAAACTTACAATAATAGAAAACGTGGCGCCGAATTCGATAAATTTCTGCCAATTTCTAAGACCTCTGCCACCGTTTTCTGAAGTTTCGCTAACGCTGAATCCGATGAAGACAATGTCACTGATCGTTGAATTCCCATACTGTTCTTGTACAAACTCAACAATAGAGGCATCTGACTGCGAGGAAACGTGCAGGGGATAAAAATAGAAAATTCCAGATAAAAGTGGCATTTTAAGCCATAAGCATAAAGGTTTGATTCCGGTTGTCAACGCTTTATTGCTGAAATTCAAGGAAACTAAGAAAGAAAGCTACCGGGCCAAAGAGTATTGGGCGCTACCTTCGACCCGAAGCTAGAAGCTAGAAGTCAAGAATGAAAAACCGCACTATAAATTGAAGGGGTACAAGTCGATGTGGCAAGTTGTCACGTCATCTACATTATCGTTGAATTCAGAAAACTCCATTATTGGCTAACCACATGGGGGGATTCGACTCAAAAACACTGAAATGTGGCAAGTTGTAACGTGGCGAGATGCCACATCAATTATAACAGATGACGACACTGCACTGTACATTCAGAAAATGCTCAGTTACAGTGTCTTCTGATCCTTTATTATTGATTGTTGCATGTATTCTCTAAATGAGCGTCACTCCGCCTTCTTATGACAGTGTTGCAGATGAGTGTCGTTGTTCATTACACCCTGTTCTCTGCTGAACTGGCATGTCATTTTTTGTATACTTCGTCCGTTCATTATTTTCTCCTTTTTTAAAGATTTTTTTGACTGTTGTTGTCAGTTTGATGGTTTGTTCGTGGTGTAGAGTATTGGGAAATTCTTCCTGATACCTGGTACCTTTCGAATCTTAGTCCAGCTGCGGGTCCGAAGGTGCCCCACGCTGTTTTGTCGTTTTGACCATTGAAGTCGAGTTGAGCTAGAGCTAAAAATATGAAAAAAAAATAATAATAAATATTTTTGAAAAATGAATAAAAAATGGCTCCATACTCTTTTGCAGATAGCGATGTACTCAGAAAATCAGAGAAAATTACAAGATTGAACTTAAATTTTCAGCTCTACGAACATTTAATATCTGGAGCCTTCCAGAACTTACCTCTAGTACAGTCTAGAAGAGAATTGTAGATTTTGGGTGTACGGTTCTACAGTATCCCAAGTACCCTGCGACCTCCGAAATATACTGTTGCGAAGCGCGCGGGTGGCCATGATTCAATCCCGAATATCAAAGTAAAAGGCCCACTATCTTTTGAGTTATTCAAAGAAGTGTCTGGGACAGACAGACGGAACAATTCGCTTAATAATAAGTATAATAGATATTGCCTTTAGTTTCAGTGAATATCAAACATTTTTCATTACACTCATCGGAAAGCCAGGTGGATTTCAGACTTTTTTTCACAAAAGACACCTTGATAAGTGATTCATTGATTATCGTCTTCACATCTTCTGGAATTTCTTGAATTCTTGAATTTTATTTTCAGATAGAAAACTATTCTTTTCTTATAACTTTTTCTTTCAAAAATGTTCTCTGTTTCGTAAGATTTGTTCGGGTTTCATTAAGCTACGCTCTTCGATCTTCGAATTAAAGAAGAGTTCGATTGCAGCTTTTCGTGATGGCATTTCTGTAGAATACCTGATTGTTCGCAACATAATTATAGAGGCAGTCATATTTTTGATAATTCGAAGAGTCGGATGGAGTGCACTTTGGGTAGGCTATCTAAATTCGACAAATACAAAAACCGGCCTTAGCACGCGTAATAAAGTCATGAAAAACCTAAACCTGGTAAAGCCTTAAAGGAATTTAAAAAGCTTTAAAAAAGTTTGCAGCAATTATTGCTAAGCCAAAACTAAAGCGACCCGATATGACACGTACACCCATTAGCCAACTGAGACCCTGCCGGGGTGCCGATCTCCTCCGGATATGTTGATCTTCTACGCCACGTAGAGGCTGAGTGTATGTAGAAGCTAGAAGTCAAGAATGGAAAAACCGCACTATAAAATTGAAGGGGCACAAGTCGATGTGGCAAGTTGTCACGTCATCTTTATTATCGTTAAATTCAGAATCCTCCGGAAAACTTTTACCAATTTGTCAAACTTCTTGAATATCACTATTTTTCACTGTCCACTGCACAATCAGAAGTTTAAGGATGTTCAACCAATTATTCATTTTCTGTGCATTGTCGGCAATTTTCATTCAAAGTCCAAGTTTCATGTGAAAAAATTCCGAAAAGTCGATTTTTGACTCTTTTTTTTTGTTTTTTTTTTTTTGTATCAGTTTTATCATCAAACAATCAATTTAAATTGAAAGTGGTGAAAACTGGTTAAATGATTTATTAGAAAATGAAATAATCCTCCAATTTATAACAATATATCGAGAAATACGTAATTTTATATTTTCAAAGACTTAAAAAAACTATTAATAAAGTGAGAAATGTATAAATCAGTAGTATAAAATTGCACATTTTCAGATCAATAGACCAAAACTCGCCGAAAAAAAAGAGTGAATTATGAGCAGTTAATAACCCAAAATGTTCAAAAATGTTATATCAATAAAATTGTCAGAATTTGAGCATTGAAGAACGTTTTAGGAAAAAATATTCAAAAAATGAAGAATTGAGTGAAAGATTCAAGCTTCAAGTGGTGTGTCCTCATGAAAACCAATGTCACTTACTTACTTATAGTTAGACTAAGTAACCAATGAAATGGCATTGATTTTCATAGATAATTATAGTTTCAGCAGCCACCAGTTACATTAGTTTTGTATCACAGCATCTTCTGGAACATCGCGCACCCGTCTTCGTATGAAATTGATTGATTGTCTTGGATCATCTAGTTCAATGCACAATACATAATCGGCAGTGGTCGACATTCGGAAATGCCACTCGAAGTCGTCATTTATCGTCCTAACGGATGGTCCCATTTTCTCGAAAAACTGCTCTTTGCCCTCAAAGGTATCATATTGGATAGAGAACACATCCTTTCCAGAAGAATTCTGAAAACTCTGAAAGAAAGACAGTTATTATCCAAGTCTTGTATTATGGGATCGCGAGTACGTGGTTTGTCGTATAGAGGCGGGGTTTGGGTCTCGTTAGGGGATAGCGTGTTTTAACGCGCCAATTTAAAAATTGTAAGGAAGCGCACACACTGCGTATGTGATTTCTTTTCGAAAATTGAACCGAAATTTGACAATAAAAATTAATTTTAAAAAAACATGATTTTCGAAGCAAAATATAAATAGAAAAAATTCCTATATTCGCTTCAAATTTCGAAAAGAAATCACAAACGCAGTGTGTGCGCTTCCTTACAATTTTTAAATTGGCGCGTTAAAACGCGCTATCTCCTAACGAGACCCAAACCCCACCTCTATACGACAAATCACGTACTCGCGATCCGATAATACATATTCACTGTTTGTTTTGCCCCCGCCAAATATGGAAAACAAACCTTTTTCAAATCTAACAATTCTTCTATTGAAATTGACTGAAGCTCCCCACAGAACAAATTAAAATGAAGGAAATCGTGGGTGGAGACGCCGGTGAATGTGAAATTAGACATGAAGGATTTCGCAGTTTTCCATTGCTCCATCTCCATTATATCAGGAAATTCCATCGGCTGCACTTCCCATCCCCCATCGTTCAATGTTATCCGACAAATTGATTGTGGATCTATCAGTGATAAAGCTGTGATCACTGATTTCTGATCAAACAAATCAATACTGAAATCGTGCACCTTCAAAAGTCGATTTTCTAATGCCAGCAAACTCTTCAAAGTTTCCAAAAATTGCAGGAAATGATTGGAATGTTCAGTTTCATTGAAGAAGTGTATTAAATCAATACTTTTGAATTCTATTGTCTTTATATTTTTCTTTTGAAATTTGAGAATTAACAGAAAATCTCGTAATGCGAGTTCCATATAATCGCCGTTCACCATCTTCTCTGAACCACGGCTTCTAACTATGCTCCGCCCACTCTTCCAAGTTTTCTCGTATTCCACCGCACCTTTTCCCACTTCTTCATCAAAAGTTAGTATTTCTGAATAGTAAAAGAATCGAATTTTGCAATCGGTTACACGAATATCAACAATTGATAAATTTGCTTCAGGCTTGATGTCGTCAATGCGTTTTCGGAGATCATGGCACACTTTTCGCAGATTTTGACTGGAAATTAGTGATTGAAGTGATTGATGAAATTCAGAAAATGTCTGCTCGGACACTGCTGGCGAGCTTTTGGTCAAAGATTGAGAGAACTTTATAACCGAATTTTCACCACTCATTGTTAATAATGACTCGAAACGTTAGATCAACAAAGCTTGGAACTCTCTACCACACTCAATTTTTCCCACTAAAATATCGTCGTCCGCATTCAGAACTAACATCACTCAATTAAACCTTTCACTATATCTCTCATTAAATTCCGGTTATATCTCTAACTTAATATTTATTATTAAGTAATCTTTTCATGTATTATTTCATTGTATTATAACCTTGAAAATATAAGAAGCAAATCTAGCCCTTTTTCAATGAATAAATATATATAACTTACATAGTTCTGAATCCAATTCTATTGAAAATATTTCTTATCACCACATCCGGCAGATTACAAAGAGTTGGTGGGGTAGACATTTTCTGAAATAAATACGAATTATATGGGAAAACAGTTTCTTTTTACAGTTTTCAACTATTAATAGAAATTTAAGAAAAATGTATTTAAAAATAACGAACAAAAATATAGGTCTTCGCGAAATGCTCGAAAATTGGCTGAATGCTAATGGGGTTATTCATGATGCATTTTTATGCAAAAAAAATGCATTTTAATTCAGTACTATTTTGAATTAAAATGCAAGGCGGTGTCGGGTATCGCACCGAGAAAGTCTATGCGCCTTTAATTTATTTTTGGCTTTCAAATAAATAATTTTATTATTTTCTTACGCTTTTTCGCCTCTTCATCGTTCATTTTTGTCTGTAAAATATTATTTTTATCAAATTAATTTAAACTTTTTCCGAAAATGTGAATTTTTCGCACAATAGGAGTTCTTCTCCAAAAAATTGAGGACCTCGTAAATCGACACATTAAAGGCGCATTGACTTTCTCGGTGACGATATCCGACACCACCTTGCATTTTAACTGAACATATTATCGCCGTTAAAAAGTTTCGACATTTTTTCGAGCCCGCGAAAATCGGGATTTGAATTTGGAGGCTCCGCCCATTTCATCATCAGAGCGCATTTGCTATGCGCGATATATTTTTTGAATTTTTATTTTTCTTCTGAATTTTCAGAATTAAACTGGATTAAAAGAACGAAATTGTATTAATCGTGAATTTTTTTACACGTTTCTTCGAATATATCAATTTGCGTCATTTATTGTTCTTTCTTCGTTTCTTCTGATAAAAATATATCGCGCATAGCAAATGCGCTCTGGTGATGAAATGGGCGGAGCCTCTAAATTCAAATCCCGATTTTCGCGGGCTCGAAAAAATGTCGGAACTTTTTTACGGCGATAATAGCACTGAACTAAAATGCATTTTTTTGCATAAAAATGCATCATGAATAACCCCATTACGAAACTGACTGAAATATTCCATATTATTTTGCAAAATCTTCTTTTTTTGTTATCAAAATTCCTTCTCTCTCAAGTAGAGAAAGAGAGACAGTGGGAGAAAGTGAAAAAAAGAAGAGAAATAGAGAGACAGACAAAGAATTTGACGAAGAGCGAGATGGAGAGTGGTGAGGATATTCAGGAAACTCCAATAAATGGAACAAACTGTAGAAAACTAATATAAAACGGAAAAAAAGTCCGACAAATCGTTTTTTTTTCGCCTCGAAGAATCCATTTTTTAAAACTATAAAAAACTAAAACTATGAATTTTAGCAAAAAAGTGATGAGTGAAACTGCAAATTTTCAGATGAATAAACTAAAAAACCGCCGAAAAAAGAGTGAGTTATGAGCAGTTTATAATTCAAAATGTCTAAAATTATTAAATCAATAAAACTGTCCGAATTTCAGCTCTCTGGGAGTTATTCTCTAGAGCTCTCTAGAGGGTGTAGTCCTCACCATCATCTTGCGAGTCTCAACCACCGACTGACCAGCAATCCTCCTCTGTACGTCTTCTTTGTACGCGGGGTCAGTAGGCGTGGTCATAGCTACAACCACTGAGCGTAGAGTGCTCTGTATGCTCTTCATGTGCAGGGCTCCACTGTGCAGTATTGTTGATCGCGATTCGCTAGGATAGGTTGTGGCCGAGGGGGCTAAGAAGAGAGAGAGAAAGAGAAAATATTGAAATAAATACGAATAATATGGGAACAGTTTCTTTTACAGTTTTCATATACTAATTGCCATTTAAGAAATAATAATTAAAAAAAAAAGAATAAAAATAATGGTCTTACCATTAGTGAAATACTCTAAAATTGGCTGAATTCTTACGAAACGTTAGGTTTTCTTATACGCCTGATCGAACTGCATTAGCCGATTTTTTAAATTTCGTACAGAAAATTCAGAACAGCCAAAATTGAGGGGGTGTCTATACTTTTGAACGGCGCTGTATATACTTCGCTGATTTCCAATTCTTTGATTTCCTTTCCAATTTTAAATACTTCCCCAATAAACTAGAAGTGAAAGGACATTTCATTTTTATTATTATATCACTCACATTCAGCCTGACCGTAGGTTCACCGCAAGTTAGGTACCTCAACGGGTTTAACGCAAGAATCAGTATTATCGGATTGTGAGTACGTGGTTTGTCGTTTAGAGGCGGGGTTTGGGTCTCGTTAGGAAATTGGCGCGTTTTAACGCGCCAATTTTAAAATTGAAAGAAAGCGCACACACTGCGTATGTGATTTCTTTTCGAAAATTGAAGCGAAATTTGACAATAAAAATTAATTTTTAAAAAACATGATTTTCGAAGCAAAATATAAATAGAAAAAATTCTTATATTCGCTTCTATTTTCGAAAAGAAATCACAAACGCAGTGTGTGCGCTTCCTTACAATTTTTAAATTGGCGCGTTAAAACGCGCCAATTTCCTAACGAGACCGAAACCCCACCTGTAAGCGGCTCACCACGTACTCGCGATCCGATAATACATCAATCGAGCAAGTAGAAGAGTTCTTTTCTTTGTATCAATTGAAGTTCTCAGTAATTTGAAGCTCTGTTTCGCAGTTCGGATCAAAACTACTTTTTTTGCTTCTAGTGACGACAACAGTGTGCTGAGGAACATTATAATCTAAAATGGAGTGGAAACAACGCTTTTCCCTGCATTCCACACTTGAATGGGCTCTTGAATGGTATTGACCTTATTCTGCAAATCTCTTCAGATGAAATGGGGTTCGATTCTATTCATTTCTTTATTGATGAACTCGGGGAAGTTGTCATCGCATCACTCCAGAATTAGAATTGCTGTGTGAGCAGGAGCAGCGTCCAGTTTTCTTAATAAAATCGTCGATATAGATTTGCGGGCAGTGTCATCTAAATTTATTTTTCATAAATGCATTCTTTTAAAATTTCAGAGCATTTAATCGCCTCTTCAAGCTAAAAAAACAGTGAAAAAAGTGGCAGCTGAAAAAATAATTAAACGTCCAACTTCGAAATAGTTACGTGAAGCTGAAATTCTGTGAAAATTTATGTGTATGTCTGAAAAATCTGGAACTACATTTTCGTGGATGTCACTGCCGTTGCAGCATAATTTCTGAAATGAAATGTAAAAAAAATTGTAGTTTAATGGAGCAGCTTTGTTATAATAGGAGAGCAAAGGCAACAAGCAAGCGAACAAAGAAATCAGTATACTATTTTCCCCAATCTTTATTTCGATCTTTCGATTTTCTCGTAATAAAAAAATCAGAATCATTAGGCACAACTGATCCGCCTCGTTGTCTTCAAAATGGATTTCTCATGATATCTGAAAATTATTTGTTGAATTTTTATTTTGATTTTTTAGAAGTCAAAACCTCTTATAGCGTTTCGGTAGGGTTTGATTATGATCAAGTTGGATAAGGGATCAATTGCAGGAAACAGAAAGCAAGTAGTATTGATAATTTATCCATCGGTTTCATTTACTGATCCGAATATCAGTTTGATTTCAATTATGAGTTCTTCTCCAAAAATTGAGGGCCTCGTAAATCGACACATTAAAGGCGCATAGACTTATTCGGTGGCGATACCCGACACCGCCTTGCATTTTAATTCAAAATAGTACTGAATTAATATGCATTTTTTTGCATTAAAATGCTATCGTGAATAAGATTAAAGTGGCATTTTTGCATAAAAATGCATCATTATTTTTTTTTTCTGTGGAAATTTGATGGAGACAGTTGTCTTTCTGTCTCATGGGAGGTTGAACGTATCCCTATCGACAACACAATTCGTATCATTTCCAGTAATCGCCAGAGTTGGGCGGAATAGGATTTTGGGAACTCGGAATCCGGAATCCGGAGTACGGAAAAATATTTTTTCACGGAATCCGGAATCCGGAATACGGAAAAAATATTCTTTCACGGAATCCGGAATCCGGAAAAACGGAATGAAAAAAACGGCGGAATCCGGAATTTTAACCATTAATAAGGGAATATTTATAATAAAAAATGATGTAAGTGCGCTCTGTTCGCAAAAATTTTTGCGGGAGTTCAAAAAAGTATACATTTCACAACAATTGAGAATAAAGAATTAAAACGGAATAAAAAAACCATATCGCGGAATCCGGAATCCGGAAAACGGAATGAAAAAAACGGCGGAATCCGGAATTCCGCCCAACTCTGGTAATCGCATCACTGAGAAATGAGAAATCGATGTGAAAACAATCGGACAAGTCGATTTTAGACTCGAAGAATTCATTTTTTTATCAGTTTTATCGTCAAAAAATCAATTTAAATTGAAAGCTGTAAACTGGTTAAATTATTTATTTGAAAATGAAATAATCCTCCAATTTATAACAATATATCGAGAAATACGTAATTTTATACTTTTAAAGACTTTTAAAAAATTATTAATAATGTAAGAAATGTATAAATGAGTTGTTTAAAAATGCAAATTATCAGATGAACAGGCCAAAACTCGCAGAAAAAAAAGTGAATGATGAGCACTTAATAATTCGAAATGTTCAAAAATGTAATATCAATAAAATTGTCGGAATTTCAGTATTGAAGAACGTTTTAGTAAAAAAATATTCAAAAAAAAAATCGCCTTCAACTCTGACATTAATAATCGATTTTAAAATATAAATACAGCTGAAAATGACAGAGCGTAGCTTAATGAGATCCGAACAGATTTTTAAAACGAAACAGAATGGATATAGAGAATATTTTTGAAAAAAAAAAGTTATTAAAAAAAAGAAGTTTTCTATCTAAAATTCAAATTCCAAAATATGACGGAAATTCCAGAAAATGTGAAGACGATGATCAATGATTCACATATCAAGTTGCCTTTTGTGAATAAAATCTGAAATCCGCCTGATTGTGTGATGAGTGTAATGAAAAATGTTTGATATTCACTGTTTTCTTTAAAACTTTGTCTTGACCTCTTACTAGAAGAGTTCCCCATCAGAATGATCCATAAGATTCTGTGTCCGTGACCATGAACATCGTCAGCCACGCACATGTTGATCTGATTGACGTTTCTGGTTGAGGTGGCTTTCAAACAGTTTGGCGTGACGCTTCTTGTTGATTAATCGTTGCAAACAGAGTATCTGTATATTTTGTCTTAAATTCTAGAGGATTCGTCAGAATTTTTCCAATTCTTTATAGGAATATTGGAATTGTTGCCTTAAATATATCCGTTTATTTCTGTGGTTATGTATGTAATCAATAATCGCCAAGAAATGGAACAAAATGTAGAAAACTATTATAATACGGAGATTTATGAAATTTAAAGTTTCACTTCGATGTGAAAACAATCGGACAAGTCGTTTTTTGACTCGAAGATTACATTTTTTAATAAAAAAACTAAAACTACGAATTTCAGCAAAAAAATAATGAATGAAACTGCAAATGTTGAAATCAATAGGCCAAAAACCGTCGAAAAAAGAGTGAATTATTAATCCAAAAATTAATAATCCAAAATGTCCAAATTTTCAGAAAAAATCCAAAAAAAATGACTAAAAACCATTGACCCTCTCCCCCCCCCCAACTAAGAAAGCGCCGTTTTCTGTATTTGCCTACTTCGAATACCTCAGATTTGTTGATTTTTTGTTTTTTGTAATGTAAATGCGCTCTGGAATGACGTCACTTGTTTTTGTTTTCGCATTGCTAACAACTATTGTAAAGGCGCACTCGTTCTTTTGGCTTTGATATCTCGCCACGCGATGACGGGACTGTAGTTTGTTCCCACAAATTCTTTCGAATTGTATGTTTGCAATCGATTTTATGCTCCTAAATTTTTTTTCTAAACTTTCATATTTTCCTTTTTTCTTTACTTTCAAAAATAATTTAATTAATTTAATTAATTAATTAAATTTAATAATAATATTAAATAATACATAAACGATTTAATAACCTAAGTTTGAGTGATCGTTGATGATTTTCCGACGTTTTCATCTAGTAAGGTACAGCGACCTAAGAAGTTCCCCGGCGCTATCTTAGTTGGGGGGGGGGGTCAATGGTTTTTAGTCATTTTTGGAGCTTTTTTTCTATAAATGTTTGTTGCTATTGCTAAAATATTTGCAAGTTGTTTTTTTCACGCGTGGCGCTTACTCTTCGCACGAAAACGACTATTCCACTTTTTTCATGCGTGGCGCTATTCAACGATGAGCAATTTGTGCAATTTTTTTGCATTTTTTTTTGGTTTTTTTTTTGTTATAACATTTTCAGAAAAAAATCCTCCAAAAATGACTAAAAAGAATTGACCCCCGCGGCAATCTTAGTTGGGGGGAGGGGGGGTTCACTCGTTTTTAGTCATTTCTGGAGATTTTTAAAATTTTTTTCTTTCTAAAAATGTTATTAGATATACACGAATAACACTAGTAATTTTTAAAACACTTTTATTGGCAGACAACAAAAATACGCACAAAAAAGAAAATGACGCTATCTTAGTTGGGGGGGGGGTCCAATGGTTTTTCGGCTTTTTTGAATTATTTTTGTTTCTGAAAAGCACCACGCTTATTCAAATGTAACTTATCCTTATTTGTCATGATCCAATTAAAATTTAAAAAAATAGCAAAAATCAGAAAAGCAAAAAAAAAATTACGTTGGAGCGGAACCGAACCACGACCCCCGATCGTGGTTTTCGTGCCACGGGTAAGCGCCACGCGTGAAAAAAAAACTCACTAATATTTAAACAGTAATAACAAACAATAGTACAAAAAAATTAGAAAAACCTCCAAAAATGACCCAACTAATAGTAAGATTGCTCATCGTTGAATCGCGCCATGCGTGAAAAAAAGTGCATATCTATGATTAACTAATAAGCGAAAAAAAAAACCCAAAAAAAATTGGAAAAATTGCTCCTCGTTGAATCGTAGTTATTGCGCCACCGTGTGCCAAGAGTAAGCGTCACGCGTGAAAAAAAAAACAACTTACAAATATTTTATCAATAGCAACAACCATTTTCAGAAAAAAAAATCAAGAAAAAAGCTCCAAAAATGACTGAAGGCCATTGACCCCTACCAACTAAGATAGCGCCCATTTTTTAAAGACTTTTTTTTAAAATTGCAATTAATAGATGAAAACTGTAAAAGAAACAGTTCCCATATAATTCGTATTTATTTCAGAAAATGCCCACCCCACCATCGCTTTGTAATCTGCCGCATGTGGCTACAAGAAATATTTTCAATAGAGTTGGATTCAAATCTATGTAAGTTGATTTTATGTTTCAAATCATTAATAACAATGAGTGGTGAAAATTCGATTATAAAGTTCTCTCAATCTTTGACCAAAAGATGACCAACAGTGTCCAAGCAGACATTTTCTGAATATAACCATCTAATTTCCAGTCAAAAGCTTCGAAAAGTGTGCCATGATCTCCGAATCCGCATTGACGACGTCAAGCCTGAAGCAAATGTTTTATCTGTTATTATTGATGTATTCGATTGCGAAATTCAACTCTCATACATATGGAATCCGGGACACGGGTTCGACAGGAAATTTAACACATGTTATGTGAAATGCCAGAAAACTGAAGAGGGTGTGCGGACCACAGTTAGATGCGCAGGTTCAAAGAAGATCGTGAACGGCGATTATATGGAACTCGCATCACGAGATTTTCTGTTAATTCTCAAATTTCAAAAGAAAAATATAAAGACAATAACATTCAACAATTACGCTAAACATTCCAGTAATTTCCAGCAATTTTTGGAAACTTTGAAGAGTTGTATGGCTTTAGAAAATCGACTTTTGAAGGTGGACGAATTTGAAATTAGTGTGGTTGATCAGAAATCAGTGATCACAGCTTTATCACTGATAGATCCACGATCAATTTGTCTAATGGAATTGCGCTATGCGAAAGAAGGAGAAATTCAGCAGCCAATAGAATTCTCCGAAATAATGGAGATGGAGCATTGGAAAACTACCAAACATTTTATATCTAATTTCATAATAACTGGCGTCTCCGCCCACAATTTCCGTCATGTTTCCCGATTCGAGTTGATGCTTCGGTCAATTTCAGCGGAATATTTGTTAGATTTGAAAAAGGTTTGTTTTCCATATTTGCACGAAGGTGGGGGCGAACCCAGCAGTGAATACAAGATGAGAAAAATGGCCTAGAACTTCTAATAATGAAAAAAAACTAGTCCCGTAGTTATTCGGTGATTTCAAATGCGTTTACCCATAGTCTTTTCTTCTCTAATAACCGTTTTTTCTTTCAGATTTTTCAGAATTCTTCTGAAGCGGAATATTTCTCTATCCGGTATGAGATCTTTGAAGGCAGAGAACAGTTTTTCGAGAAAATGGGACCAATGGGAGATGGGAGATTTGGTGTTTTCAAGTGGTATTTCCGAATGTCAACCTCTGGCGATGATGTACTGTGGATTAGTCTAAATGACTCATTAAAATATATCCACTTCTCACGTTATGGATTGGCCAATGTTCCGAAACATGCAGTGATTCAAAAATAATATAACTGGTGGCTGCACTGACTTCTTCGTGGTGACCGTGGATGATTTTCCGACGTGCCAACACGGCCGAATTTCATTTAGTAAGGTAGAGCGAAGTAAGAAATTCTCTTTATAATCTAAATTAATGCTTCCCTTTTTGAATATTTTTTTCCTCCTGAAACGTGCTGAAATGCTGAAATTCGGACAATGTTATTGATATAACATTTTTGGACATTTCGGGTTATTAAGTGCTCATCATTCACTATTTTTTCTGCGAGTTTTGGCCTGTTGATCTGATAATTTCCATTTTTAAACTACTCATTTATACATTTCTCACTTTATTAATATTTTTTTCAGTCTTTGAAAATATAAAATTACGTATTTCTCGATATATTGTTGTAAATTGGTGGATTATTTCATTTTCAAATAAATCATTAAACCAGGTTTTGCCGCATTCAATTTCAATTGATTTTTTGATGATAAATCTGATGCAAAAATGGATTTTTCGAGTCAAAAAACGACTTGTCGGTTTTATTTTCACATGGAACTGGAACTTCTAACTTCATAAATTTTATACTAGTTTTCCACATTTTGTTCCATTTCTTGGCGTTTATTGATTTGGAAGAATTTGACGAATCCTCCAGAATTTGAGACAAAATATACAGATACTCTATTTGCAACGAATAATCAACAACAAGCGTCACGCCAAACTGTTTGGAAGCCACCTCAACCAGAAGAGACGGTCTTTGTGCAACGTGTATATCATTCGACAATGGAACTGAAGATTCCACAAATTTCCTGCAATTTTTCGACACTTTGAGGAGTTTTCTGACAATAGAAAATGGAATTTTGAAAATTTTTAATTGATCAAAAATCACTGATCACAGATTTTGTCAAAAAACTTCAATGGCGATGAAAATGCGGGCCACGAACTCCACGAAATTTTTGTGTCAAAGTTTGTATTTTCCTTCAATTCATTTTAGTTTCTAACCTTTTATTGTTGTTTTTTCATAAACCCATGATAAATATACATTAATGTTTTAAAAAATGATGGTTGAACATCAAACAACTTACTTTAATGATTCTCCAAACGGTTATTCGTGAGATTCAAAGAGCTTTCCGATGTTACTTGAGCCCATTCCCCTTTTTGTCATCTCGCCGATGGTGCCTTTGAAAATTTGGAAATAAGATGATTAAAACATGCTGAAAATACTGAAAATTAACATATTGCATTAAAAATTTGCGATTTAAAAATTGTAATTCTAATAAAATTCATCAATAAAATCAATAAAATTCCATGCCGATTAATGCAATCATTTACACGTCACTGAGTCACGTCAGAAATCAACGAGAGAAATCAACGAGAAAAATTTCTCGAAAATTTTTCGGAAATTTTTCGAAAAACGCATTTTTCGAGAAATCATTTTTCGAAACGACACACTGATCTACGGTATGATCTACGGCGTCAGGCAACAATTTCTGAATTTCCCTTTGCCGTACCAAGACATCTAATTCGACATATTTTTAATACGTTTCATCAGAATTATCAATATCTATTCTAGTTAATTTTCGAAATTTTGAAGTTTAAAAAAGCAAAAAAATGTATTGTTTTCAAATATTTATTTGTTTTTTTTTATCTAAAAAACTATGCGACAAGTGGTCGAACATTTTTATATTATTTTGCGCGCTTTTTCGAACCAAAAATATATTGTTTTTCAGTAAATTTTGTGTGTTTCTTGTATATTTCTGTTTTCCCAGCCGCTTTATTGAATTTCTTTTTGATAATTAACTCATTTTTCGGAAATTGCACAAAGCTTGCAGATATATGAAGAAGTCCAAATAAAACTTCTTTTTTTTTCACTGTTTCCGAAAATTTTCACTCGCTTTCTTTATCCAGAGAAAAACTTTCAGGACGATCGATTTATTATTTTATGTAATTAGTAGTTTGTTCAATTTTAAAGAAAACAATTTTCAGATGACGGATGCTATTAACTCACTTATCAGTTTGCTGCTTGCCTTATTATTTGTGGGCATAGTACTGTAAGTTTCCTCTCACATTTAATAAATTATCTTTTATTTTCAAGTTATGGTATCTATAGATTCTTATTTAACTTGAGAAGGTTGATTATACGGATGCTCAGGACGATGGAGTAGCTGTTTATCATGCCCATGACCAAGACGATTAACTCAGCTTCATCCAATGATTTTGTTCAAGATTATGCCATGTTTTCTTATTCATAAAATTATGTATAAGAAATCGCCAATTGCTCATTATTTTGTAAATTATTATTTTTATTTATTCATAAAAACTAATTGAAACTGCATTTTCTCCAATTTTTTTGATGCAAGTTTTACAAATACATTGAACGAATATTTTAATTTCATTTTATTTTCGTAAAAATACGAAATCATTTTCAACGCTCTATCCGCTAAAAGTGCCGTGGAAGATTTTCTTAAAGTTTTCCACCTTTTCCACTCACGTTTCCGCGAAAACAATTGGAAATCATTCGATAAAATTCTTCGGAATATCGAAATCAGTTAACAGAAATCAGAATCTGGAAAAGAGTATCTAGTTCAGGAACTTGGCTAATTTCACAAACTTCGTTCCAATATTGTTGTAGGCAGAAGACGAGGAATCTAGGAATGGATTCGAATCAGAAGCAGAAGAAGCAGCTGCGAATTTTAATGTTGAAGGAGCGTTGGTGTTGGTGATATGAAGTAGCAATTTTTTTTGCAAACAAGCATTATGCCGTGCTGCAAAACGTTCGGGAGCCTGGAGAAGGGGGGGAGGCTAAAAATCGGCTCGTGGATGCCCTATTAAGCCTGATCTGCGACCTGATCTACGGCGTCAGGCAGGAATTTCTGATTTTCCTTTTGCCGCGCAAAGACATATAATTCGACATATTTTTAATACATTTCATTAGAATTATCAATATCTATTCTAGTTAATTTTCGAAATTTTGAAGTTTAAAAAAGCAAAAAAATTTATTGTTTTCCAATATTTATTTGTTTTTTTTTAATCTAAAAAACTATGCGACAAGTGGTCAAAAATTTTTATATTATAAAATTTTGCGCACATTTTCGAACCAAAAATATATTATTTTTCAGTAAATGTTTCGTGTTTCTTGTATATTTCTGTTTTCCCAACCGCTTTATTTAATTTCTTTTTGATAATTAACTCATTTTTCGGAAATTGCACAAAGCTTGCAGATATATGAAGAAGTCCAAATAAAACTTCTTTTTTTTTTTTTCACTGTTTCCGAAAATTTTCACTCGTTTTGTTTATCCAGAGAAAAACTTTCAGGACGACCGATTCATTATTTTATATAATTAGTAGTTTATTAAATTAAAAAAAAACAATTTTCAGATGACGGATTTGTTCACAATTATCGGTGGACTGTTTGGCTTATTTGTTTTGTACTTCTGTTAGTAAGTTTCCTCTCACGTTTAATAAAACATATTTTATTTTCAAGTCTATGTTGGACTTGTTGTTCATTCCGCCGTTTCTCCTTAAACAGAGTTGGTGCTATGGATGTTCAGGAAAATCGAGTAGCTTTTTCTAATGCCCGTGACCCAGACAATTAATTCAGCTTTGTCCAATGATCAACAATTATTCGAATTGGTGAAAGATTCAATTTTGTTTAAGATTATGCCATCTTTTCTTAATCTTAAAATTAACTATAAGAAATCGTCAATTGCTCATTGTTTTATAATTTATTATTTTTATTTATTTATAAAAACTAATTGAAACTGCATTTTTTTCCAATTTTTTTGATGCGAGTTTTACAAATACATTGAACGAATATTTTAATTTCATTTTATTTTCATTAAAATACGAAATCATTTTCAACGCTCTATCAGCTAAAAGTGCCATGGAAGATTTTCTTAAAGTTTTCCACTTTTTCTAAAATTTGAACTGAAGTTGGCTAAAGCAAAAAAAATGTGAAACCCTTTGTTAGACGTTTCCGTTCTTGGCAAGAACTGTATATTTTTTAGCAAAATATACCGAAGTCTATTTACATGTATTGAAATAAATGTTTGATGAAGATCAGTAGAAGTATCGCTTTTAGAGCTGTTAGACAAATCACTTAACGATGTGTCATAATCATTATAATCGAAAGAATTAATTGAGTCAGCAAATCGTAAACCACCAAAACCACCGGCCCAATATTGTTGTAGGCAGAAGAAGAGGAATCTGGAAATGGTTTCGAATTAATAGGGCTCGTGGATGCCCTATTAAGCCTGATCTACGGCATGATCTACGGCGTCAGGCAACAGTTTCTGAATTTCTCATTGCCGCGCCAAGACATTTAATTCGACATTTTTTAATACGTTTCATTAGAATTTTCGAAATTTTGAAGTTTAAAAAATAAAAAAAATTATTGTTTTCAAACATTTATTTGCTTTTTTAACCTGAAGCACGACGCGACAAACATTTTTACGGCAAAAAAATTCAGATCGATTGAATTTTCAGCAAAGTTGCTCCAAAAAAAGAACGCCCGCGCGCATTCTTTATGGCCAGTATAGTAGTATAAAATGGAGATTTTTGAAGGTTGAAGTTCCAGTTTCATGTGAAAAGAATTCGACAAATCGCTTTTTGACTCGAAGAATCCATTTTTATATCAGTTTTATCAGTAAAACAGAAACGACTACAATTATTTCTAAACGAAAGCCAATGAAAGCCGCTGCGAACTTTCCGCTGATGGTCTGAATAAGAAAACAATTTAAACAAAATCTGTACAGCAATTACCGCTTCCTTCAAGTCCAATAAGTCTACAATTTGAAATTTAAGACATCAAGGCCACCGTCAGAGAAAAATGTGAGCTTCGTATACGATTGTCTTAATCATCTTTCGAGCTTTCGATTCCAGTGCGTTGGATTTTCATAACTTTTGATTACAAGGTAATCTGGAAATTCTAATCGAAAATACGAAATGAGAGTTGAATAATCTCTGAAAGCATTGAATTAACTTGAACAAAGTAAAAGACCTACGATCTTTTGAGTTATTCAATGAAACGTCTTGGACAGAGTTACAGACAGACAGAACTATTCGCTTAATAATAAGTAGATAATGGATAATGATTCTAATCTTTTCTGGTCTTTCTCTTTTTCTTTTTCTTTCAAATTCATTTTAAATTCTTGTTGTTTTGATAGCATTTACACTTTGTTCATTCAAACATTGTCGAAAAAATCTGAATCTGTGAAGCACATTTTTCATAACGAATCTTAAAGCTTTTCCACTTTTCATGCAAATTACCTTATTTCATACAGAAAGAAACAACAACAAGAAATTGGTGTCAATCAACTTCATTCATCAGAATAACCTTTCATAATCTCCTGAGCACGAGCGATGTTCGTCCGGATACCAGAGCGCCATGTCCATAGCGCCTACTTCAAAGTAATTGCTGACAGTTGCACCCCGCTGTATGTACGACGAGGGAATTCGAAGATTGACTATTCTCTGACATTGCTGAAATAGAATTGCGCATTTCATTGGAATAAAACAACAAGCTATTGGTATGTGTAAGTGAGCTCTAATCAACAAAATTGAGATGCTCCGAGTAGATGACTCAGATTTTAGATTCCGTGAAAAAAATCAATAAAAACAACTTTTTTGCTTTTATTTATACCGGATACCAAGAAGTTTGGAACTGTTTAAGAGACAATGTCTGAGAGATTCGACCATAGCTCAACTGCCCATAGTCACAGTCTAAAAAAGTTGTTTCAATTGGTCTGATTTTTTATACAATGGGTACTTGTGATGCCCTAAGTACAAAACCGTATTCAGAATTAGGCTCCGCCCCCTTCGAGTTGAGATACGGTAGGGGTGTTTCGAAAAAAATTTTTTTTTCTTTTTTGAGATAACTTCGATTTCTTTTCTGGAATCGATAACCGGTCACTTATGAAGCATTTTTGTAGTGGAGAACATTTTTCTAGCTTTTCTCCTTCCGACCAAAAAATTGAATTTTCGGGTAAAAATTGTTTCATTTCCGCATTGTGGAAAAAAAATATATTACGGGAAGTGAGATCTTATCAGAACTTTATACTTCAGAGTATGGGTTACAAGAATTCATAACTCTTTGGCCCCGGTTTTGGTGCGGCCGCCAGTTATTTCACGATTTTTGTCATTTTTCTACTGTTTTGGTACCATTTTTCCCATTTTTTGAAAAAAAAATATATTACGGGAAATGAGATCTCATCTGAACTTTATACTTCAGAGTATGGGCTATAAGAATTCATAACTGGTTGGCCGCGGTTTGGGTGCGGCCAGTCATTGTTTTCACGATTTATTCAAAACATCAGAAAACTATGAAAAATGCAGATGGGACACTTCACTTTGAGGTCGACGAAATGAAAAATTTCCGACAAATTGCTGGATTTTTCTCATGTGAGGCGGAAAAGAGGCGTTCCGCAACTGGGAATCGGCACAGGCGATATCTACCACCAAAAGATGAAGCGTACGAACTGCCTGAGGAAGAGCACGACGATGCTGGCTGGATCAGATTTATGAAAGATGAGGCGTTTTTCATGGAAGCGGATGAAATTTTCCATGATGTTCTTAATGATCTAGATCCAGTATTCGAATACACAACATCATAAATTGGAGTAAAGTCATTTTTCTTGATGTTTTGAATAAATCGTGAAAACAATGACTGGCCGCACCCAAACCGCGGCCAACGAGTTCTGAATTCTTATAGCCCATACTCTGAAGTATAAAGTTCTGATGAGATCTCACTTCCCGTAATATATTTTTTTTCCACAATGCGGAAATGAAACAATTTTTTTCCGAAAATTCAATTTTTTGGTCGGAAGGAAAAAAGCTAGAAAAATGTTCTCTACTACAAAAATTCTTCATAAGTGACCGGTTATCGATTCCAGAAAAGAAATCGAGGTTGTCTCAAAAAAGAAAAAAAAATTTTTTTCGAAACACCCCTACCGTATCTCAACTCGAAGGGGGCGGAGCCTAATTCTGAATACGGTTTTGTACTTAGGGCATCTCATGTACCCACTATATAAAAAATCAGACCAATTGAAAAAATTATTTTTTCAAAAAATGAGAAAAATGGTACCAAAACAGTAGAAAAATGACAAATATCGTGAAATAACTGACGGCCGCACCCAAACCGCGGCCAAAGAGTTATGAATTCTTGTAACCCATACTCTGAAGTATAAAGTTCTGATGAGATCTCACTTCCCGTAATATATTTTTTTTTCCACAATGCGGAAATGAAACAATTTTTTCCGAAAATTCAATTTTTTGGTCGGAAGGAAAAAAGCTAGAAAAATGTTCTCTACTACAAAAATGCTTCATAAGATTCCAGAAAAGAAATCGAAGTTATCTCAAAAAAGAAAAAAAAATTTTTTCGAAACACCCCTACCGTATCTCAACTCGAAGGGGGCGGAGCCTAATTCTGAATACGGTTTTGTACTTAGTGCATGACATGTACCCAATATATAAAAAATCAGACCAATTGAAACAACTTTTTTAGACTGTGACTATGGGCAGTTGAGCTATGGTCGAATCTCTCAGACATTGTCTCTTAAAAAGTATAAGCGAGTTCATAACAACATTTATTTGAAGGGATCTTGCATTTTAATGCAAAAAAAAATGAATTTTTTGCATTAAAATGCTTTTCGTGCTTTTCATGAATAAACAACCTCATTAGGAAAAATTATTTTGAAACTTTTTTATTGATTTAAAAAATTAAAATAGTTTTAACTGATATTTTTCACGTTTACTCTCAATATTTTGATGAATTTAAACTATTTGCTTTTTTTTAAAGTTTAATTGGATCATGACAAAAAAGGTGGTGTTTCAAACTTCAAATACTCACAATTTGTCTATCGGTGCAATCGTGAAACAATTTCAGATCAACGGTCATATCAAACAGTCCTCTGCCTCTCCCAATAACTTCGAAAATCCCTCGGAAGTTTGTTTTGTTTTCTGCCAGAATGACATCGGAACCTGCAAACAATGCCAATATTTTCCTCAAATCCAAATTCAATTTTTATAGAAAAAACCACAAAAAAAAGACTTGAGATATCCGTTACTCACCAATTAAATTCCGTTCTATCAGACTGACTGTGGCGTCTTGCAAAACTCGGCTGTTGCAAGTGAGCTTCCCTCTCACTCCCACAATTTGGTTCCAAAAAGAAAATGCAACTGGGATCGATAACAATATAAAAATCAATAATTTCATAAGCTGCAAATATCAAAGAAATGCATAAAGAACGTTGAAATTGAACAATATCAAAGAAATGAAAAATGTCTTGAAAATAAGAAAAAATGAGAAAAAAATAATCATAAAACTAGCTGCACCGACTGAGATGACAAATATTAAATAATAAAAATTTTGAAAATTTAATAATTTAATTATGAGATGTTTTCAAAATATTTAAATGTTACATTTGCATCAGACCAAAGGTGTCTGGAGCGCAAAAAAAAGAAATCAGAAACCGATATTGATTCTTTGAAAAATTGAAGATATTCGGAATCGTTGCGCTTACGGTGCCTCTGTGATTATTTTTGTATTCATAGCATGGTGCGCCCACACGACAGCTGGGTCAATGAAAAAAGCGAAATGAGAAATCAGTTGTTGGATGTATCAATTGAGAACAATGTTTGAGTTTGTAAAGCTTCTCAAACAGAAATAATATAAATCATAAGTTATTTCTGTGGCAAACTAGAGAAAATAAGAGTTTTTACTCAAAAAAAAACCCCCAAAAAATTTGAAAAATTGGTGATTTTATAATGCAAAAAAAACAACGGAAAGTTCAGTCGATTGACTCGTTCGGTGAGCGAATTATTTGACAAGTTGCTCGCCAAAATGGGTGGGCAGACTGGCTTCTACTGAAATGACCTGATTCGATTAGATATTTTATTAAAAAATGAAAAAAAAAATTTAAAAAAAAAACAAAAAAAAATTTTTTGAAAATGGAGAAAATAACTACTTTTAGCCATTCAAATGAAAAAATGAAATCATCAAAATTTCAACAAATATTCAACAAAAATCGATTGTCTGTCCCATCGAATAATGCCGAAAAGGCTCTTTCGCAGATTGATTCCGAAGAAACGACACAGTAGACTTCAGAGAAGGGCGGAATTCCGGATTCCGCCGTTTTTTCCGTTTTCCATTTTCCGGATTCCGAGTTTCCAAAATCCAATTCTGCCCTACTCTGGTAGACTTGCCATGCGATTGTCGACAGTCTTCGGAATCTACCTTTCTGTTTCTTTGTAATTCACTTCTACATAACGAGCACGCTGGAAAGAATATCGTGAATGACGATTTTATGGGACGGACTCGTATCATGAGATTTTCTGTTAATTCTCAAATTTCAAAAGCAAAGTATTATCCATCCGCGAGTACGTGATTTTTCGTTTAAAGGCGCTGTTTGGGTCTCGTTAGGTGATAGCGCGTTTTAACGCGCCAATTTAAAAATTGTAAGAAAGCGCGCACACTGCGTTTGTGATTTTTTTTCGAAAATTGAAGCGAATATTGGAATTTTTTCTATATTTTTCATCGAAAATCATATTTTTTAAATTAATTTTTTTTGTCAAATTTCTTAAACTGTTTATTAAACTGAATAAATCGTCCTCGCGGATGGATAATATAAGGTGTGTATTCTTCAATAATACTGAATATTTCAGTTCGAGCATTTCATCAATTGTAAGACCAATATTTTCATTCGTTTATTTAATACATTTTTCTTAAATTTAAGTTAGTAAATTGTTGGGTTCCTCTCCATACGCGTTATTTCACTGTCACGTGAAATAAGTGTTTCGTTTTTTGACTCGAAGAATCCATTTTTGTATCAGTTTTATCAGTAAAAAATCAATTTAAATTGAAAGCGGCAAAAACTTGTTAAATTATTTATTTGAAAATGAAATAATCCTCCAATTTATAACAATATATCGAGAAATACGTGACCTTTTACATGTCGCTGATTGTTATCAGTTCCCTAGGCTTTTCCCTGTGTTCCCCCCCCCCCAGTTCGAGATTTGCTCCTCTCCCTGCGATTGGATTCAATAAAGACATGGTAATTCTTTGTAACATAGATGAAAACTTTCGTATTTATTTCAGAAAATGTCTACCCCACCAACTCTTTGTAATCTGCCGGATGTGGTGGCGAGAAGGATTTTCAATAGAGTTGGGTTCAAATCTATGTAAGTTGATTTTATGTTACTCGGTTATAGTGTACTTCACCGTTAAAATTTCCACGCTTAAATGAGTTTTCGGTTAATTAATCGGTGAATTAACCGTTAAAAATTCACCGCTTTTCACGGGTAATTAACCGAGTAAAAAAATTTTAACCGGTTAATTAGCTCGAAATTAACCGGTTAACCGCAGGTGAAACGGTTAACCGATGAGAAGCTTTGCTAAACAACGCGCGCGCGTATAATTGAAGTGTCGTTGTTGATTTTTTTTCCTTTTTCAATATTTTTGTTGGTTTTCCCGGAAATCACTTTTATGACCTAAAATTTGAATTTGGATGATGTGTTTTCACGGTTAACCGAAGGTGAATTTCCCGGTTAATTCCCCGGTTAACCGTTGGTTAATTTAACCGATTAATTTTTCGATTAAAAAATAAAATTCACCGGTTAACCGTCGGTTAATTAACCGGTCAATTAGCCTTTAGCTTTCACCCCTTAATCGCGAAATTTTTAGCCGGTGAAGCACACTGCTCGGTTATAAAGTTCTCTCAATCTTTGACCAAAAGATGGCCAACAGTGACCGAGCAGACATTTTCTTAATTTAACAATCTAATTTGCAGTCAAAATCTTCGAAAAGTGAGCTATGATCTCCGAATCCGCATTGACGACATCAGGCCTGAAGCAAATTTGTTCTATGTTGCTATTAGTGCAACCGATTGCAAAATTCGATTGACGTACGAATCTGATAGAATTTGGTATAATGTGGATTACAAGAAGACGGTTGAGAGTGGGCAGAGCATGGTTAGATACGAAGGTTCAGAGGATATCGAGAAGATCGTGAACGGTGATTTTATGGAACTCGCATCACGAGATTTACAGTTAATTCTCAAATTTCAAAAGAAAAATATAGATATAGCATTCGATAATGGAACTGAATATTCCAATAATTTCCTGCAATTTTTGGAAAATTTGAAGAGTTTTCTGGCATTAGAAAATCGACTTTTGAAGGTGATCCGTTTTAATATTAATGCGATTGATCAGAAATCAGTGATCACAGCTTTATCACTGATAGATCCACAATCAATTTGTCGGATAGTATTGTCCGATAATAAGAATTTCCATTTGGACTGGGAACATAGGAATTTGTCATATCTGCCGATGAAACTAACTAAAATAATGAAGATGGAGCATTGGAAATTTGCCGAATCCTTTATTTGTAATTTCACAATCACTTGCGTCTCAGCCCACAATTTCCGTCATTTTTCTCGTGTCGAGTTGATGTTTCGGTCAATTTCAGCGGAATATTTGTTAGAATGGAAAAAGGTTTGTTTCCCCTATTTGAGCGAAGTCGGGGGCGAAACCAACAGTGAACACAAGATGAAAAAAATGGCCTGGAACTTCTAATAATGAGAAAACTAGTCCCCGTGGTTATTCGGTGATTTCAAATGCGTTCAACCATAGCTATTTCCAGAGTAGGGATTTTGGGAACTCGGAATCCGGAAAACGGAAAAAATATTTTTTCACGGAATCTGGAATCCGGAATACGGAATGTAAAAAACGGCGGAATCTGGAATCCGGAATACAGAAAATAATGTTTTTTCACGGAATCTGGAATCCGGAAAACGGAATGAAAAAAAACGGCGGAATCCGGAATGCGGAATGCGAAAAACGGCGGAATCTGGAATCCGGAATACGGAAAAAAAATGCGAAAAACGGAATGTCGGAACTGTTGGCAAACAATTCGAAAAATAAAAAATGATGTAAATGCGCTCTGCTCGCAAAAATTTTTGCTGGAGTTCAATAAAGTATTAAAACGGAATAAAAACGCCATATCGCGGAATCCAGAATGCGGAAAACGGAAAAATATTTTTTCACGAAATCTGGAATCCAGAATAAAAAAAAACGGCGGAATCCGGAATTCCGCCCTTCTCTGGCTATTTCAATATGTGGTCCCCAAGTCTTCAAGTTTCCGGGATCTTGGCTTTCAAGTTTTCAATTTCTAGACCATAACTTTTCTCATAAATTAAAGAATTCTTCTTCCACTTGGATAATAACCACTGTTTTCTTTCAGATTTTTCAGAATTCTTCTGAAGCGGAAGAGTTCGAGCTCTGGTATGATACCATTGAGGACAGAGAGCAGTTTTTCGGGAAAATGGGACCAGCCGAAACGACGTATCGTAAAGGATTCGAGTGGTTTTTCCGATTGCCGAACACAGACGATGATGTATTGCTGATTCAACTAGATGAAACATTCAAATCAATCACATTCACGCGAGAAGCGGTGCGCCATGTTCCAAAAAATGCAGTGATTCAAAACTAATGAAACTGATGGCTGCTGAAGCTAAAATTACGTATTTTTCGAAATCTTTTTTTCGATATTGGACGATTATTTCATTTTCAAATAAATTATTTCATTCCATTTTATTTGTCGCCACAGTGCTCAGCCCAGTTTCTGCCGATTCCATAGAGTTTATTGATTGATTTCCAGTTTAAATTGGTTTTCAATTAGCAAAATTGGGATGCGCCTGAACCAGAATTGGTACGGTTCCGAACTGTGCCCTAATCAGAGAAAGCGAATCAGGAATGCCGTTATCCAAACTGCCCGAAGCAGAACATTTATGAACCCAGAACAGCCTGCATAGAATATTTTATGATTCAGAACTTTGCTCTTTTGAGAAAATCAACTTGATTCAGAACCGGAAACTGAGCTTTGAGGAGCATGAAAGGGCTCGCTCGGGGTGCCAATGACAAACTAAGGATGGAATACCATAAGCCACAAGTTTATATATGAGACGGACATTTGTGTTCTCAAGAACTAAAATTGGAAAATATGGTTTAATATTCGTTTCTTGATTCAGGAACGATCGGCCACTCCCAAAAGTCATTGTGTTGGAGAAAAAGAAGAAACAATTTTTGAGATTAATCATTATTATTGCATTATGCGGAAATTATAATTAAAAAATATTTTTTTAATAGTTGATAAAAGGCATTGTGCAGTGTGCACTTTATGAGTTTTCGTTTTGTATATATAACTTTCAGCCGACTCCAGATTATCAGCATTCGATCACTTTCAACATGTATTTCCCATTGTGCTTCTCTATGCTTGTCCTTGCGATTTCCGTTCGCTCGGCGCCTACATTGCATGATTCAGACGACGTTCAGACCTCTTCAAATTCAAAATTCAAGAATCTACTCTCTTTTTTCAAAAAGCTTCGGGCTAATGTTCCGCCAGATAACTCTCCAGCTGGGTTGGAAACTCCAGATGAAACTGATTTTTTTGCATTAAGTCTTCAACTTAATGGTACCTCAGCAAACACCACTGTCTCAAACACATCATCAGTAACAACAACTACAACGCCAACGACTACAACGCCAACTACCACAACTACAACTACCACAACTACAACTCTTCCACCGCAAGGACCGGGTGTTAACCATTGGAAAAATCACTTTTCTACTGAGTGCACCAACATTCTGATTTCGCAAGGCAACTACGATACATGTTCTGATTTCTTTAATGGAATACTTCAAGTAGCAGAGGAAGAAGTAGAAAAAAAAACAAAAAATGACATTGACCACTTTCTTTTTTCAGCAACCTGCAACCATAGGTCAGCTTTATCGAGAGACTCTTTGTGCTCTGATTACGGACGAATATGGTTACAGTATTTTTTGGGATATCTTGAATCAAGCTTGTGGAAGTTTCGAGGCTAATCGCATAAATGTTGTATGTTGCAATGCTAAGCTGAATGGCTGATATTTAATTGTTTATTTTTTCCAGCTAATGGAAAAAGTCAAGACCGACTACCGCTGTACTCCGAGCCTGTAATGGATGATTTTATTTTAAAAAGATAAATTCCGCGTTTTCCATTTTAATTTCCAATAAATGCTTGCTTTCTCATGAACTAACAGTTACAATTCAAAAAGAAACTCACCTTATTTGTATCCCGATCTGTTAGTCGGTTATCACTTAAGTATGCAAAATATAATGAGTCGGATACAAGAGAATTGACTTCTTGCTCTATAAATTTACAATAAAACAGATTACAGTACGTATACGACAACCTGCGTTTACACACGTTTGAGGCCCACAAAATAATAAATAAATACGCTAAAAGTCACAAATTTCTCTTTTTCAATCGCTATATTAATTTCTCCTATGCAATAAAATACATTAATTTTAAAAAACTCAGATAAAAATACACTTAGTATTCGACAAATAAAACCCGTTCTTCATCTATGAACAGTGTTTGGGAGCCAAGGCCTTCTATTTCCGTCTGAATGAGCTTCCTTTTTTTTGATGACGGAGTTTTTTGAGAATTTTGCTTCTCTATTTGCAATTGAGCCTAAAAATGTAAATTTAATATCGCTTTAAATCGAATTCAACTCTTACCATAAGAGATTCCTCGATGCGCACTGCGGAAGATATTATGTTTATAGGACTGTAGGTCGCCGCTTCGTGGATCGCAAGATGAGTGAAGCCGACATCTGGTATACAAGTCACTCCGTAATTAATTCCAATAAGTCCGCGTGAGCTCCAACATGCACCGCCTGGAATTTTGTAAATTAATTTATTTAAATTGAATTGAGTAAAATTGAAATTAAATAAAACTATAAGCAAATATATTATACTTACCTGAATCTCTTCTAGAACTTTGTCCAGTTCCCAAATAGAACGGTCCCATGAGTGGCGCTGACGGCCTGTCGTTAAGTGAAAAGTAGTACCTTCGAATAGAGTGCACAATTCTACTTAAGTACGCTAATTTCTGAGAGCCAGAAGTCATATCGCCAAATCCCGCCACTTCCGAGTTGTAGAAGAAGGTGCGTCCCATGACGAAATGTCATAAAATATCATGGATGGACACACACGACAGTCGACTTTCCCGCCAAATCACTTGCAAGAAGCCATCCATTTGTCGATGGATTTAGATAATGGAGGCGGTGGTGAAGGAGCTGAAAACTTTCATCATTAAAACATTGAGATCATTGAGAGCATGTACAATATATTTTTAGTAACAAATTTAGTATTACCGTCGGAATATGGGCTAACGTTCGGGCGTACATCCATAGAGGTAGCTGGTCGAGAAAGTGCCTTGTCGGACTCTACAAAAAATTGCATATCTGACCATCCATCCGGAAGCAAAAAACCTTCAGCAGTTTCATTTACTGTAAAATAATTGAAATACTATCAGAGCTAATTCAAAATAATTCAAAAAAAAACTTACCGGCAACATATCTGATGATCATTTTTTTCATAAGACAATGAAATGACAGCAAGAAGCCAGCTTTGATGGAGTTTTTGGTGATCCGATTGTCCGACAATTCGAATGCAATGTCCTTGTCGAAAATTAACGGAGTCAAACGGTAGAATGTGGTGTGAACCAGTGATCGAAGTATACCTCAAACTTGGGTAATTAAACCTTTTATATAAAAAAGATAAGCGAAAAGAGTTAATAATATAAGATAATAAGAAAAAGTGATAACAACGGTAACAAGTAAATTTATAAAAAGGGATAACAATAAAAATCAAAAGTGGAACTATAAGAAAAACAATAGATTAATTTTAGGGAAGAAAGTTTCCACGCTTCAAAGCAAATGTGGTAAACAATGTACCGTATTCCTTACGTGGTGGGATATCATCAAAATTAGGGAGAGAGGTTCTACGCTGAGCAATGAAAAAACAATTAGGATGAAGAGACTTAGAATGAAAAAGGGGAGAGAGCGAGGGACGACAGTTAAGATAATAGACGCAGGGATAAAAAGTGGGGTGCGAGGTAAAATAAAAATAAAAAAGTACCCGAATCGGGTTCACTCCCGGCGTCCAGCGTAGTTGTGCATCTCGGTATTCTTATGGTTCCCACATTCGTTTGATAGATGGGCTTGGTTACAAAAAATGCATTTTGTCTTGCATCGATTCGATGAAAAATCTGGCGGGACTATCAATCGGTAAACTTTTTCTCGATCTCGATCGGTAATTATTAGAATAGCTCATAGATTCGCTTGAATATGATTTCGATTGAATAATAGCCGTTTTTTTCAGAATTTTCAGAATTCTTCTGAAGCGGCCGGCCGGACGAGAGCTCTTTCCTTTCCTTTTCCTTTGATATCTCTTTCCGTTCTCCGGATAGATGGATAGATTAGAGAGGGGTCTTTGATCGCACCGTCCCAGTCGCATATGTATCGAAGCTTGTTCCATCACTACCATCAAGTTTTGGATCGAAAAGTTTGCCGGAGATAGCTACGATCTTGAAGATAAACCGAGATCCGGTGTCTCGAGAGCGCTGGAAGAAGAACCACGCGAACTAGCGGCGACTCTCAAAAATCCTCAGAGAACTATTATCGTCGTAAAAAAGTTCCGACATTTTTTCGAGTCGGGATTTGAATTTAGAGGCTCCGCCCATTCATCATCGTTGCAGCGCATTTGCTATGCGCGATATATGGGCGGAGCCTCTAAATTCAAATCCCGATGTTCGCGGGCTCGAAAAAAGTTCCGACATTTTTTCGAGCCCGCGAAAATCGGGATTTGAATTTAGAGGCTCCTTATTTTTTCTTCTGAATTTTCAGAATTAAACTGGATTAAAAGAACGAAATTGTATTAATCGTGAATTTTTTTACACGTTTATTCGAATGCTTAAATATATCAATTTGCGTCATTTATTTTTTTTTCGTTTCTTCTGATAAAAATATATCGCGCATAGCAAATGCGCTGATGAAATGGGCGGAACCTCTAAATTCAAATTCCGATTTTCGCGGGCTCGAAAAAATGTGGGAACTTTTTTACGGCGATAATATCATTGATCATTTTCATGAATCTGAAAGAGTGCCAAAGTTTCGTTTTTTTTTAAACTTTTTTTCGATCGATTCAAGATTTCGTTAGAAGTGCTCCGACTAACAGATCGGAATACAAATAAGGTGAGTTTCTTTTTGAATTGTAACTGTTAGTTCATGAGAAAGCAAGCATTTATTGGAAATCACAACGCGAAATTTATCTTTTTCATAAAATGATCCATTACAGGCTCGGAGTACAGCTGTAGTCGGTCTTGACTTTTTCCATTAGCTGAAAAAAAGAAACAATTAAATATCAGCTATCCGGCTTAGCATTGCAACATACATCATTTATGCGATTGGCCTCGAAACTTCCACAAGCTTGATTCAAGATATCCCAAAAAATACTGTAACCATATTCGTCCGTAATCAGAGCACAAAGAGTCTCTCGATAAAGCTGACCTATGGTTGCAGGTTGCTGAAAAAAGAAAGTGATCAATGTCATTTTTTGTTTTTTTTTTCTACTTCTTCCTCTGCTACTTGAAGTATTCCATTAAAGAAATCAGAACATGTATCGTAGTTGCCTTGCGAAAACAGAATGTAGGTGCACTCAACAGAAAAGTGATTTTTCCAATGGTTAACACCCGGTCCTTGCGGTGGAAGAGTTGTAGTTGTTGTAGTTGGCGTTGTAGTCGTTAGCGTTGTAGTCGTTGGCGTTGTAGTTGTTGTTACTGATGATGTGTTTGAGACAGTGGTGTTTGCTGAGGTACCATTAAGTTGAAGACTTAATGCAAAAAATTCAGTTTCATCTGGAGTTTCCAACCCAGCTGGAGAGTTATCTGGCAGAACATTAGCCCGAAGCTTTTTGAAAACAGAGAGTAGATTCTTGAATTTTGAATTTGAAGAGGTCTGAACGTCGTCTGAATCATGCAATGTAGGCGCCGAGCGAACGGAAATCGCAAGGACAAGCATAGAGAAGCACAATGGGAAATACATGTTGAAAGTGATCGAATGCTGATAATCTGGAGTCGGCTGAAAGTTATATATACAAAACGAAAACTCATAAAGTGCAGACTGCACAATGCCTTTTATCAACTATTAAAAAAACATTTTTTAATTTAAAAGTGCAAATATGTTTTAATTATAATTTCCGCATAATGCAATAATAATGATTAATCTCAAAAATTGTTTCTTCTTTTTCTCCAACAAAATGACTTTTGGGAGTGGCCGATAGTTCATGAATCGGGACACGAATATTAAATCATATTTTCCAATTTTAGTTCTTGAGAACACAAATGTCCGTCTCATATATAAACTTTTGGTTTATGGTATTCCATCCTTAGTTTGTCATTGGCTCCCCGAGCTTTTTCATGCTCCTCAAAGCTCTGTTTCCGGTTCTGAATCAAGTTGGTTCTCTGAAAAGAGCAAAGTTCTGAATCATAAAATATTCTATGCAGGCTGTTCTGAGTTCATAAAAGTTCTGCTTCGGGCAGTTTGGATATCGGCAGTCCTGATTCGCAACAGTTAAGAGCTGGCTAGTTATGAATCGGGCAGTTCTAATGGTTCTCTGATTAGGTTCAGGCGCATCCCAATTCTGCTAATTGAAACTAATTTAAACTGGAACATTACTAAATATCTAGGCTGTAAGTGATTATCTGAGCTGAGCATTATCTGAGCTACAGAGAAAGTACTGACATTGTGCACCTATTGAGCGAGAAATGTCATCAAAAACGCACTGCGCAGGCCTTGCTCAGTGCTATCGAACATCTGGCACAAGGTCCATTCACATGACACGAGATCTTTTCAGATACACGGTTTTGCTGGAAATTGGTCTGTTTTTTTCAAATTCTAGAGGATTCGTCAAAATTTTCCAATTCTTTATAGGAATATTCGAATTGTTAACTTAAATATATCCGTTTCTTTATGTGGTTACGTATGTAATCAATAAACGCCAAGAAATTGAACAAAATGTGGAAAACTAGTATAGTTTCAGTTTCATGTGAAAAAAGAAATCCGACAAGTCGTTTTTTGTATCAGTTTTATCATCAAAAAACCAAAAAGTATTTCCATTTAAAATGTCAGAAAATCAAGGAATAAACACAATGGAATTTGCAAAACTGGGCTGAGCACAATGGCGAGAAATAAAATGAACTGAAATGATTTATTTGAAAATGAAATACTCCTTCAATTTATAACAATCTATATCGAGAAATACGTAATTTTATATTTTCAAAGACTTTAAAAAACTATTAATAAAGTGAGAAATGTATTAATCAGTAGTATAAATGTGCAAATTTTCAAATCAATGGACCAAACCACGAAGAAGCCAGTGCAGCCACCAGTTAGATTAGTCTTGAATCACAGCATATGCTGGAACATTATCCTTCGATAGTCGGTCGAATTTGATAGTTCGAATTGCTTCGTCTTCTAATTTAATCCACAATACATAATCGTCAGTGGTCGAGATTCGGAAAAACCACTCGAATGCGTCGTCAAATCTCATCCTTAGAGCTGGTCCCATTCTTTCCAAAAACTGCTTTCTGCCCTCAAGTGTCTTATACTGGATGTAGAACATATCCGCTTCAGAAGAATTCTGAAAAATCTGAAAGAAAAAACAGTTATTATCCAAGTGGAAGAAGAATTCGATGAGACTATGAGAGAAGTTATGGTCTAGAAATTGAAAACTTGAAAGCAAAGATCCCGGAAACTTGGAGAAAACTACATATTTAAATGGCTACGGCTAAAAACATTTGAAATCACCGATTGACACGGGGACTAATTTTTTTATTATTGAAATCTCTAGGCCATGATCTTTTACTCACTTGGAGGACCATTCTTGGATTATTCTTGGACCCCATCTTCGCCTAAAGATTTATTTAAACAAACCTTTTTCAAATCTAACAAATCTTCCACTGAAATTGACTGAAGCGCCACGTGGATATTAGAAAAATGAAAGAAATTGCGGAGAGAGACGCCAGTGATTGTATAATCACATTCGAAGGATTTGGCGGTTTTCCATTGCTCCATCTCCATTATTTCAGGGAATTCCACCGGCTCATTTTTAGCATACCAATCGGACAATCCTATCATCTTAATTGATTGTGGATCTATCAGTGATAAAGCTGTGATCACTGATTTCTGATCACTCGTATTAATATTGACTTCGTCCACCTTCAAAAGTCGATTTTCCAATGACAGAAAACTCTTCAAAGTTTCCAAAAATTGGAGGAAATGACTGGAATGTTTAGTGTAACTGTTGAATCTTATTTTCGTCATATTTTTCTTTTGAAATTTGCAAATTAACGCAAAATCTCGTGATGCGAGTTCCACATAATCGCCTTTCACCATCTTCTTTAAACCACCGTTGCTAACTGTGCTTTGCCCATTCTCCACAGTCTCCACATTTTTTCCGTATTCCACATGTAATGCCATACGAAACGCGTTATACTTCGATTCGTACCAGAATTGAAATTCGCAATCGGTTACACGAATATGAACATATAATAAATTTGCTTCAGGCTTGATGTCGTCAATGCGGTTTCGGAGATCATGGCACACTTTTCGAAGGCTTTGACTGGAAATTAGTTATTGTTGTAATGGCTAAATTCAGAAAATGTCTGCTCGGACACTGCTGGCCAGCTTTTGGTCAAAAATTGAGAGAACTTTATAACCGAGTTTTCACCATTCATTGTTAATAATGATTTGAATCATAAAATCAACTTACATAGATTTGAATCCAACTTTATTGAAAATAATTCTTGTCACTACATCCGGCAGATTACAAAGAGATAATGGGGTAGACATTTTCTGAAATAAATACAAATTATAAGGGAACTCCTGGCGCTAAGGTAGTTGAGGGGGGTCAATGGTTTTTAGTCATTTTTGGAGCTTTTTTCTTGATTTTTTTCTGAAAATGTTTGTTGCTATTGTTAAAATATTTGTAAGTTGTTTTTTTTCACGCGTGGCGCGCTTCAACGATGAGCAATTTTCGCAATTTTTTTTTCGCTTGTTAGGTAATAATAACTTAGTTTGAATTTGAATTTGAATTTATTTATACAGAATTTAAAACAATATTGTGTGACAGTAGGATTAGATAGGGCCCCTCACGAGGATAAGCTAATGGATTAGGAGCTTCAATAAGGGAGAGAAAAAAATAATAAACCGGGGATTTTTTTAAACACAGAAACGAATCAACTCGGAAAGAAGTATATCACTAAATACATGAAAGAGAGAATGGAGTAAATATTTAATTCAATATCTCAGGATGGACTTATCAATAGTTTTAGAAATTAGTGAAGGGAGTAGATAAGTCGGGGTTTTAGCAAAAATAGCATTCCATATTGGCACAACAGTTGAGAAGAAATCATTCGATTTGGGGTTGACAACGATAAGGTTCATAGGCCCCCTAGTAGAAGTGTAAGGTCTAACGTGGGCTGAGATATTAATCATTAATTAATCATAGACATAGGACCGCAGCTGATGCACTTCTCGACTTGAAGTAAGCCTAAGACTGAGCCTAAGCCTAAGCCTAGGCCAAAGTGTGGCCTCAAAGAAAATTTATGGGATGATAATTAATTTGAGGCGCTGTGGCATTTCAAATACCATGATTAAGCGAAATTTTACGAGTTATGGGCCGGAATCGCCAAGAAATATCCAGTCATCCAGTCTTTGTCTTTTTTGAGCGTATTTTTGTCGTCTGTCAATAAAATTTTTCTAAAAATTTCTAGTGTTTTTCGAGTATATCTAATAACATTTTCAGAAAAAAAAATCAAGAAAAAAGCTTTAAAAATGACTGAAAACCATTGAACCCCCCCCCCCCCCCCCAACTACCTTAGCGCCCAATTCCTTTTACAGTTTTCATCTACTGATTGCAATTTAAGAAAAAAGTATTTTAAAAAACATATTGGGTTTAGTGAAATGCTCGAAAATTCTAGAAAATTCGAAAAATCAATTGTAAACATGCAATTCGAAAGAATGTGTGGGAGCAAACTACAGTCCCGTCATCGCGTGGCGAGATATCAAAGCCAAAAGGGCGAGTGCGCCTTTACAATAGTTGTTAGCAATGCGAAAACAAAAACAACTGACGTCATTACTCACGGAGCAAACAAGCACGCTAGCGCGCATTTACATTACAAAAAACAAAAAAAAAACAATATCGCGGTTCAACAAATCTGAGGTATTCGGAGTAAGCGAATACCTAAAACGGACGACATTCTCACGACACTGGGCCATCAATTGAAAATTGTAAACGACTTCAAGTCGAGAAGTGCATTAGCTGCGGTCCTATTCATATCTATGATTAACTAATAAGCGAAAAAAACCAAAAAAAAGTACAAAAATTGCTCATCGTTGAATCGTAGTTATTGCGCCACCCGTGAAAAAAAAGTGGAATTGTAGTTTTCGTCCCAAGAATAAGCGTCACGCATGAAAAAAACAACTTACAAATATTTTAACAATAACAACAAACATTTTCAGAAAAAAATTTGCCAAAACCTCCAGAAATGATTAAAAATTATTACCCCCCACCCCCCAACTAAGAAAGCGCCAAAAAAACCACGACACTCCGAAAATACTCATTCTTGCGAATTTTATTTTCGTAAATTCACACCAATTCTCTGACATTTCAATTTCATTTCCGATAATTCTATCTGATTTTCAAAATGTTTTGTTAATATTTATTTCCAAACGAGCAATATCTCCAATTTTCAGTCCACATTAAAAGATTCTGAACAGAGATGCTAAGAAAACAAAGGGAGGTCTCGCATATAGTTCGCCAAAGCCCAAAATGGACGTAATTAGGTAATATATTCTAGCTTCTGGTTATAATCTTCAGTACTTTAATCGTGCCTTTTATTGATTTTAGCTTATCCAAAACTGTAATTTCGATTATATTTGTTTTTTTTTTAATTCCATTAAATAAATGTTTATATTCTTTGTTTATATGCGCCACGCGTGAGAAAAAAAATTAAAAATATTTTAACAAAAACAACAAACATTTTCAGAAGAAAAACTTTGAAGAAGAAGAAGAAAAAAACTGTAAAAACCTCCAAAAATGACTAAAAACCATTGACCCCCCCACTAAGATAGCGCCACTCTTTGTGGGCTGAATACGGACGAATATGGTTACAGTATTTTTTGGGATATCTTGAATCAAGCTTGTGGAAGTTTCGAGGCCAATCGCATAAATAATGTATGTTGCAATATTAAACTGGATGGCTGACATTTAATTGTTTCTTTTTTCCAGCTAATCGAAACAGTCAAGACCAACTTCCAATTTTTTCCTTTTTCGATCGATTGATCCCATTTTTTTTCGATTCAAGATTTCGATAGAAGTGTTCCGACTAACTCACTTTATTTGTGAGTTAGGGTGAGTTGGTTGGTTAGCTGTGATCCGCGCCCACGCAAGCGATTGGCGGATCAACTAAGTAAGTAAGTGTTCCGACTAACAGATCGGGATTCAAATAAAGTGAATTTCTTTTTGATTTGTAACTGTTAGTTCATGAGAAAGCAAGCATTTATTGGATATTAAAATGGAAAACGCGGAATTCAAATTTTTAAAATAAAATCATCCATTACAGGCTCGGAGTACAGCTGTAGTCGGTCTTGACTTTTTCCATTAGCTGGAAAAAAGAAACAATTAAATATCAGCTATCCGGCTTAGCATTGCAACATACACCATTTATGCGATTAGCCTCGAAACTTCCACAAGCTTGATCCAAGATATCCCAAAAAATACTGTAACCATATTCGTCCGTAATCAGAGCACAAAGAGTCTCTCGATAAAGCTGACTATGGTTGCAGGTTGCTGAAAAAAGAAAGTGGTCAATGTCATTTTTTGTTTTTTTTCTACTTCTTCCTCTGCTACTTGAAGTATTCCATTAAAGAAATCAGAACATGTATCGTAGTTGCCTTGTGCAAGCAGAATGTTGGTGCACTCAGTAGAAAAGTGATTTTTCCAATGGTTAACACCCGGTCCTTGCGGTGGAGGAGTTGTAGTTGTGGTAGTTGGCGTTGTAGTCGTTAGCGTTGTAGTCGTTGGCGTTGTAGTTGTTGTTACTGATGATGTGTTTGAGACAGTGGTGTTTGCTGTGTTATTATTAATTTGAAGACTTAATGCAAAAAAATCAGTTTCATGTGGAGTTTCCAACCCAGCTGGAGAGTTATCTGGCAGAACATTAGCCCAAGAGAGTAGATTCTTGAATTTTGAATTTGAAGAGGTCTGAACGTCGTCTGAATCATGCAATGTAGGCGCCGAGCGAACGGAAATCGCAAGGACAAGCATAGAGAAGCACAATGGGAAATACATGTTGAAAGTGATCGAATGCTGATAATCTGGAGTCGGCTGAAAGTTATATATACAAAACGAAAACTCATAAAGTGCAGACTGCACAATGCCTTTTATCAACTATTAAAAAAACATTTTTTAATTATAATTTCCGCATAATGCAATAATAATGATTAATCTCAAAAATTGTTTCTTCTTTTTCTCCAACACAATGACTTTTGGGAGTGCCGAACGTTCATGAAACGGCACACGAATATTAAACCATATTTTCCAATTGTAGTTCTGTTGCCTCACATTCCCTCAATGATCTGCTTCTCACTATTCCCATTTCCTTGAAACGAAATACTTTAATTCCAAAGAAGAAGTCTCTTCTTGGCCATAAAGAATGCGCGCTGGCGTTTTTTTGGAGTAACTTCGCTGAAACTGCTTCGATCGATCTAAATTTCATTGGCAGTGCTAAAACTTGGCTGAGCAACGTAGAGAGTTTTGGAAAAAATTTAAAATTTGAGAAAATTATGAAAAATGCACTTTTTTGAAACTTTTAAGGGCAATGTTAGGTAACAAGGACTTCAAAATATCTAATCAAAATACGGTTTTTCAAATTGTTTAAGCAAATAATGGAGACAGATATCAGTAGAATTTTCAGCGAGATGCCCATTTCAAACAAGAATGACTGACAAGTCGCCGGCAGTTTTAAGCCATTGTGAAACCACGTTCGTCTTACAAGTCAAATTACGAAACAGGAAGCAAATAAGGTGAGTTTCTGTTTGATTTGTAACTATTATAATAGTTTATGAGAAATCAAGAATTTAATGGAAATTACAATGGAAAACGCGGAATTTATCTTTTTATATAAGCAGCCATTGCTTGATCTTATCACAGCCGTAGCCAGTCTTGACTATTTTGATTAGCTGAAAAAAAGAAACAGAAATTGATGACAGCCATCAAGCTTAATATTGCAACATACCTCATGTATGTGGTTGGCCTCGCGATTTCCACAAACGCGTGCCAACAAATCCAAATAATAAGGGTATAACACAGGTTCCTGAGCCATAACACAAAGAGCCTCTCGATAAAGCCCTCCTATCGTATGCGGTGTCTGAAAAACAACGCGGAGGGTCAATGTCGTTTTTCGTTGATCTTTCCTACACTGCTATATGCCACGTGAAGTATTTCATTAAAGTAATTTGCACATCTGATGTATTCGTCTTGCGTATTCAGATCATTTCAACACTCCGGAGAAAAAAATCCTTTCAACGGGTAGAACGCCGTACTGTTGGTGTAGGAGCTATTGTGATAGGCTCAGTCGCTGCTTCCGCATGAAAAAGGAATAGAGTGTCGCTGAAAATGAGTAGAAGCAGTTCCATTCAGGTGCGCATTGCAGAAGAGAATGAATGATTGGTCTTCGACAGCTATATGACGTTCCGAAGAATCGCGTGTGTCTTACTAATCTGATAATGACACTGACATTCGCCGTCCGAGACTATTTTATTTTAGTTCACGATAGGAAATTACATTTTTTTTTATAAAATCAGCCATTACAGGCTCGGAGTACAGCGGTAGTCGATCCTAATTTTTTCGATTAGCTGGAAAAAAGAAGCAATTAAATATCAGTCAGCCACACCATTTATGCGATTGCTCATCTACATGTTGCGGCATAAATAATAGGATGGGTTTCAAACGCCATAATCTTTTGCAAAAAAGGTGGAATCGATATGAAACTTGGACAAAAGTTTACACAAAGAATATTTAAAAAAACAAAATTAACACTTTACAAATCTTCTTCTTTTCGCCTTCACCACAGCTCTCAATCTCTCCGGGTAGGAATCGAAAACGGCACGCAGGTAGTGGACGTCAAGATCGTCCCAGGCCTTCAGAAGCGCAATATTCAGGACACCCAAACGGTCGAAGACGTCATACGGAGATGCAACCAACATTGACTAGAATTCGGAAATTTTTCAAAAAATTCAAATTTTCAGCACAAGATCGCTTTCACAATTTTATTCGGCGCGTCTGAAATTTATTTGGCGCTTTAGTGATTTGTAAGTAAAAATGTTTCACTTTTGAAAAATCTAACATTTTTAAGTTAATTTCCAAAAATTCGAAGGATAAATTCAATAAGAAGCTCAAACGAGATACACGTGGTACTAAAACAAGGAGCAATCAAAAATAATTGTAAAAGTTCTAGAAACTTTATTTATGATTTTTACCGGTATATTTTATTACAAAACTCACTTTTCCTTCTGAATTTATTTTATTGAAAACGGCTGATTAGAAATTGAAGTTCGAATAATTATTAATTATTCGCAGATTGAAAAAATGAATAAAGCTAACGGTGAAACAATGAAAATGGAGTACAAACCTCGTTTTTGTTTAAATAAATTATATTGATTCCGTAATGAATGGGGTCGTTATTGGCCTAGGCTTCCGTTTTTTGCCGATTCTCTTCGTTCTGGCGGCGGCGCTCATATTAATGAAGATATTAAAGAACTATCAACTGATGAAATATTATTTACAAATGCTGTTTGTTTTTCCTCTGGATTTATCCTAAATACATTAAAAATCGATTTAATTCCCTACAATATGCGAAAATATGAATATTCAACATCTGAGCCGTTCGAGTTGTGCGTCAAGTAGCTGTAAGAGCAACGATAAATCGATAGATTCCAGCTGTTTCAGCTTACATCTTTGAATTCGTTGGCATAATTTTTCGAACACATTGTTTCAGCTTTTTCTTTCACACACATTCCATTTGACCTCACACTGTCACATTGTTCCTTCTTGCTTGGGGTCTGGAAAGAAAAAAAAAGAGTATAAAATTACATTTCTGTAAAAATGTCTACTATTTTTTGAAAACTCACATTAAAATAATCTGGATTCATGAAAAAGCTTTGAACACAATCGGCATTACTATTGCTGTTCAGCACTTCAAAGCAGTTGCTAAACACTCCTGTTTTAAATTTATACAGATCGCAGACTCCGCTGATATTGGAAATTAGGTTTGGATCAATCCTGGCACATTCTTGAAGGGTTCTATAGCACTTCTGGAACAAACCGAGCATGCTAAATAGATAGTTTGAAAATTGGTATTAAAAGGATGGACTTAATTAAATAGCCCCCAGGTTCTAGAATTCTATTTTTCAGGAACTGTTTTCCGTATTTACGCTCTCCAAATTTATTGAAAGTTTTCATTGTTTCATTGCACATTTCTTCGAAAAATTTGAGCTGACCTCTTCGTTCTGGCGACAAAACTCAATTTTCCTTCTGAATTTATTTTATTGAAAACGGCTGATTAGTAATTGAAGCACGGGTTAAGATCTAAATTTTTCGAATAATTATTAATTATTCGCAGATTAAAAAAATGAATGAAGCTAACGGTGAAACAATGAAAATGGAGTAAAAACCTCGTTTTTTTTTAAATAAATTATATTATTTCCGTCTTTTGCCGATCTTCTTCGTTCTGACGGCTACGCGTTTCGGATCATATTAATGAAGATATTAAAGAACTATCAACTGATGAAATGCTATTATCAAATTATGTTTGTTTTTGTTCTGGAATTATTTTAAATACATTAAAAATCGATTTAATTCCCTACAATATGCAAAAATATGAATATTAAACATCTGATCCTCTCGAGTAGCTCTAAGAGCAACGATAAATCGGTAAATTCCAGTTTTTAATAAATGTATCGGAATTTATTTATTAAAAAGAGATTTTATTCTTTCTAAAGGTTAAAGCAAAGCTTAATTTGAAAATTGCTGATTTTTAGATTTAATATTGATTTTTTTTACTGAAAACCGATGTGACTAATTTTCGGATCTTTTAGATTTTAAAAAATGGAGACATACCAGAGAAACTGAGCAAAATTCGTTGATATCCTTTGTGAGATGTGATGACTTCCAACTTCTAGCAAGCACAGATTTCAGTTTATCATACATCGGAGACAGTCGATTCACACAGTTTCTCGCTTCGTCTCTTATTGATGGTTGGGAGCAGCTGTCCGGAAGGGCCAGAGCAATCAGTGGGTTGGTTATATAAATGAATGTAGCAAGAAGCAGCATACATGAAAATAATATAAAAATTTCGGAAGATTCGAGAAGTTTTAAAATAAAAAAAAGCTTAAGAAAATACTAAAACGGCTGGTTATTAAATTCGCAAGAGTGCCGCGCACTTTCCTTTTCGAATTTTTTGAATTTTATAAAATCAGAATATGCACGATTCCTACAAAACTATAATAGAATTTACACTATAAAAGTTTGAATTAAAAACAATTGAATTGTTTGAAACTGTTACAGAACATATCTCGCACTTTACAGATGTTATGACGGCACTTATCTCTTCCGCTGTAAGTAAATGTTAAGTTTAATTTATTTTCGATATCAGCAGGATTTTTCCCACTAAAAATCAATAAGGCAAGGAGGCAAAAGATTAGATAATAAAAATAATTAAGAAGCAGTTCAAAAGAGCAAAATGTGTGCTCGAATGTGAGGTAAGGTAACTAGCAATCGGCATTTCTAGAGAAAACTACGTCAATATTTACCAATGTTCTCAGGCGGGCATGAACCACTTTTCCGATATTCTGCCCTATTATTCTTTCAAATATCGAAGATTTTTCAATTTACATAATTGCAATGGAGCGAGATCCGTGAAAGCTACGGACCGGTTAATCACTTTTTTTAAAGATAGGAATTAGAGCCTGAGCTTGACTCCTGAAATTCTGACGATTTTTGTTTACTTTCTCTGGTAAACTCAAAGTTTTTAATGAAATGAGTAAATACGGGAAACAGCCATTAATATTTTGACAATATTTCTCATACTATGTTATGTTACCGAAAAATGGAATTCTAGAACCTGGGAGCTATATCCTGAAGCCAACGTTTAGCTTTATTCAAAAACAAAGTGGATTATTTATGAAATGTGGCCCTAAAGAGGGCCGTTGGGTTCGGTGGCTGGATCGTAAGATGTAGAAGAATAATCGAAATTATCCTCCGAAACCGTAGAGGGTTCTTCCTTGACGCTTCAAAGCGTAGACGACATCCATGGCGGTGACAGTCTTCCTTTTGGCGTGCTCGCAGTAGGTTACAGCATCACGAATCACGTTCTCGAGGAATACCTTCAGAACTCCGCGAGTTTCTTCGTAGATGAGACCAGAAATACGTTTGACTCCTCCTCTTCTAGCGAGACGGCGAATGGCTGGCTTGGTGATTCCTTGGATATTGTCGCGAAGGACTTTGCGATGGCGCTTTGCACCTCCTTTTCCGAGGCCTTTTCCTCCTTTTCCACGTCCGGACATTGTTACGATGACAGATGAAGACTCTACAGAGAGTTACACGCGAAGACGTAAACCCTCATTTCTATATCGCCTTGTGGTGGGTAGGCGGGGCATGACGAAGTTCCATTAAAAGTCTCCGCCTCGCCACCGCAGTATTTTTAAAAGAAGTAGCGTGGTCTATCGCATTTTACAATCCCACACGGATTACTAAATTAACGTCATGGCTAGAACCAAGCAAACCGCCCGCAAATCTACCGGAGGAAAGGCACCAAGGAAGCAATTGGCTACTAAGGCAGCTCGTAAATCTGCACCAGCAGTAGGAGGAGTCAAGAAGCCACATCGTTATCGTCCAGGAACTGTTGCTCTTCGAGAGATCAGACGCTACCAGAAGTCGACAGAGTTGCTCATCCGTAAGCTTCCGTTCCAGCGACTCGTTCGTGAGATAGCTCAAGACTTCAAGACAGATCTCCGCTTCCAGTCGTCAGCTGTAATGGCCCTTCAGGAAGCTGCCGAGGCTTACCTCGTTGGGTTGTTCGAGGACACCAACTTGTGTGCCATTCATGCCAAACGTGTCACCATCATGCCAAAGGACATCCAACTGGCCAGACGTATCAGAGGAGAACGCGCTTAAGCTCCTGGCTTCCAGGAATTGAGTCCGGTTCAACTCAACCCACCGAACCCAACGGCCCTCTTTAGGGCCACAAAAGTTCAAAATCCAGATTTGTGATAAAGTTTCTATTCTAATATTGAACATCTACCACTTGGACATCGTTAACTGAAATCTGAAAATGCAGTTTTTTCGAGCCAACTTTTCTCGGTATTTGTACAATTTTCGGGCAAGTTTCCCAAGTTTGTACATCGTCTGAAGTTTCACGATTTATTCTGGCCAAAGGTGATTTTTTAATTTTTTTTTGATTAATTTGTCACAACAATTGAGAATAAATAATTAAAACGGAATAAAAACGCCATATCGCGGAATCCGAAATGCGGATAAAATTTCGATCTTTACAGAAAATATTTCAACAATTCGGATTCTGAAGTGCGCTCTAGCGCTCTACCAATTTCGAATCCACCGCAAAGTCGAAATTCAGTTTTGTGGAAAAGCGCTTCCAGCTTCCAAAAACATTTCCTTCATTCAGATCGGTACCTAAAATATCAAACGACAATCAATCATCAATAGAAAACACGCTTTATTGGTCTCTAGTAATGCCATTTAGATTTTCAGAATTTTGTGGCCCTAAAGAGGGCCGTTGGGTTCGGTAGAATGGGTTTCTTATTCCTTTTCTCCTCCCGTCTTCTTGGGAAGCAGAACGGCCTGGATGTTTGGAAGAACTCCTCCTTGTGCGATAGTCACTCCAGCCAACAGCTTGTTCAGCTCCTCGTCGTTGCGGACAGCGAGCTGAAGATGTCTTGGAGCAATGCGGGTCTTCTTGTTGTCACGGGCAGCGTTACCGGCCAACTCGAGAACTTCAGCAGCGAGGTATTCGAGAACGGCGGCGAGGTAAACTGGTGCACCAGCTCCAACTCGTTGAGCGTAGTTTCCCTTGCGAAGGATACGATGAAGACGTCCGACAGGGAACTGAAGTCCAGCTCTTGAAGCGCGAGACTTGGCCTTTCCTCCGGTCTTAGCTTTTCCTCCCTTTCCGCGTCCAGACATGGTGATGATGGGTTGGTAGATGTAGAAACGATCTGAAGAGGGTAACAGCAATGTGATTTTATATTGAAAGCGTGCGGTGGGTAGGCGGAGTCAGAAAGACAACATGAGACTAGGAGAGCGCGAGAGAAGCAGAGCGACCTTTGGTGTTCCCGCTCACTCACCGGAAAAGCTCCACCCAGAAATATTTATACCGTGGGCGGTATAAATATTTTATTTCGTTGAATAACGCCGGAAAGTATATTAGAGCCATAGTTTCCGACATCGGCGGAACAAGAGGTTCCAACAAAAGAGACATTTAGATACCACTATCTGGTGGAAAATACCAAAACTGCTAGAAGAAAAGGAGTAACAGTCCAAGATGAAACAGTTTTAGATTGAGGCAGAATCCAACATTATTGCAGCGACAACGAGCAAGAAAGAAAATGAAGCAGAATTGTACAGTTTAAGATTAACTTGAAGAAATTCATCAATTCGTGCATTGTTTATTCAGAAGTTCTTAAAACAAACTTTACTGTATTGCTGAGCTGATTCTCCAGAAAGCCCAGGAGCATTATTGCCATTTTCGATGGATTTTGGAAAGATGACTCCAATGTTAGATGAAGCATCGCCTGCTGCATATAAATACGAAATAGAAATAGACAGAATGGTTAGAAAAGGATTAATTGGAAGAAATTATAAGATGATCCAGGGTCGATACAATACGAAAGTTGAAACAAGTTTCACCAATTATCCCTCCGTACAGGTATATGGGTATATTACCAATTTTTACAATGACAATTAATATCTTCGGTTGAATTATTAATAAAATTTTAAATATAATACTTTTATTATACTTAACTATAGAAATTTGAGGAATCGGTCAATTTCGTGACGGATTTCATCGTGAAGATCGATGAAAACACGATTTCTTTCGATCATCATGCGGCGAAGATCATCCAAGTAAACACACTTATTGGAAGCGAGGCGACGTCTGAAAAATGTATACTAATTTTGTTCATAACATGACTAACCGATAAGCAAGGCCTTCGTCGTTTTGGAAAATCACTGTTGGAGAATTAGCATCAGGAGCAGATACTTGAATAATAAGTAAGTATTGCTTCGCTGGCGCACGATTGATTTCATTGAAGCAGTCGCACTGAAAAATAATATGCGAATAAATTTCAAAGATTTAAAATTAACATAAAAGCCGCCAATGCTGTGATTCGACAGTTTCGGGAAGTCAGATGAATCCATTTTATCCAGGTCGACCTTCTTTAGTTTCACTTTATCCTTGTCATCAATCGGAACCACTTCAAGTATTGATACCTTGATGAGAGGCATCGGATTGTATGGTTTGAACTTTTCACACATGTGTCGCAATGAACCAAAGAAATGGTATATCTGAAATTAAGTAAATATCGTTTCGCCGATTTTTGAGAACGAAACGAAGTGTATTTAGTATTTAAGAAAGAAACTAATCATGTTTTTGCTCATTGTGATTCCTTTGATCATCTTATCGCCGTTGACTCCGAGGAACAAGCGACCGCCATCCGTGTTGAGAAAAGCGCATATCGTTCTAAAAATATGAAATACATATGTAAAAATTCCGAATATATTCGAATAATTACTTGCTTATCGGCTGAAGTGTCCGACGAATAGCTCCATCTTTATCCTGCTTACTTTGAAATTTACCAAGCTGAAAATTCGATAACAATTTCTTTAAATAATTGCAATTCTACCTCGGTGAGCATGAGTTTAGTGTGCATTCTGAACTCATTGTGGACATCTTCCTCGATTCCCAACGGCAATTTCAATATCGCTTTCTTCATGAGAATAAATGCGATGTATTCCAGAAAAGAAACTCGGGAAAGCTGGAAAATATTTTAAATCGCGATTATATGAGAGCAGAAACCGAGCGGGACAGTTGCAAAGAGCGGCGGAGTTTTTAAGCATTCTCATAAACTCCGCACAGCGCAGAAAACTGACGAAATAATGGGCAGTTAAGAAAATTCTACAGAAAGCCACTATTTTTTAAAATTTGAAATACGTGGCTTCCGACGAGCGCAAGATTTTAATTGAAAATTTTCCGTTTATATTTTATGGCGCGGAAATAAGCAGCAATTTCGAAATTTTAACGTTACGCGAAATCAGTTATTCAACGGAGCTCACTTGCATTAATAATTCAAAAACAAAACAAACAAACCATAAAATTATCTATTATCAACTGCGGCGCTGGCTCGCCGACTCCTGCAACTTCTGATTGGTTTCCAGCTAACTAACGCATTGTGAGTTTCGCGATATCAATACGGTAATAAAACATCAAATAGAAATGAAGAAAACTATAATGCTCAAATATCAACAGAAATTCTCACAGGAATAACAAAATTTTTGCAATGTAAAAGGAGAATAGTTGAATTGATATGATTTTAAAAATTTCAATGAAATCGATTTTGACAACAATAATTGTGAAAGCCTTAAATAATTATTATATTAATTCAAGCTGATATAAGCAGCTCTGCTAAAATAAACGTGCCGAATTCCTAGGCGGGACGATAAAATTCAAATGCTTGAAAACGAACTGCGTTTTCCTGTTATTTTATTTCAAAAAAAATTTCGCATTTTTTTTAAAATTTATACTTATTCCAAAAAAATACTAAAAAGAAACTGAAACTAACTATTAATAAGATTTAAATCGGTCGGCAAAATCTCATTCTGTCGTAGTTCACAAAAATAAATGTTTCGGACGTTAGCCATATTCGTTTAAACTCATAAAACGTTTTCTTTGCATGTTGATTATCGTTCCAAGAGCTGTCCAAGAGCAATATCTGCAGAACCCGCCGGATCACCAGGAATCTTTGCCGACCAGTGTATCCAGAAGCTGCAGGAGAAGTCCACCAAGGCATGCAGGATATCCTGGAGTTCCAGAAGAACCTGACGAGAACTTGTTCTCAAAGTTTCACTAATAGCACCAGCACACCCAGGCGCCAATGGAGATCCCAGGATCCCAGAAAATTCTGAACAGCGACGTGAATAAGAGGATTTGTAACGTGCCATTGATGGGTTAGTTTCAGAAACAATTCGAAGTTAGAAAAATATTGTAATTTTCAGAAAACTTCGAAAACGATAGCGATTTACGAAAATCTACATTTTCCAATGCTCGTTTGCTAATTATCAATTTCATTTTCAATTTCAGATATATATCGGCGGCCGGAGATTTTTAGTTGTAAGTTACTCGTAGACAAATTTCGAATTTTTCTAAAAAAAAGTTTTAAATAAAGTTTCAAAAGCAAGTAAATAGAAAATTTTATTATCGAAAACTGCTCAAAAATGTTTGAAATTGTTTATTCGTTTTTCTGACCGGAATTCTTCCTCAACAATCTAGCAATCCGAAAAATAGACTAAGAAACTTGAAAACGACTGAAAAAATGTGTTCCGAAATCCAAAATAGAAAAATGGTGATTTTATGCCATCACTTAGAAAATCATAAAACAATATTTTATAAAAAATTTATTTCCGTCCATTTTTTTTCGAAACGAATCAAAATTTGACGGAACCGAGGACTGATAGCAGCGCAAACCAACACTTTGTTTGGTTATGCCATCCTATCCGTTTTTGGTTGTTTTTGGCAAATTTGACGCGGCTTTGGCTTTTTTTTCTCAGTAACCATTGGCGTTTTTTCTTTTTTCGTTTTTTGATAAACTAGTTTTTGGATAAAACCCGACGAACGGTCTCTGCTGACAACGGAAAGTTATATTATCTATCCGCGAGTACGTGATTTTTTGTTTAAAGGCGCCGTTTGGGTCTCGTTAGGGGATAGCGCGTTTTAACGCGCCAATTTAAAAATTGTAAGAAAGCGCACACACTGCGTTTGTGATTTCTTTTCGAAAATTGAAGCGAATATTGGAATTTGTTCTATATTTGCTTCGAAAATCATGTTTTTTCAATTAAATTTTATTATCAAATTTCTTAAACTGTTTATTAAACTGAATAAATCACAAACGCAGTGTGTGCGCTTTCTTACAATTTTTGAATTAGCGCGTTAAAACGCGCTATCCCTTAACGAGACCCAAACTTCGCCTTTAAACGAAAAATCACGTACTTGCGGATAGATAATACATAAAACTAAATTTTTCGGAAAATCCGTTTTCTGGAAAATATCCTTGAATGAAGCTCTTAACGCAATATTTTTCGAGAAAATAATGATTTTTTTTGTTTTTCACTTCACATAGCGCAAACGGCTTTTTCCAAAGAGACCCTTTTGCAAAATTATTTATAAATACCTTTAATAGGGCAAAAAAATATTTTTTCAAGATGATTCTCTATCAATTTATTTGTTTACCATAAAACCAATATTCGTTTTGACCTCGAGACGTCATAACGATCGAAAAAAAAGTTCGACGTCTCACTTCGTCCCACTTCCTTCTTTGGTTTGTTGTGGGTCCATCTAAACTGACCTCGAAACTTCCATATAAAAGCAACGTGTATGATAACGAAAATGGCAACAAAATGAAGTCGATTATCGTTTTATGTCTCCTTTTCGTTTTCACTGTGTCGGCTGCCAGTTCTGACTCTGATTCAAAAATTGCAAGATATTTGAAATCTTGTGGAATTATCACGTCATTGAAGGTATCGAAATGTGCGAAGGTGAGTAGACTACCTGAATTTTCAAAAATTGGAATTCTTTAATTGATTATACTATCAGAAATTAAAGCATTTGTTGTCGATCACGGGCCTCGTTCATTGTCTGGTGAAATAGCCGACACATCTCTCTAAATATGCCTCAGAACCGTATAAACTGGAAATGACATGAAAAATAAGAAAAGTATAAAAAAATTAGCATACTTTGTACCCGTTCGAGAATAAATCGACTTAGTGACATTAATTAATTTTGCAGTTTCTGGGCAAAATATCGCATAAACATGAGAACGATGTGTGCCTTTAAAACCATACGAAAATTCATTTAAATATATATTTCGATTTTTAAGATTTTTTTTTCACAAAATATGGCATTTATTAATTTGTAAGGTTTAGCTGTAACAGAGGCAATATTGAAAAAAAAGATCAACAGTTTTTTTTAGATTAAAAAACATTTTATTACGTAAGTATTTGATATCAGAAAAGAAATTAGAAAAAGATATCGAAGCGAAAATAAACATAAAACTAACAAAACTATCAAAATTTAAATCTGGCTGTTTAATTTTTCTCTGCCACGCGTCGATTTCTCCGCGCACTGCGATGCATGACAAGATTCTATTCGTCTCCTGATTTTGTTCCTCTGCCTAGATTAAGCAGTTGATACATTCTTGAAGTTTTCAGAAAACTGGAGAAGTTGACAATGAGCTGAAAGCATTCGCCAAAAGCGATGACAAAAGAAATTTCTCGAAAATTAAGGCGTCTTGCAAGGAAGCTACTGTAAGTTTTTCATCTGAAAATACCCGTTTTTGCCGTTCATTAAACTCCCAAAAAAGCATCCATTTGCTCCCGTTTTTAGGATTGCATCAAAGATCTAAAATGCAAGGCACTTGAAGAAGATCATAAGGAAACTCTTGAATTCTGCGGCCGTGTTCTCTTCACAGATGAGTTCAAGGAGTGTACCCAGAAGCTTGTAGCACTGAAAAAAAACGACAAGGTTGCTGGAAAGTGCTTGGAAAAATTTCAATCTGATGCAAACAATTCTCCAAAAGATGCGTGCGCTTTCTTGAAAGAATCCAAAGATTGCATTCAAACTCATATCAAAAAGGAATGCGGAGAGGACATCCTGAAGAGATGGCAATCGGTTAGTTGTAGTGAGACATATGTTAGAGTAAATTAATGTAGATAACTGAATTATGTAGTTGACCGATACATTGCACAATTCATTTTCAGAGACTAGTTGGAACAGAAGCGTATATTCTGTGTTATATACGCTGAAATGTTAATGTAGGAAGCCAGTGCTTCGAATGCCTCGAGTACTTATTCTTCAAGCGAACTGACAAGCTTGATTTATTTGTAAATCATGGGAAATTATTATCGCCTTAAAAAAGTTCCGACATTTTTTCGAGCCCGCGAAAATCGGGATTTGAATTTAGAGGCTCCGCCCATTTCATCAGCGCATTTGCTATGCGCGATATATTTTTATCAGAAGAAACGAAAAAAAAAAATAAATGACGCAAATTGATATATTCGAAGAAACGTGTAAAAAAATTCACGATTAATACAATTTCGTTCTTTTAATCCAGTTTAATTCTGAAAATTCAGAAGAAAAAATAAGGAGCCTCTAAATTCAAATCCCGATTTTCGCGGGCTCGAAAAAATGTCGGAACTTTTTTACGGCGATAATAGAAAGACAGTTAAAAATTAATATGAAATATATTGGTAAGAAATGAACGTCTAAATTACATGAATAATTTTAAGTCATACAGGGTGTGAGTGCCAGAGTTTGAAAGTGAACGAATGGATATATTGTCCAATATAACCGAATGAGTTTTCCGATAATCATGTTTCTTTTTCAGTTCTCTCAGGAGATATTAAAAGGAACCGCCTGCGAGAAGATTATCTGAAGCAAATGGAATTAATAGTTCGTTGTCTCAATTATTTTTCCGATATTTGCAATATTCCCCAACATCTTTTATTCAATTATTTCAACCCCCTGATGCAACCATTTCAGTTAACTGACCGCTAATACATTGTCATCCTTCAATTTCTGACACAGAGGTTTTTCTGTCCGTGTACTAATAAATAATTTAATGCGGTCATTAGATCAACGATTTGATAGAAAAATAAAGACGAAGAGATGCAGAGTTAAGGAGGTGGAAAACCGAGGTTAGAAGAAATGGAAGGAGAGGAAGCGAGAGGACAAAAAAGAAGAAAATGTTTCTCTTCTATCGGTAATTTTCTGTTGAACCTCTTTCATCCTTCACCGTTTTTATATCCTGTTAATTTGAACGGATATACAAGGATGTTATAGAAGAAACACCGGACCTTTCACATTCGATTTTGAATAATTAGTTGAATCTTGTAATCTTTCAGCTATTATTTTAATATTTTGTTTACAAATCTCTCGCAAAAACTTAACAAAATCTTCCTAAACTTTGGGTAAAGCCTGTTTTAAATTCACGTAAATCGTGAAACAAATTTTTTGCGAACTATAAGACATGAAGATAGCTTATGATATTTGTTTAAAAACTGCGTATCATTTTTTCAGAAACTAAATGCTTCGACTAATATTAATAATTATTTTCTCCGCTCTTCCAACGCTTATTTTCGGGTTTCTGGAAGAATCTGAAGGAATCGATCCAGGGGTGAGAGTCTGCGATCCGGAGGAAGAGCGAGCGGCACAGAGCTGTAAGAATGTGAGTAGTTTTTTAAAATTGTCAATACCTTGACTAAAAATAATTGGAATTAAAAAATAAATATAATTTTAGTTTCTTATATTTAAAATTTTGAATATAGGAACTACACTAATCTATCAAAAATTCAAAATCTGTGGTTGCGTCCGCAAATTTTTTCTCAACAATTTGCGAAATTTGCGAAGTACATACGAAGAAGCTTTTTTGGGGAAACAGCGACGTTGCAGTTCATTCCTCCCGATATTCAGTATAAATGTCTCAGCGAGAAATTCCGACCCAAATTCTGTGATAACCTTTGGTAAATTCCGATAGTCGATTATTCAATAATTAATTTCAAAAAAATTTGCAATTAAAATGTTACTTCTTTTGTTATTTTCACGATGATATAGTATTTATACCACATTGAAATGCTGGAAAAATTCTCGCGCAGCCATAATGCAATGGACAAATTCGATGAACTTTTAAGATTCGTGTCATACTCCGGAATAAGGTGATTTTCTAAGCAACTCTGTAATAATATGAGCTATAACTTTGTAATTTAGGACTATATTCTCATGATTTGTTTGAATATAAACTAGATAGGTAACGCCGTCTTCTCAAAAAAAAAATAATTCTCCTGTACTGTTCCTTCCGCCACTGTTTCGCCAAAGCAGTGATCCCAGAAGAAGTTGTAGCAGTCGAATATCTATTGCCGCAATTTTACAGTAATAAATGACTGAGTGGTTGAATTACCAATTAAACATTTTTAATAAACCGAAAAAAAAGAACGGGAACATCTTGCAAAGGCGTTTCGCCGCCGTTTCCTCAACTAATGTTCCTATTACCTTCACATTCGCCAAAACATTAAAACATTAACCAATTGGTACTAAAAACCACAGCTAAGCGAATTTTGATCGCAATGAATTTATCAATTGAACTGAACAAGTTGAACCGGTGGAACAGCGGTTTCCTTAACAGTTCCTTGATAAAATCGTCTCACTGTTTCGCCAAAACAGTGTTCCTCCTCGTTTCCTTAAAACTCCTCTTTCGCCGCTGTTTCACAGGTTCGAACGACACGGAAATTTCCACTGCTTGAATTGAATGAATAAAAAATTTCATTCTTGGAATTCTTGGAAAAAAGCAAAAAAGAGGCCTAAAAATAATTTTGCTGACTGTCTTTTTGTCTAACAAGTGGACAAAATTGAAAATAAAATAGATTTTTATTAAACTTCTCAATTTTGCACAATTTTTGAATGCTGCCGCAAAACGTCTTAATACAACAGGTGGCTGGCTAAACGGAGGCCGTTTCTCAGTATAAAAAATCGCGGGGAAGCAACACATTTAATACTGCGAGAATTTTCTTTAAAACGGATGCATCTAAAGTGCATTCAGATTCAGAGCCTTGGTCCTAATCTGAATTAGATCACAGCTTTCTTACTGCGCGCCCTTTAAACTTCCGCTCGATTGCAGTAAAAATGGTTCTGATTCTGATTTTCGATAGTTTACTCTGGAAGTTCTGAAATTCTATTATAACTTGTACAACCAAGAATTGCCGGTAAAAGTTTTAAAGCTTTTCTTACGATTTTAAAATTTATTTAATTCGTTTTCTCAATGAAGGTTCTGATGTATGCAGCCTTCAAAAACTTTTGAAAAAACTTCAAAAACTCTCAAAAGAAAAACTTTTGAGATTTTCCGAAGGCTAAATATTTGGTTTCTCTCTTCAATATATCACTTTCTCCATTTCTGTCACATTTTTCTCAATTTGCAGGGTTTAACAGTTCTCTCTGCAACATTCAAATCTATTCAAAGTCAGCACGACTCATTCACGGCTAACGATCACATTGGAATTAATAAAAATTGCGAGACTGCACTGGTGAGATGATTGATTTCTTTCGTTGATAAAAAGTGAAATTATAGCGTTTGGTTTTCGTACTGGTTTGCCAACTTTCCTTTTTCTTTCCGCAGACCTTGAAATTGATTCGAAACAGATATTTCTTGGCGTATTTTAATCAGTAAATTGCGCAAAAGAGGTGTTCAGCATTGTAGCGAATTTGTTTCTTTTTTTGCGTTTTTTTAAAATTGATTGTAATAGTGAGAACCCCTTGTATTTAAAGACAGCGGTGGCCCGAAATTGCGTCAATTTGAAGGTTATTTCAAACATCTTCAATTTTTCTCAAGATGTTTAACTTTCTCGCCGCTATAGTTGATAAATATTCGGGGGGGGGGGTCTCGCCACGATCCGCAAGAAACGAACCAAATTCCCTTCGATTCCCTGCCTATTATTGCGCAATTCGATCCAGAATGTTCATTTCGAATTCAGCATTTGAAATATGAGATATCCAAGTTTCATTTCTTTTCGTAAAAAAATATTCTTTTTTTTTGTAAAACATAAGGAAGGCTCCCATTTGGGCGAAATTTCGGTCGTCTTCGTCTTTGTCTTGAATTTGTCTGGCGAATGCAAGACGAGGAGACGAACGACGAGATGAAAGACGACTTTTTGTCTTCGTCTTTCGTGGAGGCCTTATCCTCCAGAACGATATTCTCGGCGCGGATATTCCGTTTTGAATTTTTTGAATTTTCGTTTTCCAGATATACCAACTCGTGTATTTCAATGAATTGACGAAACCTCATTGTCTAATGTTCCTTTTTCAGAGTTGTCTGAAAATCTACGTCGGCTGCTCGAGTATCACTCAAAAAGACGTGGATTCTTTGACACAAAAATGTGATTACATGACGTATTTGACAGGCGCATTTTACGCTTGTTCTCAAAAATTGAAGGCTCGAAAGAAAAAATCGCTGTGCGCTCAGAATTTTTTCGATGCTGATCAGGTTGGTCGCAAAATGAAAGTCAAATTTGAAGAGACGTCTTCAGAGAGATTCTTTTGCAGCTTTTTCTCAAAAGCCTGCTCAAAATAGATTTGAAAGAAAAAGCCTAAAGCTATGCAATTGTTCAAGTCTTTTGTAGAATCCGTTATGGGGTTATTCATGATGCATTTTTATGCAAAAAATGCCACTTTAATCTTGTTCACGATAGCATTTTAATGCAAAAAAATACATTTTACTTCAGTACTATGATCAATTAAAATACAAGGCGGTGTGGGGTATCGCCACCGAGAAAGTCTATGCGCCTTTAATTTATTTTTGTCTTTCAAATAAATAATTTTGCTATTTTCTTACCATTGCCATAGTAATTTTACGCTTTTTCGCCTCCTCATCGTTCATTTTTGGCTGTAAAATATTATTTTTATCAAATTAATTTTAATTTCTTCCGAAAATGTGAATTTTTCGCACATTATGAGTTATTCTCCAAAAATTGGGGGCCTCGTAAATCGACACATTAAAGGCGCATAGACTTTCTCGGTGACGATATCCAAAACCGCCTTGCATTTTAATTCGAAATAGTACTGAACCAAAATGCATTTTTTTGCATTAAAATGCTATCGTGAATAAGATTAAAGTGGCATTTTTAGCATAAAAATGCATTCTGAATAACCCCATTAGACATTTTCTCTATTTTTTTTATTGAACATGCTGATTTGCAATTCAAAATTTAAATTTTTGCACAAAAAAAAAGACCAAAACCCATTTATTTTATCAAATAAACCTTAACTTGACCCAATTTTTCAGAGCCCACATAGGTCCACTTGCACCGGCTGGGCTGAAAACCGTGCTTGTCTTAAATGGACAATTCAAGATGCTTGTGGTAGAAGTTATTGGAAGCAATACGAACCTTACTGGGATATGAGATACTTGTTGCTGGAATGTTAGAGACAAATAAGGATTTATAGTTTTAAAAAACAAGATAGTCGTTTAAAAATGGTTGTAAGTTAATGAAGCTAAAACAATTTTTTTAAAATTTTAATTTACTGTTTTTTATTGTTTCATATCACGTTTGTGCAAATTTAAAATAAAGTTTTAAAAAATGATTCATTTAGTTGACATTCTTTAAATACTTGATTTTTCTCAAATTTTCTGAGAGAACTTTTCCAGCGCCTTCTCCACAAAGATGTTGCAATCCATCGAGCAAGCACTTTAAGTTGGTGTCAAAAAGACGTTTCAGCTCCCGCGTGTTCTGGAATAGTTGCATGTTGGAGAATCAGCTTTTAACACTAAAATTCTACACATTTCTTCCACACCAAACATGCGAATCAGGTAACTTTTGGAAAAGAGAAAATTAATTGCTTTGAAATTTCGCAAATTATAGAAGAAATTATTTCGGAATAAATTAGAGAAAATTATTCGGAATGGAAGTTTGAATCAATATTTTGGCAAACAGAAATAAAAATTAAAAATTACGGTATTTTAAAGGCGCATGCCTTAAATCTTCGTTCTGCGTCTCATGCGGATTCATTTTACTTTCTTATTAATTCTTTCATGGCCTATTTTTTCATTTTAAAACGCCATTTTATCGCCTAAATATTGGAAAAAAACCCAAATCGATTGAAAATTGCTTTGTATCCATTTATTAACTAGTTTTTCGATAAATTCTATGTCTGCTTACATATTATCGCCGTAAAAAAGTTCCGACATTTTTTCGAGCCCGCGAAAATCGGGATTTGAATTTAGAGGCTCCTTATTTTTTCTTCTGAATTTTCAGAATTAAACTTGATTAAAAGAACGAAATTGTATTAATCGTGAATTTTTTTACACGTTTCTTCGAATATATATCAATTTGCGTCATTTATTTTTTTTTTCGTTTCTTCTGATAAAAATATATCGCGCATAGCAAATGCGCTCTGATGATGAAATGGGCGGAGCCTCTAAATTCAAATCCCGATTTTCGCGGGCTCGAAAAAATGTCGGAACTTTTTTACGGCGATAATAGAAACGGCAAAAATGATTTTTCGCGGTTGCTTTCTTCTGGATTTTTGTTTAATAATGTGGTTTTCCACTATACAAAAAATGTTATTTTTCAAGAAAAAAAATCAAAATTATTTCCTTTTTGATAGAAATGAAAGTTCCGAAATTCCAAAAATAGTCAATATGTCCATTCCGCACAATCCTGATCGGGCCGCTACCCTATAGGCTTCTGAATTTTCTCAATTTTCTAATGTATTCACCGATCGTAACTATCAGCTATAATCACAAATAAGCTTTGCCTTAGTCGGCCCTAAGTCTGTTCCAGACTTGTCGAAGAAAAGCATATAATTCCAGCCAATCTTTTATAAAATGGATCGAGATCAGAGAAGGGCGGAATTCCGGATTCCGCATTCCGGATTCCGCCTTTTTTCATTCCGTTTTCCGTTTTCCGGATTCCGAATTCCCAAAATCTAATTCCGCCCAACTATGAGTTTTAATACTTTATTCTCAATTTTTATGAAAAGTATACTTTTTTGATCTCCCGCAAATTTTTTGCGAACAGAGCGCATTCACATCATTTTTTATTTTTCGACTCAGAATAAATATTTCCTCATTAATGGTTAAAATTCCGTTTTTCGCATTCCGCGTTCCGGATTCCGCCGTTTTTTACATTGCGTTTTCCGGATTCCGGATTCCGTGAAAAAATCCACAATTTGCGATATATTTCAATTTGATAATCGTTACGCGCCGAACCGTTTCGGAACCGTTTCGGCCTGTACTGCAAGTGTGATCTGAAAACGCTTAAATTCCTCAATTCTTTCGACTTGCCTTCGATTTCAAATAAGTCTTCACACACCGATCGTTCACTTTATTCACATCGAGTTTCCTCTGAATACAGTATGACAACGGTGTTCCAACTAGGTCGATTTCATAGCATTGTCGTATGACATTTCGGTGTCTGTCTCTCAGCTTCTGGCACGTGATCACGTTTAGATCACTCTCAATGGTTTCGCATCCTTGCACAAGCATAAAGTTCTCTTCATCCTCGCCGCGGAGCAGCTCGAATGAGCGCTTCTCATCCAGCACACTTTGAAGGGCTTTCGAAAACTATAAAATTAATTCGACGTGGTGAGATATGAAATGCGATCGGCCTTTTTCTCAAAATGAAGAAAAATGCTTGAAAAGTCTCGAGAACTGAAGATCTTGGCGAGGTCTGTGAAGTGCTGCTCAACGAGAAATGTTTCTCGTTGATTTCTCGAGAATTTTTCGAAAAATTTCTCGAACGACACTCCGAAATACCGCAAAGCACGTTGTTTATCGTATTTCCTTTCAAATCATTTTTCGCGAATTCTCGAGAAATTTCCGAAAAATTTCGAAAATTCTCAAAAAATTCTCGAGAAATCAACGAGAAAAATTTCTCGAGAATTTTTCGTGAATTTTTCGCAAAATTTCTCGAACGACACTCTGAAATAACGCAAAGCGCGTTGTGTATCGTAATTCCTTTCAAATCATTTTTCGCGAATTCTCGAGAAATTTCCGAAAAATGTTTCGAGAAATTTCTCGAACGACACTCCGAAATAACGCAAAGCGCGTTGTTTATCGTATTTCCATTCAAATCATTTTTCGCGAATTCTCGAGAAATTTCCGAAAAATGTTTCGAAAGTTCTCGAAAAATTCTCGAGAAATCAACGAGAAAAATTTCTCGAACGACACTCTGAAATAACGCAAAGCGCGTTGTTTATCGTATTTCCATTCAAATCACTTTTCGCGAATTCTCGAAAAATTCTCGAGAAATCAACGAGAAAAATTTCTCGAAAATTTTCGAAAATTCTCGAAAAATTCTCGAGAATTTTTCGAAAAATTTCTCGAACGACACTCCGAAATAACGCAAAGCGCGTTGTTTATCGTATTTCCATTCAAATCATTTTTCGCGAATTCTCGAGAAATTTCCGAAAAATTTTCTCGAACGACACTCCGAAATAACACAAAGCGCGTTGTTTATCGTATTTCCATTCAAATCATTTTTCGAGAATTCTCGAGAAATTTCCGAAAAATGTTTCGAAAAATTTTCGAGAAATGTTTCTCGTTGATTTCTCGGGAATTTTTCGAGCATTTTCGAAAAAATTCTCGAACGACACTCCGAAATACCGCAAAGCGCGTTGTTTATCGTATTTCCTTTCAAATCATTTTTCGCGAATTCTCGAGAAATTTCCGAAAATTTTCGAAAATTCTCGAAAATTTTTCGAAAAATGTTTCTCGTTGATTTCTCGAGAACTTTTCGGAAATTTTTCGAAAATTTTCTCGAACGACACTCTGAACTAACGCAAAGCGCGTTGTTTATCGTATTTCCATTCAAATCACTTTTCGCGAATTCTCGAAAAATTCTCGAGAAATGAACGAGAAAAATTTCTCGAACGACACTCCGAAATAACGCAAAGCGCGTTGTTTATCGTATTTCCATTCAAATCATTTTTCGCGAATTCTCGAGAAATTTCCGAAAAATGTTTCGAAAAATTTCTCGAAAAATTTTCGAGAAATGTTTCTCGTTGATTTCTCGAGAACTTCTCGGAAAAAATTTTCTCGAAAAATTTCGAAAAACGCATTTTTCGAGAAATCATTTTTCGAAACGACACACTGCCCCCCCCCCCCAGTACTCGTTTTGATATGATTACAGACAAGTAAGTTCCGGCTCAATTCTTGCTCTTTGATGTGTTTATCAAATCAACATTGCTGGAAAACCCACATCAGTCAAATGAATGTCGATCAAATGATCCATAGTGGAGCATTGATCTGCAGCTGGAGTCGGTGCTCCGTGAGCTCCCAAATTGATCGAATCAAATGCAAATGCCAAAAAGAGCCACCCAATTCTCATTGTTGCTCAGAATGACCACGAAAGAGTCGTGAAAACGAAGAGTTGACGGTATGGGTGTGGTGGGGGGGGGGTCACTGACAAGCGGCTAACAGCTGACAAGATGAATGGCTCAGACCTTTTTTTTGTTTACTTCTTTCAAATTGAGAAGAGAAGTGAAGCGGAGAGCAGTTGTCTCTGAAAATGAGAAAAAAAAGAAGAAAAATCAGTAAAGCGGAAATAAAAAATAAAAAAAAAAAGAGAAAAACAACGAAAACTAAACGCCGGATTCTCTTCTTTTAAGACAAATCATTTTTTGTCAGCTTTACCTCGCTCGTGGGCCAAAATCAAGACCAAGACGTATCATGATGAGATTCGTCTTTTGTATTTTCCTATTCCTAATGCAATTCCCCTCGATTTCTGCCAGTCTAAAATCTGAAAATTCTCCATTCGGATGCTCGACTGAAGACCTCCAACTAACGACGACATGCCGTCCAATGCTCACCAAATTGACCGACGAAATGAGGCGAAACCCGCTGAACTCGGGTTTCCCCTCGGTTGACACTCTTCAGAAGATGTCCGCCTATTGCAAGGAAGTGATGAGTTGTGTGAGCTCGGCGAAATGCGAGGCGATTAAGGAGAAGATGAGCAGGTTTTCAAAGATGTGCAAAACCATTGATTTCATGGCAGGACCTTATGCACAATGTGCGGCGAAGGTGAGATATTTATAGTTTTACAGGAAAATGGGCGGTACACCGATTCTGCACACTCCCAATTCAGAACTACGCTGTATCGGAACTCTCCCTGATTCGAACAATTTTATCAATGGAGCGCAGTTACATAGTTCTGTGGAGAATGGAAAAATGGGCGGTAAACCGCTTCTGCACATTCTCAATTCAGAACTGTGTCGTATCGGAACTCTCTCTGATTCAAACAATGTTATCAATGGAGCGCGATTACTTAATTCTCTGGATAATGGAATAATAGATTCTGCACACTGCCAATTCAGAACTGTGCCGTATTGGAACTCTCTCTGATTCAAACAATGTTATCAATGGAGCGCGATTACTTAATTCTCTGGATAATGGAATAATAGATTCTGCACACTGCCAATTCAGAACTGTGCCGTATTGGAACTCTCTCTGATTCGAACAATGTTATCAATGGAGCGCGATTACATAGTTCTCTGGAGAATGGAATAATGGATTATGTACACTGCCAATTCAGAACTATGCTGTATCGGAACTATCTTTGATTCAAACGATGTTATCAATGGAGCGCGATTACATAGCTCTCTGGAAAACGAAGAAATAGGGATACACCGATTCTGTACACTGTCAATTCAGAACTGTGCCGTATCGGAACTGTCTTTGATTCAAACAATGTTATCAATGGAGCGCAGTTACATAGTTCTCCGGAAAACGGAGAAATAAGTGGTACACCGATTCTGCACACTCTCAGTTCAGAACTATGCCGTATCGGAACTGTCTTTGATTCAAACAATGTTATCAATAGAGCGCAGTTACACAGTTCTCTGGAGCATGGAATAATGGATTCTGCGCATTGTCAATTCAGAACTGTGCCGTATCGGAACTCTCCCTGATTCAAACAATGTTATCAATGGAGCGCGATTACTTACTTCTCTGGAGAATGGAATAATGGATTCCGTACACTGCCAATTCAGAACTATGCCGTATCGGAACTGTCTTTGATTCAAACGATGTTATCAACGGAGCGCGATTACATAGCTCTCTGGAAAACGAAGAAATAGGGGATACACCGATTCTGCACACTGTCAATTCAGAACTGTGCCGTATCGGAACTGTCTTTGATTCAAACAATGTTATCAATGGAGCGCAGTTACATAGTTTTCCGGAAAACGGAGAAATAAGTGGTACACCGATTCTGCACACTCTCAGTTCAGAACTATGCCGTATCGGAACTGTCTTTGATTAAATCAATGTTATCAACGGAGCGCGATTACATAGCTCTCTGGAAAACGAAGAAATAGGGGATACACCGATTCTGTACACTGTCAATTTAGAACCATGCCGTATCGGAACTCTCTCTGATTCAAACAATGTTATCAATGGAGCGCGATTACTTACTTCTCTGGAGAATGGAATAATGGATTCCGTACACTGCCAATTCAGAACTATGCCGTATCGGAACTGTCTTTGATTCAAACGATGTTATCAACGGAGCGCGATTACATAGCTCTCTGGAAAACGAAGAAATAGGGGATACACCGATTCTGCACACTGTCAATTCAGAACTGTGCCGTATCGGAACTGTCTTTGATTCAAACAATGTTATCAATAGAGCGCAGTTACACAGTTCTCTGGAGCATGGAATAATGGATTCTGCGCATTGTCAATTCAGAACTGTGCCGTATCGGAACTCTCCCTGATTCAAACAATGTTATCAATGGAGCGCGATTACTTACTTCTCTGGAGAATGGAATAATGGATTCCGTACACTGCCAATTCAGAACTATGCCGTATCGGAACTGTCTTTGATTCAAACGATGTTATCAACGGAGCGCGATTACATAGCTCTCTGGAAAACGAAGAAATAGGGGATACACCGATTCTGCACACTGTCAATTCAGAACTGTGCCGTATCGGAACTGTCTTTGATTCAAACAATGTTATCAATGGAGCGCAGTTACATAGTTTTCCGGAAAACGGAGAAATAAGTGGTACACCGATTCTGCACACTCTCAGTTCAGAACTATGCCGTATCGGAACTGTCTTTGATTAAATCAATGTTATCAACGGAGCGCGATTACATAGCTCTCTGGAAAACGAAGAAATAGGGGATACACCGATTCTGTACACTGTCAATTTAGAACCATGCCGTATCGGAACTCTCTCTGATTCAAACAATGTTATCAATGGAGCGCGATTACTTACTTCTCTGGAGAATGGAATAATGGATTCCGTACACTGCCAATTCAGAACTATGCCGTATCGGAACTGTCTTTGATTCAAACAATGTTATCAATAGAGCGCAGTTACACAGTTCTCTGGAGCATGGAATAATGGATTCTGCGCATTGTCAATTCAGAACTGTGCCGTATCGGAACTCTCCCTGATTCAAACAATGTTATCAATGGAGCGCGATTACTTACTTCTCTGGAGAATGGAATAATGGATTCCGTACACTGCCAATTCAGAACTATGCCGTATCGGAACTGTCTTTGATTCAAACAATGTTATCAATAGAGCGCAGTTACACAGTTCTCTGGAGCATGGAATAATGGATTCTGCGCATTGTCAATTCAGAACTGTGCCGTATCGGAACTCTCCCTGATTCAAACGATTTTATCAATGGAGCGCGATTACTTAGTTCTCTGGATAATGGAATAATGAATTCTGTACACTGCCAATTCAGAACTATGCCGTATCGGAACTGTTCCTGAAAAGATGAATTCAAAAAAACGAAGAAGCACGCCAAGGCGCAAAGAACTGCTCCAATCAGTGGCAGTTGCGATGCGACACAGTTCCGAAGTGTCCTAGTTAAGAATCGGGGAGCCAACAAAGAATAATAAACACTTTTAGAGACAGTTTCCAGAGTAATTCTTTTGATTTTCAGCTTAAAACAAGCCCTAACAAAACGGACTGCATTCAATGGTATTTCAGTGATAAGTCCAATGTAAGAGCACATTTCAAAGTCTCCGCTATTGTGCCTGAAATGCCTGAAATTTCAGATGTCCACCGAGCAAAAGTGCGCTGAATTCAAAGCGAAGAGACAGTGCATCGAAAAAGGATTTGGAGACGCGTGCGGCGACTCGACGTTGAGCAGTTTCCGTCAGGTACGCAACAGCTCTTCAGATTTCTGAAACGAAAATTCTGGAATTTCAGAACATTGACTACGCTTCAAAGTTCGTCGGGTGTCCAGTGCACTAAATCTTTTTTCTTTTTTCTTTTTTCTCTGAATTCAAATTCAACAACGTTTCTTTTCCGCTTTGTAACTAGATAGAAGAGCAAGAAGAGCCTCGCAGAGGATTCTGGAACGGCTTTCTGAATTACAAAACAGAGTTCAGAAGAACGAAAAATAAGAAAGACATACTGTAATTCGAAAGTTTCTGAAAGCGCTTCTGAAGGATTGCCCTTCCATTCTTGAATTCTTTCTGTAAATCTATCAGATTTCCAATTTATCTCCGAAGTGTCTCTGCGATCGGCGATGACATTCTCCAGAATTTTTTTCAGAATGTTCACAACGTTCCGCTAGTGGCTAGTGTCTAGCAGATTTTCAGAAACTGAAGAGAAATAATGACGTCATCTTGTTTTAGAAGATGCTTCTAGTCTGCTTGCATTGAAGAGGATTCAGGATGCGGCATAAATAATAGGATGGGTTTCAGACGCCATAATTTTTGCAAAAAAAGTGGAATCGATATGAAATTTGGAGAAAAGTTCACTAAAATAATATAAAAACAAATAAAATTAACACTTTTCGAATTTTCGTCTTTTCGCCTTCACGACAGCTCTCAATCTCTTCTTCGCAGGTAGTTGACGTCCAGATCGTCACTGGCCTTCAGAAGCGCAATTTTCAGGACCCTCAAACCGAAGTAGTTTTTCTTGGAAACCATCTGGGTCAAGTATCCCCAAACGGCACGATGTACCGGCGCCACACTTGGCTCGTTTGCAGGGTGGGTGGTAAATAGTGTTACACGTTAGAAACATTATAAATGTCTTCAAACAAGTTCAATTTTCACCAGAATTGGACAAAAGTTTATTGAAATGATACGAAAACAAGTGTTAACAATATTTTTCAAATCGCCCTCTTTTGGCCTTCACCACAGCTCTCAACCTCTTCGAGTAGGAGTCGTCGACCACGGCTCGCAGTTAGTTGACGTCAAGATCGTCCCTGGCCTTCAGAAGCGCAATTTTCAGAACCCTCAAACTGGAGTAGTTTTTTGTGGAAACCATCTGAGACCACCGAACGGCACGGTGTACCGGTGCCAGATAAGCCGCAAAACCTCATCCTATTATTTATGCCGCACTCTTTACATTCTAGACAATTCGTGTTCAGGATGCGGCATAAATAATAGGATGGGTTTCAGACGCCATAATTTTTGCAAAAAAAGTAGAATCGATATGAAATTTGGAGAAAAGTTCACTCAAACAATATAAAAACAAGCAAAATTAACAATTCTCGAATCTTCGTCCTTTTGCAGGGTGGCTGCCAAATAGTGTTACACGTTAGAAACATTATAAATGTCTGCAAACAAGTTCAATTTTTACCAGAATTGGACAAAAGTTTATTGAAATGATACAAAAACAAGTTAACAATAGTTTTCAAATCGCCCTCCTTTGGCCTTCACCACAGCTCTCAATCTCTTCGGGTAGGAGTCGTCGACCACAGCTCGCAGTTAGTTGACGTTAAGATCGTCCCTGGCCTTCAGAAGCGCAATTTTCAGGATCCTCAAACTGAAGCAGTTTTTCGTGGAAACCATCTGAGACCACCAAACGGCACGATGTACCGGCGCCAGACATGCCGCAAAACCTCATCCTATTATTTATGCCGCACTCTTTACATTCTAGACAATTCGTGTTCAGGATGCGGCATAAATAATAGGATGAGTTTCAGACGCCATAATTTTTGCAAAAAAAGTGGAATCGATATGAAATTTGGAGAAAAGTTCTCTCAAACAATATACAAAGAAATAAAATTAACAATTTTTGAGTCTTCCTTCCATTGCCTTCACCACAGCTCTCAATCTCTTCTTCGCACGTAGTTGACGTCAAGATCGTCCCTGGCCTTCAGAAGCGCAATCTTCAGAAGTCTAAAACTGGAGTAGTTTTACGTGGAAACCATCTGAATTATGTACCCCCAAACGGCACGATGTACCGGCGCCACACCTGGCGCAAAACCTCATCCTATTATTTATGCCGCACTCTTTACATTCTAGACAATTCGTGTTCAGGATGCGGCATAAATAATAGGATGGGTTTCAGACGTCACAACTTTTGCAAAAAAAGTAGAATCGATATGAAATTTGGAGAAAAGTTCACTCAAACAATATAAAAAGAAATAAAATTAACAATTTTTGAGTCTTCCTTCCATTGCCTTCACCACAGCTCTCAATCTCTTCTTCGCAGGTAGTTGACGTCCAGATCGTCCCTGGCCTTCAGAAGCGCAATCTTCAGGATCCTCAAACTGGAGCAGTTTTTTGTGGAAACCATCTGGGTCAAGTATCCCCAAACTGCACGATGTACCGGCGCCACACTTGGCTCGTTTGCAGGGTGGCTGCCAAATAGCGTTACACGTTAAAAACATTATAAATGTCTTCAAACAAGTTCAATTTTCACCAGAATTGGACAAAAGTTTATTGAAACGATACGAAAACAAGTGTTAACAATAGTTTTCAAATCGCCCTCTTTTGGCCTTCACCACAGCTCTCAATTTCTTCGGGTAGGAGTCGTCGACCACAGCTCGCAGTTAGTTGACGTCAAGATCGTCCTTGGCCTTCAGAAGCGCAATTTTCAGGACCCTCAAACTGAAGTAGTTTTACGTGAAAACCATCTGAGTTATGTGTCTTCAAACGGCACGGTGTACCGGCGCCACACCTGGCGCAAAACCTCATCCTATTATTTATGCCGCACCTCAAAAGAGAAAGTTGACTTCTTGAGCTCCCGTCTTCATACTTGGTGTGCAAAATGATGAAGTAAAATGCATTTTTTTTCGTTTTCTTTCTGCTCTTCACACCGTAGTAGTCTGCTCTGAGAGCACATTGGCTCTCGAGTCTGTAATTCGTTGGCTACAATAGTTGAGAGAGCTTCCTGGTGCTCTCCTTCGAATCAAGTTGCCTAGCAAAGGGGCTTTTTTTTACCGAAAAGTGCCAAAAATGTTTGTTTCCGGGTTGCACTACTTCCCCCCCCCCTACGCTATAAAAAACCTATTATAACGAGATGAAGAGAGGGGCCGCTTGGCTCAATCCCGTCGTCAGTGACGACTTCAGGAAGAGGAGTAAAGACGAGAATCCATCGTCGTTTGGAACGTTTTCCCAGAGGATCTTCAGGATAGGAGTCAATGACTTGAGTCTGAAAATGCAGGGGGGGGGTAGGGGGGGGGCTCTTTCAGCAAAACAACGATACAGAGCAGACATCAAAGCACGATGAGCCCTGGGAATTCTTGCAGCCTCCATGACAAGAAGATATCCGGCGGTAATCTGGTTATTCAAATCTCATAATCCAGTTTTGTCATTCAAGTGTTTCGATGTCTTTTTCTCTTCCAAATTCATGAATATTCAGCTGAAATTCTTCAAATGTTCAGTTAGGAATTTTACCTTTTTTTTCACAGTTTCAGACTGATTGCGATGACCTTCATTTCCAGAGACCGCGTCGTCGGGCTCCTTCTTGAATATTCTGAATTCCTCCACGATTTCTCTGTCAACTCGAGCCCCATCGACCATTTTATTCTCGTAATGCATTCCATGGATATAGCAAATGCGCAAGTCTTGCGTTTATTGCGTAAGACGAATACAAGACGAAGTGAAAGACGAACGAAGACGAGTCGAAAGACGAGGAAACGACCGACGAGAGGAAGGATGCATATCACTGCTTGCTACTCACAATTCCGATGTTTTTTGTTAAATATCTTCATTCTTGTAAGACGAAGACAAAAAGTCGTCTTTTCTCTCGTCTTTGTCTTTGTCTTGAATTCGTCTGACCTGCGTAAGTCTTGCGTGTTTTGCGTAAGATGAATACAAGACTAACTGAAAGACAAACGAAGAGGAGAGGAAAAATGCATATCGCTGCTTGCTGCTCACAATTCCGATGTTTTTTGTTAAATATCTGTATTCCTGTAAGACGAAGACAGAAAGTCGTCTTTCCTCTCGTCGTTCATCTCCTCGTCTTTTGACTTTCGTCTTCATTCGTCTTTCAGTTCGTCTTGCATTCGTCTTATGCAATAGGCCGCTAGTGGGCTGGATGACTATTCATATTTCACTCGTACAATGGATGTGAAATTAGCTTTGGATTCCAGGAAAGACCATCTCGTCTTGTCTCGTCTTCGTCTTGAATTCGTCTGACTTGCATGAGTCTTGCGTGTATTGCATAAGACGAATACAAGACGAACTGAAAAATGAACGAAGACGAGAGAAAAAATGCATATCGCTGCTTGCTACTCACAATTCCGATGTTTTTTGTTAAATATCTGTATTTCTGTAAGACGAAGACAGAAAGTCGTCTTTCCTCTCCTCGTCTTTCGACTTTTGTCCTCATTCGTCTTCCAGTTCGTCTTGTATTCGTCTTACGAAATTAGCCGCTAGTGGGCCGGATGACTATTCATATCTCACTCGTACAATGGATTTGAAATTAGCTTTGGATTCCACAAAAGACCATCTCGTCTTGTCTCGTCTTCGTCTTGAATTTGTTTGACTTGCGTAAGTCTTGCAATTATTGCGTAAGACGAATACAAGACGAACTGAAAAATGAACGAAGACGAGAAAAAAATGCATATCGCTGCTTGCTACTCACAATTCCGATGTTTTTTGTTAAATATCTGTATTTCTGTAAGACGAAGACAGAAAGTCGTCTTTCCTCTCGTCGTCTTTCCACTTCCGTCTTCATTCGTCTTTCAGTTCGTCTTGTATTCGTCTTATGCAATAGGCCGCTAGTGGGCCGGATGACTATTCATATTTCACTCGTACAATGGATTTGAAATTAGCTTTGGATTCCAGGAAAGACCATCTCGTCTCGTCTTCGTCTTCGTCTTGAATTTGTTTGACTTGCGTAAGTCTTGCGTTTATTGCGTAAGACGAATACAAGACGAACTGAAAAATGAACGAAGACGAGAGAAAAAATGCATATCGCTGCTTGCTACTCACAATTCCGATGTTTTTTGTTAAATATCTGTATTTCTGTAAGACGAAGACAGAAAGTCGTCTTTCCTCTCCTCGTCTTTCGACTTTCGTCTTCGTTCGTCTTTCAGTTCGTCTTGTATTCGTCTAACGCAATGGGCCGCTAGTGGGCCGAATGACTATTCATATCTCACTCGTACAATGGATTTTAAATTAGCTTTGAATTCCACGAAAGACCATCTCGTCTCGTCTTCGTCTTCGTCTTGAATTCGTCTGACTTGCGTTCATACTAGCATTTACAGCGTAAGACGAAAACAAGACGAACTTAAAGAGAAATGAAGACGAGTCAAATGACGAAGAGACGAACAACGAGAGGAAAGACGACTTTTTGTCTTCGTCTTGCAAGAATAAAGGTATTTAACAAAAAAAAACATCATCTGGCATCTGGGCAGCTTGCACCTTGTTTCGGCAGCGCGGTAGCTTGACCTAAAAGCAAAGTGAGAAAATTAGAGGTTTTAACTCATTAGTGCGATGCTCACAAAGTCTAAAGGTCACATAAGCAAAGTTGGTACAAAGCTGACGCAATGCTGACACAAAGACGACGCAAAGTTGCGCAAAGCTGACGCAAAGCTTGCGCAAACTGACCAAACGTTGCACATTTTGAACACCAATCTTATTTTCTCTCAAATCTTGCTCTAATACTCTCTATAATTCGAATCACCGGTTGAGCTCACTGACCCTCGACCCCTGGCGAAACTTCAGATGAATTTATCAATTTTCCTTCTTACCAAGAAGTGTTTTTCTTTAAAAAATGTCTGAAAACATGAAAACATTATTACTTTGCCTCCCCCCCCCCCTTCCACCAACCGTAGTACAGCTTCTGAACAAGAAATGGGAAACATCACCTTTTTAGAGCCAGTAGAGCACAGCGCGGGAGCACAATTTTAGTTGATACGCATTCCCTATTGCTCTTTTCAGAATCCTGTGGAATTTCAGCCCTTTTCCTTTGCTTTCAAGTGCGCTGGTAGTCATTTTTAGGTCAGAGGTCAAAGAGAGGGCCGTGGCCGTCCCGGCCCCTAGATGGAGTTGAGCAAGGGCTCCCGGAGAAATGTCGAGTTGCCAAAAGCGCCGTCGTGTCGCTTACAATTCGTTGAAAAGTTATCGCTGCACCGGAAATTAGCTTCCGCCACTTCCGTTCATGTAAGAAGCGAAAAAACGATCTTTTGATAAAGCTGGAAAGCATATTCTATTTTCGGTTATAGCTACAATACCCATGCACAAACACAAGTTTTGCGCAAGCTTTGCACAAGTTTTGCGCAAGCTTTGCACAAGATTTGCACAAGTTTTGCACAAGATTTGTGCTAAATTCCAACTATTTTGAAAGCGCGTTGTTACATTGAATAAGTAAATGAAATAGAATATCAAACTGCAGCCGATGGCCTATTATCCACATTCCCATTCTTCAAGATTCATCGTTGAATTCATGACTATAGAATCGCTTAAATTTCAGACAATTTCAGAAGCTTTGCAAGTCTCTCCCATAGGTCTGAGCAGCACTTCAAAGGTCCTGAAGTTTAGGCAAAGTTTTGCACAAGCTTTGGGCAAGTTTTGCGCAAGCTTTGCACAAGCTTTGGACAAGTTTTGCGCAAGCTTTGCACAAGTTTTGCACACGATTTGTGCTGAATTCCAGCTCTTTTGAAAGCGCGTTGCTACATTGAATAAGTAAATGAAATAGAATACCAAACTGGAGCCGATGGCCTATTATCCACATTCCCATTCTTCAAGATTCAGCTTTCAATTCATGGTTGAATTCATGACTATAGAATCGCTTAAATTTCCGACAATTTCAGAAGCTTTGCAAGTCTCTTTCATAGGTCTTTGCAGTACTTCGAGGGTCCGGAAGTTTAGGCAAAGTTTTGCGCAAGCTTTGCACAAGCTTTGCACAAGTTTTACGCAAGCTTTGCACAAGCTTTGCACAAGTTTTACGCAAGCTTTGCACAATTTTTGCACACGATTTGTGCTAAATTCCAGCTCTTTTGAAAGCGCGTTGTTACATTGAATAAGTAAATGTAATAGAATACCAAACTGGAGCCGATGGTCTATTATTCACATTCCCATTCTTCAAGATTCATCGTTGAATTCATGATTATAGAATCGCTTAAATTTCCGACAATTTCAGAAGCTTTGCAAGTCTCTTTCATAGGTCTTTGCAGTACTTCGAGGGTCCGGAAGTTTAGGCAAAGTTTTGCGCAAGCTTTGCACAAGCTTTGCACAAGTTTTACGCAAGCTTTGCACAAGCTTTGCACAAGTTTTACGCAAGCTTTGCACAATTTTTGCACACGATTTGTGCTAAATTCCAGCTCTTTTGAAAGCGCGTTGTTACATTGAATAAGTAAATGAAATAGAATACCAAACTGGAGCCGATGGTCTATTATTCACATTCCCATTCTTCAAGATTCATCGTCGAATTCATGATTATAGAATCGCTTAAATTTTAGACAATTTCAGAAGCTCTGCAAGTCTCTCCGATAGGTCTTTGCAGTACTTCGAAGGTCCGGAAGTTTAGGCAAAGTTTTGCACAAGTTTTGCGCAATTTTTGCACAAGTTTTGCGCAAGCTTTGCACAAGCTTTGGACAAGTTTTGCACAAGATTTGCACAAGATTTGTGCTAAATTTCAGCTCTTTTGAAAGCGCGTTGCTAGAATATCAAACTGGAGCCGATGGTCTATTATTCACATTCCCATTCTTCAAGAAGAGATTAGAAGATTATCTGTTGAACACCTTTTCCTATATAGTCTGAAATAGAAGCGACTACGGTAGATATCCGAAGGGGATATTAGCCAGAAGACGTGCTCTTTTGATCGCCCCCCCCCCCGCCGGCCCCCGGTGACATTTAAAGCTGTTAATGCGATGATGTTTCGAAGCTAAAAATGTGCACAATTTCTGCCACAGGGGGCTCTTGAAAACACGTTTAGTTTCAGAACTGAGCAACCAAAGTTGCTGAAAATTAACTGGAATTTCCCTAAGAGCCATAGAGAATAATTGGCTTCACGAAGACGACGTGAGAATTCGAGAATTCAGATGAGAAGCCGTTCGCCGTGGAGACGGAATTGAAGCCTAAAAACCAAAAAGAATACTGTGAAAAATTCCAGAAGTCTGGAGCTCCTTTGTGGGCTTCACAGCTCTGAAGACATGGAGAATCTGGAGACGAATCTTGGAGCTTCTCTCCAACGCAAAGGAGCTCCAGACTTCTGGACTTTTTACAGTATTCTGTTTTCTTTTGAGGGTTCAATTCGGCCTCCACCAGAGAAGGGCGGAATTCCGGATTCCGTCGTTTTTTTCATTTTGTCTTCCAAATTCCAGATTCCGAGAAAAATTTTTTTCCGTTTTCCGGATTCCGAGTTCCTAAAATCCAATTCCGCCGTTTCTTTCATTCCGTCTTCCGGATTCCAGATTCCGTGAAAAATTTTTTTTTCCGTTTTCCGGATTCCGGATTCCGAGTTCCCAAAATTCCATTCCGCTCTACTCTGCAGAGAAGGGCGGAATTCCGGATTCCGCCGTTTCTTTCATTCCGTCTTCCGGATTCCAGATTCCGAGAAAATATTTTTTCCGTTTTCCGTTTTCCGGATTCCGAGTTCTCCAAATTCCATTCCGCCCTACTCTGGCCTCCACGGTGAACGGCGGCTTCGGGGAAGTCATTGCTCCAAGGGAAAACCCGGCGAATTTCAGCCATTTCCCTCTTTCAGGTCTGAAATTACACCGAGTTTAATGGTCTCATTCCTATTAAAATCGAAATTAGACACTAGAAATGTCTGAAAATGTCTGAAAAAAGTGTCAGAAACTACGGTGGCTACTACCTGAAGCGGAAATTAGTTTCAGCGATATTATGCCGCTTGGCTAACTTTTTTTTATGACGTGCGGAACGAGATGCATTCAGATTCAGCCTATTCTAATTTCAGAGTTGTCTGAGTTACCGTATCCCCAATTTTCCATGTCAGTGGACGGATATGTGAAGCTCGAACAACGCCGACTTCTGAATTAATTTACGACGCGTTTGTCCCTCGTTTCGAACACTGATCAAACGTTTGGCTATTCCGGCTCATGAGCTCATTCAAGATTTCCAGATTTATAGGGTCTGCTACCTTTTGTGCTCCATCTAGCGAGAAATGGTAATTCGGAATATTGGCTTATTGAGCAGCGGTGTGTCGTTTCGAAAAATGCGATTTTCGAAAAATTTCCGAAAAATTTTCGAGAAATTTTTCTCGTTGATTTCTCGAGGATTTCTCGAAAAATTTCTCGAGAAATCGCGAAAAATGATTTGAATGGAAGAATGGAAATACGATAAACAACGCGCTTTGCGTTATTTCGGAGTGTCGTTCGAACTACTTTATTATTTTTTAATCGAAATTTTTCTCGTTGATTTTTCGGAAATTTTTTTTTCGAAAAATTGTTTTTTAGGGAAATTTTTTGAAAAATTCTCGAGAAATCAACGAGAAACATTTCTCGAGAACTTTTCTGAAATTTTTCGAGAATTTTTCGGAAGAATTTCTCGAAATGCTTTCGAAACAACACACTGTTGAGCAGCCTTGAAGCGGGCTCTCTGCACAGCGTTCCCAAATCGGAAGGTCCGGAAGACGGAATGAAAAAACGGCGGAATCCGGAATGCGGAATGCGGAATTCCGCCCTTCTCTGATCAGGATGGGTCTCGCCGCGGAGTTCCGTTTTCTCATGTTTTGGAATCCGGAAAATCTGGAATCCGGAAAACGGAATGAAAAAAAAGGCGGAATCCGGAATTCCGCCTTTCTCTGGTCAGGCTGGATCTCGCCGTGAAGATCCGTTTTCTCATGTTTTGGAATCCGAAAAAACTGGAATCCGGAAGACGGAATGAAAAAAACGGCGGAATCCGGAATGCTGAATGCGGAATCCGGAATTCCGCCCTTCTCTGGTCGAGTGCTTTCTTCAGTGTTTTCTCGGCCATTGCCAATGCGCCTTTAAAAATTCAGATTTCGGTTTTCAGAGTTCCAGTTAGAACTGTAAGCAAAGAGAATTAAGAATCTTTAATTTTAAGATAAATTCTGCTATTTTTTCTCGAATGTCACTTCCAGACCTTCATCTGAAATCTCCGAAAAACGAAAGACGAAGCCGGTCAAATAGAGATTCTTACGGTTGATCTCTCCTGAGGCTCCGGGATCTCTTTCAGATCCGATTCTAGCTTCCGAAGATTCGAGAAGGAATCCGGAAGACGGAATGCGGAATCCGGAATTGCTCCCTTCTCTGATCAGGATGGGTCTCGCCGCGAAGTTCCGTTTTCTCATGTTTTGGAATCCGGAAGACGGAATTTAAAAAAACGGCGGAATCCGGAATTCCGCCCTTCTCTGATCAGGATGGGTCTCGCCGCGAAGTTCCGTTTTCTCATATTTTGGAATCCGGAAAATCTGGAATCCGGAAGACGGAATGCGGAATGCGGAATGCGGAATCTAGCACCCATTTCCATAGGAAAACCATGAAGTAAATCAACGCAAGTTTAAAGGCGCATTGGCCGAGGAAACTCAGAAGGTTTTCAGCCAACGAAGACCTCTCGGCGCCCCTCGTTTTTCAGATGAATGATCGATCTTATCCGTGGTGATGACAACGTGCTGACATGCAATCTTACTTTTTTTTGCTAATACCGGAAAAATGAGCAAGCCATCCATTCAATTTTAATGCATATAGATGAGCATTCAGGCGTCCGTTCTGTCGTGGTAAACAACCTACGTAATGTGTTTTTGACTCGATTTTTTATTTCATCAAATAACGCGAGAAATGTCTGAAATTAAAGGATGAATGGAGTGCTCTTTTGCGTCTTGCTGAGCTCACGATCACAAGGAGCGACGCCATCGTTCTAGATCAGTCGGATTGTTGGCTCACTTTGAGTTGGATATGACCAGTGTGTCGTTTCGAAAAATGCGCTTTTCGAAAAATTTCCGAGAAATTCTCGAGAAATTTTTCTCGTTGATTACTCGAGAATTTTTCGAAAAATTTTCGAAAAATTTCTCGAAAAATCGCGAAAAATGATTTGAATGGAAATACAATAAACAACGCGCTTTGCGTTATTTCGGAGTGTCGTTCAAACTAGTTTATTATTAATTTTTAGCGAAATTTTTTTTTCGAGAATTTTCGGAAATTTCTCGAGAATTTCTCGAAAAATTTTTCTCGTTGATTTTTCGAGAATTTTTCGGAAAAATTTCTCGAAAAAGTTTTCAAAATGGTTTCGAAACGACACACTGGATATGACGTCTCAACGCTGACAACTGATGGGTCGGAAGGCGCGTTCAAAATCCAAGATGCTCGGCGAAAATTGAAGAGCTCACTGAAATGGAAAACGTCGTGAAACCCCTAATAGATGAGCACTTCTAAACACAATATTAAAGCGTAGCGAAGCTAGCAAAAGTGTTACAAAGCTTGCGCAAATTGGCCAAACGCTGGACATCTTTTGTGCCGTTTCCGCCATAGCATACTGTAATTGAAACTTGCCACCAGAGAAGGACGGAATTCCGAATTCCGCCGTTTTTTTCATTCCGTTTTCTGGATTCCAGATTTCGTGAAAAACATTTTTTTTCCGTTTTCCGTTTTCCGGATTCCGAATTCCGAGTTCCCAAATCCAATTCCGCCCTACTCTGCAGAGAAGGGCGGAATTCCGGATTCCGCCGTTTCTTTCATTCCGTCTTCCGGATTCCAGATTCCGAGAAAAATTTTTTTCCGTTTTCCGTTTTCCGGATTCCGAGTTCACAAAGGCCAATTCCGCCGTTTTTTTCATTCCGTCTTCTGGATTCCAGATTTTCCGGATTCCAAAACATGAGAAAACGGAACTTCGCGACAAGACCCATCCTGATCAGAGAAGGACGGAATTCCGGATTCCGCCGTTTTTTACATTCCGTTTTCCGGATTCCACATTTTCCGGATTCCAAAACATGAGAAAACGGAACTTCGCGACAAGACCCATCCTGATCAGAGAAGGGCGGAATTCCGGATTCCGCTGTTTTCTGTTTTCCGGATTCCGAGTTCCCAAAATCCAATTTTGCCCTACTCTGCACAGAAGGGCGGAATTCCGGATTCCGCATTTCGCAGTTTTTTTTCATTCCGTGAAAAATTTTTTCCGTTTTCCGGATTCCAGATTCCGTGAAAATTTTTTTTTCCGTTTTCCGTTTTCCGTATTCCGAGTTCCCAAAATCCAATTCCGCCCTACTCTGCTGCAAACCTCAATCTACCGTATGCCTATGGAGATCACCTTGGAATGCGGTTGCAAAAGAATAATCCAGTCTAGTGATGGCGTTGTCGCTAATCTGGTCACAACGACTCCTTTTCAATATCTCCGGCAAATCTCACTTGACCCTGACTTCATTTTTCGGCTCATTCCGCATGCCTTATCCCGTTCCTCCCTCTTGATTCTTAATCCATTCGCATTCATTCATTTATTCAAGGAGTTTTCTATTTTGGCGATTCAGATCATTGGGATCATTTGGGTGTTGAGATCAGCTGAAATTTTAAGACTCAAGACAAGGCTAGAATTTTTCGAAATGCTGAAACGTCATATTCGATTGGGGAGTGAGTGTGCTCTTTTGGGAACTCGGAATCTGGAATGCGGAAAACGGAAAAAAAATTTTTCACGGAATCTGGAATCCGGAAAACGGAATGTAAAAAACGGCAGAATCCGGAATGCGGAAAGCGGAATCCGGAATTCCGTCCTTCTCTGATCAGGATGGGTCTCGTCGCGAAGTTCCGTTTTCTCATATTTTGGAATACGGAAGATCTGGAATCCGGAAGACGGAATGAAAAAACGGCGGAATTCGGAATGCGGAATGCGGAATGCGGAATTCCGCCCTTCTCTGATCAGGATGGATCTCGCCGCGAAGTTCCGTTTTCTCATGTTTTGGAATCCGGAAAATCTGGAATCCGGAAAACGGAATGTAAAAAACAAGCGGAATCCGGAATGCGGAATACGGAATTCCGCCCTTCTCTGATCAGGATGGGTCTCGTCGCGAAGTTTCGTTTTCTCATGTTTTGGAATACGGAAAATCTGGAATCCGGAAGACGGAATGAAAAAAACGGCGGAATCCGGAATTCCGCCCTTCTCTGATCAGGATGGATCTCGCCGCGAAGTTCCGTTTTTTCATGTTTTGGAATCCGGAAAATCTGGAATCCGGAAGACGGAATGAAAAAAACGGCGGAATCCGGAATTCCGCCCTTCTCTGATCAGGATGGGTCTCGCCGCGAAGTTCCGTTTTCCACTGTTTTCCACTCGGCTTTTGGTTGCAGAAACTTCATCCGATGCCTTCGTTGGTCAGTATGACTCACTTCTGCTCTTGAATAATCTGAATAATCTTGATCCGCCGATCTCTGGTGCTCTTTAATCTTTGATAGCGATCCGGAAGAGTTGACGTTCAAACACCTGTTTCAATGTTTCCCCCAGGGTGGTTTTTCAAGGAAATGGAGCAATTTCAGAGTCCTCTCCAATCCCTGCTCCGTGAGCTCTCGATCTCCACGTCGTTCTGTGATTCTCAAAGGGTTCTAGTGGGGGGGGGGGGAGGGGAAGACGAGCCCAGCTCAATTCGAGCAGTGAAGCAATTCCCGTAGTACACAACGCTTTGCAAACTCTGGAGACTCTGTGTGCAACCTTATCCAAAGTGTGACCAAAGTGTGACCAAAGTGTGACCAAAGTGCGATATTACTAAGCAAAAAGAGTTCATTTTTTAAGGAACAGTTGCTCCATTTTGACGGCTAGAAAACGCGCCGACCACCCATTCAGTTTTTCTCATCGATAACTAGGGGCTTCCACGAAAGACGAATTAAGACCGTCTCGTCTTGTCTGTCTAGAGTTCGTCAGGTAAGACGAACTGAAAGAATAAAGACGCAAGAAAGACGAAAGCTAGATCTTGTCTGTCACAATTAGGGCTTCCACGGAAGACGAAGTAAGACCGCCTCGTCTTGTCTCGCCTAGAGTTCGTCAGGTAAGACGAACTGAAAGACTAAAAGACGCGAGAAAGACGAAAGATAGTCTCTGTTTTCATATCAATTACAATCATAGTGACTTCTGATCTTGTCTTTCACAGTTAAGGCTTCCACGAAAGACGAAATAAGACCGTCTTGTCTTGTCTGTCTAGAATTCGTCAGGTAAGACGAACTGAAAGACTAAAGACGAGAGAAATACGAAAGATAGCTCTCTTTTGATATCAATTACAGTCATAGTGACTTCTGATCTTGTCTGTCACAATTAAGGCTTCCACGAAAGACGAAATAAGACCATCTTGTCTTGTCTGTCTAGAATTCGTCAGGTAAGACGAATTGAAAGACTAAAGACGAAAGAAAGACGAAAGATAGCTCTCTTTTGATATCAATTACAGTCATAGCAACTTCTGATCTTGTCTGTCACAATTAGGGCTTCCACGAAAGACGAATTAAGACCGTCTCGTCTTTTCTGTCTAGAATTCGTCAGGTAAGACGAATTGAAAGACTAAAGACGAGAGAAAGACGAAAGATAGCTCTCTTTTGATATCAATTACAGTCTTAGTGACTTCTGTTCTTGTCTGTCGCAGTTAAGGCTTCCACAAAAGACGAAATAAGACCGTTTCGTCTCGTCTAGAGTTCGTCAGGTAAGACGAACTGGAAGACTAAAGACAAAAGAAAGACGAAAGATAGTCTCTGTTTTCATATCAATTACAATCATAGTGACTTCTGATCTTGTCTGTCACAATCAAGGCTCCCACGAAAGACGAATTAAGACCGTCTTGTCTTGTCTGTCTAGAATTCGTCAGGTAAGACGAACTGAAAGACTAAAGACGAAAGAAAGACGAAAGATAGCTCTGTTTTGATATCAATTACAGTCATAGCAACTTCTGATCTTGTCTGTCACAGTTAAGGCTTCCACGAAAGACGAAATAAGACCGACTCGTCTCGTCTAGAATTCGTCAGGTAAGACGAACTGAAAGACGAAATATAGCTCTGTTTTGATATCAATTACAATCATAGTGACTTCTGATCTTGTCTGTCACAATTAGGGCTTCCATGAAAGACGAAATAAGACCGTCTCGTCTTGTCTGTTTAGAATTCGTCAGGTAAGACGAACTGAAAGACTGAAGACGAAAGAAAGACGAAAACTAGATCTTGTCCGTCACAATTAGGGCTTCCACGAAAGACGAAATAAGACCGTCTAGTCTTGTCTGTCTAGAATTCGTCAGGTAAGACGAACTGAAAGACTAAAGACGAAGAAAGACGAAAGCTAGATCTTGTCTGTCACAATTAGGGCTTCCACGAAAGACGAAATAAGACCGTCTCGTCTCGTCTAGAATTCGTCAGGTAAGACGAACTGAAAGACTAAAGACGAGAGAAAGACGAAAACTAGATCTTGTCCGTCACAATTAGGGCTTCCACGAAAGACGAAATAAGACCGTCTAGAATTCGTCTAGAATTGGTCAGGTAAGACGAACTGAAAGACGAAATATAGCTCTGTTTTGATATCAATTACAGTCATAGTGACTTCTGATCTTGTCTGTCACAATTAGGGCTTCCACGAAAGACGAAATAAGACCGTTTCGTCTCGTCTAGAATTCGTCAGGTCAGACGAACTGAAAGACTAAAGACGAAGAAAGACGAAAGCTAGATCTTGTCTGTCACAATTAGGGCTTCCACGAAAGACGAAAGAAGACCGTCTCGTCTCGTCTAGAATTCGTCAGGTAAGACGAACTGAAAGACTAAAGACGAAAGAAAGACGAAAGCTAGATCTTGTCCGTCACAATTGGGGCTTCCACGAAAGACGAAATACGTTCGTCTAGAATTCGTCTGACGCAGAGATAGACATTGTGTTGGTAGAGACGAACACAAGACGAACGAAGACGACCTTGTCTCGTCTTTCTGAAGCTGAAGCTCCATGGAGGTGGCTTCTGAATCCTCTCACTCAGATGCCTTTATTACTGTACTCAATTGATTGATTTCTTCCATTCCGAGTTCGGCTCCGCCTCAGGGCTGAAAGTTGCCGGCTGCTCACTTGGGGCGGCAGGCAGGCAGGCAGCTCTTAAAAGTGGGCGTAATCAGGTCAACGCTAATCTACTCAGTAGGGGGGCTCCGCCCACCGAGAAACGAGCGTTCGTTCTTCGTTCTCTTCGGTTTGAGTCCCCCCCCCCCCCCGCCGCCGCCGCATAACTTTCTTCTGGCCCTTCCCCCGACTTCTGCGAGTCTCTTTATTTCAGTATTTTCAGAAGCTCCCCTCCGTTCGACGATGACGTTCACCTTCACACTAGTCTTCGCAGTTTTCTGCGTGTGCGCTCCGCCACTCAACGCCGAGTCCTCATGTGACAGAGTAAGACGGACTGTGCACAAAAGCAGCGCAAAACTCGATGACGTGAATTTCAGCTCGTGAATGCTCCCGACATGTTCGCCATGTGCAGCGCCACCGAAAGAGCCATCACCAAATGGATTGATTTCGTGGAGTCCAACCCATTCTTCTCGCCGACTCTTCTCAATATGAATGCGTCCGATTTGGCGACGGTGGATCGGTTGTGCTCTCGCTTTCATGTAAGTCGGCATTTTTTGAGCTCTGCGTTTTTTTTCGGCTCAATTTAGACATTTTTGCTTAGTTTCTGACTGACCGCACTTTTTTTAAATATCATTTTTGATGAGTCTAGGGATGTCTAGCAGAGTAGGGCGGAATTGGATTTTGGGAACTCGGAATCCGGAAAACGGTAAACGAAAAAAAAAACATTTTTTTCACGGAATCTGGAATCCGGAAGACAGAATGAAAAAAAAACGGCGGAATCCGGAATCCGGAATTCCGCCCTTCTCTGATTAAAACGGAATAAAAACGCCATATAGCGGAATCCGGAATGCGGAAAACGGAAAATATTTTTTCACAGAACCTGGAATCCGGAATCCGGAATGCGGAATCCAGAATCCGGAAAACGGAAAAAAATATTTTTTTTACAGAATCCGGAATCCGGAAGAATGAAAAAAAAACGGCGGAATCCGGAATTCCGCACTTTTCTGATTAAAACTGAATAAAAACGCCATATCGCGGAATCAGGAATGCGGAAAACATAAAACATATTTATTTCACGGAATCTGGAATCCGGAATCCGGAATTCCGCCCTTTTCTGATTAAAACGGAATAAAAACGCCATATCGCGGAATCCGGAATGCGGAAAACGGAAAAATATTTTTTTTCACGGAATCTGGAATCCGGATTCCGGAATTCCGCCCTTCTCTGATTAAAACGGAATAAAAACGCAATATCGCGGAATCCGGAATGCGGAAAACGGAAAAAATATTTTTTTTCACGGAATCTGGAATTCGGAAGACGGAATCCGGAATTCCGCCCTTCTCTGATTAAAACCGAATAAAAACGCCATATCGCGGAATCCGAAATGCGGAAAACGGAAAAAATATTTTTTTCACGGAATCTGGAATCCGGAAGACGGAATTCCGCCTTTCTCTGATTAAAACGCAATAAAAACGCCATATCGCGGAATCCGAAATGCGGAAAACGGAAAAATATTTTTTCACGGAATCTGGAATCCGGATTCCGGAATTCCGCCCTTTTCTGTTAAAAACGCCGTATCACGGAATCCAGAATACGGAATGCGGAATTCCGCCCTTCTCTGATGTCTAGGGATGCTTCGAAATTCAATATTAAATTCGCCTAAGGTGCGCCAGCATGTCTTTGTTTCAGCCTATCTGAATGTTTCATCGCGGTTTAAGAAAAAAAGAATCCCCGGGATTCTGCTGCTGATTGCCGAAATCGAATCGGCAACATGCCGCAATTTCTCCGGCTTTAATCAATCAGAGCTCAAGCTCAGCAGCACTGAGCTTGAGCTCGTCGATCGCAGTGATCGAATCCAAAGCCACCACGTTTCAGAGCTGCCCTCCGTCAAACCGATTCTTCTGCTTTTTGCCGCGCGTCGACACGAAGCCGCTGTGCACGAAAATGGCGATGATGAAGAGCCCACTCGGCCAGTGCATTAAAGCGGTAATAGATCGCATCGAACCGCTCCTTTATTCTTCAATTTCTTCCGCTTTTTACAGCTTCAAAACCAGAAGGTCTTATCGCCGATTCTCAACTCTTTCGCGAAGGACTTCACCATGCGAGGTCTCGCCGAGAAATGTATTCTGTTGAAGGAATCCAACTACGATATCGCCACCGCGTTAGACAAGGAGTGCAACGAATTATCGCAGAGGATCTTCTCGAAGAATCTGCAAATGCTAATGATTTATTTCGACTGTTGAAGGAGCCAGCGAGCCAGCGAGCCAGCGCTCCGATTTTCTACAAAATACGTCTCGAATAACCAAAAAAAAAGACGACAAATTCCGTCTTTTTTTCATTAATTTTCGTTGTTTTTCTGAAATAAAATTTCATGTGTAATAAAGAAAAAAATCCCTTCCATTTTCCCAGTTTTCCATCGATTATTATTGATTTTTTCTAGAAATCTGATTTTTAGGCAAGAAAAAGGCACAGATTCCCTGTGCTCCGCAACTAGTCGACGTCAAATCCTTCGAGGCACTGAGCTAGCTTAAAAGTCGTCTTGCATTCGTCTTACGCAACAAAACAGTTGTCGCCAGACTGCGCTGCGCCAGACGAATTCAAGACGAAGACGAAGATGTTCTGTTCCAAGAGCGGATTAAGAGTTCCGGCAGTCCTGTTCTCACATAATGGGAAACGTTTTGGTCGATCTTTGGAAGCAGTTTGTGCTGCTTTTGGAAGCGACCTGACTGTGAAGATCTTCAAGCTTTGGTTGATCTTCTGGAAGCAGTTTGCGCTGCTTCTGGAAGCTGTCTGACTGTGAAGATTTTTGCGTTTTTGTTGATCTTTTGGACGCAGTTTGCGCTGCTTTTGGAAGCGGTCTGATTGTGAAGATCTTCAAGCTTTGGTTGATCTTCTGGACGCAGTTTGCGCTGCTTCTGGAAGCGCTCTGATTGCGAAGATTTTTAAGTTTTGGTCGATCTTTTGGGAGCAGTTTGCGCTGCTTTTGGAAGAGGTTTGATCGTGAAGATTTTTACGTTTTGGTCGATCTTTTGGAAGCAGTTTGCGCTGCTTCGGGAAGCTGTCTGGTTGCGAAGATTTTTAAGTTTTTGTCGATCTTTTGGAAGCAGTTTGCGCTGCTTCTGGAAGCGCTCTGATTGCGAAGATTTTTAAGTTTTGGTCGATCTTTTGGACGCAGTTTGCGCTGCTTTTGGAAGCTGTCTGATCGTGAAGATTTTTGCGTTTTTGTCGATCTTTTGGGAGCAGTTTGCGCTGCTTTTGGAAGAGATTTGATTGTGAAGATTTTTACGTTTTTGTCGATCTTTTGGACGCAGTTTGCGCTGCTTCTGGAAGCGCTCTGATTGCGAAGATTTTTGCGTTTTTGTCGATCTTTTGGACGCAGTTTGCGCTGCTTCTGGAAGAGTTCTGATCGTGAAGATCTTTAAGTTTTTGTCGATCTTTTGGACGCAGTTTGCGCTGCTTTTTCAAGCGCTCTGATTGCGAAGATTTTTAAGTTTTGGTCGATCTTTTGGAAGCAGTTTGCGCTGCTTCTGGAAGCGATCTGATTGTGAAGATTTTTACGTTTTGGTCGATATTTTGGTAGCAGTTTGCGCTGCTTCTGGAAGCGATCTGATTGTGAAGATCTTTAAGTTTTTGTCGATCTTTTGGAAGCAGTTTGCGCTGCTTTTGGAAGCGCTATGATTGCGAAGATTTTTACGTTTTGGTCGATCTTTTGGACGCAGTTTGCGCTGCTTTTGGAAGCGCTATGATTGCGAAGATTTTTACGTTTTGGTCGATATTTTGGTAGCAGTTTGCGCTGCTTCTGGAAGAGGTCTGATCGTGAAGATTTTTGCGTTTTGGTCGATCTTCTGGAAGCAGTTTGCGCGGCTTTTGGAAGCTGTCTGATTGTGAAGATTTTTGCGTTTTTGTCGATCTTTTGGAGGCAGTTTGCGCTGCTTCTGGAAGCCGTCTGATTGTAACGTAAGAGCACTGAGAATCTAATTTGTAGAAGTTTTTTTCAATTTCCAATAGAATTAATACACTTTATTCGGAATTTCGCTTAACGGGTACGGCAGCATTATTAATGCGCAATTCTTCATTTGATCATCACAGAGAAAGCAGGAAAAACAAATGTTTCGGAGACAAAAGGAGGAAAATAGGAGTTGTGTGAGGGGTGTATGGAAAATAATAAGACTACTGTAATTAGTTGTAGTGGGGGGGGGCGGGAAGGAGAGGGAAAAAGAAACTCAAAAAAAAACGGTGAAAAAGAAAAACGCGATGAATACCCTAAAAGACAAAGAAAAAGATAAAAAAGGTAAATAGTCAATAAATGAATAATAGAAAGAAACAATTATTTAAAAAAAGATAATATATATGGGAAGTTTTTAGAGGCGCGCAGTCACATCATCGGGGACGGGTAATGAATTTCGAAACGAATTTTTAAAAACGATAAAATGCAAATGAAGCGGCGATGAAGAAGACACAAAAATAGACGAATAAAACAAAGATAAAGTAGGAACGAGTTCACCTACAGCGCTATTTTTGAATTATTTAGAAAACCGTACGGAAAGAGGGGTTGTTGCTGGTTGGGCGGGAGTGTGGGGGGGGGGGGGCGCGGAGTTGTTGTTGCGGGTGAGAGGATGATTGAGACGGAGCATTTCAGCACATCTTCGCTGAAATATTCTGAGTTTTTGCTGTTTTGTTTTCGAATTGAGTGGTTGTTGTTGTTGCTGATGATGATGATGATAATGATGATGATGATGATGATGGGTGACGAGAGGGCGAGACATGGGTAAGAACGTGAGGCGGTTAGCGAGGAAAAGAGAGTGGGAGAGTGGGAGAGACAGAGAGATAGAGAGAGAGAGAGAGAAAGGAGAGCAAACAAAACAGAGAGAATTAAAGAAAGAAAGAAAGAAAGAAAGAAAAACGTTTATCCTGAATATTCTGAAGTAAAATTGGGGTTTAGAGATTGAGCTCCTGTGCTATTTTCGAGGCGATATTCCTGAAGCCAATCGAGGTCCCCGAAATTCGCTTGAAGCGCACTCCATTCAGACTCAAACGTGGCAGCTTGCAGACCTAGAAAAACGGTTCGCATAAACCGATAGTCTATTATCGCGTTAAAAAAGTTCCGACATTTTTTCGAGCCCGCGGAAATCGGGATTCGACTTTAGAGGCTCCGCCCATTTCATCATCAGAGCGCATTTGCTATGCGCGATATTATTTTTGAATTTTTATTTTTTCTAATGAATTTCCAGAATCAAACTGGATTAAAAGAACGAAATTGTATTAATCGTGAATTTTTTTTTTCGTTTCTTTTGATAAAAATATATCGTGCATAGCAAATGCGCTCTGATGATGAAATGAGCGGAGTCTCTAAATTCAAATCCCGATTTTCGCGGGCTCGAAAAAATTTCGGAACTTTTTTACGGCGATAATAGTCTCGAGAGCATTTACTCACCTCCATTTCCCACTGAACTAACGAGTCCGTGTTTGGATCGCCGTGCACACACAGAATCATGTACCGTTCTCGTTGCTCATAGTCACAACTGTTTGAGTCGAGAACTTTCCGAATCTCTCTACAAGAATTTCAAAAAATTAAATTTGAATTCGTTTAACATTATCTGGATTTGAGCGAACCTCATCATGTCATCCGGAGGTAACGAAGACGTGGTTTTCATACTCCATGTAAACCGAAGTGATCGTGGCTTCACGTCGCCTTCATGATTTGGAAGAGACTGTGCAACTTGGCCAGCACCGGGGGCTACTGGTCCGGATTGCTCACGAATCGCGGCGAGCGCTGCCGCAGTTTGCTGTCCTTGTGCGGCTCCAATGGTGCCGGCACGTCCGGAAACCGGTTGGGTCATGCTCTCCCGGTTATGATCTCTGAAAATTATGAAGATATATATAAATGCTGATGAAAACGCATAAGGCAGACGTAGGGATACTGAGAATGCTGAAACGCAGCAAAAAATACTACTAAAGCGCATGAAAAATCTATTGATACCCGCTAACACTCATGAATTGCTAAATTCATTCAGAAAACTGTAAAAGAATGTGAAGAGGTGCGAGAGAGGATGAAGGCTCATATACAATTCAATTTCATATAAAGACAGATATAGAGAAACAAAAGAAGCGTGGATGAATGCTCATGCCTTCGAAAAGCGCTTGCTTGCTCCGTAAGCCTTCTTCTGTTGTTGTAGAGAATCTTGGTAAACGATGAAGGCGTGACAGCGGCACCAACAGAAACCACCGGACGGGTGGAAAGAGGTTCGAATGGAATCGAGAGAACCGGAACCGGTGGCGGCTTTGCAGACGTTATCACAGTACTGGGGGCCCGAGACAAGGAATAGCTGTTGAAAGCGATGCGCGACGACACTTGAGATGGGCTAAAATATATCCTATCACCTGGACAGAATCATTAAAATCCATGCGTCTAGAAGAGTTCATTGCCATGAGGTCAGGAGAGCACACCAACGAGAGCAACAAGAGGCGCCTAGCAAAAGCATGCCAAAAATAACAAGAGGGTAGCTAGCATCATGACTGGTAGGTCGGATTACGGTAGGTAAACGGTAGCGATACCTTTGTGTCATTGACATCGAATGATGAAGCGAGGTTCCACGAGGCTGATGAGCGGCCGCTGTGCTGCTACTGTAACAATACGAAAGATAGGAAAAGAATGTGCATTCCATGTGATGGTTTTAGTGAGGATGAGAGGTGGATTTGTGAGAGTAGGTGGACAGAATAGGTTAACCGGAAGAGGGGATGACGTGGTTAGTGTGGCTTATTATCATGATTAATCTAGTGCCAAGAACCAACTACCGTTCTTTTTTTTTAATTTAATATATTTAATTTTCTCACACTAATTTAATTCTGTTCTTTTTTAAAATTAATTTACAGAAAAATGATGTTAGTAAACACAAAAACAAAGACGAAACACAAGCACTTTATATTCAGAGCGAAAATAAGATGCGGGACGAAGAAAGAAAGAAAAACACAAAAAGACGAAAATATTAGAAACCAATACTTTCTGGAAAATTTTAATTTACATGCATTATTCATGAAATAATAGTTGCGTTTTTGTTTTCGGTGCGTTCTTAAACGGATAGCTCAACTTATTGGATGATAAAATGATTAAAACAAATCGATAGGACATTAAGATAGGATAGGATCTTAATTGGGGCGAATGCAAAGTGACAACGATTAATCTAATACACTATTAAACGAGGATTGCGATTTCCGTAGTGGGGCGGGTTATTCTAGTTTTTCTTTTCCAGGTTACCATGGGAAGTGCATCACTTACCAGAAGGATCAATAGAGAGAGAGAGAAGGGGAGATATCTAATCGGAATAGTGATTCTTAAATAGCTTGAAGGATACACGGTGTTTCTAGTATTTCTCCATCGTCCCCTTCTTTCCGCTAACCTATTCAATGATCGAATCTATCTAGTTGATTCATGTTAGTAAATGGGACATGTGTAGAGCTGTGAAATATAGTTAATACCATTGGAGGGGGGGGGAGAGGAAACCCTATTTCTCAAAGTTTTCGGGCCACGAACCGTCTCCTCAATTTGTTCAATTTGCTCCAAATTGTCCCCTCTGTGTTGTTTGTCGACGGGCCGGTAGCTCCAATCGAAACATTTGCTGGAGCGCCAACAATGTCATCTGAACTGTCCTCTCCACCCTGAAGAATAGTTTGTGATAATGAAGATAAATACGCGATTCATATATTATAATTGTTGAGAACATAATGAACGATGGATTAGTACTGAAAACTCAAATTTCCTATGCAAGTTATTTCTTTCAGACAGAGCTAAACTACCCTATTGTGTACGTTTTTTTTTTAATTTTTAAAGAAATATTTACTACTAAACTCCATTTTATGAATTTCATCGTTCGGAAAGCTATTGCAGGCAAACGCTCACAGCTGGGAAATGGGTCAAGGACACACCAAAATCGCATTTAATGTGCAATATGTGGTGCAAAACGACTTGGACAAAAGACAAAAAGTCATTAAAAAAGAAATCAAGAAACAGGGTGACTATTCAGTGGTTGTTTTAAGGAAAATGAGTTGATGATTGTTGATTTAAAATGATTAAAGGAAACAACGAAAAATGTTGAGAAACGAACGATTAAAAGCAGCGTAAAAACACTACCTTATCCTTTTCAGTCTTTCCGTGGAACGTCTGTCGATTGCGAGTATTTCTTGGAAATGCCGACGACGATGACGACGACGGCGGTACACCCGAAGGTGTCGCACCGCCAACATTGGTAGTTGTTGGTGGAATCTGATAGGACGAGGGTGTCACCGAAAATGATGCGTTATGGGTTAGTTGATGTTGATGATGATGATGATGTAGCGGTGGATTGGTTGAAGAAGAGGAAGAAGAAGCCGAAGTGGATGGCGCTTTGGATTGATATAGCTGAAAATACTTGAAGCTTCTGAAAATGGGTTGAAAAAAAAAGAATCAGATTGATTGATAGTTGATGCAATGCAAAAACTCAAAGACAGTATATAAATACAATTTGTACAATGCACATGTACAATTTTGGAAAAAAGGTGATAATTTTTCTATTTAAAAATAACGATTCTACGACAAAAATTGCATTTTCATATTGAACCTGTTTCTTCTTCGCGAAAGTGTTTTACTTAAAATAGTACGGGTTCTGCAGAAAATGCTATTCTTCGGTTTTAACTCACGAAAAATCCACTTCAATCCGACACTTATTCACGAAAATGTTCACACGCATAGAATTCACATAGAAGTTGGATAACAACGTTTTTTTTTTCGTTTTTTTTTAAGGTTTCTTCAATTATCACATCAATATGTATATGTATATATTAGAAAACAATAGGGGTTGCAGGTTGCACAGAAGGAATGAAAGCAGCTAATTTATTTTAAGCTCTAATGGTTTCAGCCAAATGCTTTTATCGAAGAACTGAGAAAAAAGGATGAAACGAAATCGCCGTACCTGACTAGAAGCACCCGTAGAACTTTGAAAAGGAGCACCCGACGTTTGATTTGTGGCAGCGGCAGCAGCAGAAGAAACACCGGAAGTTGCAGTGGCTGCAACTAAGTTGGCACTATTGGTGGTTGCCGAACGTGACATTTGTTGCGATGTGGCTCGTTGGGGTGGTGAGATGCCGCTCGTTGTCTGACCACCCTCGCCCAGTTTCAGCGATTCCATCGCAGTCATCATCTGTGATGGAGGCATCGATGGAGATGGGTGGATCATCGACGGCCTGAATTTATAAAATTAGTTTTACGTTTTCATCGTGTTTCGACCAGAGGGAAGATTACTCATAAAAGTGGGGTGTGGATGGAATCAACAATTCGTATCTCTTCTTATTACTACTAGTTAATACATAGGAATTCAGGCTAATTACGGTGAAGTATATAATTAATAGATTTTGTGATTTGGGATTAATTTAAAACACATTTCAAAATACCAACATTTTACAGAATTTTTAATCGTTTCGCGGTCAAAACTATTGAAAAAATTACCAACAACAACGACCTATATTATCTACATCACAACACAACTTTCAATCTATTAAGATATGAAAAAGTGGGGGTAAGAAGAGGAGGATTTTCGAGCAATAAATCTAGAATTCGAAAAAAAAATAGCACCATTCTGAAAGAAGGCGTCCTTCGAAAGTATGGAGACGTAGCTGTCGTTGGAGTAGCCGTTAAATGAGGAAGTGGCTGTGACTCCACGATGACACTTGATGATGTCGAGTTTGATGTCGGGGGCGTTGGAAGCACACCACGAGGCGTTCTAGAAGCGGCAGTTGATACGTACAGTTCACGCATCTGACGGTCTAGTGTCGCTTCTTTTGGATATGTTCCCTCCGTGTTCAATGGATTCGGCAAATGAATTGCGTCCACTGCCATTGTCTGATGTCGCCGCCGTTGTGGCACAGGAGGATCGGAACGAGATTCCATATATTCATAAGGTCTTCGCGGAGTTTCAGACGACGATGTCGACTCAAGAAGTGATTTCAGAAGATTGTTGAGATGCAGGTTCTGCCAGACGAGTGGGCTGGAAACGTAAGGAGCACACTCTAGACAACAATGACTTTCAGCCAGGCATGCAGAACACTGAGGAATATGGGGGAACACGAGAAACAACTCAACACGGTGGGGGGGGGGGAGGGGCCGGGGAGAGAGGGAGGTACAATAGAGAATTGCATGCTGGAGTATATGACGGAAAACTATGCCAAACGAAGAATATCGAACCATTACACACAACCGAATGGATATCAAAAGGATTGAACAAGAAAAGAGCGAAACACCCTAAAAACGTTGGTAAAGAAACGATCGATTAGAGGTAGTAAATATGACAACTAAGAATTCAATCTACATGAAAAGCTGATGATCGGAAGTCAGTGCTGAAATAGAAGGGTGACACAGGAAAGAAGGAAGGCATCTTTCAGTTATTTTGAGGTCACGTGGTAATTTTTCAACAATTTGTTTTGCGCGAGAACGTATATAATTTTTGGTATATCATATTGTATTCTGTGAAATAGGAAGGCTATGCTTCGTATGGAATAGCGTCCCGCCATTTTTAAGATCAGATTTACTGACTGAAAATCATTATCGATAAAAATGTTAGAAGAAGTGTTAGAAGGTGCTTATTGGCGGACAATTTAAGGGTGCAAGTGGTTATGTTTTAAATATAATATTTGAACTATTTAATAATTTTTTTCTCTCGAATTTCATTTTTTTTATATTTCATATTTTCGAAGATAAATGAAAAAGAAAAGAAACAAAAAAATTTTTTTTGATTTTGTTCAATTATTTCATAATTTTTTGAATTCTAAATGGTGCAAAAGCATTATATTTTAACAGCGTGGACGTTTGGGTGACAAAGTGCTTCAATTAATCGGTTCGGCAAAAACAACTCACTTTATCTCTTTCGGGGTCTCACTCGACGCTTTCTGTTGTAGTTGTTCGGGAGGTGTCACGTCTTCTGAAGGCGCCGGCGCGGGTGCTGGGGATATCTGCGGTCCAACGCCACCAATCAATGGAACGTTTCCATTCTGGTGCTCACTGTTGCTCTCGTCGTCATCCTCTCGTATCATGGGTTCTGTCGGAGCATGTGATATTTGAGATCCCGACTTTTGTAGAGGTGCTGACGACATAGATGACGAGGATGACGATGAAGTTGTAGGATTACCTCCAGCAGCTGCTGGAGTCTTGTTGATCAATTTTGACATCATCGAAGACGATGTTAACTGATTCATGTACTGCTGTTGTTGTACGTGATCTCTGTGACTTGGGATGCCTCCAGTATTAGCAGCAACTGCTCCAGTCGCTGTTCGATGTGACTGGGAAGCCGTGGAATTTAGTGGAATGCGTCCTTTCGGATCGGCAATTTTTCGAGCACCTGTAATTCCAGTAGAAGGCTGGCTTACAGATGAGCTCGTATTAGAATTGCGGTTGAAGTGCGGCGGGATTTGTGCAAGTTGGGAAGAGTTGGAAGCTGAAAATATATGAATTAAGTATCAAGTATTTTGATAAATATAACATACAAGGTTTATAGCTTGGCGGTTGCAACAAGCTGATGGTCGCCTGTCGGCTCGTCGGTTGTGCTCTCATTTGCACGCCGCCGTGCCTTGTTCCACTCATCACAACAGTTCCAGACACGTTTGATGCTGCATCATTCTGGGAACTTCTTCTAGAGGACGAAGATCCAGATGCAGGAGCAACTGACGATTGTTGGTGTTTCTGAGCGTTTGCTGCAGAAGCGAGTGCCGATCCAGAAGTGATCGAAGGTCCGGTTGTAGAAGCTGATGAACGAGAGTATCGGGATGGCTGAAATTTAAAGCGTTGAGATGCGAAAACAACTGATTTCCAATATTACGTTCTAAAAACAATGAAAGGGGAGCAGGGTAACGAACAAATTTCACAGACAACACGTGATAAACAATTTTAGTTGAATTTCAGACCTATCATTTTTGAATTCGGAAAGTTCACTATCATGAATCAAAATTCGTAAATCTTAAAACTTATGTTTTAATAGCACTTTTGCAGTAAAGATTCACAATCAGACACAAACGATTTCATGCGTTGAAACTGTGGGGTTACACGGTAATGTGGACGTGATATGGTGAACAATTTGGGGACTATCAGGTGGTGTCACTCACTGAAGCAGAGCCTCCAGACGCTGACGATGACGTCACGTGCTCTCTAGTGATGACTCCGGCCGGGTGTTGACCCAGAGACGACGAAACATTGATCGAAGAATGGCTGAGCAGTGACTGGGCCATTGTGATCTCACTGGCGTCCATCTGTAGAGACAAAACACACAGATTCAAAAATGAAATTTACGGGATGTATTGTAACAGTCAATACTATTAATGAATTAATTATCCCTTTTGAAAAAAATCAGAGCCGGAGAGCAAAAGATGTAGCAGCAAGAGATTGTTAGCATAGACGGAGGAGGGTTTAACGGGAATGTAAAAATGCCATGCGTTTTAGAATTGATATTTTGCAAAACGTTTTGTTAAAACTCTTGTTTCAGAGACGGAAATGTGAAAAACTGGGCCAAAGGGTTGCAGCATAGAAATAAGTTGGAATGGTTGCTACCTAAAAAGTAACTCACATCTGATTTTCGTTCTCCTAGAAGAAGATAGGTAGCGTGGATGTCTTCGAACTTCTCTTTTTCGACGCTTTCCAGAATTGCCGCTTTGTTGAATCCGAGCTGGAAAATCTGAAAATTAGGTGAAATAAAAAACAAGTTTCTTTTAGTTGACTAGAAAATTCTCATTGGACTCATTTTTTTCAGAAAGAAAAAGTTTTCTTCAATTTTTCTATTTGATAAATATAATATTATAATAATTTTATAATTTCAACAAATTAAGAAGAATTTTGTAAATTGTTCAAAGACCCACCTGGATCAACTTTTCGATTCTTTGCTCATCAATCTGATCTTTTGGTGGTTCTACAAACGGTTTCAACTCGTCTTCCTCGTGTCCGACATTCATCCATCTATCTTTCATTATATTGTCTAATGAAGACCTTCTTTGGGGATTGATCACAAGGAATTTCTTGAGTAAATTCTCACAATCTGTTGACATGTAAAACGGAATACGGTATTTTCCACGTAGAACTCGCTCTCTCAGCTCTTTTAAATTCTGCCCATCGAATGGGAGACTTCCAGAGACGAGAGTGTAGAGGATGACTCCTAGACTCCACACGTCTACTTCAGGGCCGTCGTACTTTTTTCCAGAGAATAACTCCGGAGCAGCATACGGCGGAGAACCGCAGAATGTGTCAAGCTTGTTTCCATGTGAGAATGTATTCGAGAACCCGAAATCAGCTATTTTGATGTTCATGTCTTGATCGAGGAGCAAATTCTCCGCTTTCAAGTCTCTATGAATAATGTTTTTCGAATGTAAATACTGGACAGCTGATACGATTTGTCGGAATTTGGCTCTCGCCTCCTTTTCCTTCATCCTTCCGTGAGCTACCAGATAATCGAACACTTCACCACCTGATGCGTACTCGAGGACCAGATAGAGTGTCTGTTCAGTTTCCATCACTTGGTATAGCTTGACAATGTTTGGGTGGTCCAATTGTTTCATTATTTTTACTTCTCGGAACAATTTCTGGAGACTCGACGGATTTAGAGCAGTTTTGTCAATGATTTTGATTGCTACTTCGTGTCCAGTGATTACATGCTTTGCAAGTTTCACCTAGAAGAAATAAATTATTGATTGTATAATTGCGGTGGCATTTTGATAAGTGGTTTCTCTATAGGGAATTATTACATGAGTTATTTTAATAATAAGGTTAGACTAAGGATATTTATATTTCAGTTTTCTAATAAAACGTTTTGCTTAAACTCTCTCGAAGGGAAAGTTAGAAATACTTGCCTTTGCAAAGTTTCCTTTTCCAATAGTCTTCAACAGCTTGTATTTTCCAACATGCACATCTTGATCATTCCGGCGAGCAGCCGATCGACTTGACATACCCGACTGTCCAGTGGATCGTGCATGTGATGAAGAACTGAAGGAAACAAACAGTAATTCAGGAGATTTCTAATTTTTGGTTTAGACTATTTTTCTGAATAACTTTATTCCATGCGTGACATGGTCTCCGTCTGGCGAAACCTTCATCGTTCGCCTTTTCCCTGAAGACGTTGCTGGTAGAGTACGTATAGGAGAAGGCGGAACATGTCGAACTCGCGCTTTGGATGATTCAGAGGTTTTTTTCTTAGATAACAAAACAACGCATTCTGAATCTTCCTCCTCTTCGGGAATTGGTGTCGCTGATGAACTTGGCTGACACAAAAATCTGGCGACCAACGACGAGTATGCCGCGTTAAGCATATTGAATTAGGTCAGACGGACGGAAGTGGGGGGACTCTCGGAAAGAGCCCCGGAGAACAGTCGATGGAAAAAAAAAGAGGCGGGCAATCGGAAAAGGACAACGAGTGGAGAAGAAGAAAACGATGGGCGGCCTTTTTCCATACACATCCATCCATCCATCAACACTTTGTAGAAGGGACACAAATTGCATCTCCTTCACTAGTAAGTGTGAGCAGGGCGAAAAAAAAATGCTAGGAGGAGGCTAGAGAATGTGTCCCTCTCTTGCTCCTATCGCATCGGAATTTCACCAAAAGCTCGATAAATGGCCACAAATTGGGGCTCCAAGTGCTACATAAAATCGGGTGTCGCCCTCCTTTCTAATTTCCGTCGAACCGACGAGGCCATCTTTTTAGAATAATGTACGGGACCGGCTTAATCTCTTGAACTTTTTTTTTCGTACCGGACACGTGGCAAATGATTTTAAAGCTAGCGTCATAGTTTTAGAAAATTGTTAATTTTGAGCGGGCAATGGTAGAGAAGACGTCAGCGCTAACAAGAGATGACCACTTTTACAGCCGATTTAATGAAAATTCAATGTGAAAATGAAGAAAACATCCAAGAAAAGATTTCTCCAACAGCTGCAAAAAGGACAAGGGCTGCAGATTTCGTAAAGCAATCAGACTTGTAAGAATTGAGGCGCACCAGCTTAAAATTGTGAGTATTATTGACAAATTTGCACTAATAAAATTCTTTGACAATATAAACCATTCAACAACCTACTAATTATACTCAGCAACCCTGCCCCATTTAGGAGATATGTCCATCATACTGTCAAGTAGTTAAACGACGAAAAAAATGAGCATAAAATGGCAAATTGATATTCTTGCGGAATAGAAACCGGAGTGAAACAATGTTCTCCTATACTACGATGAATCATTTTCTCAAGGTGAGTCAACAGCCAAAAAAATATGTTATGAAACAGAAAAGAAACCTGCTCAATTCGTATTCCGGGAAAACAAGTCGATACCGCTCAGGCGGATAGTATTCGGAATGTCTCGATGTGGAAGGCGGGTCGTAATATGGATTCGATGGCACTGGATCACAGCACAAATTATCAAGATCCAATGCGAAGGCATACGATTTTTTGGTCATATCGAATGGCAGAAGGAAGCGTTTGTTGTGAATTGGATGGAAATGCTTAAGATTTTGAAATACTAGTGTGCTCCAACATACAATTACACGTGGTAACTTGTAAAAGGATCCCGCGCAGGTGTGCCAACCAGTCAGCTAGATCAGTTGCACAGCCAGTTCGGTATGAAAAATGAGGCAGTTAAATTCTTCTTCTTCGCCACCACCACCCCCCCCCCCAATGCCTTTCCACACAGTCTCTATCTCTGTGATTCTGCGTCCAACAACTTTTTTCCACTCTCTTCTACTGACTCTTTCCGATAAGTCAATAACACAAATTGAATGGAGGGGAGGAGGAGACACGGAATAGAATAGGCGAAGGTGGTAAGGAGACGAAGAAGGAGTTGAAAAAAAAAACTTTTGCGTCTCGTTTTTCTTTATAATCGTACTAACCGTCAAAAGCCGCCCCAAGATTGACGTGGCAGTGTAATGGATAGAGAAGGAAAACTGGAAGTGGGTAACACAATCGCGTACTACCACTAAAGAGCATCATTCCATGAGAAGAATTAAATGCGTCCGCTTTCTCGCGACTCGGTTATACAGAGAAAAAAAAACTTCTAGGTTCATGACTTCTATTCACTCAAAAGAGCAATAAATCAATGAAGCTAATGAAATTAGAATTAGAATAAGAAGTTTTGTTATGGTTAAAATGATGACTCACATCCGGTACTTTCTTTTTCAAGATTCATGTTTAAAAAAACGTTCTGTGTATTCAGTGACTCAGTTCAATCAAGAGTGGAGGTTTAATATGGTGAAGAGCCCATATTTTTAGTCATGAATACAGATTAGGCAATTGAAGACAGGCGCCTATGGACTACCAATATACCAGAAACAAGAAGCCTAATGATGACTATATATGAAATCTCATTAGCCAAAGTGGTCCTCAATAACAGTACGAGTGTATTTTGATAAAAGCACCTCTTTTTATCCTCGTTATTTCGATACAGTTTCGAGCATTTTACAACACGCCTACAATCCGTTCCACCCTACTCACTCGGGTGGTTTCCACATAAACTTCATCACTTCTCTTATAACGGCTCCGCGTGGCAGTGTGTTGTCCTCCTACGGAGGCAGACGATGACTGACGACGACGACGACGACGATAACGCGCCACCCCAATCAGCGCGGATTTCACTCACTTCAGAGCGAGCTCCGGGATATCGAGCGGATATCGAGGCGAGCACTGTTTGGGGACGGTGGACTGAAGGATCCAACAAAACATATTATCAAAATACTGGAATTATCGAGCACAGAACAAACTAACGAAACAAAAAAAAAGCAACTCCAAGGTCAGTTCGAAAAAAAAACGGGATGAATCAGGCTGCTTTTTGGAGGAATATTGAAGGCCCCGAGGGTTCGAGGAGGATGAGATGACAAAGAGCTAGAGAGAGGAGGAAAATGTGGATAAAATGCGAAGCAAAAAGAAACAGAAGATATGCTGCGAAAAAGGGCAAAAAAAAAGCTCACAATGACAGATCGTTTCTGAGGGAGAAGATATTCGTTTAAGAAAAAATTCCAAACGCATTGGCCTCAATAAGGCACACTCTTTTTTTTTGGTTTAGAACTTTCCAAGATCGAAATTCGACGGAAAATCCATAAAGGCTCATGAAAATTTCCAACACTAAATGAAAATAAACGTTGCAATTGTTTGTTTGGAGACAAAAACATTGCAGCTAATAGTAGGAAAAATGTGCTGACTGCCTTGTCGAGCGGGAGAAGTATAGAATCATATTGTCCTTCGAAATATAATAATTGACGAAAGTGATTACTTAACACGTCTCGCTCTATAATTTTCAAAAGAAATAAATAGTTCAAAAGTTCTCAAACTTTAAATTTATCCAAAAATGAGGCGAAAATTGAGTATTCGGATGAAAACCATGACAACAGGGATAATAACTGTGTGCAACGAAAACTGAAGGTATAGAGAAAGAAAGCAAGAATCACGCTTTTGGTCAGCATAAATTATTGGAAAGCGGGCGGATTAGAAGGCCAGATGAGCAACCGAGAAAAAAAAGAAAGAGGGATCCCGACTGAAAGAAAAAAGAAAAGGTTGTAAGCCGCGGACTGGATTAAAAGTATACGGATGTATAGGAACGGATTTGGAGCTCCAACAGAGTGCGTTCAGAAATAGCAGTTTAGCTGCACATAATTCACTTAAAATTCTAGAGAAATTGCTTCTCCTAGCTCAGCTGGCGACTCCCAACGTTGATAAGGAGAGTGGAAAAAAGTAGAAAAGCATTCGCACGGAAAAATGTGGAAACAGTGAAGCTCTTCTGACTGAAAATTAACCGAATACTAATCTTCTAACATGAATAGAATATGAGAGAACAGTGAAAAGAAGAAAGGCAAATATTGAAATATGTTGTCGGTGTAAAAAAAATTAATCAATATCGGTGCCTAAGTCTTGAATTATAGGTGCTTTCGAATGCAAAAACAAAAAATACGTTTAATTATTCTGAGCTAAACGCAGTAATTTGACTTCAAAACATCATGAAAAAGAGTGATTCTGACTCATTGGCTAGACAGTTTATCGGGTGATGTTGAAGATGTTGAGCTGAAGACACTCACTGGCTTGAGCTAAGATCGAAACATTAAAATGATGGGGAAAGAGGAGTATGACGACAGAAAATATATAAGAAAAGAAAAGAAACAAAAATAGGCAGAAGGGACGACGGCGAAACGTAATTTGCATAATATTCAAGGAGCTTGTGCTTCTATCCTGCGTGCTCACTCTTCCTTATTTCTCGCCTCTCCTAATTACTGGTCTTGTTCGTATTCGAGAAGGAAGCGTTGCGCGGGGCTCATTAGATGGCTTCATTATAAATTAAAAAAATAAATGAAATCCAAAATTTATTACTTCTAGTGAATAACAATTTTTTTTAATCGTCTATTCTACCTACATATTTTCAGTTACCACCGCAATTGTTGTACTGTTATGGTGAAAGAGACAGGTACTAATTTTTTATGCAAATGAACACTTCTAACCCGGTTAACCCTTTTGGAAAACGTTGGTCACGAAAAAAATGTGTCAAGATTTGAATAAATTAAATTGAATAAAACAAATCGAAAAAAGTGTGAAGAAGTACGTACTTAGTTCGTTTTCATTCAAAATTCAAAAACACTATTCTTTTTTATCAGTGTACTTGGTATCAAGAACTTGCAAAGTACCTCAGTGTCCTTTGTCAAATCAAACAAATACAAGATTTAAGAAAAAAAAAGGCTTGGTCTGCTCACGAAATGGGCACAGAATGCATTGAGAGCTTCTAAAACCTAGAGCGGTAGTTTCAGTTTTCACTCAAAATTTTCAACGAAAAAAAAACACTTTAAAAAGAAACACGGGCGAAAAAAAAACGAGAAGTCGCCGAAATTTAGGTGCAAACAACGAATAGGAAGGAGAAAAGTCAGTAAGTAAATTAGAAAAACAAACAATTTTAGGAAAAAATCCACTGAAACGATTGAAAACTAATAAAGCGAGAAGGAAAGAGACAAGTTCTTTGAAGTCAATATACCGAATATAAAGAAAACAAAATATATTCTGGAAAGCTCCAATTTCGAAATGAAGTTAAATAACACTTTTAAAGAAGTTCTATTTGATAAAACCGCTGATTTAATAGAATTTAATAATAATAGAAAAACGGATTTGAATTATGTTATTGTTTGCTATCGATATAAACAAATCCAGTTTAAAAAATAAGGATTTTGATTCATTATTTTTATTTTTAGACAGTAAATTTCCATAATTCCATTTTAACACATATTCGCTACACATTTACAGTTTCAATCTTTGAAAAAACACTCACCTTCCAGTAGTTGGATGCGATCGTCCGGTACTCGAATATCTAGCTGACGATCCGCCAGTTGAAGCAGTCGGCACTCCAGAAGACGTTGCCGAGGCTCCTCCGGTCGGAGTTGCGCCACTGGATGAGTTGACTGTTGTTGTTCCATTCATTTCTTGTGGCTGACGACGATGGTGTGAAGACGACGTTTCAGTTAAGGGACGAGACTGCTGAAAATATATTTAAAAAAACTTATGAAGAGGTATTAAGAATCATTAAATTGGGAAAAGGGAAAAAGGGTGAGGGAGGGCGCTTGCGATGACGTAATGATGATTTTCAATCAGGCAAGAAACATTTTCATTGCGTTTTGCAGAACAATTTATAATAATAAAACATTTTTATTCTCGATTTTTTTCGAATCAATACACATTTCCTACCTTTTTCTGACAGGTTTTTTTGGAAATTCCCATAATATAGCTAGAAACTGTGGACATTTTGTGCCCGTTTGTCAGGCCAGCAACGAACAAAACGAATGATTTCTGTATTGAAAAACTCTCTCTCTCTCTCTCTCATTTCCACCATAATTTTCTCCCTCTCTATCCTTCTCAGTTTTCCATGCAACAAACAATATTTTGTTCTTTCCTCCTACTCCCATTCCACGCCACGCAGTTGTCTGTCTATCCGCCGATCAACAGTTCTCGGTAGTCGACGTTTTCCATCATTTTCAAAGCAACATTTCAGGGGAAAAGAGGAAGACACACAAAAGTTAAATTTTAAATAGTTTAGCAAAAACCTCCAAATAAGTGACAATGGTCGTTGGAGCGCCGCGACGGAACGTCGTGGCCATTATCAAATAGCAAAATGTATGATTGTCTAGACTCTCTCATTTCTGTATTATCAGTAACTCCAAAGGTCGCAAGGTTCTGTGTGTCTGAGAAAAGTTGTTTTGATTGTGCCAGAATGAACAAAGAAAAAACTACTTATTTTGCAGTTCAACTTTTTTTTAATAACAAAAAAAAGCCCCAATAATATTTTGGGGAAATTGGAAATTGGGGGCTCAGTGCTCTAAATAAGCGAACGCTTCTGCTATTTAAGTGAAACGTATGGACTGATCTTACTGATTTAGACTAAAACCCCTCATTTGAGACATTTCAGAAGTTTGTAGCCTTCTTTCTATTGAAGCAATATCTCATTTTTTTTACATTTAAAATATTCGCTCTACACTTTGTAAAATCGCGTTTTATTCTGAACTTTATATGAATCTCATTTATAGTTAGAAAGATTCTTGACGGTTTTCATCGGTATTTTTCGAAATGTAATATAACTTTATGAGGTTGAGTTAAGGGAATAGCTAATAAGCACTGATATACACAACTTTTCGTTTTTTTTAAATTAAAGCTGCAATACCCACATTTTTGGCATAATAATGTTTTATATTACGTAATTTTAAACGAACTTTTAAAACAGATCACAAATTCGACTTTTGTTCTCCGGAAATTTCAAATATTTTTTCAATTTTTGAAAATGAATTGCACCAAAAGTTCACCTTCAAATTTCCAGTTTTCAATCCAGTTCCAATCGTTTTTCGAATACCACTGTTTGATGTGAGCGGAAGTTGTCCGGTTGGATGGTTTGAAGGAACTTTTTCCTGAATTAGAAAATCATAAATTTGAAAAATTTTATCGCTTTTTCAAAGACGATTCTAGCAGACTATAAAGAGAAAACAACTAATAATTATCGATTTTTACTACGTTTTATCAGTTTTTTCGTTATCAACTGTAAGCAGATATCAGGCTTAACGTGTAAAAAAAGGTGAGAGAAAATAATGCGAAAAAATGCTGAAAGAGCATGCGGAACTAAGAGTTCATCAAGCAACTTTTAAGGGTACGACGATTCTAAAAGTTTCAAAGTATAATTGTTCCTTTTGGGAACTGTTCCTCAGGGGAACACAGTAAAAAGGAAGCCCTGTCTCATTTTGCAACTCGTTTATGGAGCGCGTTTGCACCGGAGCTGCAGAGCTTTTAGAATTCTCAGTAAAATTATTAATTGTTGCAATTCTGACAAAAATTTAATATGATAACCGTTTTTATAAAATAAAATAAAATCAAGATAATTTAAACATTTAGTTAGTTTTAGAAACGAAATGTGATTAGAAACGATAGGTTTCTGAAAGGATCATTATGAAATTATTTAAGCATTTTGTTTTGAAATTAATTTTTTTTCAACCGGTATTTTTTTAATTTAATACTAAAAAGAAAATCAAAGAAAAATACGAAATTGTTTCAAAAAAAAAAACGATGAGAAATGTCTGCGAAAAAATTAAATCCTAGAGGTGATGCAACCTAGCTCTATCGCACACGAGAATTCAATTTTCGTCAGATTCAAAAGGAGTCGGTTCTACTTTTGTCTCTCCCCAAAAAGGATCATTTCAATTTTTTTACCAGCTTAGAATCGTCGTACCCACCACCTCCCTCTTCCCGCAATTTTCTAAACCACTAAGATATTTATTGCGGAAATTCAAATAAAAAACCAACCTTTATAGCTTTCTGGTTTTCTTTTGATGATTTCGGCTGATTTTCCCCTTGAGGCGTGTTCACATGCTCCTGAAAGAAGTTTTCATATTATTAATGCTAAAAAACGCTCATAATAGTGCGGAGATAAGATTTCTGGCCGGAAAAAAACATGTATTCTAGTACACATGACTACAAAAAAATATTCCTTCTCCGGGCGTTTTTCTCTCAGAATTGACGTCTAGAGCTTTCGTGTTAGTAATGACTGGCGTGTTTTGAAATAATCGATAAGTATTTCGTTTCGAAGGGCTCTTGATGAGCAACCGAGAGAGAGAGATAGAGAAAGAGAGATAGAGAAATTGGGGGAAAGCTAGGGTGAGAGAGATGAGAGTGCAGAGCGTTTGACAGAAACCGAAGAAGCTGGAGGAGGAGGAGCAACACAACTGGCGCATGCGTCGTGGAATTCTTTTTCAAAAGTGTATTACGAGTTTCAGATAACTTATAACTTATAGTTCTTATAGTGCAAAGCGCGCTAATAGTTTAGATGCAGACCTGTCAGCCAAAGCATCCAAATCAATCAATCCAATGCGAAACTCAAAGAAAGCTTTTTGGAAGCCGCACTTTTCTGTCACGTAATCAGCGATATTCAGCGTTCTTTTTTATTCTCCGAGTTGTGCGTGTCCTGTCTTGAATAATATGAGAGTGTTACAAACCAGCTTCTTCTTCTTCTTCCTCAATGCCTACTACCACTACGACAAGCCATCATCATCATCACCAGCTGAGGGGGAAACGGAGGGGATGATGGGGGGGGATTGTTGTACATTCATTCGGGTTGGTGTTGGAGGCAAAATGGAGAACGAGAAGGAGGTAAAACAAATAGACACAATAAGGCAGAGTGATGGAAAAAAAAGAAGAGAAGGAGAAAGCGGGTGTGGCGCTGATGGTGGAAATGCAGAGAACAAACTGCTCGAGTGATTTGAACTTTTCGACGACTTGTTAGTTATCTTTTTTTTCCAATCAAGACGAATTTGAAAGGCTAAACAGATTTGCGGTCTGGAACCAGCGAAGTGCACAGGGATTTAACTTACACAGCGAAGAAGGATACCAGGGAATTCCAAAAAATTCCCATCAGGGTGAATGTGCGTCGGAAAGAACTTTAAGAGATCATTCTTTTTTTTCAGAAAACAAAGATGCATAAGAAAATTTCAAAGTTATCGTGAAGACGTGAATGCAGATTAGCTTTTTCCACTGTGAGTTTTTTGATCGCCCACATATTTAATGGGGTTATTCATGATGCATTTTTATGCAAAAAATGCCACTTTAATCTTATTCACGATTGCATTTTAATTCAAAAAAAAAAATGCATCGTAGTTCAGTGCTATTTTCATTCAAAATGCAAGGAGGTGTCGGGTATCGTCACCGAGAAAGTCTATGCGCCTTTAATGTGTCGATTTACGAAGCCCTCAATTTTTTTTCCAGAAGAACTCCTATTGTGCGAAAAATATACATTTTCGGAAAAAATTTAAATTAATTTGATAAAAATAATATTTTACAGCCAAAAATGAACGATGAAGAGGCGAAAAAGCGTAAAATTACTATGGCAATAGTGAGAAATTAGTAAAATTATTTATTTGAAAGCCAAAAATGCATTTTGCATTTTGAATGAAAATAGCACTGAACTACGATGCATTTTTTTGAATTAAAATGCAATCGTGAATAAGATTAAAGTGGCATTTTTTGCATAAAAATGCATCATGAATAACCCCATAAAAAGAGGAAATTTGATTATTTATTTTTATAATAATACTATTGATCAATGACCTAGAGTTTCAGTGTTCGGCCACGCCTAATTCTTAAGATTCTTGAGTGACCCAGCATCTACTCTCCCTCGTTCTCATTGCTTTCGACAACTTTCTCACAGACTATTGTCCGAGAAACGAGAAGTGCTTGCTTACAACCACCCAGCAGCATCGCACCCTAACGGATCACATGGGGCGGACCTAGAAGAAGGGCGTTGCCATTTTTCATTTTGCATTTTAGGCAAGGTTCTCTGCCTAAACCAGGCAGTGCGAGTGACTCTGGTGACGAGTGTTGTCCTTGAGACAGAGACACTCCTACAGCAACTCTTCGTTTGGTTCGTTTTGCGCTAGAATAGTTGCATATGGGAATAGCGCTCCAACCGCGGAGGCGGAGAGCAACATCTTTTGCACTGGAGTTACAACTACATATGCATAGCGGAGATGAGAAGAATAACTTTTGGACGAGGGATATAGAGGTGAAAAAAAATTAAAAAAAAAGAAATTCGAGTTAGGCCTATGTTCTTCGGAAGAAAACTACCCAAAACAAAACAAAAAAAACAGAAATCTGCCAGTTTCTCTTTAGTTTTCAAAGTTCAGTACGATTTCTTATCAGAATGGCAAAATTTTCAGATTTTTTCCGTAAAAAATTGTGGGGTGATTGTCTAGTCAAGAGCAACCAGCTAGAAAATGAAATATTTTAAAAATGAAGTGAATGCCAGTAAATAAAATATTTGTACTCAAGCGGAATGGCCTAATTCATATATTTATTCGCGTTTTTAGGGGAGGTGTTGGACCGGTTTTATTCGTTGAAAATACAGCAAAATGCAAAAAATTACGGCGTAAAATTAGCGAAAAACGAGCCAGAAAACACGCTTTTCAAGCGATTTAATTCTCACACAGGTTTTATTTATTCATTAAAGCTAAAATTATTCTTTATAAACTGAATTTCTTTTTCTAGAAAGAGCATTTTGCTGAAAAGCCCGTGCCTTTTATTAAAAATTGGGAGAATGAATACACTATGAAGCTACAATGCCGCTTTTTTTATTATTCATCAAATTCACCAGACAACATAGTCAAAAGAATCAAATAAAAGAAGGAGAAATGTGACAGAAATCATCGATTGCCAACAAAATAACTCACATTTTTCATCTTTTGAAGCCAGAAATCAGTTAAAAAATCGAATAATTAGTTCGGAAATAAACATTTGAATTTCCGCGCACAAAGAACTTGCTGACGCGTTTCAAAAAGTTGGCGCTTGCGGCGTTAAATATATATAATTATTGATTTTCTAAATATCTGAATGATGGAATTTATCGATTTTTTTAAAGTGAAATTTATGTAGATTTAGCCAATAAAATATTAAAAATAATGCACTCATTTAATTAAAAATTTTGAGAAAATTGTAAAATTGATTTTTAGATGAAATTAAATGAAATCCTGATAGTTTTTTACGGCTGTATTCAAGCGTGAAATGTTTCTTTTCAATGAAAAATTCTTTAAAGTTGATGGAAAACAGAAATTCTAGTTTCCTGCCATTTTTTTTGCTTTTCTAAGACTGCCATGTAGCCAAATGACGTAATTTTAAGCACCCAGACTTAATATTCCATGCGATCGGTATCAGATCGAAAGTAAGGATATAGAGTACGCATCAATTTCTAATAGATCAAACATCCAAAACCTGATCGGTAAAGGTTTAAAGAAAAAAAAAAGAGAGAGTGAGAGAGAGAGAGAAACTCATGCGGAACAGACCAAATGTTTTTTAGACAGTACATATTAAGTAAACTTAAAATCAATTTAATAGGAAAACGTCGAAATTGCGAAAAAGCGTTCCGTAAGGTGAAAATCCAAAACTTGCTTCGAAATCAGGTCACTCGCCACGATTTTCAAGAGGTGCGGCGGTGGTGGTGGCCGAGAAAAAGGACGACGACGACGACGACGGAGAGAGTGTCCGCCCAGCGGACACACAGTGAAACAAACACAGCGCTTGAGCCACCGAGACACTATGCGGAATGCTGGAGAGAATCGAGAGAGACACGACGAACTGACCATGTCTGTTTGCATTCACCTGTGTGGAGGAAGAAGGTGAGTTTGGGGGGCTAGATGTTGGGGGGGGGGACCACCGCTTTTGTATCTGCGCTCCTCCATCGTTTCACACACTATTTCCGCGCGTTCTATCCGTTTTTACCGTTATTTAGAACTGTGATGGAGGGGGGGGAGAGGGAGAGAGAGAGAGAGAGAGAGAGAGAGAGAGAGAGAGAGAGAGAGAGAGAGAGAGAGAGAGAGAGAGAGAGAGAGAGAGAGAGAGAGAGAGAGAGAGAGAGAGAGAGAGAGAGAGAGAGAGAGAGAGACGGCATGGTGCGCACACGGGGACTGTCGTCGCCGACGCGTAATATATATTTATATAATATATATACATATTCATGAATGTGTATGTGTGTGTTTCTACGGGAGAAGGAGCGGTGGGAGTTTGAGGGGGGGGGGCGGAGGAGGGAACACTAGCGGCGCTGCTAAAGCAGGCGGATTAGAGAGATTGTCTGAGGACGGTGAGCAGCACTTCGGATGGAAGTTGTATAGCACCAATGGTTTTGAAAACCTTCTCTATGGCTCAGAACTCGAATTACTTCAAGTTCAGCGATCAGAGAAGTGGCTCTCTTGAAAAAATAATAGTTTTAACAGGGAGAAGCTGAAATTCATTGTTCTAGTGGGCTCTGCGTGGAAATGCCACTGAAAACGTGGAAAACTAGTGCTCCTTCGTTTCTGCGTGCGAGAGCAGTGTTTGAAATTTCGGTCGTCTCGTCTCGTCTTCTTCTTCGTCTTGAATTCGTTTTCAACTTTTTTATAGCGCAAGACACAGTGTGTAAAAAAGACAAGACAAACTGAAAGACGAACGAAGACGACTTTCTGCCTTCGTCTTTCGTGGAAGCCTTAGTTACAAACAAAAGGAGTATTTCAGATAAATACCACAAACTTTCAATTTATATGTTTTTGGTGACGTTGTCTTTGATTTTCCGTCTTCTCTTCGTCTTGAATTCGTCTTACGCAATATGTATAAAAGACAAGACGAACGAAGACGACTTTCTGCCTTCGTCTTTCGTGGAAGTCTTAGTTACAACTGCGGCAATTTAAAGTGTATGTGAATGAGCTAGAAGAAAAGGAAATGTGCTCTTCGTCTTGAATTCGTCTGACGCAGTGTGTAAAAAAGACAAGACAAACTGAAAGACGAACGAAGACGACTTTTTGTCTTCGTCTTTCGTGGAAGCCTTAGTTACAACTGCGGCAACTCAAATTGTATGTGAATGAGCTAGAAGAAAAGGAAATGTGCTCTTCGTCTTGAATTCGTCTGACGCAGTGTGTAAAAAAGACAAGAAAAACTGAAAGACGAACGAAGACGACTTTTTGTCTTCGTTTTTCGTGGAAGCCTTAGTTACAACTGTGGCAACTCAAATTGTATGTGAATGAGCTAGAAGAAAAGGAAATGTGCTCTTCGTCTTGAATTCATCTGACGCAGTGTGTTGACACCTATTTTATTGCGTAAGACGAACGAAGACGACTTTTTGTCTTCGTCTTTCGTGGAAGCCTTAGTTGCCAGGGAATCTCGAAAGAAGAGGTCAATTTCAAAGCAGTGGCTTTAGGCTTTATGATGTCGCGCACCAATTTCCAGAGTTTTTCAGCGTCAACTAACTCCTTTCGACTCAACAAACTTTCCTAATGTTAAATCGCATTTTGCGTCAAAATTCAGAAGCGCGCTCACTTTGAATTGGCTCAATGAGCAGCTTTTGAAATGCGAGTCCTCATATTAGCAGCTTCCACGAAAGACGAAGACAAAAAGTCGTCTTTCCTCTCGTCGTTCGTCTTGCATTCGTCTTACGCAATACTTACGCAAGTCAGACGAATTCAAGACGAAGACGAAGACGGTCATATTTCGTCTTTCGTGGAAGCCTTAATTTGAATTCGAGTTGATCGGATTGAAATTGATGTCAATCAGTGATGGACGAGGTCGGTTGTAAGGGTTCCACGTTCGTCTTTCAGTTCGTCTTACGCAATAAACACAAGACTTACGCAAGTCAGACGAATTCAAGACGAAGACGAGACGCTCATGAAGCCTTAAAATTCTACCACAATCGACTCCACAGTAAAGAAGCGAAGAAAACATGAGATAACGATCAGAAATCAATATTTGATCTACTAATAGAAGAGACACCACATAGCTCGTTTTGTTTGAATTATTTTCGGATGAGACCTCGTTTTCTTTTTTGTCAATATGTTGCGGCATTAAAAAAAAGAAGGAAGGCGAGAGAGAGAGAGAGAGAAACAAAGAAAGAGAGACAGAGAGAGAGAGGGTTTTCTTTCCCTTTTTCAAGAGCTTTTTCAGTCAGATTTCTACAAGCATTTTTGAGCAATCCTCCTATTTTCGATCGCAAATTGAAAAAGAAAATTTTTTCACGGAATCTGGAATCCGGAATTCCGTCCTTCTCTGCAGAGTAGGGTGGAATTGGATTTTGGGGAACTCAGAATCCGGAAAACGGAAAAAAAATGTTTTCACGGAATCTGGAATCCGGAAGACGGAATGAAAAAAACGGCGGAATCCGGAATTCCGCCCTTCTCTGCAGAGTAAGGCGGAATTGGATTTTGGGGAACTCGGAATCCGGAATCCGGAAAAATTTTTTTCACGGAATCTGAAATCCGGAAAACAGAAAACAGAAAAAAAATGTTTTTCACGGAATCCGGAATTCCGCCCTTCTCTGCAGAGTAAGGCGGAATTGGATTTTGGGAAACTCGGAATCCGGAAAACGGAAAAAAAAACTTTTTACACGAAATCTGGAATCCGGAAAACAGAAAACGGAAAAAAATGTTTTTCACGGAATCCGGAATTCCGCCCTTCTCTGCAGAGGAAGGCGGAATTGGATTTTGGGAACTCGGAATCCGGAAAACAGTAAACGGAAAAAAATGTTTTCACGGAATCTGAAATCCGGAAGACGGAATGCGGAATCCCGCCCTTCTCTGCAGTTATCGATAATAGTGCCCTTAAATTAAGAGTAAAAGGTTTAGAAATTCAATTTCTTCGACGCTCATGTTTTGTCGCGCAACACGCCCCGCCCCCATTTTGAGTTCAGGGGGGGGGGCGTTTTCAGCGCCGCGCAAAGCTATGAAGGTTTGAACTCGCGAGAATCTGAATCTGAAATTGAATGCGGCTACGCTGTTCGGAAAACAGCTGAAATCTCTGGAAATAACGAGTTTCCAATCGATAATTAGTGGTAACTACAAGAGACACGGGGTACAATAAATAATGACCAGCTGTCAACGGAAAACAAGACGAAAACGATGGATGAATGAGTCATCAAATCGATTTAACCGAAGGCCAACACCCGCTATTCACAAATGAACACTTTTCGGGCGGCCCCCCCCCTCGCCCCCCCCCCCCCTCCCCCCCCCCCCGCCCCATCACCCGCCGCCGCTCTCTTCCCCCCTTTCTCTATTATTGCGGGATGCTGCTGAGGTAATCGTGCGAGACTCGCCGCCGATTCCAAAATAGTATTACAAATCGAGGAGAAGCAGAGAAATCGAGAAGAAAGCGCGGCTGGACAACGGAATGAAATGGGTCCTGACAAGAAGAGATAGTTGGTGGTGGTGGGAGGAGGAGGAGGAGGAGGGGGAATCGATGAAATGCTTGTCGCGAGTGATCACTGTTCAATAGTCGCTGGAAATTTATAACTAATTGAGCGATATTTGAGTTCAATTTGGTGAGAATCGGATGGAAGCGACGGCTACAAAATCACCGATAATGGTGATCCGAGAAGGCGCTTTTAAAGCCGTTAAACTGGCTGGATGACTTGGTTTCCAATCGGCTGCACCAACCCAACTCGTCCTGGTGGACTCGCATCTGAGGATTCCACGAAAGACGAAGTAAGACCGTCTCTTCTCGACTTCGACTTCGTCTTGGATTCGTTTTTGCCTCAACTTCGTCTTCGTCTTGAATTTTTCTTCGTCTTCGTCTTCGCCTCAACTTCGTCTTAGTCTTGGATTCGTCTTCTTCTTCGTCTTAGATTTCTCTTCGTCTTGGAGTCGTCTTCGTCTTGGATTCGTTTTCGGCTTGAAATAGTCTTAGTCTTGAATTTGTTTTCGTCTTCGTCTTGAATTCGTCTCCCTCTTAGTCTTGGATTTGTCTTCGTCTTGAGTTTGTCTTCGTCTTGGATTCGTCTTCCTTTTGAATTCGTTATATTCTCCGTCTTCACCTCAACTTCGTCTTCGTCTTGAATTCGTCTTCCTCTTCGTCTTAGATTCCTCTTCGTCTTGGATTTTTCTTTGCCTTCGTTTTGAATTCGTCTTCGTCTTCGTCTTGAATTCGTCTTAGATTCGTCTTCGTCTTGAATTCGTCTTTGTCTTGGATTCGTCTTCTTCTTGAATTCGTTTCCCTCTTAGTCTTGGATTTGTCTTCGTCTTAAATTTGTCTTCGTCTTCGTCTTGGATTCGTCTTCGTCTTGGATTCGTCTTCGTCTTGGATTCATCTTCGGCTTGAAATTGTCTTTGTCTTAGTCTTGGATTTGTCTTCGTCTTGAATTTGTCTTCGTCTTCGTCTTGGATTCGTCTTCTTCTTCGTCTTAGATTTCTCTTCGTCTTGAATTCGTCTCCGTCTTGAATTCGTCTTTGTCTTGGATTCGTCTTCTTCTTGAATTCGTTTCCCTCTTAGTCTTGGATTTGTCTTCGTCTTAAATTTGTCTTCGTCTTCGTCTTGGATTCGTCTTCGTCTTGGATTCATCTTCGGCTTGAAATTGTCTTTGTCTTAGTCTTGGATTTGTCTTCGTCTTAAATTTGTCTTCGTCTTCGTCTTGGATTCGTCTTCGTCTTCGTCTTGGATTCGTCTTCGTCTTGGATTCATCTTCGGCTTGAAATTGTCTTTGTCTTAGTCTTGGATTTGTCTTCGTCTTGAATTTGTCTTCGTCTTCGTCTTGAATTCGTCTTCGTCTTGAATTCGTCTCCGTCTTGAATTCGTCTTTGTCTTGAATTCGTCTTTGTCTTGGATTCGTCTTCTTCTTGAATTCGTTACCCTCTTAGTCTTGGATTTGTCTTCGTCTTAAATTTGTCTTCGTCTTCGTCTTGGATTCGTCTTCGTCTTGGATTCATCTTCGGCTTGAAATTGTCTTTGTCTTAGTCTTGGATTTGTCTTCGTCTTGAATTTGTCTTCGTCTTCGTCTTGGATTCGTCTTCGTCTTGAATTCGGTTTCGTCTTCGTCTTGATTTTGTCTTCGTCTTTGTCTTGGATTCGTCTTCGTCTCTTCTTCCTCCTGGATTTGTCTTTGTCTTGAATTCGTCTTCGTCTTCGTTTTGGATTCGTCTTCGCCTCACCTTCGTTTTCGTCTTGAATTCGTATGCTGCAGAGAGATAGGCATTGTATACACCTTTTTTATTGCCTAAGACGAATGCAAGACTAACTGAAAGACGAACGAAGACGTGACGAAAGACAGGTTTTGTTTTCGTCTTTAGCCGACTCTTCTCTTAGTTGATGGTCAGCGCATTGTGTATAACCAGACACATGTTCAATAGATCAAGACCCAAGGACGTTCCCTTTTTTCATATTTGACGTGCCTGGTACTTTCAGGTCGTCGAAGCAGCCGCGTTTGGCTGAAACTCCTGATCGGATTCGCCGGATAAACCCGTTTTACACACTTAATATTCAACTCGTAAACGACGTTTTGCGTGAGTCGCCAAACACTCTGTCGGAACAGGTTACCGCTGTTGAAAAACATATCTAATTTACATGGCGCCGGAATGTCGCTGTGGAAGTACATACACACACGCGCGCACGATGTATAATTCTGATTACTCACTAGGCCGGGGTACCTCTATTAGGAAGACATCCGAGGCATCTCTCGGCTTTGCTTTCAGCAATTTCAGAATTTTGCATTATTCAAGAGCGTTGGAGGGAAGTTGGACTTCTATTCGTTTCTATTCTATTCATGAGGTTTTGCGTAGGATATTGGGCAATGGGTGTATGCGGATTTAGCACAGAACTTGACGACAAATAGTTTGAGAGCTGAATGAAAAGATAGTGACTCTCTAATAAACAAAAAAAGAATTCATGACGACGCTTGAGGCTTCCACGAAAGACAAAGACAAAAAGTCGTCTTTCCTCTCGTCGTTCGTCTTGCATTCGTCTTACGCAACAAACGCAAGACTTACGCTAGTCAGACGAGTTCAAGACGAAGACGAAGACGAGACGGCCGAAATTTCGCCCAAATGGAATCCTCGGTGCGCGCCCTCGAGATACCGACTTTTGAGAAATCTCGGGATCACGAGACGTTGCGATCTCGAGAACTCGGTATTTCAAGGGCTCGGAATCTCGAGATTCCGGGGGAAGAGGGCTACATTTTTTTTTGGAATCGCTTCTTCTTTATTTTCAGTATTTTCAAGTCGTTATAGAAAAAAGGTCGTTTCGCAACTGTAAGCCTGGAAAACAGCCATTTCATTGGTAGAACGGGTCGTTACAGAACCACCTGTTTCTTAACCAGCCTTTTCGCAAGTATCCGTTTCTAAACCGCTTGTTTCATAATCGGCGCTGTCAATAATGGAAAGTTGTCAAACAGGACGTTCTGAAGCGGCTGGTTGCGAAACGAGTGGTTGCGAAAGGGCAGCAAAGCTCGAGACTTCTCGGGATTTTCGTTTTGTGTTACTAGATATTGATTTCGGGCCAAACCATGGCTCGAAATAAAAATTAACGCTTGGAAAACTTGTTTTGTAGAACGAAGGAACGAAGCGGCCCGTACCAGAGAAGGGCGGAATTCCGGATTCCGTGAAAAATTTTTTTTTCCGTTTTCCGGATTCCGCCGTTTTTTTCATTCCGTCTTCCGGATTCCAGATTTTGCTCGTCGGATCTTTATTAACAATTTGCTGGCAATTCCTCTTTATTGTAAGTGCTTCCACGGCTTCCACGGAAGACAAAACAAGATCGTCTCGTCTCGTCTTCGTCTTGGATTCGTTTTCAATTTTTTTATAGTGCAAGACTAATGCAAGACAATCTGAAAGACGAACGAAGACGAGACGAAAGACGACTTTTTGTTTTCGTTTTTTTTGTGGAAGCCTTAATTAAATGATTAGTTTTGCCAGCTTATTCTATTCAATAGAAGATTCAGAATCTGGAGCAAAGGCTTCCATGGAAGACGAAGCAAGATCGTCTCGTCTTGTCTTCGTCTTCGTCTTGGATTCTTTTCTATTTTTTTTATAGCGCAAGACGAACTGAAAGACAAACTGAAAGACAAACGAAGACGAGACGAAAGACGACTTTTAGTTTTCGTATTTTTTGTGGAAGCCTTAATTAAATGATTAGTTTTGCGAGCCTATTCAATTCAAAATAAAATTCATAATCTGGAGCAAAGGCTTTCACAGAAGACGAAACAAGATCGTCTTGTCTCGTCTTCGTCTTCGTCTTGGATTCGTTTTCAATTTTTTTATAGTGCAAGACTAATGCAAGACAATCTGAAAGACGAACGAAGACGAGATGAAAGACGACTTTTAGTTTTTTTTTGTGGAAGCCTTAATTAAATGATTAGTTTTGCTAGCCTATTCAATTCAAAATAAAATTCAGAATCTGGAGCAAAGGCTTTCACAGAAGACGAAACAAGATCGTCTTGTCTCGTCTTCGTCTTCGTCTTGGATTCGTTTTCAACTTTTTTATAGCGCAAGACAAACTGAAAGACGAACGAAGACGAGACGAAAGACGACTTTTGGTTTTCGTCTTTCGTGGAAGCCTTAATTAAATGATTAGTTTTGACAGCCTATTCAATTCAATAGAAGATTCAGAATCTGGAGCAAAAGAGCCGCGAAACACAGTACGAGAAGTGAAAAAAAAGGAACTAAAGGTAAGAGAGGTGCAAGACGGGGGGGGGGAAACAGGATCACCATGCAATTCTGGAAAACGAAAACGGAGGACAGGAGACGTGAATTACTTACTGATTTCACAGACGTCGAGCTCATTGCTGTGTCAGGCTAGATACGATAATAAGCACCTAAATTCATTTTTGTAGTTTCAGATCTATTTTAAGACTTAAAATGAGCAAAGCGTATAAAACATGGATCAGCGGGAAATTCGAGTGAGACACGGAGGACAACTGACTCTCGAAACGAATCTCGAAAGACACTCTAGCCCTATTTCGCTCAGAGATAAGGCGAGCGAGAGAGCACAGAGAACGAGAGAAAGTGATTTTTATTGGTGAAGTTGTGGGTTTCTGCAAAGGCAGGCAGGGAGCCTTGGTCATTCTTGAGCTCCTCAGACAGAACGGTCATCGCGATTCTTTTACAGCGGATTTGAGAATTTTAAAGCGCAATTTTTCGAGAAATGTTTCTCGTTGATTTCTCGAGAATTTTTCGAGAATTTTCGAAATTTTTTGAGAATTTATGCGGAAAAGTTTCTCGAAAAATGCGTTTTTCGAAACATTTCCGAAAAATTCTCGAGAAATTTTTCTCGTTGATTTTTCGAGAATTTTTCGGAAAAATTTCTCGAAAAATGCGTTTTTCGAAAAATTTCCGAAAAAATTCTCGAGAACTGTTTCTTGTTGTTTTCTCATGAATTTTCGAAATTTTTTGAGACATTTTTCGAAAAATTTAAGATTTGAATTGACAAATGACTTAAAATGAGCAAAGCGTATAAAACGTGTAACGTAGCGTATATATCGAAAAAGTTCTCGAAAAAATTTCGAAAATTCTCTAAAAATTCTCGAGAAATCAACGAGAAACATTTCTCGGGAATTTTTCGAGAGTTTTTCGGAAAATGCGTTTTTCGAGAAATCATTTTTCGGAACGACACACAAAATTTAAATTTTAAAGCGCAATTTTTCGATTGGTAAACTATTGATTTTCCGAGAAATCAGCGGATCACAACGAAGAAGTGAGTTGGCCGCAGTGTGTCGTTTCGAAAAATGATTTCTCGAAAAATTTCCGAAAAATGTTCGAGAAATTTTTCTCGTTGATTTCTCGAAAATTTTTCGGAACATTTTCGGAAATTTTTCGAGAAATTTTTCAAGAATTTTTCGGAAAAATTTCTCGGAAACTGCGTTTTTCGAAAAATTTCCGAAGAATTCTCGAAAAATTTCTCGAGAAATCGCGAAAAATGATTTAAATGGAAATACGATAAACAACGCGCTTTCCGTTATTTCGTAGTGTCGTTCGAACTAGTTTATTATTATTTTTTATCGAAATTTTTTTTTCGAGATTTTTCGAAATTTTTCGCGAATTTTTCGGAAAAATTTCTCGAAAAGTGCGTTTTTCGAAAAATTTCCGAAGAATTCTCGAGGAATGTTTCTCGTTGATATCTCGTTGATTTCTCGAGGATTTTTCGATATTTTTCGAGAAATTTCTCGAGAATTTTTCGGAAATTTTTCGAAAAACGCACTTTTCGAGAAATTTTTCCGAAAAATTCGCGAAAAATTTCCAAAGAATTCTCGAGAAATGTTTCTCGTTGATTTCTCGTTGATTTCTCGAGAAATTTTCGAGAATTTTCCGGAAAATTTTCTCGAAATGCTTTCAAAGCGACGCACTGGTTGGCCGATCGGACAATTATCTTCGGAATGTGCTTGGCGCTGTGAGATTGTTGTCATGAGGGTGGAGCCGAGCCGAGCCACAACGATGTTTATACACGGAGTGACGTGAACTCGAAAGAACTCGAAAGAGCCGGGTAAATCTCACGAGTTCCATCTTTTTCGATCTAGATTTCTTAGAATGCTGAAACTACTTTGAAACTCTTTCGGTGAGCGTACCGTGACCATCGAATCGCTTGGCTCGTTTCAGAGTTTTCAGGCATTTACATCAAAAATGCTTTCCAGTAGCCACGCTTCAATTGAATTCCAAATAAGAATCCTTTCTTCCCGTTTACCGTTTACTCTTTCATTCTTCTGCTCACGGAGCACAATGCGCGCTTCAGAAGAGAGGTTAGTGTCTCTTCTGAAGCACCGACATCCAGCTGACGTTGACTTTTTCGCCTTCAGAAGAGCGTTCTGGCAAAGCGCACACGTAGGCGGAGGGAACAAAAGGAAGACAAAAAGCACTTCTTGATTCAGATTTCCAGCATTTAGTCGTCATCGCAAAAATGGAAGTAGGGGGGGGGGAAGAGGAAGGGGAAGAAGAATGCAAAATGGGAAATCAGTGAAGCTGAAAATTGGTGAAAAACGAAAAGGGGCGGACCGATTGGGAAGGAGAGATCTAGGAAAAGCTGCGTCGGACACAGAGCACGAATATTTATAGAAAACTGGAAGGGGAGTCGCATGAAGATTGAGGAATAGTTTTTACCAGAATTTCTAGTCCGCTGGGTCTAACGGCCACCAAAAGGAATAAGGCCTTCACGAAAGACGAATGCAAGACGAACTGAAAGACGAACGAAGACGGCTTTTTGTCTTCCTTTCGTCTTTCGCGGAAGCTTTAGTTACAACTGCGGCAAATCACCTAAAGTGTATAGAATATCATATTTTTCGTTGAGAAATGATGAAAAAGTACTTTTCCTATTGACTGTCTCGTCTCGTCTTCGTCTTCGTCTTGAATTCGTCTGACTTGCGTAAGACAAATGCAAGACGAATGCAAGACAAGGAGAGGAAAGACGACTTTTAGTCTTCGTCTTTCGTGGAAACCTCAGTTGGCAAATCACTTAAAGTGTATAGAATATTAGGTTTTTCGTTGAGAAATGATGGAAAAGTACTTTTCCTATTGACCGTCTCGTTTCGTCTTCGTCTTCGTCTTGAATTCGTCGCGTTTATAGCGTAAGACGAATGCAAGACGAACTGAAAGACGAACGAAGACGACTTTTTGTCTTCCTTTTGTCTTTCGTGGAAGCCTTAGTTACAACTGCGGCAAATCACCTAAAGTGTATAGAATATTATGATTTTCGTTGAGAAATAAGGAAAATTTACTTTTTTTATAAGGGCTTCCGCGAAAGACGAAATAAGACCGTCTCGTCTTCGTCTTGAATTCGTCTGACTTTCGTATGTCTTGTGTTTATTGCGTAAGACGAATGCAAGACGAACTGAAAGACGAGTTTTTCTCTTCGTCTTTCGTGGAAACCTCAGTTGGCAAATCACCTAAAGTTTATAGAATATTATGTTTTTCGTTGAGAAACGAGGAAAAAGTACCTTTGCGGATGCATAAGGCTTCCGCGAAAGACGAAGACTGAAAATCGTCTTCCTTCGTCTTTCAGTTCGTCTTGAATTCGTCTTACTAGCGTAAGTCTTGCGTTTATTGCGTAAGACGAATGCAAGACGAGGAGAGGAAAGACGAGTTTTTCTCTTCGTCTTTCGTGGAAACCTCAGTTGGCAAATCACCTAAAGTGTATAGAATATTTTGGTTTTCGTTGAGAAATGAGGAAAAAGTACTTTTCCTATTGACTGTCTCGTCTCGTCTTTGTCTTCGTCTTCGTCTTCGTCTTGAATTCGTCTGACTTGCGTAAGACAAATGCAAGACGAGTCGAAAGACAAAGAGAGGAAAGACGACTTTTTGCCTTCGTCTTTCGCGGAAGCCTTAAGAAATGAATATCAGTATGGAGAAGAATGGAAAGGAAAATGTGGCCGTCTGGCAGCTTTCTCCGTGGTTTCTAGGTCAGCTAGAGAACAAAACAGTCGCGGTCAGATGGCCTAGGAAATCCTGGAAAACAACGGCCACACTAGACACATTGAAGCCAGAAATCAGCATTACTACAGAATTTTATTCTCTCTCGTCTTATTTCGTCTTTCACTTCGTCTTGCGTTCGTCTTAATAGTAATAGACGATGATGAAGACGAAATGAGACGATTACATTTCGTCTTTCTTGGAAGCCTTAGCAACGAGAATAAAGCTCTCCTACTCAACATTTTGAGTAAGCTTAACAGTGTAAACAACACGGATCAGTTTGCCAACGATCAACAAATCAAAACTCTTGAAAGAACGATTCAAAACTGAAAATAAAGCTGCTCGTTTTGAAGAATGCTCCAAGCCGCACTGGAAGCGATTTCCCTGCTGGAAATATCAATTTTCAGCCATATTTCATCAGCTGGTCTAGAGCATGAGCACGTGCCAAACCTAATAACTTTTCTTCTCTCTTGATTGAAAAGAGTTCAAAATCGAATTTCAGGCGCGTTTTCTAATTTGTTTCCCAGAAAACTGGAGTTATTCATTTCAGGTCTCTTTCAGTTTCACACGGCACGGCATGGGCATTCAGAAGTGCTGGTGCTGAAACTCAGCATTTTCAGACCAATATTTTGATCTGAAACTAATTCAGATGTTTAAGAAATTGTGCATCTGGAGGCGCTGAGCACGGCGAATCTTCTGCTGTGCTCAGCGATTACAGTATCAAATTCTGAGAGTTTGCAATGAAAAATGCGGCTTTAAAATTCGCTAAAAATCTTTTTGGGCATCGCGGTGTTTGCGGAGTAAACAGCATGAACGACGACACCAATGTTTTCCACGTTTTTCAATGAAAATTTCTTCGAAATTTTCAGATTTTTCTGCAAAATTAAATTCAGAAATTCTGAAAAAAAAGAAAGAAATGCACAACTGAGCCAACAATAAATTGTGTTCTATATTTTTCATTTTTTAAGCCAAAAGCTGAAATAAACCTCGTTGTACTTGAAATTATTACTTAACTAAGGCTTCCACCAAAGACGAAGACGAAATGTCGTCTTCCTTCGTCTTTCAGTTCGTCTTGTTTTTTTACACACTGCGTCAGACGAATTCAAGACGAAGATGAGACGAGACGACCGAAATTTTGGGCAAATAGAAGCCTTAAACTTAAAAATGGAAGGGCGACGATTCCTAGGCTTTCACGAAAGACGAAGATAATCTTTCAGTTCGTCTTGCATTCGTCTTACGCAGAAAATGTTGTCAATGCATTGCGTCAGACGAATTCAAGACGAAAAAGAAGACGAGACAGCCGAAATTTCGCCTAAATTGAAGGGCGACGATTCCTAGGCTTTCACGAAAGACGAAGATGGTCTTTCAGTTCGTCTTGCATTCGTCTTACGCAAAAAACGTTGGCATTACATTCCGTCAGACGAAATCAAGACGAATAAGAAGACGAGGCGAGACGACCGAAATTTTGGGGAAATAGTAGCCTAAAACTTAACAATGGAAGGGCGACGATTCCTAGGCTTTCACGAAAGACGAAGATAATCTTTCAGTTCGTCTTGCATTTGTCTTACGGAACAAAAAAGTTGTCAACACACAAGACAAATTCAAGACGAAAAAGAAGACGAGTCGGCCGAAATAATTCGCCCAAATGGAAGCATTAAGTTGCGGAGCACATTTCCTTTTCTTCAAGCTCATTCACATGCACTTTGAGTTTTCGCCGCAGACGAAAGACGAAAGACAAAAAGTCGTCTTCGTTCGTCTTGTCTTTTATACATACTGCATCAGACGAATTCAAGACAAAGAGAAGACGAAGGAAAATCAAAGACAACGTCACCAAAAACATACAAATTGAAAGTTTGTGGAATTTATATGAAATACTCCTTTTGTTTGTTTTAAAATGGAGAAAAATAAACAAAGAGCGCTGATTCAATGAACATTTCGCTACAATTCTAGAACAAAGAACCCCCGCAAAATTGTACGGTTTTAGGGAAGTTGCTCAACTGAAATTTCAGCCAGAGAGCACAAGAGCTTCTGAAAATAGTGAGATTTTTGATGTCTGGTTGACCACCAATAATTGAAGAAAAAAAAATGTTTGAGGTTTGGAGCATTTTTCGTGTGTTGTTGGAGAAAGCTCATAAATTGAGACGTGTCTCACTATTTTTATTGGATGTCTGCCTGCAGCGGCGGCGGCGGAGTGCTCCAGTGCTCCACCTCTCCAGCCAAGTCGATGGCGGCGAGGGGAGAGACGACGGCGTCCGACCGACCGAGCGAATAGCGCGCGTTTCGCTGAGAGCTCAGAGAGTTCAGTGTTCAAGACGAGGTCTATAGACGTAGAGGGAGATCTGAAGAAGCCGTCGTGTTTCCCCTTTTTCTTCTCCTCTTCCGCTTGCAAGAGAGAAGACGAAACGATGAGATGATGCTGTTCTTCTGCTTCTTCTGCTTCTTCGGCCGACGCTGACGCTGACGCAAATGCACACATGCACAGCACAAAACCCATTTTGATGTATGTATAGCACTAAAATGGCGGAATATTCCGCCCCCCCCCCCCCTCCCCCCCCCCCTCCTTTTTTGTTGCAAAGTTTGCTAGGTCCGCCGACTCATGTTTCAATGTTTTCGGCGAAATGAAGAATAAGAAAAATGGCTGCGAAAATGACGAATGGCGCAAACTTTGGTCCGGAAGTTTGAACGGAAATTTGGAGCTTTTCAGACGTCAAATCTCGGAAGTTTCTTGCTTCGAAAAGGATTCTTCAAAGATCAGATCGCGGTTACACTTGGGGCTAAATTTCGGCCGTCTCGTCTTCGTCTTCGTCTTGAATTCGTCTGACCCAGTGTGTTGACAACTTTTTTATAACGTAAGACGAAAGGAAAACGACTTTTTGTCTTCGTCTTTCGTGAAAGCCTAGGAATCGTCGCCTTCCATTGTTATGTGTAAGGCTTCCATTTGGGGCTAAATTTCGGCTGTCTCGTCTTCTTCTTCGTCTTGAATTCGTCTTGAATTCGTCTGCCGCAGTGGGTTGACAATTTTTTATAGCGTAAGACGAATGCAAGACGACTTTTTGTCTTCGTCTTTCGTGAAAGCCTAGGAATCGTCGCCCTTCCATTGTTAAGGCTCCTATTTAGCAAAAATTTCGGTCGTCTCGTCTCATCTTCGTCTTGAATTCGTCTGACGCAATGTATTGCCAGCTTTTTTTTGCGTAAGACGAATGCAAGACGAACTGAAAGACCATCTTCGTCTTTCGTGAAAGCCTAGGAATCGTCGCCCTTCCATTGTTAAGTGTAAAGCTTCCATTTAGGCGAAATTTCGGCCATCTTGTCTTCTTCTTCGTCTTGAACTCGTCTGACGCAGCGTGTTGACAATTTTTCATAGCGTGTATAGAATATGATGATTTTTGTTGAACGAGAAGTACCTTTGCATAGCGTAAGACTAATGCAAGACGAATGCAAGACGACTTTTTGTCTTCGTCTTTCGTGGAAGCCTTTGTTACAACTGCGGCAACTCAAAGTGTATAGAATATTACTTTTTTTTCGTAGAGAAACCGGGAAAAAGTACCTTTCCTATTTAGGCATCCGCGAAAGACGAAATAAGACCGTCTCGTCTCGTTTTCGTCTTCGTCTTGAATTCGTCTGACGGAGAGATAGACATGGTGTACACAGTACACAACTTTTCTATTGCATAAGACGAATAGCAAGACGAACGAAGACAACTTTTTGTTTTCCTGTTTCGTGGAAGCCTTATTTATGCAACAACGTCATAACATTTATAGGAGCAGACTATATTTCGAAAGGCAACACCCGCGCGTGTTTTCGAATAAAGGTGGGCCACAACTAAGGCTTCCATTTGGGGCGGAATTTCGGCCGTCTCGTCTCATCCTCGTCTTGAATTCGTCTTACGCAGTATGTATAAAAGACAAGACAACTTTTTGTCTTCGTCTTTCGTGGAAGCCTTAGTTACAACTGCGGCAACTCGAAGTGTATGTGCTAGGAGAAAAGGGCAACATTTCGGTCATCTTGTCTTCTTCTTCGTCTTGAATTCGTCTGACGCAGTGTGCTGACAACTTTTTCATTGTGTAAGACGAATGCAAGACGAACGAAGACGACTTTTTGTCTTCGTCTTTCGTTGAAGTCTTAGTTAGCCACAATTGAAAGGTTCAGTGGATCAAATATGCTCTGTTGCATTCGATTCAAAAGCGTCTAGAGCCCTCGGAACTGAAACTGGCGCATTTTTTGGGGGAGGGGGAGCTCTCGTAGCTCTTGAACTTAGAAGCCCCCCCCCTCGGTGCCTTCCAACGCATCCGCCAACATCGGTGGGGTTCTTTGATTCATGAACATCAACCCAACACGTAAAGATTACGTACCAAAGGATGTACGTTATGTAAATAAGCCGCCGAAACAGAAAAAAAAACATTTTTTTGTGGGGGAGAGTCTTATTACACGACAGGGACTTATTGCACAAGTTGGATGAGATCTCGGAGTTCAACTTTTCAGCTTGAGCCTTGAGTCGATCTTACGGTAGTATGCTCAACTCAATTCCAGGTTTTCAGTGAAGAATCCCGCACGTCGTCGCAAATTCAGAATATCTCATGTGCTCCGGGATTCTAGCAAAAAGAGCAATAATTTCTAATGACCAGGCATTGATTAAGCAACAAATACTTCTGAAAGCTTCGTAAAATTCGAATTTAAGCTGGAATTTATAGCCATCTGACAAAGCGAAACAAGTATGAATCCGCTTACGGCTTCTGAATCTCGAATCTTCAGAATTTCGCCGCGCCCTCTTAAATTGCACATTTCAAGACAAAAAGCAACAAAAAATGCTGTAATAATTGAATCTGGAAATCTTCATGATTCAAGATGAAGCCGGTTAACGGATTCTGAGTGGGAAGTCACTAGCGAGCGAGCGATGGACATCTGGAAAAATGGAGAATTGCGCAAAGAATTATGGAAACAAAAATGCGAGTGAGCAATTCAAGCATTTCACTTCATAGTCGCTCTGAAAACGGTTCGAAGAAAATTGTGCTCAAGCGAGATGGAATTCTGAACACCTCATAAATATTGAAAGCCTTAAAATTCAGTTTCCGGAGTTGAATTGCGGCTAAAAATGGAGTGCTTTGAAAACTTGTTGTTTACAGACAGGGTGGCTGGAATCTTGCTCGAACATGCAGCATTTCATGATCAAAGATCTTGGTGTACATGGAGTTTCAGAAGATGTTCTGCACTGCTGTTCTGCAGTGAACTTCATGGAATTTCAGAAGGTGTTCCGCACTGCTGTTCTGCACTGCACTTCGTGGAATCATGGAATCAGAAGATCTTCTGCACTGCACTTCATGGAATATCAGTAAATGTTCTGCACTGCACTTTGTGGAATTTCAGAAGATCTTCTGCACTGCACTTCATGGAATTTCAGAAGATGTTCTGCACTGCTGTTCTGCAGTGAACTTCATGGAATTTCAGAAGATGCTCTGCACTGCACTTTATGGAATCATGGAATCAGAAGATCTTCTGCACTGCACTTCATGGAATCAGAAGATGCTCTCTACTGAATTTCATGGAATCAGAAGGTGTTCTGTACTGCTTTTCTGCACGGCACTTCATGGAGTCATGGAATCAGAAGATCTTCTGCACTGCACTTCATGGAACTTCAGAAGATCTTCTGCACTGCTGTTCTGCAGTGAACTTCATGGAATTTCAGAAGATGCTCTGCACTGCACTTCATGGAATCATGGAATCAGAAGATCTTCTGCACTGCACTTCATGGAATTTCAGAAGATGCTCTCTACTGAATTTCATGGAATCAGAAGGTGTTCTGTACTGCTTTTCTGCACGGCACTTCATGGAGTCATGGAATCAGAAGATCTTCTGCACTGCACTTCATGGAACTTCAGAAGATCTTCTGCACTGCTGTTCTGCACTGCACTTCATGAAATCAGAAGATGCTCTGCACGGCTCTTCTGCTCTGCACTTCATGGAATCAGAAGAAGATCTTCTGCACTGCTCTTCATGGAATCTGGAGGTGTTCTGCACGGCTGTTCTGCAGTGAACTTCATGGAATTTCAGAAGATGCTCTGCACTGAACTTCATGGAATCAGAAGATGCTCTCTACTGAATTTCATGGAATCAGAAGATCTTCTGCACTGCACTTCATGGAATCTGGAGGTGTTCTGCACGGCTGCTCTGCACTGCACTTCATGGAATCATGGAATCAGAAGGCGTTCTGCACTGCACTTTGTGGAATTTCAGAAGATGCTCTGCACGGCTCTTCTGCTCTGCTCTTCATGGAATATCAGAAGATGTTCTGAACTCTCTTGGAGCTAGGAATAATTTAAGTTTCAGAGAAGTCTATCTAGAAAAATATGAGCTGAAATTTTAGTGTACGATGCCTTACAGTGTACAGATCAGTTTAGGGAGTGCCCAAAATGCTAAATTTCTGGAGAACCTTGAAATAGGGCTTACAAGGGGAAGATGGAGGGCGGAGAACAAGCCTTCAACCTTAACTGAAAGTTTAAAGATGGACCGCTACAGTGCTGTGCTCTAGTTTAGTGAATTGAAAGAGAATTGAAAGATTTCAGAAGAAGTTTCTAAGACTTATGACTTTGTTGAAATGAATCTGCATTATCTAGGTCACGAACTATAGAAGGGGGGGGGGAGGTTGATCTGCAACTTCTGGAATCGAAGAGTTAGAAGATAGAAGGCTGGCTATTCGAGAGATCATTGATGAGGATGGAGACAAAGAGATGCATAGGTGATGTCTTTGTGATAGCTTTGCTCTTCTTTTGGTTAGCAATTGGCTATTTTTCAGCCAAATCTACAATTCTAACTCTGAATAATGGCGCTGATTCAATGCTAAACGTCAATTCTGAGAGCCACGACAATGCTCCGGCCCATTTCGAATAAGGAGTGCTATCTCTCAGAAAGCTGAAAATATGGAAAACCACTCACCTTCACCTTGTACGCATAGATCCGATCGACACTTCTCCGCCTTGACGAGCTCTTCTCCTTTGCTCCATGACGATTACCAACCCGATTTTCGACGTTTGGAGCAGCAGATGCTCTTCTGGCAGCCATCAGCTCTCTTCGCTTCAGCTCTTCCCTACTTTCGTCATCGAATTCATCTTCAGTTGTCGTCGGCTCATTGATGGTTTTGCTAGATGCGGCGCCACTTCGACTTCCAAGAAGCGACGCAATGAGGGAGGAGCTTCTTTTGTTGAGGCGACGGGACAGACGCTTCGTCCAGGCTAATCGAGAGGTTTCTTCTTCATCCGGCATGCTCTTCGGGGACTACGCTTTGGGAGTCAGAAGTCTAGAAGCCGGTTGGACCTGAAAATGAAGAAGCGGTAAGGAACAGGAGTGTCCATCGGCCAAATAGGGAGAGCAGTGAAAAGAAAATTGTTTTAGGCGTATCGGAATACCATAAAAAGTGAATAAAAAAAGAAGAAATTCACATTTTCCAGTATTTTCAGAATTGAAAGGAAGCGTGGAGGGAGATCGAAGCAAGAAGTAAAACCGTCTTGCCTCGCATTCGTCTTCGTCTTGTCTTCGTCTGACGCAAAGATAGAAACTTTTTCATTGCGTAAGACGAATGCCAGACGAACTGAAAGACGAACGATGGCGAGACAAAAGACGGAAAGACGAAAAACTACTTTTTGTTTTCGTCTTTCGTGGAAGTGATTCTATACGTGTTTAAGCTCTAAAGTGCTAGGACATGCTGGTCACCAGAGTAGGAAGGAACTGGATTTTGGGAACTCGGAATCCGGAAAACGGAATGTAAAAAACGGCGGAATCCGGAATGCGGAATGCGGAAAACGGAATTTTAATCATTAATGAGGAAATCAAATGATGTAAATGCGCTCTGTTCGCAAAAATGTTTTGCGGGAGTTCAAAAGGTATACTTTTCACAACAATTGAGAATAAAGTATTAAAACTCATAGTTGGGCGGAATTGAATTTTGGGAATTCGGAATCCGGAAAACGGAAAACGGAAAAAAATATTTTTTCACGGAATCCGGAATCCGGAATACGGAAAAAACATGTTTTTCACGAAATCTGGAATCCGGAAAACGGAAAAAATATTTTTTCACGGAATCTGGAATCCGGAAAACGGAAAAAATGTTTTTTCACGGAATCTGGAATCCGGAAAACGGAATGTAAAAAACGGCGGAATCCGGAATACGGAATGCGGAAAACGGAATTTTAACCATTAGTGAGGGAATCAAATGATGTAAATGCGCTCTGTTTGCAAAATTTTTTGCGGGAGTTCAAAAAAGTATACTTTTCACAACAATTGAGAATAAAGTATTAAAACTCATAGTTGGGCGGAATTGGATTTTGGGAACTCGGAATCCGGAAAACGGAAAACATTTTTTCCATGGAATCTGGAATCCGGAATACGGAATGACAAAAAAACGGCGGAATCCGGAATTCCGCCCTTCAGTTTCGAGAAAAAGGACACAGCTCTTCATGGAATTCTGGAGGGGGGGGGGGCTGAAAATTTTACTGTACATGTCGTACACGGTGACGACAAATTGCGTACATGGGTATTGCATCATTTCCTGAAAAAAAACAATTTTTTTCAGATTTGCGAAAATTTGACTATTCTCGTTGTTGAGTCAATTTCTTTTACCCCCCTCCAGTGTGTCGTTTCGAAAAATTTCTCGAAAAATTTCCGAAAAATCAACGAGAGAAATTTCCGAAAACATTTTTCGAGAAATTCTCAAAAAATTTCGAAAATTCTCGAAAAAAAAACATTTCGATAAAAAATAGTAATAAACTAGTTTGAACGACACTCCGAAATGACGCAAAGCGCGTTGTTTATCGTATTTCCATTCAAATCATTTTTCGCAATTTCTCGAGAAATCAACGAGAAAAATTTCTCGAGAAATCAACGAGAAAAATTTCTCGAGAATTTTTCGGAAATTTTTCGAAAAACGCATTTTTCGAAACGACACACTGCCCCCCTCCCTTTCAAAATCACAAAAAAGGATTAAAAATCGGGGGGGGGGGTCCATTTTTGGGATATTGGGGGGGGGGAGAGTTTTTGAGTCTTCCAGTGGTGGGCGATTTCTGGAATTCTGGGGGGGGGGCGTGATTTTTGAAGTATAACCAACTTAAAGAAGGCTATGCAATTCGTGATTCTGCAAAGGAAATGAAGAACCTCTGAAAACACCAGAGCTCAACAGAAAACGAGAGATCGACGAAACCAGTCGAACATCTGGTTGGTCTGATGCCAATCTATTTACATTTGCACATTTATTAGAAGACAGATCAAAGTCTATAACTTGCACCACTTATGAACCACGAGCTTTTCGAAAAATTTCCGAAAAATTCTCGAGAAATTTTTCTCGTTGATTTCTCGAGAATTTTTCGGAAATTTCTCGAAAAATTCTCGAAAAATTTCTCGAGAAATCGCGAAAAATTATTTGAATGCAAATACGATAAACAACGCGCTTTGCGTTATTTCGGAGTGTCGTTCGAACTAGTTTATTATTATTTTTTATCGAAACGTTTTTTTTTTCGAGAATTTTCGAAATGTTTCGGAAATTTCTCTCGTTGATTTTTCGGAAAATGTTCGAGAAATTTTTCGAAACGAATCACTGGAGGGGGGGGGGGTAAAAGAAATTGACTCAACAACAAGAATAGTCAAATTTTCAAAAATCTGAAAAAAAAAACATATTTTTTTCTGGAAATGATGCAATTTTCTTGTACGCAATTTGTCGTCACCGTGTACGACATGTACAGTGAAATTTTCAGATCGATTCCTCGAATTTCAGCAAAGTTACTCTAAAAAAACCTTTTTGCGAATATATACTCCTTTTTGGCCAGTACTGTTCCTTGCTCTTTTCCCCCAAAATAACGGGATGATCACAGTTAATTTAAGTAATTTATTATATTTAAAAAGATTGAATGAAGCAGTTTTGAAGCAAAATTTCGAATACCAAAAATCGGAAAAAAAGAGAATCAGTGTGACTGTTCAAACAGAGAAAAGTTTCAAGTATTCCCTCCTGACCGATTTGAATCATTTGAAAACTAAAGTTTTTGTGCTCAAAAATAATGAGAAATTTCGAAAAATGCGGATAAAATGTCTGGAATTCTGAAAAAAAAGAAGACTGGTTAAAAGAAAACTGTAATTTTTCAGCAAAACTCCACGAGTTTAGCACAAGTTTTGTGCAAGTTTTACCCAAGAATTGTGGGAAACTTGGCCAAGAATTGTGAGCCTTCAAACTTTGGTCTAGAATTGTGAGAGAATTGTGCAAGAGTTGTGAACCTTCAAAGTTTGGCACAGATTTGTGAGAGAATTGTGCAAGAGTTGTGAACCTTCAAAGTTTGGCATAGATTTGTGAGAGAATTGTGCAAGAGTTGTGAACCTTCAAAGTTTGGCATAGATTTGTGAGAGAATTGTGCAAGAGTTGTGAACCTTCAAAGTTTGGCATAGATTTGTGAGAGAATTGTGCAAGAGTTGTGAGCCTTCGAAGGTTGGTTTAGATTTGTGAGAAACTTGCCCAAGATTTGTAATTTTTCAAATTTTGGCCTAGAATTGTGAGAAACTTGACCAAGACTTGTGAGCCTTCAAAGTTGGGTCTAGAATTGTGAGAAACTTGGCCAAGACTTGGAATTTTTCAAAGTTTGGCTTAGAATTGTGACAAACTTGGCCAAGACTTGGAATTTTTCAAAGTTTGGTCTAGAATTGCGCGAAAATTGTGCAAGACTTGACTTGCAGAGTTTTGAGAAGATTCTATTGAAAGTAGTAGACAAAATAGAAATCACGTGATACTGTCTAGGAAAACTAAAAAAAGTATTAAAGGAGAGCATGCTCTGGACTACTCAAAGCTCACTGAGCAGCGACAACCCAAGTGGACTTTTAAAGGAAAAATTTCAGATTTTCAGTTTTAAGTAATTTTGTGCACTGTTCTTCACACCTTTCTTATAGTTGATAAAGCTAAGTATGCTCAAACTGCGGCAAAATCTACTCTGTCAGCCTTTTTTTCTGGAAAAAATTTTAATTTGCGACATCTTCCAGTTTCTTCACAGTTTTGCATAGATTTGTGAGAGAATTGCGCTAGACTTGTGAAGCTTCAAACTTTGGTCTAGAATTGTGGGAAACTTGGCCAAGAATTGTGAGCCTTCAAAGTTTGGCCTAGAATTGTGAGAAACTTGGCCAAGACTAGTGAACCTTTAAAGTTTGGTCTAGAATTGTGAAAAACTTGGTCAAGATTTGTAAGCCTTCAAAGTTTGGCCTAGAATTGTGGGAAACTTGGCCAAGAATTGTGAGCCTTCAAAGTTTGGTCTAGAATTGTGAGAAATTTGGTCAAGAATTGTGAAGCTTCAAAGTTTGGTCTAGAATTGTGAGAAACTTGGTCAAGATTTGTGAGTCTTCAAAATTTGGCCTAGAATTGTGGGAAACTTGGCCAAGAATTGTGAGCCTTCATAGTTTGGTCTAGAATTGTGAGAAATTTGGTCAAGAATTGTGAAGCTTCAAAGTTTGGTCTAGAATTGTGAGAAATTTGGTCAAGAATTGTGAATCTTCAAAGATTGGTCGAAAATTGTGGGAAACTTGGCCAAGAATTGTGAGTCTTCAAAGTTTAGTCTAGAATTGTGAGAAATTTGGTCAAGAATTGTGAAGCTTCAAAGTTTGGTCTAGAATTGTGAGAAATTTGGTCAAGAATTGTGAAGCTTCAAAGTTTGGTCTAGAATTGTGAGAAATTTGGTCAAGAATTGTGAAGCTTCAAAGTTTGGTCTAGAATTGTGAGAAATTTGGTCAAGAATTGTGAATCTTCAAAGATTGGTCGAAAATTGTGAGAAATTTGGTCAAGAATTGTGAGTCTTCAAAGTTTAGTCTAGAATTGTGAGAAATTTGGTCAAGAATTGTGAAGCTTCAAAGTTTGGTCTAGAATTGTGAGAAATTTGGTCAAGAATTGTGAATCTTCAAAGATTGGTCGAAAATTGTGGGAAACTTGGCCAAGAATTGTGAGTCTTCAAAGTTTAGTCTAGAATTGTGAGAAATTTGGTCAAGAATTGTGAAGCTTCAAAGTTTGGTCTAGAATTGTGAGAAATTTGGTCAAGAATTGTGAATCTTCAAAGATTGGTCGAAAATTGTGGGAAACTTGGCCAAGAATTGTGAGTCTTCAAAGTTTAGTCTAGAATTGTGAGAAATTTGGTCAAGAATTGTGAAGCTTCAAAGTTTGGTCTAGAATTGTGACAAACTTGGTCAACACTTGTGAGCCTTCAAAGTTTGGTCTAGAATTGTGGGAAACTTGGCTAAAAGTGGCTCAATCGTTGTGAAATTCTGGGAAGAGCAGTGAAGGCAGCTTTCCTTGAAATTAGATGCTCCCATCAATCAAAAATTCGATAGCCAAAGAAGACGGTCTCACGTTGGCAGAAAACGCAGTGGAAAAAGGTGTGCGCGACATTGTTTTTGACGCCCCTTCTCCATTCAATGTCATTCATCTTTTTTCTCTTTCAGAGAGAGAGCGTCTCTCTCTCTCTCTGCGTCTCTCATGGATGGATGCCACTAATCTGGTGTCTACTGTCATTAAATTAATTTCTTTTTGCCGTAATTCCAATGATTTTTAGTTTTATTCCCGCAGTTTTGGAGATCAGAGCGTCGAAGCAACGAGAGAGAGAGAGAGGGGGAGGGGGACGGGGGAAGGGAGAATACCTAAACAGAATTCGTTACACATTTTCTGCCGGAGGATTCAGAATTTCGATTTACAGTTCTCGCAGTAACTAGAAGAGCTCCCGCTTTTAAATCTTAAGGTTAAAGTGCTCAAAAGCGCTGAAACGGTTCCAGTTTTGCACAGTTTTCAGCAGGAACTGCTCTTGTCCGATTGACAGCAAAACGTCAATGTCTAGAATTCTTTTGTCTTCAATTCGTCTGACTTGCGTAAGTATTGTGTACGACGAATGCAAGACGAATGCAAGACGAACAAAGACGACTTTTTGTCTTCGTCTTTCGTGAAAGCCTAGGAATCGTCGTCGCCCTTCCATTGTTATGTGTAAGGCTTCCATTTTAGCGAAATTTCAGCCGTCTCGTCTTCTTATTCGTCTTAAATTCGTCTGACTTGCGTAAATATTGCGTAAGACAAATGCAAGACGAACTGAAAGACGAACAAAGACGACTTTTTGTCTTCGTCTTTCGTGAAAGCCTAGGAATCGTCGCCATTCCATTGTTAATTGTAAGGCTTCCATTTGTGCGAATTTTCAGTTGTCTCGTCTCTTCTTCGTCTTGAATTCGTCTGACTTGCGTAAATATTGCGTAAGACGAATGCAAGACGAACTGAAAGACGAACAAAGACGACTTTTTGTCTTCGTCTTTCGTGAAAGCCTAGGAATCGTCGCCCTACCATTGTTAAGTGTAAGGCTTCCATTTTAGCGAAATTTCAGCCGTCTCGTCTTCTTATTCGTCTTAAATTCGTCTGACTTGCGTAAATATTGCGTAAGACGAATGCAAGACGAACTGAAAGACGAACAAAGACGACTTTTTGTCTTCGTCTTTCGTGAAAGCCTAGGAATCGTCGTCGCCCTTCCATTGTTATGTGTAAGGCTTCCATTTGGTCAAAATTTCGGCCGTTTCGTCTTCTTCTTCGTCTTGAATTCGTCTGACTTGCGTAAGTATTGTGTAACACGAATGCAAGACGAATGCAAGACGAACTAAGACGACTTTTTGTCTTTGTCTTTAGTGAAAGCCTAGGAATCGTCGCCCTACCATTGTTAAGTGTAAGGCTTCCATTTGGTCAAAATTTGGGCCGTCTCGTTTTCTTATTCGTCTTGACTTCGTCTGACTTGCGTAAGTATTGCGTAAGACGAATGCAAGACGAATGCAAGACGAACTGAAAGACGAAAAAAGACGAGTTTTTGTCTTCGTCTTTTGTGAAAGCCTAGGAATCGTCGCCCTTCCATTGTTAAGTGTAAGGCTTCCATTTGGTCAAAATTTGGGCCGTCTCGTTTTCTTATTCGTCTTGACTTCGTCTGACTTGCGTAAGTATTGCGTAAGACGAATGCAAGACGAATACAAGACGAACTGAAAGACGAAAAAAGACGAGTTTTTGTCTTCGTCTTTTGTGAAAGCCTAGGAATCGTCGCCCTTCCATTGTTAAGTGTAAGGCTTCCATTTGGTCAAAATTTGGGCCGTCTCGTTTTCTTATTCGTCTTGAATTCGTCTGACTTGCGTAAGTACTGCGTAAGACGAATGCAAGACGAATGCAAGACGAAAAAAGACGAGTTTTTGTCTTCGTCTTTTGTGAAAGCCTAGGAATCGTCGCCCTTCTATTGTTAAGTGTAAAGCTTCCATTTGGTCAAAATTTCGGCCGTCTCGTTTTCTTATTCGTCTTGAATTCGTCTGACTTGCATGAGTATTCTGTAAGACGAATGCAAGACGAACTGAAAGACGAACAAAGACAACTTTTCGTCTTTGTCTTTCGTAGAAGATAGAGTTTTACTTTTGAAGTTAACCACTTTTTCGTGCCACCGATTCCCGTAGATTTAGAGCTCTCATAAGAGAGCAAGCTTCTCTTCTGAAATCTGTAAATCTGAAGGTGGTAGACCTACTTAAAGTCCTACACCCATAATATGTACCAAAACATTGATTTTTTGACAATTTCTTTGACCTATTCAAACCTGAAACACCTGACATCTGAAACCTGAAAGTAGGCGTCTGATGTTCGATTGAAATGGGGAAAATAAATGAGAAAGTTTATTTAGAAAACAGCAAAAACGCTTCTTTCTGACTATTGGAAAATCGCAACTGGTATTGGAAGAGAACTGTGGGTGCGGGGGGGGGGGGGGGGGGGGAGGGGAACGGTGCGAGAACAATAGGGGGGGGGGGGAATTGTAGTATTAATGAGACGGTTTGGGGGTGGGGGGGGGGGCGAGGGGTTTCGGGAACAATGCGAAGGGAAAGGATGCAAATCTTCAGCGTACTTCTAGATTCAGGAATCGGGATTCAGAATTCAGGATCCAGAATCAAGAATTCAGGATTCAGGAATGAGGATTCAGGATTCATGATCCAGAATTCAGGTGTCAGGATTCACGTTTCAGGACCCAGAAATCAGCATTCAGGATTCAGGAATCACGATTCAAATTTCAGGATTCAGGTTCCAGAATTCAGGTGTCACGATTCAGAATTCAGGATTCAGGATCCAGGATTCAGGATTCAGGAATGAGGATTCAGGATTCATGATCCAAAGTACAAGTGTCAGGATTCAGAATTCAGGATCCAGAATTCAGAATTAAGGGTCCAGAATTCAGAATCAAGAATTCAGGATTCAGGAATGAGGATTCAGGATTCATGATCCAGAATTCAGGTGTCAGGATTCACGATTCAGGACCCAGAAATCAGCATTCAGGATTCAGGAATCACGATTCAAAATTCAGGATTCAGGTTCCAGAATTCAGGTGTCAGGATTCAGGATTCAGGATTCAGGATCCAGGATTCAGGATTCAGAACTCAGGATTCAGAATTCAAGATCCAGGAATCAGGATTCAGGACTCAGAAATATGCATTCAGGATTCAGAATTCAAGATTCGGAAATCCGCATTCAGGATTCTGGAATCACGATTCAGGATTCAGAAATGAGGATTCAGGATTCAAGATCCAGAATTCAAGTATCAGCATTCCGGATTCAAGATTCAGAAATCCGCATTCAGGATTCTGGAATCAGGATTCGGGATTCAGAAATGAGGATTCAGGATTCAAGATCCAGAATTTAAGATCCAGAATTCAGGATCCACGATTTAAAACCCTGACCTCATTCATCAATTCACATCAGAATTTTGATTCGGATTCAAAAATCAAGATTCAGGCTCCAGAATTCAAGTCTCAGGATTCATTATTCTGAAATCAGTATTCAGAATTCAAAACTTGGATTCTGAATTCTGAATTCGAAGGAACAAAAAGCGCTGCGAACGCCGTCCGCCACACCCATTAGGGCTCGAGTGTCTTTTCAATTTTATATTCCAGAGAAAAGCTTGAAAAAAAGAGCACAGAGCCCGTCAACAAAATGCAAAATGCGAGAGATTATTTTCTGTTGAAAAGAGCAAGACAATTTGAAGGAACCAGCCGAGTATTACGAGAGATGAATCTTTGTGCTCCGTGAAAAGATGGTTCACTGAGATACATAAGTAAGAAGAAAGCGTCAGGTGACTACTCAAACAAAATTCGAAATGTTGGTTGTCACCGGAGTGAACCAGGTGAATGAATTCATTTTTCGATTCATTGGAGCAACTGCTGTTTCAGATAATAAATAAGGCTTGAAATTCAGATTTCAGAAGACAACATGTCTTCTATTATGAATCTGGAACAAGCAAACTGAAAGCCATGCTTAAAGTGTTACAGCGATTGCAAAAGTTAGTGAATCAGAGCGGGCTCTTCTTGAAATTTTGAAAAGTTTGGAGACACCGTACTTATTCCGCTTATCAAGATCTTCAAGATCTTCAGATGATGAGGGAGGGAAGCCTCAAAAACCTAGTCAACCGGAAGATCTAGCTGCAAAGAGCCAGGGAGCGGGGGGGGGGAAAGTGAGTCTTCTAAACGGTATGGTGGAGTGTTGTTGTCGGTCGGGGAGGGCGCCAGATATACAATGGTCAGTTCTTCAGTACCCCCCCCCCTTCCCCCCCCCCCCAGCCCGTTCTCTACGCTTCTGCGCCTCTCGGTGTGTCTCCGCCGCCACGGTTTCCCACACATACAACGAAGGCCTATTAGTGTTCGTTTGAGGTCGGATCCGTCTGACGGGGGATGGATGGTGGTGGGGGGGGGGCCGAGGTTGGACAGACCGACGCGGTCATTCACACGGATTATGTTATGCATGACGAATGAAAAAGAGAGAGAAGCAGAGACAGACAACTCCATTGAATAGAAGGTGCTTTTGTTTGACGTCGTCTGCCTGGCGCTGATCGTATTGGGTTGCGGCGTGTGTATGAGTGTGCGTGCGCATGGTAACCGTAATTAGCAAAGGGACATAGCTTTCAGATCACTTTGGAAACCTGGATTTCTAGATTTTCCCATTGATCGTCAGAAATTTTCAGCGAAATATCCGGGCTCTGAACTCTGAAACCCAAAATTTCTGAAAGAGCACCTCAGATTAGATCAGTGTGTCGTTTCGAAAGCATTTCGAGAAATTTTTTCGAAAAATTCTCGAGAAAGGTTTCTCGTTGCTTTCTCGAAACATTTTTCGAGAATTTTTCGAAAAATTTCCAAAAAATCAACGAGAATTTTTCGAGAAATTTCCGAAATATTTCGAAAATTCTCGAAAAAAAAAACATTTCGATAAAAAATAATAATAAACTAGTTAGAACGACACTCCGAAATAACGCAAAGCGCGGTGTTTATCGTATTTCCATTCAAACCATTTTTCGAGAAATTCTCGAGAAATTTCGAAAAATTCTCGAGAAATTTTTCGTAAAAATTTTTCGAACATTTTTAGAAAAACGCATTTTTCGAGAAATAATTTTTCGAGAAATAATTTTTCGAAACGACACACTGGATCAGATCAGATCAGCTCTCAGATCACTTTGGAAACCTGGATTTCTAGATTTTCCTATTGATCGTCAGAAATTTTCAGCCAAAAATCCGGGATCTGAACTCTGAACCCTTTTCTGAAAGAGCGCCTCAGATCAGATCAGATCAGCTCTCAGATCAGATCAGATCAGCTCTCAGATCACTTTTGAAACCTGGATTTCTAGATTTTCCTATTGATCGTCAGAAATTTTCAGCGATTTTAATTATTTCTTCTGAATTCTGAATCAGTTAATAGAAGAAAATAATCAAAAATTCGGAGTCTTCTCAGGAAATTTTCAGCCGAAATTCCGGGATCTGAACTCTGAACTCTTTTCTGAAAGAGCACCTCAGATCAGATCAGATCAGCTCTCAGATCAGATCAGATCAGCTCTCAGATCACTTTTGAAACCTGGATTTTTAGATTTTCCTATTGATCGTCAGAAATTTTCAGCCAAAAATCCGGGCTCTGAACTCTGAAACCTTTTCTGAAAGAGCACCTCAGATCAGATCAGATCAGCTCTCAGATCACTTTTGAAACCTGGATTTCTAGATTTTCCTATTGATCGTCAGAAATTTTCAGCGATTTTAATTAATTCTTCTGAATTCTGAATCAGTTAATAGAAGAAAATAATCAAAAATCCGGAGTCTTCTCAGGAAGTTTTCAGCCAAAATTCCGGGCTCTGAACTCTGAAACCCTTTCAGAAAGGTCACCTTCTATTAGCCGATGTCTTGTGATGAAAAGTTAAGCTCACGTCGTTTTTATATTGGAAAAAACAATGGAATTCTGTCTGAAATCCAGAGTTCATTGATTTTTGATCGGAAAATGATCAGTTTTATCTGTAAAATTTTGACGGCTTCTGGAACGAAGCTGAAAATTGAGAGAGATATAAAAAGGGTAAATCAAAGCAGGAATTAAAGAGAGAAATGTGCAAAGTTAAACTACAGCTGAAACAGCCAATATATCGCTTATAAACGAGAAGACAGCGCTTTCTTCTCTTCAACACAAAACTCCCACCGGCTCTAGACTTTCATTGCACATTGCATTTTTCAGATTTTTTCAAAAATGAAGATAGAAACAAATTCTTTGAACTTTCTTTTCAATGTCTGGAGCTAGATCTATAATTTACAGCAATTTCTGATCATTTCTTGAATTCTGAGCTGACCCTGCTTGGTGGGGTTTGTCGAGTATTGAGAAGTGTCAAAGAAGAGAAACTTTGAAAGAATGTAACCTGGATCGACTCTGACAAAATCTCATCCAGACAAGGCTGACTTAACTTCAGATTCCGAATTCTGGATCGGTGATCTCTAATAGTACAAAAGTTGGGCTCTCGACTGGCAACTTATATGAAAAATGTGCAAATCGGAAATATTCGGATTATTCATCGTGATATTCATCGGAAAATCAGAACAATGCAATTTTTGACTTAATTTCAGATGGACACATTGATTATGAATCGCTAATTCTTTACAATAATAATCCCAAAAGAACGATTCAGCGGACAGCTCCCAACTCGGAACTACCGTACTCCTATTCTCCTATACAGGGTGGGTGATAAATAGTGTTATGCAACTTTGCGTGGATTCTGACGTATGAACACAAGTCACTACCGTATCAATTTTATTTTTTATTAATTATTAAGTATTTATGAACTTGTTTGAAGATATTTATAACGTTTCTAATGTGTAACACTATTTATCAGCCACCCTGTAATATCCAAAGGAAGGTCAAGCGAAAAGATGTGAGCATCGGGCTTAAACTGACTCGATCTGGACTTTGGGGAATTCCATTGTCTAGAAATTCCCTAATCTGAAATGCGGAATTCTTTTTTGCTGGAATAACTCTTTCAGTTCGAATTCCACAGCGTAGTTTGACCAGAAATTCAATTTGATTTGGGCAAATACTCCGCAATCTTAAACTGCAAATCTTAAACTTTTGAAAAATCGATACAGTGCCTCTTGAGTAAGGCTTCCACGAGAGACGAAAACAAAAAGTCGTTGTTTCGTCTTCGTTCGTCTTACGCAATGAAAATGTTTCTATCTTTGCGTCAGACGAAGACAAGACGAAGACAAATGCGAGACGAGACGGTCTTTTTCGTCTTTCGTGGAAGCCTTACAGGGAATCTTTCACTTTGAATCGCAGTAATTTCTGAGAGCATAAGATTGATAAGCTCCTGGCAGCTGAAAGAATTCCAGATGAACTCAAAATTGATTTTGCTGGCTGCATTACAAGATCGATTTGAGTCCGGAAGATTTCTGAATCCGTCAGACGTCCGGCAAAGCGTTATTCGTGATATTTTCAGCAAATTTTAAGAAGGCCTGGTTACTGTAGCCGGTGATCTAGTGCGATCAAGCAGTCAGAATCAAAGTATTTGCAATTAAAATTGAATGGTTTTGACTGATTTATCTCTAGGAATTCGTAATTTTCCATTGCAAAAATTGGAAATATCGCTTAAGATGGAAAGTTCCAGAAGCTGTAGTTGACAATCTTCAGTTTTCAGTGTTTTCAGCACAAAATCTGGGAATTTCAGCAAAAGATTCACACCCAAAACTGCGAATTTACATTACATCTTCACGCTAGAAGATCGAGAATCAGTGACGACGACGTCAGGGATCAGTAGGCGGGGCAATCAAGCAAGATGGAAAGTTTCAGAAGCTTCCATTTTCCCAATGTATTTTCAGCACAAAATGGGGAATTTCAGCAAAACGAATCTCTCTTTTTGATGCTTAAACATGGAAAATTCACTGAAAATGCACAAAACTGCCAATCACAAGAATGTGTTGAAATCTGACTTAAAAATGAAGTTTTGAGTGCGAAGGCTTCCCCGAAAGACAAAAGCAAAAACTTGTCTTGAATTCGTCTTACGCAATAAAAAAGCTGTCAACATACTGCGTCAGACGAATTCAAGACGAGACGGCCGAAATTTCGCCCAAATGGAAGGCTTGGTCAAAACGATTTCTCGAAAAAATAAGGCTTCCACGAAAGACAAAAAACAAAAAAGTCGTCTTCGTTCGTCTTTCAGTTCGTCTTACGCAATAAAAAAGTTTTTATGTCAACACACTGCGTCAGACGAATTCAAGACGAAAAAGAAGACGAGACGGCCGAAATTTTGCCCAACTGGAAGACTTAGTCAAAACGATTTCTCAAAAAAGAAAGGCTTCCACAAAAAACAAAATCAAAAAAGTCGTCTTCGTTCGGCTTTCAGTTCGTCTTGAATTCGTCTTACGCAATGAAAAAGCTGTCAACATACTGCGTCAGACGAATTCAAGACGAAAAAGCAGACGAGATGGCCGAAATTTCGCCCAACTGGAAGACTTAGACGTGAAAGCGTTACTTTCTCGAAAAAGTAACGCTTTCACGAAAAACAAAAAACAAAAAAGTCGTCTTCGTTCGTCTTTCAGTTCGTCTTGCATTGGTTTTACGCAATAAAAAAGCTGTCAACATACTGTGTCAGACGAATTCAAGACGAAGCTGAAATTTCGCCCAAATAGAAGCTTTACGTTGCGGAGCACATTTCCTTTTTTTCTAGCTCATTCACAAAACCTGAAAGTGGAGCGTTTTCAGCAGAAACCCGCTTTTCAGATTCTTTGAATTCAGATTCAATTACAGATCTCGATATTCTAATTCTTTAATTTTCACTTCGTCAGCTTTTTATGTTTGAGACGTATTATCCATCCGCGAGAACGTGACCCTTCGTTTAAAGGCGCAACGAATTAACTGTTTGGGTCTCGTTAGGGGATAGCGCACACACTATCCGCTTAACGCTATTTAACGCGCTATCCCCTAACGAGACCCAACTCGTTGCGCCTTTAAACGAAGGCTCATCTTATAAACGATTTCTCGAAAAAGTAAGGCTTCCACGAAAGACAACAACAAAAAAGTCGTCTTCGTTCGTCTTTCAGTTCGTCTTGAATTCGTCTTACGCACACACTATCCGCTATTTAACGCGCTATCCCCTAACGAGACCCAAACAGCTAATTCGTTGCGCCTTTAAACGAAGGGTCAAGTCCTCGCGGATGGATAATATACCATAGGCAATTTTTAAAACTACATTGACAACTCCTAGTGGATTCGATAGAATCTAGAACGCAATGCTTAAAATAAAGTGGATAGGGGGGGGGGGCTAGAATGATTTAGAAAAGAGCCGTGCTTCTCTGAGCTCAATTTTCAGATCCGCCGGCGAGCTGGAAGCGACACGGAAGCGCAGTGCACTTATCCCAAATAGGAAGAGCACGGAGAAGCTCATTTTCATCAGATAAAATAGTGAAAAAGTGAGAGCAGAGACGTGACAGCGCATGCATTAGACGTCGGGCTCCTCGGGGGGGGGGGGGGGGGAGGAGAGGCGGTGTGATGAGAACTAATGAAACTATAAAGAAAATTGAGACGAGAGACTGAGAAGGATGGAGCGAATAATTAGGGAGAGGCTCCAGAGAAAAGGACGAAGGACGGACGACGAGTAGTTCGAAACAGTTTACACTGAAATGAGGAAGAGAAGCGGTCCCGTCACGAAATTTAATCCGTGCTTGACTTCCCCTTCCCCATTCTTCATTCTGCTCTCTGAAGACGAGGAAGACGGAGCAGGAGCAGGAGCACGAGATGATAGAGGAGCGCTTACTCTACTGAAACGTGTTGTACTAATAGTATTAAAATTTAAAAGTTGTGCTACTACAACGATGTGTAATTTGTGTATCAGCTGCCGAACGCACTCGGGAGGGGGGGGGGGAGTGCGGCTCTTGAACTCGTTTGATGACGCTTATGACGATGAGACGGGATGCGGCAACATTTTATTCGATTCAATGAGGTTCGTCTTATTTCAAAAGTTGATAGCCATCACGAGATCGATGATGAATGCACAAAGGCGCGATGATGGCATAGGAAATTCCAGCAATAAGTGTTCCAGCGAAGATTATGAGCAGGATATCTGGAAAAAAGATTGCTCTTAGAGAGTAAGTATAAATTACATTGAAATGGCTCTATTTTCTGACAAAAACTTGGCCGAGATTCGAGAACATTCAAAGTTTGGCCAAGAATTGTGGTAGAATTGCACTAGATTTGTGAACTTTCAAAGTTTGGTCTAGAATTGTGACATACTTGACCATGACTAGTGAATCTTCAAAGTTTGGCCACAATTTGTGAGAGAATTGGGCTAGACTTGTAAACCTTCAAAGCTTGACCAAGAATTGTGGGAAACTTGGCCAAGATTTGTCAACCTTCAAAGTTTGGCAAAAAATTGTGGAAAACTTGGCCGAGATTTGTCAACCTTTAAAGTGTGGCCAAGAATTGTGAGAGATTTGTGCTAGACTTGTAGACCTTCAAAGTTTGGTCTAAAATTGTAGGAAACTTGGCCAAGATTTGTCAACCTTCAAAGTTTGGCCACAATTTGTGAGAGAATTGGGCTAGACTTGTAAACCTTCAAAGTTTGGTCTAAAATTGTGACAAACTTGGCCAAGACTGGTGAACATACAAAGTTTGGCATAGATTTCTGAGAAAATTGTGCTAGACTTGTAAATCTTCAAGGTTTGGCCAAGAATTGTGGGAAATTTGGCCAAGATTTGTCAACCTTCAAAGTTTGGCCTAGAATTGTGGAAAACTTGGCCAAGATTTGTGAACCTTCAAAGTTTGGCATAGATTTCTGAGAAAATTGTGCTTGACTTGTAAATCTTCAATGTTTGGCAAAGAATTGTGGGAGACTTGACCAAAATTTGCAATCCTTCAAAGTTTGGCATAGATTTGTGAGAAAATTGCGCTAGACATGTGAACCTTCAAAGTTTGGTCTAGAATTGTGACAAATTTGGCTAAGACTGGTGAACATTCAATGTTTGGCATAGATTTGTGAGAAAATTGTGCTAGACTTGTGAACATTTGGCTAAAAATTGTGGAAAACTTGGCCGAGATTTGTCAACCTTCAAAGTTTGGCCAAGAATTGTGAGAGAATTGTGCTAAACTTGTGAACCTTCAAAGTTTGGCATAGATTTGTGAGAGAATTGTGCTAGACTTGTAAACCTTCAAAGTTTGGTCTAGAATTGTGACAAACTTGGCCAAGATTTGTGAACCTTCAAAGTTTGGCCAAGAATTGGGGAAAACTTGGCCAAGATTTGTGAACCTTCAAAGTTTGGCATAGATTTGTGAGAAAATTGTGCTAGACTTGTAAACTTTCAATGTTTGGTATAGAATTGTGACAAACTTGGCCAAGATTTGTAAACCTTCAAAGCTTGACCAAGAATTGTGGGAAACTTGGCCAAGATTTGTCAACCTTCAAAGTTTGGCAAAAAATTGTGGAAAACTTGGCCGAGATTTGTCAACCTTTAAAGTGTGGCCAAGAATTGTGAGAGATTTGTGCTAGACTTGTAGACCTTCAAAGTTTGGTCTAAAATTGTAGGAAACTTGGCCAAGATTTGTGAACCTTCAAAGTTTGGCCAAGAATTGGGGAAAACTTGGCCAAGATTTGTGAACCTTCAAAGTTTGACATAGATTTGTGAGAGAATTGTGCTAAACTTGTGAACCTTCAAAGTTTGGTCTAGAATTGCGACAAATTTTGCCAAGATTTGCAATCCTTCAAAGTTTGGTCTAGAATTGTGACAAATTTGGCCAAAATCTGCGATCCTTCAAAGTTTGGCCTAAAGTTGTGGAGCTTTGCTATTTTACTAGTTCATTCAAATCTGATTATGCAGAAATCAATGAAAACTGTGCATGGATACCCATTTTCAGCAGTCTTTCTCATTGGAGCCATTGAACTCACTTAATTCTCCAGATTCCTCGCCTTCCACTGCTCCTCCGCCGTCACTTCTTTGCAGTGATTGACCTCTCTCCTTTGCCGAAAAGGATATGCCATTCGCAATTCCAATTCTTTTCTGCGCAAGCTCCAATTTCCTATCCGCTTTCAATTCTTGCAGAAAAGTCTCGCGCTCCATGAACAATTTGTCCGTTTGCTCCAATGACTTCTCGAAATCTGCCGAAGTACGCGTCATGTGAGAAACGATGGGCGATGCAAGATTCGAGACGATGAATGTATCAAGCGACGGAGCCCAATTCTCGCTGTACGTCTTGGCACCGGTATTGCTGAAATTCATCCAAAACTCTAATTCTCTTGCATGATAATGATCTCTCATTCCAGGCATCGCGAAGTTCCGATCAAAGTCTATCAAGAAGTGCTCATGTTTCTCAGGAGAGTACGGTAGCCATGGCTGGTGCTCCGATGGACTGGGATCTCCAAAATTGATAAAATTTGCAAACATTCCGCTATAAATTCGCTCAATTATATAATCTTTTGGTTTGAAGACCCCTCGGTGAGTTCCGAGAACATAGATCAAATCTTCGGAATGAAACGGCGACGGTCGATTTGTGTATTTGTCGAAGGCTGCACCAGCGCCCGTGTAGGCGTAACTGTAAGATATATGTACATAATCAGAGAAGGGCGGAATTCCGGATTACGGATTCCGTGAAAAATATTTTTTTTAATGGTTAAAATTCCGTTTTCCGCATTCCGCATTCCGGATTCCGCCGTTTTTTTCATTCCGTTTTCCGGATTCCAGATTCCGTAAAAAAATTTTTCCGGTTTCCGCATTCCGGATTCCGCGAAAAAAATTTTTTTTTCCGTTTTCCGGATTCCGTGAAAATTTTTTTTCCGTATTCCGGATTCCAGATTCGTGAAAAAATGTTTTTTTCCGTTTTCCGGATTCCGAGTTCCCAAAATCCAATTCCGCCCAAATATGAGTTTTAATAATTTATTCTCAATTGTTGCGAAAAGTATACTTTTTTGAACTCCCGCAAAAATTTTCGCGAACAGAGCGCATTTACATCATTTGATTCCCTCATTAATGGTTAAAATTCCGTTTTCCGCAATCCGCATTCCGAATTCCGCCGTTTTTTACAATTCGTATTACGGATTCAAGATTCCGTGAAAAAATATTTTTTTCCGTATTCCGGATTCCAAATTCCGTGAAAAATTTTTTTTTTCGTTTTCCGGATTCCAGATTCCGTAAGAAAATGTTTTTTTTTCGTTTTCCGGATTCCAGATTCCGTAAGAAAATGTTTTTTTTTCGTTTTCCGGATTCCGGATTCCGAGTTCCCAAAATCCAATTCCGCCCAAATATGAGTTTTAATAATTTATTCTCAATTGTTGCGAAAAGTATACTTTTTTGAACTCCCGCAAAAATTTTTGCGAATAGAGCGCATTTACATCATTTGATTCCCTCATTAATGGTTAAAATTCCGTTTTCCGCAATCCGCATCCCGGATTACGCCGTTTTTTACAATCCGTATTACGGATTCAAGATTCCGTGAAAAAATATTTTTTTCGTTTTCCGGATTTCAGATTCCGTAAGAAAATGTTTTTTTCCGTTTTCCGGATTTCGGATTCCGAGTTCTCAAAATCTAATTCCGCCCAACTATGAGTTTTAATACTTTATTCTCAATTGTTGTGAAAAGTATACTTTTTTGAACTCCCGCAAAAAATTTTGCGAACAGAGCGCATTTACATCATTTGATTCCCTCATTAATGGTTAAAATTCCGTTTTCCGCATTCCGCATTCCGGATTCCGCCGTTTTTACATTCCGTATTCCGGATTCCAGATTCCGTGAAAAAAGTTTTTTCCGTTTTCCGGATTCCCCCAGCAAACGCAGCTATTCGTGAGCATCTTTCTTGCTCCTTTTTTGTCTTATTGCCTATTTATCATTGGATTTAAATAAATAATAATGGAAACTAGCGGGGCTGGAAATTTAAAATAAAAATCGCTGGATTACAGCTAACCTGTACAAGAAGACTTTTGTGTGGTTGCTGGAATGAGCATTCGCCACATCGATGGACGGTGCGTAGAATTCCATTCCATCTGACAGAAACTGTGCTTCCGATCCATTTTTGTAGAATAGTTGGCACTTTTCTGAAAATTCTTCGGGCTCTTCATAAAGTTCATAGCCAATGTGGTCGCACATGTTTTCAAGCAATTCTTCTTTCTTTTCAGCATTATTCGGATCAGTTATATACCTGAAAGCACTGCAATTAATGAGCACATTTTGGGGATTCAATGGGGGGGGGTGGAAAACTAAGGCTTCCACGAAAGACGAAACAAGCCGGTCGTCTTTAGTGGAATCCTTTCGTCTCGTCTTCGTTCGTCTTACATCGTAAATCGAAAGTTTCCACGAAAGACGAAACAAGCCGGTCGTCTTTAGTGGAATCCTTTCGTCTCGTCTTCGTTCGTCTTACATCGTAAATCGAAAGTTTCCACGAAAGACGAAACAAGCCGATCGTCTTTAGTGGAATCCTTTCGTCTCGTCTTCGTTCGTCTTACATCGTAAATCGAAAGTTTCCACGAAAGACGAAAACAAGCCGGTCGTCTTTAGTGGAATCCTTTCGTCTCGTCTTCGTTCGTCTTACATCGTAAATCGAAAGTTTCCACGAAAGACGAAACAAGCCGATCGTCTTTAGTGGAATCCTTTCGTCTCGTCTTCGTTCGTCTTACATCGTCAATTAAAATGCATGTGCACTAACACAGTGTCCATCTCTTCGTGAGACGAATTCAAGACGATGACTAAGACGAGACGAGACGGTCTTATTTCGTCTTTCGTGATAGTCTTATAGAAATCAATTATTCTGACACTTAAAACCGATATAATTCCAGAGCAAAGATTCGGAAACTGGTGAAATTTAACTGGATTTTTATCGGAGCGACGGAGAATAATTTTCAATGGAAATTATTCGATTGGCGTCGATGACAGCACGAAAATGATGTGGATTGGCATCAGTGTGTCGTCTCGAAAGCATTTCGAGAAATTTTTCCGAAAAATTCTCGAGAAATTTTTCTCGTTGATTTCCCGAGAAATGTTTCAAGAATTTTTCGAAAAATTTCTCGAAAAATTTCCGAAAAATCAACGAGAAAAATTTCCGGAAAATTTTTCGAGAAATTCTCGAAAAATTTCGAAAATTATCGATAAAAAACATTTTTGATAAAAAATAATAATAAAGTAGTTCGAACGACACTCCGAAATAACGCAAAGCGCGTTGTTTATCGTATTTCCATTCAAATCATTTTTCGCGATTCCTCGAGAAATTTTTCGAGAAATTTCCGAAAAATTTTTCGAGAAATCAACGAGAAAAATTTCTCGAGAATTTTTCGGAAATTTTTCGAAAAACGCATTTTTCGAGACATCATTTTTCGAAACGACACACTGATTGGCATCCACTGCAGCGGTAGCTCTGTTAATCTTGGAATTGCGGAATTCCGCAAAAAAACTCTGCGATTTTTGGAGTCAAAACTGTGTAAAAGCAGCTAGAAAAAGGAAGCTTTGGTTGGAGAAAGTTTCGTGGAGAAATATGCCAAAATCAGCCAAACCGACTATGTGATTCTGGAGAAGCATCTTGTTCCATGATCCCAAAATCAACACTGCGACTGACGATATTGGGATCTCTCCAATAGTGTGTTTGGAATTGATCGATTGAATCGAATTAAATCGACAATTTTTGAATCGATTCAATCGATTCAACATGATTCGAATCGCGATTGAATCAATTCGATTAAATTCGATAAAATCGAATCAACAAAAATGGTGCAAATGCGCTCTACCGATCAATGCCTTCGGCGGCGGTTTAAATTCGTATTTTTAAACTGTTTTTTTTAGTAAATTGCATTTTTCAAATAAAAAATACGATTTCAAACCGCCGCCGAAGGCATTGATCGGTAGAGCGCATTTGCACTATTTTTGTTGATTCGATTTTATCGAATCGAATCGAACTAAAGCGATTCAAAATCGAATCGAATTGAATCGATTCGATTTGATTCGATTCAAGTCGATTTATTCGCGAAATCGAATCGATTCAAATCGATTTGCCCGTTCAACAAATCGAATCAAAATTGATCGATTTTTGAATCGACACACTACTCTCCAACAAGGCGGAGCGATCTTCAGAATAATCCTGAAGAAGTCTTTACTCCCTTCGTGCCGTAGTGAATGCCGATTCACGTCGCCATCGTACTATCATCGAAGCAAAATTTTAAATCTTCTTAAATTCCACCAGAGCTCATTTTCTCAGCTCTCAAGTGAAACACGCCGGCCGGTTTTAAAGTGCCCTGAGTCAAGCATTTTATACAATACATATAGGAGGAGAGTTACGCGGTAAAACACATGAAAATGAGCCATTAAATCCGGTGTTTTGCTGCTCCTAACATAACACAACACACGACACGAACTCAGAGCTCACAAGTCGAACAAAAAAAACGAAAGGCGGAAGTGTTGAACTGCGTGCAATATCCTCCCACGAAATGATGTTTAATTCAGTTTAGGGCCCAATAAAAATGCATTTTTAATTATCAAAAATGGGGTTATTCATGATGCATTTCTATGCAAAAAATGCCACTTTAATCTTATTCACGATAGCATTTTAATGCAAAAAAATGCATTTTAATTCAGTAATATTTTGAATTAAAATGCAAGGCGGTGTCGGGTATCGCCACCGAGAAAGTCTATGCGCCTTTAATTTATTTTTGGCTTTCAAATAAATAATTTTATTATTTTCTCATCATTGCCATCAGTGTGTCGTTTCGAAAAATTATTTCTCTAAATATGTGTTTTTTGAAAAATTTTCGAAAAATTCTCGAAGAATTTTTCTCGTTGATTTTTCGAAAATTTTCGAGAATTTCTCGAAATATTTTTCGGAAATTTCTCGAAAAATTCTCGAAAAATTCTCGAAGAATTTTTCGAGAGATCACGAAAAATGATTTGAATGGAAATACGATAAACACCGCGCTTTTCGTTATTTCGGAGTGTCGTTCGAACTAGTTTATTATTATTTTTTATCGAAATGTTTTTTTTCGAGAATTTTCGAAAATTTTCGAGAATTTTTCGAAAAAAATTCTCGAAAAATTTCTCGAAATGCTTTCGAAACGACACACTGATTGTCATAGTAATTTTATGCTTTTTCGCCTCCTCATCGTTCATTTTTGGCTGTAAAATATTATTTTTATCAAATTAATTTTAATTTCTTCCGAAAATGTGAATTTTTCGCACATTATGAGTTTTTCTCCAAAAAATTAAGGGCCTCGTAAATCGACACATTAAAGGCGCACAGACTTTCTCGGTGACGATATCCGACACCACCTTGCATTTTAATTGAACATAGTACTGAATTAAAATGCATTTTTTTGCATAAAAATGCATCATGAATAACCCCAAAAAAGCGCAAGAAGAATTGCATTTTTTAAAAATCCCACATTAGTTTTATTATCGCCATAAAAAAGTTCCGACATTTTTTCGAGCCCGCGAAAATCGGGATTTGAATTTAGAGGCTCCGCCCATTTCATCATCAGAGCGAATTTGCTATGCGCGATATATTATTTGAATTTTTATCTTTTCTTCTGAATTTTCAGAATTAAACTGGATTAAAAGAACGAAATTGTATTAATCGTGAATTTTTTACACGTTTCTTCGAATATATCAATTTGCGTCATTTATTTATTTTTTTTTTTCGTTTCTTCTGATAAAAATAAATCGCGCATAGCAAATGCGCTCTGATGATGAAATGGGCGGAGCCTCTAAATTCAAATCCCGATTTTCGCGGGCTCGAAAAAATGTCGGAACTTTTTTACGGCGATAATAGTACTGAATTAAAATGTATTTTTTTGCATTAAAATGCAATCGTGAATAAGATTAAAATGACATTTTTTGCATAAAAATGCATCATGAATAACCCCAAAAAAAGCGCAAGAATAGTTGCATTTTTTTAAAATCCCACATTAGTTTTATATTAAATTCAAAAATCTACATAGTGTGTCTATTTTCCGCCGTAGTCGTTCCTATCATTGTGCTAATGGGGATCACGGATCGAGCGGCAAGCAGTTTCGCTGGATAATCAGCGACAAACTCCATATCAACCGATGGGGCTCCTAAATAGTACGTCGAATTTTGGAGTAACCATAGCTGAGCATCAAGGAGCTCTTGAGCTGCTTTCATTCGTAAACACGAATAGGTCTGAAACAAGGTCTTTCAGAGAGTTGCTCAACCGGGAAATCACTTGATCAATTTCGATTTTCGATAATTTTCCGAACTCTCTTGCTTCGGATAGGCACTCCACTCTCCGAGCCATCGCGGTCATTATTTTGAAGTTCGACTGTTTTGAGAACTGTGAAAATGGCATGCTCATTGTGATTTGTTGATTAATGAGTCCTTTTGTGAGGAACTGAAATTGTGAGCTGAAATTAGAAAGCTCTTTTATGAAGGAAATGTCCTTTTTCAATTTTTAAAAATAAAGAAAAAATCCCATATTTTTTAAAAATTGAATTATATTAGAAAGAAATAGAATTCGTCTGAAACCGTCTTTCAGAGGTTTCAGCGCACTTACCATCAGAGAAGGACGGAATTCCGGATTCCGCCTTCCGCATTCCGGATTCCCCCGTTTTTTTCATTCCGTTTTCCGGATTCCGGATTTAGTGAAAATTTTTTTTCCGTTTTCCGGATTCCGGATTCCGTGAAAAAAATTTTTTTCCGTTTTCCGGATTCCGGATTCCGTGAAAAATGTTTTTTTCCGTTTTCCGGATTCCGGATTCCGAGTTCTCAAAATCCAATTCTGCCCAACTATGAGTTTTAATTCTTTATTCTATTCCGCATTCCGGATTCCGCCGTTTTTTTCATTCCGTTTTCCGGATTCCGGATTCCGTGAAAAATTTTTATTTCCGTTTCCCGGATTCCGGATTCCATGAAAAAAAATGTTTCCGTTTTCCGGATTCCGGATTCCGTGAAAATTTTTTTTCGGATTCCGGATTCCGTGAAAAATGTTTTTTTCCGTTTTCCGGATTCCGGATTCCGAGTTCTCAAAATCCTATTCTGCCCAACTATGAGTTTTAATTCTTTATTCTATTCCGCATTCCGGATTCCGGATTTCGTGAAAAAAAAAATTTTCCGTTTTCCGGATTCCGGATTTCGTGAAAAAAATTTTTTTCCGTTTTCCGGATTCCGGATTCCGAGTTCCCAAAATCAAATTCCGCCCTACTCTTCTTACCATCGCGGTGATTGCTGCTCCCGCGGAATGGCCAGTCAACGTGATTCTGTCTTTATTCCCTCCAAACTTCGCAATTTCTTTTCTGACCCATTTCACTGCTTCCAGTATATCTGTAAAAAACACATCTTCTGCTCGGCAGTTCAAGACGCGGTGGGGTACCGAAGAGACTCAGATTCTGATGCTCCACGTCACCGTTAAAATGACCAAAACCGAATACTCCAAGTCGATAATTAACAGTGACCACAACAATATTTCTGTTCTGACCGACAAAGTTATTGATGAGAATCTCGGGGTCAAACGCAGAAGCGGACTCATACAGATATCCGCCACCATGAATTATGACCGTCACTGCACAGTTCTTCTGGAATTAAAATTGCGGTATTATAACTGTATTTCCCCCCCCCCCCCCACTGGAATGAACCGGAATCGCCCCCCCCCCTTTTTATTTTATTCATCCAAAAATCACGTCGAAACGACTTCATATGCAACCAGTTTCGATGGAGGGTCATCCACGTTGCAGAGACGTGGTTTCTGGTTGGCGATTCTGGAATCGTGGGGGGTGATTCTGGAATCGTGTAGGGCGATTCTGGAATCGTGGGGGGTGATTTTGGAACCGTGGGGAGTGATTCTGGAATCGTGGGGAGTGATTCTGGAATCGTGGGGAGTGATTCTGGAATCGTGGGGAGTGATTCTGGAATCGTGGGGGGCGATTCTGGAATCGTTGGGGGGGGGCAATTCTGAAATCGTGGGGGGTGATTCTGAAATCGTGGGGGGTGATTCTAGAATCGTGGGGGGTGATTCTGGAATCGTGGGGGTTTGCGGGTGTTCAAAAAAGTATATTTTTCACAGCAATTGAGAATAAAGTATTAAAACTCATAGTTGGGCGGAATTGTATTTTGGGAACTCGGAATGCGGAATGCGGAAAACGGAATTTTAACCATTAATGAGGGAATCAAATGATGTAAATGCGCTCTGTTCGCAAAAATTTTTGCGGGAGTTCAAAAAAGTATACTTTTCACAACAATTGAGAATAAAGTATTTAAACCCATAGTTGGGCGGAATTGGATTTTGGGAACTCGGAATCCGGAATCCGGAAAACGGAAAAAAACATTTTTTCACGGAATCTGGAATCCGGAAAACGGAATCCCAAATTTCGCCCTTCTCTGATTGCTAATGCACCGTCCATGCGGGATTCTTAACCCCGATTCCAGTCAGAAGGAGGATGCACAAGGAAAATAGTGAAATACTTAATTTCTTAATTTACAAATTATAATTCTAATAAAATTCATCAATAAAATCAATAAAATGTAATGCCGATTAATGCAATCATTTACACGTCACGTCACGTCCCGCCACGTCGTCATCACGTCCCCCTTTATATAGGCAGAATATCAATATTGCATTCCGAATTATGGTTGTAAGACGCTTCCTCTCAATCACTTTTTTTGTCGGAATCGCCTTTATTGATGCTGCACCTCTGTCCTTCAAAGAAAATCTAGAGCGGCAACAGAACTGCGGTCAATTAAGCCTTCGTAAGTCTCCAAATGGAACCGATCTCGTCGTGGAGAACTCGGAAAATACAGACATTACGCTGAGAAGTTTACCGCGATTTTTGAAGGCTAATGCTTGTTGGGGAATGTACCTGGAAGCTGGAAGCTTGAAATTTTCGAAAAATTAGGTGGAATGTGGAAACAGCCGTGTAATTGTCTTACAGTAACCTTAATTACTGTTTTTCAGCTACGCCAGAAGGTGCAATAAGTGGACTGTCCGAATACAAAAATTCGGCAGATGATGCGTGGCTTCTCACGGTTCGCCCCAAATTTAGTGGTGTTCCGTTTCCAAATACCACTGCGTTTCTCATATCGCCAAGACACGTCATGACGTCAGCGCAAGTGGTGTTGGCATATAACCGAACATGGAGGATGGGTGGAAAAAACATCGAAAACCGCTGCGCTCCTAGCGATAGGACACACGGCAGGTGAGCTTGAGTTGCTCTTGAACTGTGAAAGGATCGGTGGCGCCTTCCCTTTTGCGCCCGTCTGCCTCTCCTTTCTAGTTTCTCCCATTAAGAGCGTTTGCACTTTCGGCGCTATCTTAGTTGGGGGGGGGGGATCCAGTGGTTTTTAGTCATTTTGGATGTTTTTTTTTGGGTGTTTTTTCTGAAAGTGTTATTAGATATACTACAGGGTGCGCCAAAAGTATGGTAACACATGTTTCGCGCAAGCTGGCGGACGCGGGCGCACTTTTCATGCATTGAATTTATTTTCATTATTTTCAGCATGTCTTTATTACTATATTTCCATATTTTCAAGTCTCTATGTTCTTTTTCACAGGTATGGTGGCTGTTTCTGTCCATCGAGGTACCATCGTCGAGATGGCCAAGAGGGGAATGGACCCAAGTAGCATCGGAAAAGCTCTTGGAATCTAACGCACAACGACTTTGAGAACCTTCAAACGTTTTGAGGAGTTGAACACACTCAAGGACCGTCCAAAAAGCGGAAGACCCCGCACTTCGATCACTCCGGAAAGAATCAAGGTCGTCAGAGAACGAGTTCGTCGAAATCCCCACCAAAGCATGCGAAAGTTGAGCACAGAGCTCAGAATCAGTCATTCTTCGATCAGAAGAATTGTAAAAAGAGAGCTCGGGGATGACCGCACATCGTGTTCGAAAAGCTGCGATTCTATCGGAAAGAAACAAGATGGCCTGGATGAAGAAGTGCAAAGATCTCCTTGCTGGCACGCGCCAAATGAACATTTGAGTATTCTGTTCACTGCCGAAAAATTGTTCACTATCGAAGCCGAATTCAACCCCCAGAATCATAGAGTAGAGCACGCTCTACACGGTAGAGCCATCGACAGAGCTTCCCATCCACAGCAAGTAATGGTTTTAGAGCCATTACTTCTGCCGCTCATTTTTGTGGATCCTGGAGTGAAAATCAACAAAAAATATGATTTGGAGGAAATTTTGAAGAAGCATGAGCTTCCATGGACCAATTCCCATTACGGAAACCAGGTTTGGACATTTCAACAGGATTCTGCTCCGGCTCACAAAGCAAAGATCATCCAGGTCTGGTGTTCAGCCAATTTTCCGCGTTTCATAGCCATTTCTGAATGGCCAGCCTCAACCCCAGATCTCAATCCGTTCGACTATTCGATATGGGGAGTTCTTCAATCGAGAGTCCAAGCACGTCCTCATCGCAATTTGGAGTCGTTGAAGAAAAGTTTGGAAGTGGAATGGGCCAAACTATCACCAGAATACCTCCGTGCTACGGTAGAGGCGTTCCCGAAGAGACTCATGGATGTTGTGAGGAAGAAAGGCAACCGCATCGAGCAACTTTGATAATATCATTATTAGAAAGTATTCAATAAACGATTGTTAAATGTTCATGTTGATACGGGTCGTTTTGCGAAAGTTACATCACTTTGAATGTGTTACCATACTTTTGGCGCACCCTGTAGAATAACACTAGAAGTTTTTAGAAAAAAATTTATTCTACGATTTTCAGTAACAACGAAGTTCCGACTCAATATCTTAATACGCTGGAAATTTGGGATCCGGTGAAGCCTCTCAAACTCGAAATAGTGAAGGCAGGCATCTTTTTGAAACATTTAAGAGACAATGTCTGAGGGGGTCGACCACCAGCAGTCACAGTCTAAAAAAGTTGTTTCAATTGATCTGATTTTTTATACAATGGGTACTTGTGATGCCCTAAGTGCAAAACCGTATTCAGAATCAGGCTCTGCCCTCTTCGAGTTGAGATACGGTAGGGGTGCAATCCATGGACACATTTCTTGTAACCCATACTCTGAAGTATAAAGTTCTGATGAGATCTCACTTCCCGTAATATATTTTTTTCCCACAATACGGAAATGAAACAATTTTTTTCTGAAAATTCAATTTTTTGGCCGGAAGGAGAAGAGCTAGAAAAATGTTCTCCACTACAAAAATGCTCCATAAGTGACCGGTTATCGATTCCAGAAAAGAAATCAAGGTTATCTCGAAAAAGAAAAAAAAAATTTTTCGACACACGCCTACCGTATCTCTACTCGAAGGGGGCGGAGTCTAATTCTGAATACGGTTTTGTAATTAGGGCATCACCAGTACCCATTGTATAAAAAATCAGACCAATTGAAACAACTTTTTTAGACTGTGACTGCTGGTGGTCGACCCCCTCAGACATTGTCTCTTAAAACCTTCCGCACGTTTACTTGGATGTCCAGTAATTTCGAAAAGTCTTCGCGACTTCAGAGTGCTTTCTTAAAACTGATTTCCAAGAAAACCTCAAAATTGTGGAATTGTTTTGCAGTGATATACAAAATGAATGAAATTTTCAGGGTCGACTGTTTTACTTATGTAATGATAACTACTACTATGTCCCATTACTTCTGGAAATTTCGCAGACAACAAGGAAATATCCATGTTTCATTGACGGTATGCGGAATATTCGGTTACACAGATTCACGGAGAGACATCATTTTCAGAGGAGTTTACCGCAACTACCCATGTAGGCCTCTGGGCACACTCTTATGGAATCGCATGGGGTCAAAGCTTGGTGCATCGTCAAGTTCAGGTGACGAGGCTGACGTAGAATTACGGGAAGGGGTGGGAGGTGGGCTTACGTACGGCTTGAAGATTTCTAAATGACCTTATTGCGAAACTCATCACTTCATATTTCAGGTCTATGATGATTTCAGCATGTTCTATGTCACAAGTAACAGTTATAAAGAAGGAGGAGATAATCGAGGTGGTCCATTGGTACACATAACAAAAGAGGGCAAGCCTACTGTCATTGGAGTAAAAGAATCTCGTATGAGAGCAAATAAAGACTCAATTATAATACATTCAATTACGTTTTTTTAAAGAACATCCAAACTACCGTGACGGAGCATTGTACCATTTCAACCTAGGCAAATTCGAAACGGAGATTTGCGATTATACGGGCGTCTGCTGGAGATATCCCACCCGGTCAACGCCTTCAGAAGAAAATCAAACGAAGATACTCATAACAACGCCTTCAGAAACCATCGTCGTCACTTCACGTGGAAAACAGACGAAGCGCACCACTTTGAACCCAGATAATTTCAACGAGATTACGACTGATGAGGAGAAGAATGTGGATCACCAAATACCACCAGATAGAGCTATGGAAGAGCTAGATAAAGGCAGCAATGATATATTTGTCAGTTCGGAATTCAATTATGCGAACAATCGGAAATTTGTGTTACTAGAAATTATGAGTTTTTTGTTTCTATTTCATATAAAATTAATTTCTTAATTTATTACTCTTGGAAAACGAAACGAACAATATGATCATTCGAATAAAGAATTCCAGATTTTTCGGAAAGTTCTGTACGCTTTTTAAAACAATCTCCGGTATTATAACTGCATTTCCCCCCACAAACCTCGGTATTACCACCCACTGGAATGAACCGGAATCGCCCCCCCCCCCTTTTATTTTATTCATCCAAAAATCACTTCGAAACGACCTCATATGCAATCAGTTTCGATGGAGGGTCACAAATTATTCCCCCGACGATTCTGGAATCGTGGGGGGGTGATTCTGGAATCGTGGGGGGTGATTCTGGAATCGTGGTGAGTGATTCTTGAATCGTGGTGAGTGATTATGGAGTCGTGGGGGGTGATTCGGGAATCGTGGGGAGTGATTCTTGAATCGTGGTGGGTGATTCTGGAATCGTGGGTGGTGATTCTGGAATCGTGGTGAGCGATTCTGAAATCGTGGGGGGCGATTCTGAAATCGTGGGGGGCGATTCTGAAATCTGTGGGGGGGGGGGGGGGGCGATAGAGTGTGGGGGGCGATTCTGTGAAATTACCAAAATTGCTAATTGAATCATTCAAAAGACCATGTGAACTCACATTTTCCATGCAATAAGCGTTGGTAAATAAGTTGAGATGAAGGCAATCTTCTGAAATTGGACCGCCCACTTGGTTTTTGTAGGTTTTTCTGAAAAATAGTGAAATCTCGAGCTTCAATTGCAGAAAATGAAAGCTATAATCTCACCTCGAATCGCTCATACACGCTGGTTTGTACGCCTTCGTCTCCAGGATTCCATCCCATCGAACTGGTGGGCGAGGCTTTCGAAATCGAAGATCACCAAGTGGAGGTTCTACGTATGGAATACCAAAGAATACAATAGCAGATTGGTTTCCGAACGGCGAATAGGTGGCGTTTAGAATTCTCCCTTCGATTTTACCGTCTCTGAATCGGCAAGATGCAGCGAAGCCAGTAGAAAGAGATACACTTACGAAATCTGAACAACGAATGAGATCGTTGGCGGTATTAAACAGGCGGTCAGGAGTATTTTTGACCACATTTTCAATAAAATATTATAGTAAAACTAAGATTGTGCCATTGAGCATTGAGCATAGAGAACGCAGGCGCGCTCTTATCAGTTTCAGAGAAAACAGTACTAACTTTTGATGGATAAAATAGAGAGCAATTGGAGAGAGAGCGCTGAGAAAAAGTGAAAAGTAATTGTGCACTTCACACGTTTTTAGAGCTTGTTGGAAACCGTTAGTTTCGCCAAAATTTTCTTTTTTTTTCTTGATTGCAATCAATTTTTTAACACTTATTTATGCTGAAAGCAAGGCTGAAAAAATGCGAATTATTATAGGAGCTCATAGCCTTGAAGACGTCGGTGCCGATGCTCCATTATGGAAATAGAGATATAGACAATACTAGCAAGAAAGGATAGAGCAAGCATTGCTGAAAATATGTCTGAAAAACGATAAAATAGGAAGGAAACTTTGCTTTAAACTTTAAACTAAACGCACTTATTGTTTCACTGCGTCCCTTCTCCACGTCATCTACTTGAATTGTTACAGATTTCCAATGTGAGTCATTGTACAGACCTCTGGCAGGCTCCACTTTTCCTCTGGATTTCAGTTCTTCCAGATAGGCGTTCTCCTCGAAAAACAACTTATCCATTTGTTGTAATGTTTTATCAAAATCTGCCGATTTTCTCGAAAAGAAGGAATTAGTCGGGACAGCGAAATTCGAGACAGCAAAAGTGTCAAGTGATGGCGACCAGTGCTCGTGAAACGACTTTCGACCAGCCGTGCTGAAAAATCGAGAGCATTCTAATATAATAATTTTTTAAATGGAGCAACCTCCAAAACTGATATGCTTCTCTGTAATAGTTTTCACTCATTCCAGGCATTGTAAGGTTTTCGTCGAAATTGATCACAAAATGCTCTTTTCTTTCAGGCGTGTACTCTAGCCATGGCTGCTCTTTGGATAATGTAGGATTGCCGAAATTCACAAAATTGGCGAAAATTCCGCTGTAAATACGTTCAATGGCGTAGTCTTTGAGAGTGAAAACTCCGCGGTGGCTTCCGAAGACGTAAATCAAATCTTCAGAATGATTGGGAGAAGGACTCTCTAAATAATTTAAAAATGCAGTATTGGACTCTCCGTATGCATAACTGAAAAGAAGAATTCAAATTGATGAAGCGCTGAAACTACTCAGCAAAGCTCCACAAGTCTACGCCAAACTTTGAAGGTTCACAAAAACGTACAAAAACGTTAAGACAAGTTGTTCCCCAGGCTTGTGGGAGTCTTGTGCTCTTGTGCTTTTGAGGAGTTTTGCTGGGAATCTCCCAGAGTAGGGCGGAATTGGATTTTGGAAACTCGGAATCCGGAAAACGGAAAACGGAAAAAATTGTTTTCACGGAATCTGGAATCCGGAATCCGGAATTCCGCCCTTCTCTGGTATCTCCTATCCGTAGTTCACCTGTACATGTACACTTTTGCATTCCCTCTGCGGTGCGCGTTCGCCACTTTGATAGCGGGTACGTAGAAATCCATATCATCTGATAGAAATTGAGCATTTGAGCCAGCTCTATAGAAATTCTGACACTTCTCGGCAAACATTAGAGATTCGGAGTACAGCTGATAGCCAATATGCTCGCAAATATTCCTGAGTAACTCTCCTTTTTTATCGACATTTTTCGCATCTGTTATGTATCTGCAAAAACAATTTCTGAATCCTCTGAATCCTCTTGAATCTCAGAAAAACGCTTCGAAACAGAACTGCTCGGAGCAAAGGAGAACTAAAATTGCTTACGTGGAATCCCTAATCTCTCCTATCACTGTTCCAATTATAGTGTTTATTGGAAAAACGCGTTTGGAGGTAATTGTTTTATCAAAATAATCGGTTATAAATTTTCCATCTACTGATGGAGCTCCCAAATAAAACGTGCTGTTTTGAAGTATCCACAATTGAGCATCGAGAAGCTCTTGAGCTGTTTTCTCTCGCAGACAGGAGAATACCTAAAGGCAAAGCATTTATGGAATGAAATTCGACAGAAATCTAGCGTACCTGCTCGATTAAAACTGTCGGTAACTTCTTTCCGAATCCTATTTTCTTCGGAAGACACCCAACTCTCTGTGATATCGCAGCCATTGCTTTGTAATTCAACTGTTTCGACATGTGAGTGATTGAAGCACTCATCAGAATTTGTTGGTGTACGAGTCCCTTTGAGAGCGGCGAGTTGGTTACCTTAAAATATGCAAGTTTAGCAAACTGGCTTTTGTCGGACTAACGGCCACAATGAGAGTGGCTCCGGCGGAATGTCCAGCGAGTGTGATCCTCCCTTTATTTCCTCCGAACACTTCGATTTCTCTTCTAACCCATTTCATTGCTTCAAGTATATCTGAAACTGGCTGTATTTCTCACTTGTTTGCTGGTTAATTTTTAAACCAAAAAGTGCGACATTGGTGTCTCCTCCGTCTCCATTCAAATGCCCGAATCCAAAAATTCCTAGGCGATAACTGACGGAAACCACCACTATATTTCTGTCTTGTCCGACAAAATTATTGATTAGAATTTCAGGCTTGAATGCTGATCCGGATCCGTATACGTATGCACCACCATGAATTATAACCATTACTGCACAATTTTTCTGAAAGACAAATAATAAATCATTTTCATATACAGGGTGGCTGAAAAGTATTGAGACACTTGTTATGATGGCTTTGTTGAACAAATAAATTTGGTTCTTTTGTTGAAACTCTATTTTTGAAAATACAGCAAAAAACAAGTGTCTCAATACTTTTCAGCCACCCTGTATCGCTGAATTCCAATTGAAAGCCGTCTATAGATAGTACTGAAGGATAGCAAAACCTCACATTTTCCAAACAGTGTCGGTTGGTGAAGACATTGACGTAAAGACAATCTTCTGAAACTTCTCCGTTTTCCCCATTTTTATAGGATCTTCTGGCAAAAAAAAGGGAAATTTTAAGGAAGAATCTGTAAAAAAAAGGACAATAAACTCACTTCGGATCACTCATGCATGGTGGCCTATAGCGTTTTGTCTCTAAAATTCCTTTCCATCGAACTGGTGGCCGTGTCTTTCGAAATCGGAGCTCACCGACTGGAGGTTGAGCATAGGGTATACCAAAGAATACAATTGCTGCTTGATGTCCGTATGGGGAGTATGTAGCGTTTAGAGAATTTCCTTCGATTTCGCCAGTTCTGAAAAAAATTGTCAGGACTGCTTTTGATTATATATGGAAGCTCACGATAGCTGAACTCTCGTTGAACTTCCCAGCCGTAGTAAAAATTCAAATAGAAGCACTTTGCGTAGCATTCCCCCAGTCAACAATCCGCAAAACTGCTGGACGGCAATGCTTTTTATCAGTATTTTTGCAAATTGTTTATATTAAACATATGATAACGGGCACAGAGCAGCAACTAACATCGTAGAGTGCTCCACAAAAGTATAACCTCACACTAATTTTTTTTCATTTTTAAAATTTTTTAAAGCTTATTTTTTTTAAAGAATTTTGAATAAGTTTGATTTATGAAAATATAGGTAATTTTCTGTTTCAAAAAATACCAATGGCAGCGCAGAAAACCTTTTTTTTTGAAGCAACATGTTTCTGGCTCCAGCATGGTTCGGATGGCTCAATAAATTGAAGCGCCGCCAAGTTTTATAAGTGGTTGCGCTGCTAAAACGGAAAAATTTAACTGCGCAAAAAATAACTGTTATCTGAGCCTTTAAACTTTATCGAAATGAAACATACCTTTCCACGACGGAAAGAAGAAATGGCAGCCCAATCCATGGCTCGTTCTCCTCGAAGTTGCGACGAGAGTATCGAATTTTGTCCTTTGGTATGTCGTACCAATATCTGCGAAATCCATCCGAACTATTCATCTTTCTTTTCACCACTGAACGCTATCTGGAGGCATTTTAGCAGGGATCTTACCCATCACAAGAGGTGTACGCCAGGGTGATCCCATATAAGTCAGGTTTTTGATGGTTTTTGCCAAACTTCCAGCATTTTTCATAATGCTTCTTGCTGAGATTTGGAGTTTTCCGTACCTTTTCATAAGCGTGCTCTCTGAGATAACTCTTCGAACAGTCTCGGGAGACACTTTCAAGTTGAGCTCCGCCTTTATTTTTGAATACGAAGCCATGCTATCGATCGTTTTATAGATTATCATTCATTTTTCACGGGTTTTGAGGATTGAAAAATGTCCAGATTTTTTTGTTTCCACAGTTGGTGCGGTCCTTGCCAAATTTATCGGACTTTTGCCCAAGTCCCGAGCGATTTGTTTAGTTTGAGCGGTCTTGGTAAAATTTCGCGTTAATGTGACTTCTTTCGGAGGCAGTAAGGTGTGAACATTTCGACATTATTTCACTTAATGATAGTAGCGAGCTCATACTTTTATGGAGTTCAATATAGCGTGTTTGGAACAGAGAGACTACCAACTGACTTTTAAAATAAGCAATATTTAAAGTTCTGGAATTCAGACAAATATATAAAAAGAGATAACTTTTATTCTTGCTACAAAAATTCGTGAATACAGCTACTTTAAACGTTCATAGCGTTCACGAGACCCAATGTGCGACGAAAAATGAGAAGCTGAGACGTAGAGGAGGATTGCAAGCAGAATTCCGGCAAATATAATGAGAATTGTATCTGTAAAGGCGAGCATTCATACTCAGGTAATTTTTGGCACAGGTTGGGGCGCGGTTGCCGGTGCTACGCAGTAAGCGTTCACGTTGAAAAAGCTTACCGCGTAGCACCGGCAACCGCGCCCCAACATGGGGCACATGTGCCAAAAATTACCTGAGTAGTTTAATTTTCAGATTATTATCTCTGTTCTATATCTATTTTGAAGGAGAAAATTCGTTATTGAAACATAGGAGTAAGAATGAAACGTAGAAGGATCTAAAATATTCTATCTTTTCCAATCAATATTTTTTTGGCCCGTTTCGGCCCGTTTTTGCAAAAATAGTAATTGTGATTTTCCAGACTTTTAAAATTCTATCTTCTAATTTTCAGACACTCACTCGTTCCGGTTTCGTCATTTTCTGTATTAATTCGGGTTGACCCGACTTTCATTGTGCGTTCTATGGTTCTTTTCCCATAGCCATGCTTCTTCATTGTGTTGCTCTTCTTCAGCTCCTCCAACATCCTCTCTGCCTTTAATTCAATTAAAAAGTTTTCCCTTTCTTTGTACAACTCGTCGCACATCTCTAAAGATTTTTCAGCGTCTTGGGACGCTCGGTTCATATGGGAAACAATTGGGTCGATTAGATTTGAGGAAATAAATCCATCAAGCGACGGAGACCAATGCTCTCGGAACGACCTCATTCCAGCTGAGCTGAAAAATAAAAAGATGCACAATGCATATGTATAGCGATTTTGCAAGTATGCTAACCTCCAGAACTCAAATGCCTCTCCGTAATAATTGCTCTTCATTCCAGGCATCGTGAATTTCTCGTCAAAGTCTACCAAAAAGTATTCACGTTTTTCAGGCGTGTACTGCAGCCATGGTTGATTTTCAGATAGAGTTGGTCTACCGAAATTCACAAAATTTGCGAAAAATCCACTATAGATGCTTTCGATAACATAATCTTTTGAAGTAAAAGGTCCTCGATGAGTTCCAAAAACGTAGATCAAATCTTCGGAATGATGAGGTGAAGACACATCCATATATTTCTTAAAAGCCGGTCCAGCACCGCTGTAGGCATAACTGCAAATTCACTAATTGGGGCTCCTGACGAAGTAACTGCACACAAGTTACCTACCTGTACACAAACACCTTTGTATTATTGCTCGAATGCGCATTTGCCAGAGTAACAGTTTTTGAATAAAATTCCATGTCATCAGTCAAGGAATTCGCTGCGGAATCATCTTTGTACCAGTTCACACATTTTTCGGTAAACACTTCTGGTTTTGAATAAAGCTCGTAGCCAATGTGCTCGCAAAGATTTGTCAATAGGAATCCTTTTTTACCCGCATTCTTTGGCTCATTAATGTATCTGGAAGCATTTAAAGTTAGAGAGAAACGAGAAAGTAAATATCTGCAACTAACTTCGCGTCTTGCATTTCCTTAGTAGTCGTTCCAATCAGAGTGTTCACGGGAAAAATTGATGCATAGACGTTTTCTGGATAATCGACAATAAACTCTCCATCGACATGAGGAGCGGTTAAGTAATATGTGGAGTTTTCGAGCATCCATAATTGAGCATCAAGCAGTTCTTGAGCAGACTTTGTTCTTAAGCAGGAATACGTCTGAAATTTCATATTGTTTACTTTCCGGTTTCTAGTTTTTTCGTAATTTTTTATAATTTTTTAAATAGGAATTGTAACACGGTGAAAGGAAAGCTGCCGCTATTAGCTTAAAAATTAAATTTCCAATATTTAATAATAATAATAATAATAATTCTATAGCGTCGCAGTTAGATTGTATGCCTCGAACTTAACGCAATTTATTAATCACTAGTGTGCGAAGTCGACACGATTTTGGACGATTTTCGGCTTGACAGTCGCGATGACTTTGTCGGCCGAAAGCCGAGTCGACTTGACAGATCGATCGAAAAAGTCGACTTTGGGTCAAGTCGACCGCGTTCGACCGCGACTCGATCGACCGCGATCGAGTTGACAAAAAGACGACTCGATTTGCGATGCAAATGTGCTCTATTGAACATATTTTTGGAGGAGACTCAAATTCGGTTTTTTTTTCGCAAATAATAATTTTTAATGCTTTTTTATCATTTTAATCACTTTTTTTTCAATTTTTCATCTAATTTCGATTCGATTTAAATTCTAAGCCAGTAAAAAAATTTAAAAAAAAAAGAGAATTGCGGACAGTATCTCGAGAATTCATTAATAATCACCTTCTATTTTTTAATCTTTTTTTCTATGATAATATTCGCTTTCAATTCACCTTTTCTATTTCTTGTTTTGATAACTTTTGGAATCCTTTCAGTTTTGACAGACAGTTGACTCTCTGTGCCATGACCGTTCTAAATTTAAAATTCATTTTCCTTGACACGATTGTCACCGGTCCACTCATTACGATTTGCTGATGAATTAATCCCTTTGTGAGAGGAGAAAGTGTTAACTGAAAAATAAGCACTTGCTGCTTCTACCTGATTAATTTGACTTCATTGTCAAGTATGAAAGCTTTGAGCATACCACCGCTGTTATCGCACCTCCTGCGGAGTGTCCGGCTAGTGTAATTCTGTCCTTGTTTCCTCCAAAGTTATGTATTTCTTTTCTGACCCACTTAACACCTTCCAGTATATCTGAAATATCTTTAAATCTTACGACATTATTGTCACCTTTATCGATACCAAAAAGCGCTACATTCGTGTCTCCTTCATCACCGTTGAAATGTCCGATGCCAAAAACTCCGAGACGATAATTGAGAGAAACTAGGACGATATTTCTTCCTTGTCCCACAAAATTATTAATCAGAATCTCCGGATTGAAAGCTGATGCGGATTCAAAAGCGAACATTCCACCGTGAATAGCTATCATCACTGCGCAGTTTTTCTAGAAAGAGGAAACTAGTCTTTGAACTGTCTGAAATTAAATAAAAACTCACAACTTCCATGCAATATCGATTAGTGAATACATTTGCATATAGACAGTCTTCCGAGATAGGGCCACCTTCGTCATTTTTGTAAGTTTTTCTGAAAACATTGTTTTTGAAGTTATAGACCCAGAGCACTATGGCTATTCTCATTTGTTCCCTTCATTGCTATTAGAGTGGTGTTAAACATTCCAATAATAGTTATAGTTTTACAAAGCTTTTTTGAAAGTTCCCTTTTAACGCTTAATTTGAAAAAGTGCTTAATTATCATCATAAAATTACAGAAAATTACAAATGTGCCGACACACGGACACACGGAATAAATTTGTATATCTATACGACCACCCTATATTTTGGGCGCACAGAAAAAACTGGAAGAGAAATCAAAAAACGGTCAACTCCGTTCGATTCACAATCAAAAATATCCCCGAGAGACAAAGTTTCATATTTTTATCATTTTTCTTAACCGCGTACCATCCGAAAAACCAATATGCAAACGGCCATTATCTATACGACTACCTCCCTTTGTCTGAACTTTTCGAATGACATTTTTCTGTTCTTTTTTGCTGTTTTTACTCAAGTTTATTATGTTCTATTTGTTTTTGTTTTTTATTTGAATGCTTTAAAAAAATGTTAATTCGGTTTTTCCGGATGCTCATTTTCCCGGATGCCGGGCCGCTTCATATTGGTTTTTCGGATGGTACGCGGTCAAGAAAAATGATAAAAATATGAAACTTTGTCTCTCGCGGTTATTTTTGATTGTGAATCGAATGGCGTTGACAGTTTTTTGATATCTCTTCCAGTTTTTTTCTGTGCGCCCAAAATATAGGGTGGTCGTATAGATATTGACCGCACTGTATATCTACGTATGTTCTTTTAATTATGGCTATGATTTCAAGTTTTTCACGGAATGTTCTGTAAGAAATTAGAGGATTTTTTTGTCGAACCAATTTATTTATGCCTAAAGAAATTCCAATTTGCCTGAATTTTACATACTGCTCAGGCCGGGATTGGTTGTTTGACAGAGTTGTTTGTCATTGAAATACATACATTTCCAATTATTTGAGGAATAAAATACTTTGCGTAATAAGAAATAAGGTTCCCTTGAATAATGAATAAAGTTCTCCTCTCTATTGTACTATACTGAACCATACCGACAATTTTTAAGAGCAAATTTTCCAGTTTTAGTCGCTATCAGTGTATTGCTATCACAGCAAAAATCTGCAAGTCTAGCACAAGTGTAGGTCAAACTTTGAAGGTTCAAAAGTATAGATCACGTTTTACAGTTTATGACCACAAGTTTTACCAAAAATTAGTGGAGAGATTTGCTGAGATTGGCTGATTTTTCAAAGCTTTTTTAAATCTGCATTTTACTCCTCAAATACCTGATTTATTGATTTATTTGTCAAAATCAAATTTGGCAGAATAAATGTAAAGAAAACTTGCTTTGCGTTGCTCATACACGCTGGTTTGTACGCCTTCGTCTCCAGGATTCCATCCCATCGAACTGATGGCCGCGGTTTCCGAAAACGAAGATCACCAAGTGGAGGCTCTACATATGGAATACCAAAGAATACAATAGCAGATTGGTTTCCGAATGGCGAATATGTAGAATTCAAGAGCTTCCCTTCTATGATTCCGGATCTGTAAAACTTACAGTTTATGCCCTCCGTTTTTTGTTTGGCTTGAAGAAATGAACTATGTGGAATCTATTGTTATTTAAAAGAGAATTATACTTTCCGAATAATAAATTTAGTATGCCTTCGGAGTGCGCCGAAATGCAAGGTTTGGTTATTATTTATTTTTTTTTGAAATTCCGCGGAATCAATATTTTCCGCAACTCACTGCCTAATGGGGGACGTGGAAGTTCAAACGCCGAGTTTTCAGAGAATAAAGCTCAAAATACACTCTAACGTATATTAAATTATTAAAACTATTTCTACACTGAACATCTGTATCTTTTCAGAATTCCAACTTACGATAACTGAACTCTCGTCGAAACTGTCAGCTGCACTAGAGCATAAAATATACTAAAAAAGAATTTCATTACAAGAAATGAAGTAAAGATAGTAAGTGTACAAGAAGTCTGCCACAAGTCGAATAGAAAATAACAAGTATAATGTTATCGATACTATCGCTGTTTATGTTGATTGCACATAAACGATAAGAGCGGAGACACTGTATGTTATGTAAAAGTATGGTTCGCTCATGGAAATCCAGATACCATGCATAATTTGAAGCGTTTGATCACTATAATGAATTCATTGAATAACAAATAACAATCAAGAATCAGGAAGAAAACATTAAACATGGAAGAATAATAATAATGAGAATTTGAAGGCCGACAAGAACGATGTGAGTTCGAGGAAGTGTTGGAAGCGAACAAAATGCATTGCAGCATAAATAATATCAATATTCGGGAAACCAATGGAAATAATTTATTGAAATCCTGACGCCGGGCCATCCATTGAAAACTGTAAACGACTTCAAGTCGAGAAGTGCATCAGCTGCGGTCCTATTCATATCTATTATTAACTAATAAGCGAAAAAAAAATTCAAAAAAAATTGCTCATCGTTGAATCGCAGTTGTCGCGGCACGAGTAAGCGCCACGCGTGATATTTTAACAATGACAACAAACATTTTCAGAAAAAAATTGCAAAAACCTCCAAAAATTACTAAAAACCATTGACCCCTCTCAACTACCATAGCGCCAGTTTGAGTGACCGTGGATGATTTTCCGCCGTTTTCATTTAGTAAGGTTGAGCGAACTAAGAAATTCTCTTTATAATCTAAATTAATGCTTCCCTTTTTTAATATTTTTTTTTGTTAAAAAGTGCTTCAATGCTGAAATTCGTTTTACATGTGATGTAAGGACATTCCAATTGATATATCATCGAAATTTTGGCTTTTAGCGTTGTTAAAACAGTTTTGTAGATTTTGGGTGTACCGTTCTACACTATCCCTAGTACCCTGCAACCTCTTAAGTTTATGGTTTCGAAGCGCTCGGATGGTCATGACTCCATCCCGAATATCAAAGTAAAAGACCCACGATCTTTTGAGTTATTCAATAAAACGTCTTGGACAGAGTCACATACAGACAGAACTATTCGCTTAATAATAAGTAGATTATTTTGCAAAATCTTTTTTTGTTATTAATTCGAAATTCCATCTCTATCAAGCTTATATATTATCGCCGTAAAAAAGTTCCGACATTTTTTTGAGCCCGCGAAAACCGGGATTTGAATTTAGAGGCTCCTTATTTTTTCTTCTGAATTTTCAGAATTAAACTGGATTAAAAGAACGAAATTGTATTAATTGTGAATTTTTTTACACGTTTCTTCGAATGTTTAAATATATCAATTTGCGTCATTTATTTTTTTTTTCGTTTCTTCTGATAAAAATATATCGCGCATAGCAAATGCGCTGATGAAATGGGTGGAGCCTCTGAATTCAAATCCCGTACAGAGAAATACAGAGAAAGAGAGACAGTGGGAGAAAGTGAGAAAAAGAAGAGAAATAGAGAGACAGACAAAAAATTTGACGAAGATCGAGATGAAGAGAGGTGAAGGTATTCAAGAAACTCCAAGAAATGGAACGAAATATAGAAAACTAGCATAAAACGCAGATTTATGAAATCAGAAGTTCCACTTCGATGCGAAAAAAATCCGAAGGGTGGTTCTTTGTCTAGAAGAACCCATTTTTTAAACTGTAAAATCAAAAGCTAAGAATTTCAGAAAAAGAAAAATAATAACTGAAATTACGAATTTCAGCATTGAAGCACTTTTTAACTATTGTAAAGGCGCACTCGCCGTTTTGGCTTTGATATCTCGCCACGCGATGACGGGACTGTAGTTTGTTCCCACACATTCTTTCGAATTGTATGTTTACAATTGATTTTGTGCTCCTAGATTTATTTTTCTAAACTTTCATATTTTAATTTTTTCTTTACTTAAAAACCAGCGGAAAGTTCGCGGCTACGCCGCGACTTCCACTGGCTTCCACTGGCTTTCGTTCAGAAAGAATTGTAGTCGTTCTGTTTTTTTACTTGTTAGTAAAACAATTTTTTAGCAGATCGTCAAAAACCAAATAAAATCCACATCCCGTGCTGTATCCCAAGTACTCTGCGACCTCCTAAATAAATGAATGTGAAGCGCTCGGGTGGTCATGACTAAATCCCGAAAATCAAAGTAAAAGACCCACGATCTTTTGAGTTATTCAATGAAACGTCTTGGACAGAGTAACAGACAGACAGAACTATTCGCTTAATAATAAGTAGATAGTGATGTTCCCGAAAAGTTGGAAAACAATGTCCATAAAAATTGTAGTTTTAATGATATCAAGCTGATTTTTTACATGTGATACACGGACATGCCAATTGATATATCAGCAAAATTTTGGCTTTTTTTATAGATTTTCAGACAGTTTTGTACAATTTGGGTGTACGGTTCTACAGTATCCCTAGTACCCTGCGACCTCCTAGATATATGGTTTCGAAGCGCTCGGGTGGTCATGACTCCATCCCGAATATCAAAGTAAAAGACCCACGATCTTTTGAGTTATTCAATGAAACGTCTTGGACAGAGTCACGGACAGACAGAACTATTCGCTTAATAATAAGTAGATAAACGATTTAATTACTTAAGTTTGAGTGACCGTAAATGATTTTCCGACGTTTTCATTTAGTAATGTAGAGCGAACTAAGAAATTCCCCTTATAATAAAAATGAATGCTTCCTTTTTTTTAATATTTTTTTGTTAAAAAGTGCTTCAATGCTGAAAGTCGTAGTTTTAGTTTTTTTTAGTTAAAAAAATAAAAGGATTCTTCGGGACAAAAAATGATTTGTCGGATTTTTTATACATCGAAGTGGAACTCTTAACTTCATAAATCTCCATTTTATACTAGTTTTACGCATTTTGTTCTATTTCTTGTCATTTTCTGAATACCCTCACCTCTCTTCATCTCGATCTTTGTCAAATTTTTTTGTGTCTCTCTGTCTATTTCTCTTCCTTTTCTCACTTTCTCTCCCTGTCTCTCTTTCTCTGCCAGACTTACTATATATATACAGTTTCGTAAACATCCAGCCAATTTTCGAGCATTTCACTAAGGCCAACATTTTTATTCGTTTTTTTAAATACTTTTTTCTTAAATTGCAATAAGTAGATGAAAACTGTTCTCATATAATTCGTATTTATTTCAGAAAATGTCTACCCCACCATCTCTTTGTAATCTGCCGGATGCGGTGATAAGAAATATTTTCAATAGAGTTGGATTCAGAACTATGTAAGTTGATCGAATGTTTCGAGTCATTATTAAAAATGATTTTTGAAAATTCGGTTATAAAGTTCTATCAATCTTTGACCGGCGCTATGGTAGTTGGGGGGGGTCAATGGTTTTTAGTCAATTTTAGAGCTTTTTTCTTGATTTTTTTTTTCTGAAAATGTTATTGGATATACTCGAATAACACTAGTAATTTTTAGAACAGACTACAAAAATACGCACAGAAAAGAAAATGACTAGGCGACTGGATATTTCTTGGCGATTCCGGCCCATAACTCGTAAAATTTCGCTTTATCATGATATTTGAAATGCCACAGCGCCTCAAAGTAATGATCATCCCATAAATCGCCTTTGAGGCCACACTTTGGCTTAATTTTTGGCATTAAGCTCCACAGAGATTCAATTTTCTGGGTATGGTGACCAGTGACGGGGATTTACAAAGTTGAACTAATGATTCATCAAGCCTAAGCGGCAAGCACGCTTATTGCACTCAAACTTCATTTTCTTCAAATCACCTGCAAGATCCCATTTGCAACAAATAAGTCCATTATAATGTCTGTTCATTCCAATAATAATTCTAAAACATACTAACCTCTTCTGCCTTTCTGCCTTGTTATTTTTCTTGCATCCTGGCAAGAAAGACATGGGTTCATTTTCCACAAAAGACCCTTTTCAGCAAGGTACGAGTCGAATTCTTCAGACGACATTCTCGCGACACTGGACCATCCGTTGAAAATTGTAAACGACTTCGAGTCGAGAAGTGCATCAGCTGTGGTCCTATTCATATCTATTATTATGATTAATTAATAAGCGAAAAAAAAATCTAAAAAAATTGCAAAAATTGCTCATCATTGAAGCGCGCCACGCTTTAAAAAAAAAGTGGAATCGTAGTTTTCGTGCCAAGAGTAAGCGTCATGCGTGAAAAAAACAACTTACAAATATTTTAGCAATAGCAACAAACATGTTCAGAAAAAAAAATTGCAAAAACCTCCAAAAATGACAAAAAAAACAATGACCCCCCCCCCTCAACTACCATAGCGCCCTTTGACCAAAAGATGGCCAACAGTGCCCGAGCAGGCATTTTCTAAATTTCATCAATCACCTCAATTACTAATTTCCAGTCAAAATCTGCGAAAAGTGTGCCATGATCTCCGAATCCGCATTGACGACATCAAGCCGGAAGGAGATTTGTCAGATGTTCGTATTTATGTAGCCCATAGTAAAATTTATCTCATATACCGATCGCCTTTCGATAACATATTTGATTCGACATTTCGTTATAAAATAGCATACATGAAAACTGATGCGAGTGAGATGTGCACAGTCGCATACTATTGTAAAGAGAGGATGGTGAACGTTGATTATATGGAACTCGCATTACGAGATTTAATGTTAATTCTCAAATTTCAAAAGAAAAGTATAGAGACAATATCGTTCAAAAATGGAACTGAATATTTCGATAATTTCCTGCAATTTTTGGAGACTTTGAAGAGTTTTCTGGCTTTAGAAAATCGACTTTTGAAGGTGGACAACGTTCATATTAATTTGGCTGATCAGAAATCAGTGATAACAGCTTTATCACTGATAGATCCTCGATCAATTAAGTGGATATGTTTGGGAAATTTGAATGCAGAAATTCAGCCGATGGAATTCCCTAAAATAATGGAGATGGAGCATTGGAAAACCGCCAAACACTTCAAATCCGATTTCTTATTCACTGACGTCTCTGTCCGGAATTTCCGTCATTTTTCCAATTTCTTTGTGTCACTTCAGTCAATTTCAGCGGAAGAAATGTTCGATTTGAAAAAGGTTTGTTTTCCATCTTTGGGCAAAGCAAGCAGTGAATACAAGATAAGAAAAATGGCCTAGAGATTCTAATAATGAAAAATCTAGTTCCCATGGTTATTCGGTGATTTCAAATGCGTTTACCCATAGCTATTTCAATATGTGGTTCTCTCCAAGTTTCCGGGATCTATGCTTTCAAGTTTTCAATTTCTAGACCATAACTTTTCTCATAGTTTATCGAATTTTTCAACCACTTGGATTACAACTATTTTTTTTTTAGAATTTCCAAAATTCTACTGAAGCGGAGGACTACACGATCTTTTATAACACCTTTGTGGACAGAGAGCAAGTTTTCGAGAAAATGGGACCAACCCTAATGACGGATTCTGACGATTTCGAGTGTTTTTTCCGAATGTCGACCTCTGACGATTATGTACTACGGATTGGACTAAATGACTTATTCAGATCAATCCAATTTTCACGAAATGCGATGGCCCTTGTTCCAGAACATGCTGTGATTCAAAACTAATGTAACTGGTGGCTGCACTAGCTCCTTCGTGGTGAGCGTGGATGATGTTCTGATGTGCCTTAAGCTTGTGCACTTAAGCTTGTGCAAATTACTACCAATTTTCATTTAGTAAGGTAGAGCGAACTAAGGAATTCCCTTTATAATCTAAATTAATTCCACCCTTTTTTAATATTTGTTTCCTAAAACGTTCTTTAATGCTGAAATTCGGACAATGTTATTGATATTACATTTTTTGACATTTCGGATTATTATTGCTCAGAAATCACTGTTTTTTCGGCTGTTTTTGCTCTATTGATCTGAAAATTTGCACTTTCATAATACTCATTTATACATTTCTTACTTTATTAATATTTTTTTTTAAGTTTGAAAGTATAAAATTACGTATTTTTCGATATTGGAGGATCATTCCATATTCAAATAAAATCATTTCATTCCATTTTCTAACTGCCAAATCGACACCGTATGTCATGAGGTAGTCCATGACTTCGAAGCTTCGTGAGACTCCACAGAACGTGCCTCAGCCTTCCGATCTTTCCATTGAGCACGTCTCCTTGAGGTAGCAACTTCAGATTCCTTTGAACGAGCTTTCGATGTTCGTGACGCGTTAGAAGAAGTCCGACGATGATATGAATCCTCAGTTTCCTTAGAATGGTCTCTTTCTTTTCTGGCCGCATCGGAAGATGTTCTCTTCATATGTTCTTCCATCGTCTCGTTTTGACGGGCTTTTGATGCTCTCACTGCTGATCACCCTTATACTTGACTGCCACGTAGTAACCGTTGATTATAGGATTTTGGATGTTCAAAAACGGAATTCAGGATAAAAAATTACTAATTTATATATAAAATTTCAGCAGGAGATGTGAAAAACTACTCGAGTTATGAACGAATTCCGGAAGCAGTGCCATTCGCAGTCGTTGCATGTTTAAAGGCGCACATCGTTAGCAAATGGAATGAAAACAGAAAAATAGGAAAATAATCCTTATGGGGTTATTCATGATGCATTTTTATGCAAAAAATGCCTCTTTAATCTTATTCACGATACCATTTTAGTTGAAAAAAATGCATCTTAGTTCAGTGCTATATTCAGTTAAAATGCAAGGTGGTGTCGGAAACCGTCACCGAGAAAGTCTATGCGCCTTTAATGTGTCGATTTACGAGGACCTCGATTTTTTTTCCAGAAGAACTCCTATTGTGCGAAAAATTCACATTTTCGGAAAAAATTTAAATTAATTTGATAAAAATAATATTTTACAGCCAAAAATGAACGATGAAGAGGCGAAAAAGCCTAAAATTACTATGGCAATAGTGAGAAATTAGTAAAATTATTTATTTGAAAGCCAAAAATAAATTAAAGGCGCATAGACTTTCTCGGTGACGGTGTCCGACACCACCTTGCATTTTGAATGAAAATAGCACTTAACTAATATGATGCATTTTTTTCAATTAAAATGGTATCGTGAATAAGATTAAAGTGGCATTTTTTTGCTTAAAAATGCATCATGAATAACCCCATTACTCAATCAATTTTTCGCAGTAAAAAACTTGGTAAATACGATTCGATTATACTGGAAGGTCTCCGTCTGAAAACCCTGCTCCAGAATTCTCCTTTCGGCGATGAAAGCAGCAGAGAGCTCTCCCTCGGTGTGGTACTTTTTGTCATTGCTGTAAATACGGCGTACCAGCTCTCCCCTGACGTTTTCTATTGTAATCAAATCCGGAGAGAAGGATGTTCATGACGTCGATGTTAGATGAAATCAGATATCGCGACGTTAAAATAGATTCAAATCGAAAAAAGTTCGAATTTTTTATTAAAAAAAACTAAAATTGTTTAAAAGTGTTCAAAAATTTTAATTTTAATAAGGTTTAATGGTTGAAAAACGAGGAGCAAAAACAGCAATATTATCAAAAAACCGGAAAACGAAACAACAATCGAAAAAAATGAGTAAATTGCGAACAAAGGGCTTTGCAGCGTAAATAATATCAACAAATCAATCATTATGTTCAGTCAATTGAAATCCTGCTTTCGTCGAATTCACGGATCCCTTTGCTTTTTGCCGTGGTCCCCAGTTCTTTCCTTTGTTGCACTGAAATCGTACCAAATTCTCTTTTTTCGCCTGTTCAATCGCCCCAGGATGAATGGTAAAGTTGATGCTGTTGGTGATAGGTTGGGCGAGTATATGGTATCCAGCGGATTCCTTGGCAAGACGCTTTTCGCGATCTACATTAGTGTCCTTGGCCTTTAAAATTTCAATTATACCATAAGGCGGTAATATTAAAAAAACAATTTAAAACTCACCACTTGCCTGTAAATGTCCCACAACAACTGCATCGGTGCATTTGTCTTTATCGCTCTTGGGTTACAGTGTGATCCAGAAACCTTGAATCCAGCATTTAGAATCGCTGATCTCACACTTTGAGTCTTTGGAACTGACACCTTTACTGTATTAGCCATTTGATCATGTTCGTAATACAGTATATCATCTAATTCTTCATTGACCATTGTCAAAACTCCTAGAAGACGTCCATGAGTTCCGAGTCTCTCTGCTTCTGGAGTGGATTTCAAACGGTTAAGAATAGACTTTACGAACGGCTTGCTGTGTATTGGGGCAAGATAGATCGGCCCGATTTGATGAAGGCGATGAGAACAATGAGTACAGAGATTGTCATGCCCCATTATAGTATGACGGATGGTTGGAATGGAGTACTTGTTTTCTTGATTGTTTTCTCCCTTTTTCAGCAAGACAAGAGGTTCCATGGCGTGACATCCAGAGCAGACAAGAACAGAGCCGACTTTCCTGAAAAGCGTTAAATGGTTTTTAGTTGACTAGAACGTGAACAACACACGTTCCACTTTGTTTAGCTTGATGAGCTCCTGTGTGTACTCTGACGAACACTCGAACATAAAAATCAACGGAAATAGAGACCAGTGGTTCGATGTATCGAGTGTACCGATTTGCAGCAGAGTCAATAGCACGGAGAAGAATTCGAAGACCAACTTCATGACAGCACTTCATTCTTGTGGTTACTGCATCATATTTGTTGTAGCATGCTTCTGGAGTGTTTCCACACAGAACTGCCATATCCGTACAAGTTATCATCAAAATTCCACGATCAGCAACACATTGAACTGCGGAATCAAGAAAAGTGGAAGCAGTTCCATAAGGATCCAGATCAACAGCATGGAAGCGTTTGTCTATTCCACGATGCGCCATCATTGTCATTCTACAAAATTCTCTTTTTCTAGTTTCTAAAATCTTAAAATCAAGACTTACACAGCATCACCAAAATGGGCTTCAACTAAGCTTTCAACTTCATTCAACTTAATATTTTCTTGAATCGACGCCACTGCATTATCCGAAAAATCATTAGCCATGATGTATCCAACATTAGGAACTTCTTTCGAAAATCGGAGAGCACGGAGGCCAGAAGCAGAGAGAGCATCCAAAATTCGAATCTTCCCATCTTCGTTGATAGTTAGCTTCTTTTTCTTTTTCAGAGGCTCGTTTTCTGTTGATATTGAAGCTTCTTTTTGTTGCTCCACCCATTTTAGATGATCGTCGGAGAATTGTCGAAGAACTGTTACGCTGGAAAATATGCACAATTTACAAACGATTGTCAGTCTGATAGTTTTATGGGTTTTACACTTTTAAAATACTCAGTTCAATTTTAAAGCTATTATTTTAGGAAAATGTGGAGTTTTATTGAGAAAAAAACTAAAGTTTAGTAAGAATGCCGATAAAGCAGCAACCAAAAAGATGCGCTAACTAGTGAATTTTATTAAGGGAATAATTATCAAAAACAATTTTTAAATTTTGCAATTAAAACGAATTCAGAATTTTACGTTTTGTAACTGAAGTATTTCATAATTACAACAGAGAAAGATTCTACGTAGGGGAATAGAAGATTGACAAAAAGGATCAAACGCACGTTAAATCACGATTGAATTCTTGAACTGGATTGTAAAATACTGGCCCGTGGAATCCTACTCTCGCCTTGCCTAAAATGAATATTTTTATCTCTATGTAGATTACTCAGTTGTATTGAATTACCTTCCTGAATTATCGTAATGTCTTCTTTTTTTTCACCGATTAAGATGGAATCTCCTGCATGGTTGGTTGCGTCCGTCATTTTTTGTCCAAAAATCTGCAATTTTACTAAATCTACCAAAAACTAAATTGAAGCCGAAAATGCGCATTTTGCAATTTTAAAAACCACTAGCAAATTTCGCACGTCGGTAGTTTCTGAATGCATAGAGGAACTGTTTTATCACATCGAAGCACTTATTACTTACTCGAATAGTTTTGTAGCATAAAATTTTATTGCTTTTCCAGAGAGAAGACGTCAGATTTGTAAGAATTTTTATCTTGGAAAAAAAATGCACATGAGTTGTCCGAGAGGATTCCGAGAGGACATGCTCATCAGAGCGTACTTGCCGACCCAATTCTTTTACCGCTGTAAATGTTAAACGGATAATTCGAAATTCATTTTCATCATCGGTAATACGAATTTTGCTTATAATTTACTATTACAGCTTTAGCATGGATGAAAATAAGTCTGAAAAGTGTGTTAATCCCAAAGTAAAAGTAAGCCAACATAAAGAAATAATCATATCAAATCGTAATTTTATTCAGAACGTTTGGCAGCGGAAAACAACATTTTTTGAAGTGGCTGCAACTCAATCAAGTGTTGGAAGCGTAAATCCATATTTGCCGGTGAGATTCCTATTAGAAACCTATTTTAAAAATGCTTATAGAATGCTCTTGTCGATCCTATAATATCAGTTCTCGATCCTTGTTCTCTACATTCTTCGATTCATACGTTAGTTGATTGGAACACCGTTGAAATGCGTTTGAGAAAACTGGCCAATCTGAACAAGCAGTCAAGGCGAATACAACCGTCCGGTCATCTTATGGAAGTTTCTGCCGCTGATTTTGAAGGAACTTCAGATGGTGGAACGTCTCAAAACTCAAGTCCAGTATATTCGGGAAGAAATGGGGAAAACAGGAATCCAGAAGAAGGAGAGGCAATGGATATGGACATATCAGAAGAAATTCATTTGAGGAAAGAAAAAGACACATTTATCGATGAAATCGTGAATTTGATTAGGAATATTCGGAAACGTGGGTAGCCATGTGGATTCGTTTCAGAGTATGATCGCCACCTAAAAATGTGTTTTCTGAAACTTTAAAATATTTCCAATAAAATTTAAATAATCCTTGTAGTTTTCAGATAATGATCCTTCACTCGCGTCCAGTCCTACATGGATCGACCGGTTACACGTGAATAAAATTTCAAAACAAATTATCTTAATTCAAAGCTACCTTCCAACAGTTCTCTCGTTTGAAGAGATTGTCAGCTCTCTTTTATTCGAAAATGGTCCACTCGTAATGGAAAATGTAATATATATACCTAACATTAGAGCATCAATATATTTTAAATACTTTTTACAGCTTCTCTGCGAAATTCCCGAAAATCTAACAACTATTGTCAACATTTTGACCAACAATCATACTCCTGGAACCAAGACGAGATACAGAAATCTGGTCATAGGAAAAGTAAAGCGGAACTCCTTTTTTAAATCGTATATTCTCCTATTGCAGGTTGTCGAATTGTACCCATATTTTGCACGTCGAATAATTGAGAGATTTGCCGAAAAAAGATCGGATTGCATTTTTGCATGCAGACTTGCTGTTGATCATTTAACTGATAGGCAATTTTTAGAATTCGTGGAACCAGTGTTAACTCAAAAAGGTAGCAACTAGTTTTCCCATTGTGTGGTTATGGTCGGGAAAAGAAATATTATTATTCAGATACCCTGATACACAAAATAGTAGTACGATGCAGTAACCGTCAAGTTCTTCCACTCGTTGTTAACCGGCTTCTTAACATGGCTGAAGCTGTCCTTACTTCATCGCCAGACACATCCACTCGGTCCGAAATGGGATTTGCTCCATACTGCACTCAGCTTTCCTATTGTCTCGTAGAGCTCATGAACACTGCCACGGAACCTTGGAAAGAGCAGGATGTCATTATTGTCACTAAATTCGTATTTAGGACTGACACTAAGCCCACGTCCTCTGTGATTCCTTCTTTGGATCCAGAACCTTCCATTTATGAAACAATGGATATAAACTACCAAGAAGATTTTCCTAGTTCCCAAGATTCTATCGTTCCGGATTCCGATCCTGAAGCATCGTTAGCTATTCGACGGTCATCGCAAATAGCTTCAGGGTTCACGGTAGAGCCAACACCTTTTGGAGATGCTCACGAATGCTTCGTTCTGTCTGCGCTAATCGCCGTTCCTTTTTTCACACAGTAATTTTGAAATTCTAAATGAAATATTCCGAAATGTAGCTGTATTTGTCTAGGTACCCACTCAATCAAACTGGGGCTGTTCAACCACCTGATCGAGCAGTAGATAACTGGCTAGAAGTTTCCAGACGGCGAGTATTGGTAGGAGAACAGGTAAGGATTGAAAACGTGCTTTGCTGCCAAAAATGTAATTATTTGTTTTAACTCTATCAAATTTTTTCCTTCTGTTAAAAATATGAATGTTTAATATCATCGTTAGCGTTAGGAGTTTTTTCTCGATAAAAATAGTTTGCTATGATGAATTAGCTACTATTTACATTCTTAAAATATTTTTGAAGGTTTTATGACATTTTAAATCAAAAGGAAACTTTCTAGATGTAGAAATAACCATATAAATTTGAAAAGAAATAACCATATAAATCGGGCCTTAGACAGTTCTGAGCCTAACCATTAACTACTATGATTGTGATCATGCATGGGAGTTGGCCTGATATGTCTCAAAAACGTGAGTCATTTCGGTGGAAAACGCACATTTTCTTTATTCTCCCAACTATAAAAAAGTACTGTAACATGTTTTTAATATATTCGTTCAAAATAATTAAAGTTCAAACTATTTTATTTTAAAAGTTCAATTTTTGAAAACAATCACATTACCATTATTATAAATTAGTGGCTTATTTATCTTTAAACGTTTTTCAGATTACTTCTACATTCGGGGCACATCTAATTTACGTTCACTCGTGCATTATGTCTGCGAGAATTGACGAACTCGCTGTTTTCGCTAGTGATTTGATGAAACAAAAAGTTGAATTTGTTCAACGCCAAAATCATTCCCTGGTATTGAAAAATGCTTTCACCTCTAGATGCATGACAGAGATGGAGGTTGCCAAGCGGTTAGTTCCTTGGCTTTAAATGTATTATCCCTGGTTTCTATACTTGCAGAAGTATGTGTCTAGAAGTGAAGAAGTGCTCTAGTGGAAATGCACCCCTTTCTCTTCGTGCTATTCACGCTCTACAAACGGCTGGCGTCTACAAAACGTTTCAAATTAATATCGGAGAGTGGTTAGAACAACAATTGAATAATATTTCATTGCCTGCCTCCAAACTTTTGGCGGATGTTGTCGATGGATACGCGCAAAGCTCGTCTCATTCGAAAGGGAAAGGGCTCAATGAAGAGTTCATACAGGCAAGAGTTCTCTATTTATTGATAACAATAGAATTATCAGTATTTCAGCAAACATTCTCTGGCGATATTTTTGATATGAATAGTGTTCCGAAGCGGATTTTTGTCTTGATGTATCTATGTGCATACCGTGAAGCTGCGCAGCGTCATGATGCGTCTCTTAGATGCTCGGTGAGTTGCAAACTCTTTTTTTAATCTATTTGAAACGAACCACTGAATAAAACATTTCAGCTCTACGACTTCTCGATTTTCCGTATAATTCCTGTCCGTTTTCTGATATCGGCGATGGAACAACAACATGATATGTATGAAAACGTCCGATTCCAAATTGTGAGAGTACAGCTTTACCATTCAAAAAGCAAATTCTAATGTTCAGATCGCACGAGTTGCAATAATTTTTCCTTATTCGCTCCCAACACCGGAATCATTGTCAATAGTTGATGAAGTTCGAAATACTGCAGTGCCTGAAGGGTACGATAACGAAGAAACAAGGATTGCCGATAAAAAATGGAGAGATTACCTGAGGGAACATAAAGATTCCAAAGCAGTTTTGGAGCGGATCAGCAGGAGTAATTTGAGGAATCAGGTAAGATACCGTAATAGCTTTTTAACGATGGAAAATAAGCGAAATATTCATATTTTCAGCTTGCCGCTCTTCCAGTTTTTGTTGAAATCTTCATGGATTCCTTGAACTCAACCGTCACTCAAGGGTTCGAACAGCTTCTCGTGGCCACTTTCAACCGTTATGAAAACCTTGATCCATTTCCTTGTTTTATCCAATGCTCTGCGGCTTGGATTCGCCACGATGAGGAAATCAATGTCGAAGATATTGCGAAAATACCTTCTCTTCTTTTCAGATGTGATAGGTCACCATTAACCGCCCACTTTAATTTTTTAATTTTCAAAAATTTCAGACGAATACTATCCTCACCTCCACACTTTTACTGCTTTGTTCGAACGTTAAACTTTTTTAACAAAATGGTACGAACTGAAAATCGGCTCAAAACTTTGGAAATTCAGCATAAAGCCCTGGTATCGGCATTAACTCATAAACAAACAATGTGAGTGTTTTAAAATTGCTATTCGTCGAAAAATTCAATTCCAGCTACTGTCTCGAGGTGGATCGAAAAGAGAAAGAGCTCTTGACTGCAGCGTACCTTGACACACAGCACAGTATCCTCATTCATGCTCTTGTGGAAGTTTGTGATTCAAAAAGAATGAAAGATGGTGAGATATTAATTATCGAATTAGCTTCGAATTTCATTAAACGTTTTTACAGATCTTTCCGACTTTGCATTACTTGAAAGGCGTCGGCGTATTCGTCGAATCGCCTTTGATTATATACACCGGACATTTTTAGACTATGAAGGTCTTATCCGAGTTGTTCTTCATCAACGTTTTCCGCTTCGGCAAGTCCGAGACCTTGTCGAAGGAATCCCAGCTTTGTTTGCCGGCAATACACAGGTTCTTGAAATGCTGTCATTGGCAGATCAGCAAAGACGGTTCTTTGCTATAGTTTTTGCTGCTGAATTATGTAGAAAGGTGTTTTTTCCTTACAAATGCACGGATTAACACTTGAAACATTTTTAAGTATCGTGTACGCGAGTCTCTGGAAACTGCGCGTGCTGTCTGTGACATTGTCCACTCGCTGCATAAATTCGGTGAGCTTCCATCCACATATAAAATTTGGAAACATGTGGCGCCCGCACTCATGATTTTGGCTACTGTAAGTTGAAAAGAACACAATTAAGGCAAATGTTCCGGCGGAAAGGAGGTCAAGGGGTTAAATGCGTGCAACGAAAACGGGAAAAATAAAACTGAGCATAGAGTTACTGCTTGCCTGACCGTGTTACCTACGTTTTCGTTTCCAACTTTTACACCCCTTCCACTGTTCGTTTCCGTGGGGTCTTGCAAAGATATTTTTCAAATAAAAATATCGTTTTTCAGGAATTCCCATCACTTGGAGACAGTATAGATCGACTTCTTATTCGGGTTTCGACGAATGCCAGAAATCGTTTAGCAATAAGGTGCGGATTCTTGGCTGGTGATCCACGTCACGAAGAATACCGATTGATTGAAACAATTTCTTCGTTTTTAGATCGAAACAGAACGCTCGAAAAACTTTGATTTTTACTTTTAAATTATTGTTTATTTTACAATCCCTTCATTTTTTCGAATTTCAAATCCCGTATTAATTATCTTCTTTTTTTTTAGAAGAAAAGTCCAAATGTACACGATCCCCTCCCGTGTTTTTCGGGTTCCGTTCTCGTTTTTCTCAAGCTCTTTCACTTTTCCTATCAAAAATTAATCCATATATTCTAGATTGTCTTATTAAATGAAGTTAATTTTAAAGTGCTCGTTTTTGGCTTCAATTGTTGTAGATTTTGAATGAAATCTCAACATCTTTATATTTTGTGCTCGGAAGAAACGTGTAATTCTATGGGTTCCACAAAAGACGAAACAACAGACGAATTCCAGACGAAGACGAGACGAGATGGTCTTATTTCGTCCTTCGTAGAACGTCTTAGGAGACTATTTTTCTATTAAAATCCCATCATTTTCAGTAAAACTAAAGCTTCACTAAAGGTCACAAAAAACCGAAAGTTCAGTCTTGTTTGTTTTGTCTTCCTTCTTGCTTCTTGCTTCTTTACCTAGTGCAACTCATCGAATCCTTATTGCTTTACTTCTTCAGACACTGCGACCGCCCGTTTGACTCCTCCTCCTCCTTCACCCCCCCCCCTCCGTTTTCTGTCGCCCTTTCTCTCTAGGTCACTTCATTTCTGTTTCTCCATCTGATTCTCTTCAACCCTGCTCCCCGTACGTGAAACGCAAACACTTTCTCTCTCACTGTTCTTCTTATCACAATCTTTTTTTTGTGTGCGGCGTGGCTTGTACGACGGTCTATTATTTTCGTTTATATAGGAATCGATTATTAATTTATACTTGCTGCACCTTACAAAATAAGCTAATGGTCCAATGGTGGCACTGAAGCATTGCCAATGTGGGTGATGATGCAATTAGCTTGATGGAAGCTTCTGGAACGTTCTCTGTTCCAAATCTATGGAGGCTGTAAACATTTTGGGGATATTAGCTATAATAGTTTTTCGTAGTTATTGATGTTGAAAAATCAAATTTTACACGTTTCCTTCTCATAAAATATGTATATTCTCATACTGTAGCTTCATTCAGCGCTCTATTCAAACACAAACATTCTAGAAATATTCGAATGATTTATAAATTATGTTTAACATACTTTTCTTAATTCTGGGAAGACGTAGATAATTAGAAATACCAAAAAAACACTTTTTTAATTCAAATTCACAAAACCTTCAAAAATTTTCAAATCTTAATTAAATATATTTACTATTGGAAATGTCTTCCGCTGTATTCTTATTTATAATAATTTGAAATAAGTAATGAAACGATATCAGATTCCTCCGATCTCACCTTCCACTGTCTCAATTCACATTCCACTTCGCAATGTATGTTCCAATTTCAGCCGAAACCCTCCTCTCTCGTCCTATTTAAAAATCTCTCCATCAAAATGTTCTCCCGTGTGGGACGACTCACGACTTTTGGAGCTCAGGCCGTCTCCAATTGTCCGTTCCGCAGAGATGGTATCTATCAGCAGCCGCTCAAGGTTTGTAACTGTTACCAAATTACCAATTCTGAATCATTTTTATAGGTTACTGCACCTATCAACGATCAGATTGTCAGTTTTGCGCACAATTTTTCCGATTCAGTGAGACAAAGAACGTATGCATAGTTTTTCTTCCTATCCAAAAATCGTCCGCAATTTCAGCACTAGTTTTGGCAATGATCCATTTCTTGGAGTACCGATGGACGACGAAGAGGTCATCAAAGAGCTTGAACTCCTTGATCTTGATGTCTGGCACACGAAGCCCCGTGCACCGTGCCCAGCGCCATCCGACGAGCTAGAACTCGATCAGTTTTGGGACGGGAAAAATGTTACGGTTTGTGGCCAAGATCCACGTAGTTATGTGAAGTCAACCATTTGTTTTGAGCTAGAAGCATGGCGACCAACTGACATGTGGCAGAGCGGTGGTATGGGACACCAGCAACAATGCCATCAGGGACAGCCGCAGCCGCAGAGTCGCACAGTTGGACATTCGAGTACCACAGAAATGATGCACGATTCCTCCAATTCCGGAGATAACATGGTAAGAAACACAAAAAAAGAGCAGAAAATTCCAAAGTCCAAATCGAAAGCAAAGAGAGAAAAATATCAATTATTTTTTCAAAAAATGTCTACTTCTGTCGTTTCGTACTTTGGGCGCTGCGAGGCACACCCATTTTCATGTTTTCCTCAAAAGCCCGTTGATAAATAATAGGGGGGGGGGTGGGTGTCTCACTACGTCCAACTTACACACCGATGTCGTAGAAATATTATTTTTACAAAAATCAGGTGTCACTATTGCAGACTGATTCTACAAATGATCTCTCCTTCTCACAAATTGAGTTGCCAATCAGATAAAATCGATGTTTCGTTTAAAAACTTTAAAAACTAGAATTTTCCACGTATTTAGCCTAAAGAATTTGCTTGATATTCACAAGAGAAACTACAGAAAGCTACAGAATATTAGCTTTACCATCACAATATATGCACGCCCCACATATGCAAATCGGTTCTGCTTTCAGGGCTCCTCTCTCTTCCAATCACAATCAAAATTATCGATCGACCAGTTGACCGGAAATTTTCGAATAGACGAGGTACTTTCTTGATGGCAGAATATGTTTCTCTCATCTCTGAAAAAGTTTCAGCTTGGAATTCCTCCACAAGAAAAAAAGGTGCCTAAGTTTGAAATGGACATTGAGAATGAATCAAAGGCGGTTGATTGGGAGGTAAAAAAACTTAATTTTCTAGTATTCAAAAGCCATTTTTTTAATTTTCAAAAATAATATACATTGTAATTTCTAGAAATATCAGAGTTTGTAGGCATGGAATCATTATTTGGAAAGCGAAGACGATGTTTTGAAACGCCCGGAAGCGTTTTTCAAAGAAGAACCACTTAGTGAAACTTCTTACAATTCGATGATGACGTCTTCTGTATCATCTCCCGATTCTGGAATAATGCTCTTCGATTCGATGCACCCACCACATTCTACTCACTTCCCGACATTCAGTCTTATGTCGTCCTCTTCATCTGCGAATCTTCTTAGACTCGCGACGCCTGCTTCTCAACCACCCGTTATTCCACAAAAATCATCTGTTGTAATTCACCACGATGTGAACCTTTTTTCATCGGGGCCACTCGTATGTGCTCCAAAACAAGAAGAAATCTATGACGACTACATCCAAAAGGAGGATGATGACGATGACTATATTCCAGCATCAGAAATCAGAAGGACAAGCTCACGTCTTCTTCGTAAATCCACGACGCCATCCTTCCTTAGAAGGCGTGATTCGGAGCGTTCGTGGACGCCGGCTTCTGATGACTACTATCCAGAAGAGATGCTAAAGTTCAAAAAGCGCGGAGTCGTTTTGAAGCCATCGGTGGATGAAGAGACTGATAGAAGACGAGCTTTGAATAGAATAGCAGCTGTTAGGTATCGCGAGAAGAAGCGTGCTGAGAAGATTGGTAGAAAAAGGTAAGAGAAGATTTTCACAAGCTCTATTATAGCATAATAATTCCAGAGAATTCCAAGATGTTGTTGACCGCAACCGTATTCTCCTTCAAAAGGAGCGTCACCTAAAACGCGAGATCAACTCCATGAAAAAAGAGCTTCGAAGAATGGGTGCTATCATTCACTAAAAATGAGCAATTCGAAGCGAATTTCTCTCATTTTTTGTTTCATTTTTTAATCGACTTCTTCTCCATCACTCACGTTCTTTCAGTGTTTCTAGTATTTCCAGTTTTCCCCGTAGTTAAAAAAAACACACATTTTCTCTTCAAATCTGCCCATTTCTTGTACTTCTGTTACGGGTGTACGATCCCAAATTTCCCATCTAAAATCTAAACTGCTCACCTCTCACCGAAACTCAACTCAAAGTAAATGAAGTTTTTTTTCTTTAAATTTCTGTTACATTTAAAAAATATATGATTCGTATAGGCATCACAATGATATCTTTTTGTGAAAAGATGTTAACAACGTGTCGCTTTTAGTGTGTCGTGTCGATTTAAAAATCGATCAATTTTGATTCGATTTGTTGAGCGGGAAAATCGATTTGAATCGATTTAGTTCGATTCGATTCGATAAAATCAAATCAACAAAAATAGTGCAAATGCGCTCTACCGATCAATGCCTTCGGCGGCGGTTTGAAATCGTATTTTCCTTTGAAAATTGCAATTTACTAAAAAAAAAACAGTTTAAAAATACGATTTTAAACCGCCGCCGAAGGCATCGATCGGTAGAGCGCATTTGCACTATTTTTGTTGATTCGATTTTATCGAATTGCATCGAATTAATTCGATTCGATTCGAATCGAATTGAATCGAATCGAATCGAACGATTCAATCGCGATTTGAATCATGTTGAGTCGATTGAATCGATTCAAAAATTGTCGATTTAATTCGTTTCAATCGATCAATTCCAAAATCGACACGACACACTAGTCGCTTTCATAGATCGTGTTCCCTATTGTAGCGTTCAGACGCACGTGACATCTGGAAAAACGATGATAAAAGCATATCTGCAGAGAGACATGGAGAAACCGAGGTACATAAGTCTCACGCTATAAGTAGTACCGATATCACCGAAAAGATCAATGCTTGAACCTTTCTCTTTTCATATCTGTTAAAAGAAATCATTTCAAAACTACTCTCCTTTACAATTTCGCAATAAACTTTTCGCGGCGACTCGAAGATTCAGTATTTCGCAACGCGCTAAATCTTCCCCGGCATTGCCTGCACCTCACCGTCTCGCACGATCACTCGGCTTACCACGATGATATTTGCTAGCTGAACCGGGCGCCGCACAGAGTGCGAGTGACGTGAAGGGAAAACGATGATAATGGAGTAGAGAAGACCATGTGGCCGCTGCAAGCAGCGCTTGCGGATCTATGAACTATGAACAAAGGGCTTTTGAAAATGTAGAATGTTAATGCAGCGTTCAATGTGATGCAGATGGAACAAAAAGAGGAGAGGTTGGGGCCGAAGTGACTGCCACCTGCTCCGTGGCATCTCCCAACTGTTGATTTCTATGAAAAACTTGCAAATTTTAGCGAAAAATTAATTTTTTTTATTTCTTGTTATTTTGTTAAAGACCTATTCTTGAAAGTTAAATGCAAAATTTTAAGAGAATATCATTTGAAAAAAAACATTGGCTCTGGTAAATAACTTGGCACGCCGTGTCCTCCGCGCAATTTCAGATATTATTGCAGTCATTTCAGAGGAAAATTGCGAAATGAAACTTGTAATTCATAAATGCAGCGGGCTTTCGTAAATTCTGAATAACGGCAGGACCTGCTCCCATGAGCTCCGGCGAGTAGAATTCACATTTATAAAAAAATGATGGCGAATTACCGGAATATGGATGTTTTTTTTTCTTAAAAATGCGAGCATCTCACAGCAATTATTTATTTTGTGCAATTAAAATGGAAGCAAAATAACACACTGAAAAATTGTTAGATAAAGTACAAAGTTTTTAAGCAAACATGATAACTTTGAATATTAATTAACAAAAAAGCAATTCTGAAACCTAAGATTCAACAAAAAATTCCTTTTTTTTTGAATAGTAATTCACTAAAATCAAAAAATTTGAAATTCACTTTGGATTATTGAAAATTGGGTAAAAACACTCAATTCAGTTTTAGATTCAGTTTTAGAGTGCTGATTTTGCACGTACAAATCATGATTGAAGCAGGAATCCGAGACCGATTCACTAGGAGCACTTGAATACTTCTAAGTTAGTAATTTACAGAAAAAGTGGAAGAATTATGAGTAATATTCTTTAAAAAAAACACAATTTAAAAAACTGGCTTTTTTTTCAGTTTTTTCTAAATCTGGCAATCGATATCAATCAGTCTGTCAGGAATATCGATGATTAGATATTTTAATTTGGCAGCAGAGCCCGATTTGAGGTATTTTTCGAGTATCTGAGCATCGATTTTGGGGTTTCTTGTTAAGAAAGACTTTGAATTAAATACATGAAAAACCATTATTTTTTAATAATGTCTCTAGTCGCTTGGGTTCTGTCTACATCTATAGTATAATATTAGACAAAAAAACCAAAAAAAAACTTGAATTTCGATATAAATAAATAATTGAGCGCAGTTTATGGCTCCATCTGTCGAAATCATTGTTTCGATAATTACAATCGATCGCGCACATTTGTACAATTTATATGCTCATTTGAAAACTTTCAGTATTCTCATACATAGGAATTCCCTTCCTCTGATTAACTCACATTTTTTACGTCGTAATGTAAATGCGCGCTAGCGCACTTGTTTTGCTCCGCCTGTGATGACGACAGTTGTGATTTTTTTCGCATTTCTATTTAACAGTCCTGTTTTGAATTTTATATTATTAATATTTTTTATTTTGTTAATTCAAGTGATTTGATTAAATCTTTTGATTTTAATACAATTTCTTGAGTTGACATTGTAATTACCCAAGTTTGAGTTTGAGGTACGGCTACGACACTGTCTTTTTCAGGCTCGAATGGCGATGATCTTTAAAATCGGAATTATATTCAAGATTTGGAATTTTCATATGATTGCCTAACCGACAATAGACATTGTACGGCTCGCCTCCCACTTGCATTCCATTGAACACCTACATTGTGTTCATTCAGTGTGATCTCTTATATTTTCCCACAATCGATACAATCACTTTTGATACGGACACAAAGACAAGATACGATGATCACGAGGTTGTTTAAATGGAGAAGACCGTATATCAAAGTCCATCGGAGATAGTGTGAGTGGCAGAAGTAAAATGAATAAGGTAGAGGGGAACAGGGAGATTGATTAATGTGATAGCAATTGTTTCAAAATTGAGCAAGTTGGTTTGTTGTCTGAAATGTGCAATTGTACAATGTTGCACTTTTTTCTTAATGGAGTTCATACTCATTTATAATCTCGAGTAGACAGCACCTTTTGAAAAAGGCGGATTGAGCCCATGTTTATTTCTTAATTTCACGTCCTTATCGTGGTTTTTTTCATCAATTTTCTGGTGATTTTATAACTAATCTACTAATTTTTATAGCTCAAAATGATAACAAATGATCCAAAGTCTTTCCATTAAAAAATTTTAGGTGAAATCGATCTAAATTTCCATTCCAAACTAATATTTTTTCAGCTTTCCTGCTTTGAAATAGTGCTTGTTAAAATTGTGATTCAGGTTAGTGCAATACTCCAATTTTTGAGGCGGAAGGGTAACGTCGAGCGAAATGCTCAATTTTATTATAAATTTTTGCAAATATGTTTTTCGCTAATATAAAAATTAGTGGGCACTGTTTGAAATTGTTCAGTTTTCATATTTCAAACGGGTTCCAAATTGAATTAACGCTTACTTTTCTTTCAATTTTCATTTGAAAAATGATTTTTTTTGAGCAATTCAGATATAGATTTTGGACTAGGAGGCTTGTTTGGAGCACAAGACTTTTCACTGAAAACAAAAATAATGCTATACTTTCGTGTTTTCAGCAGGCTTGCGTCATCTTCTCAACTGAATAAAACGACGAAATAGCGAAGTCTCAGCATGATTTCGGAGAGCGGCAGGACAGCACCCGACTCGTTTCAATACGTTGCAATGTATAATTAAAAAGGAAGGAAAAGCTCAAGAATAAAAAATATTCCTCAAAATTTCAGAATTCCTGTCCCTGATATTATGATTACAGTGACCATACGCTAGTCCGTATTTCATGCTGTATGCCGTCCTTCAAGAACAGAAAATTCACTATTTTTTTTTAGAAATATTTATTTTGTTTATTATATGAAAACAAAATGTTTGGAGATAGAAGTATTGAGATCATGAAAGCGATTTTTGGTCGTGAAGAAGCACTGAACAACTAGAAAAATTAAGGGAAATTCGTTGAAAACAATGAAGAGAAAAGGGACACTCGGGCAAGTGGGTAAAGCGGCGGTAGAATGGAATTTTCGAAGAGTTAACATTGGCGGAAAATTCGAATTCGTTTGTTGCACATGAAAAACCGGTTGCGAGAAATTATAAATGGAAAAAAAAGAAGAAAACAATCGAAAAATTTTACAGATTTGAATTATAAAAAAGTGAACGATGGCACGACTACCAAACTTGGCACTTTCTCTCCGGATTCATCGCTGATCCAATCGGACATTGGAATGCTTTGGCAAATTCTGGACGATTCTGGAGAGGAATCATGGCTCGGTATTTGGATGGTGCATGCACATCTGTCAGAATTATTTGAATGTAGTGTTTCGGGCGGACCAGTGAGCACCAGTTCTGGAACAAAACAAGATTGAGAATGGTGAGCGACTGTTGTTAGGCATTCCTAGACACCAGAGAAGGGCGGATTTCCGGATTCCATTTTTTAAATTCCGGATTTTTTTCCGTTTTCCGGATTCCGAGTTCCCAAAATCCAATTCCGCCCTACTCTGCTAGACACCTAAGAAGCTATTATCGCCGTAAAAAAGTTCCGACATTTTTTCGAGCCCGCGAAAATCGGGATTCGAATTTAGAGGCTCCGTCCTCTGATTTCATCATCAGAGCGCATTTGCTATGCGCGATATATTTTTTGAATTTTTATTTTTTCTTCTGAATTTTCAGAATTAAACTGGATTAAAAGAACGAAATTGTATTAATCGTGAATTTTTTTTACACGTTTCTTCGAATGTTTAAATATATCAATTTGCGTCATTTATTTTTCTTTTCGTTTCTTCTGATAAAAATATATCGCGCATAGCAAATGCGCTCTGATGATGAAATGGGCGGAGGGGCCTCTAAATTCAAATCCCGATTTTCGCGGGCTCTAAAAAATGTCGGAACTTTTTTACGGCGATAATAGAAGCTATCGAAAGTAGACTCACATTAGCATAAGCCAAGAAGAACATCTGCTGACTAGTGAAGTTCTGGAATCCTGGCAACGCGGGCTCACTGATTCCGGTGGTGTTTGACTTCCATGCCTTGTACGCCTAAACGTGCACATTTTTTTTGAGATTTCTGGAAGGGAAACTCACATTGAAGGCTGTCTTAACACCTCCATTATCAGCAATATTTTCTCCGAGACTGAGTTGTCCATTCAAATGGATGTCTGCTTCAGCGACGTGCACATTTTCGTACTGACGGACGAAGCACCTGAAAGTCGAAATATGTTGAAGCGGTCTCTTGAAGTATTGCGAGAACGCTGCTTTGATTAGATCTGAGTAGATCACAAAGAAAACGGTCTTGATTCGCTGGAATTCAACTCAACGACTCAGGGATATTGCTGAAAATTTGTATTGCAAAAGCTATCGGATTCTGGAAAACTCGAATTTGGGAAATTTGCAGTAAGACCCTAGCGTGAAATGACGGAGGGTACTGGAAAAGGCCAATATGTGAAGCCGGTTTCGTCAGAAGCGCTACACAGAACACTGGTTTCCGCCGCAGATTCCCCCAAGTAAGGCTTCCATGAAAGACGAAATAAGGTCGTCTCGTCTCGTCTTTGTCATCGTCTAGAATTCGTCTGACGCAGAGGTAGACATGACGTAGGACGAATGCAAGACGAAAGGCTTCCACAAAAAATGAAACAAGTCGACGTCATGTCTGCCTCTAGAATTCGTCTGACGCAGAGGTAGACATGACGTGAGACGAACGCAAGACGAAAGGAGTCCACGAAAGACGACCGACTTGTTTCATCTTTTGTGGAAGCCTTTCGTCTTGCGTTCGTCTTACGTCATGCCTACCTCTGCGTCAGACGAATTCTAAACGATGCCGAAGACGAGACGAGACGATCGCATCCTTACGCCCAATGTGTGGTCTTGAAGCGAAAAACAGCGCTCGCCAAACGAATTTTATTTGAGAAACTTCTTGCGCTGCTCCACTGGTGCTAATTGCAGAGGCTATAATCAGAGATGGGCGGAATTCCGGATTCCGCCGTTTTTTTCATTCCGTTTTCCGGATTCCGAGAAAAATTTTTTTTCCGTTTTCCGTTTTCCGAATTTCGTGAAAATTTTTTTTCCGGATTTCGTGAAAAATTCCGTTTTCCGTTTTCCAGATTCCGTGAAAAAATTTTTTTTCCGGATTTCGTGAAAAATTTTTTTTCCGTTTTCCGTTTTCCGGATTCCGTGAAAAAACTTTTTTTCCGGATTCCGAGTTCCCAAAATCTTTTTTTTTTTAAATTTTTTTCCGTTTTCCGTTTTCCAGATTCCGTGAAAAAAATTTTTTTCCGGATTTCGTGAAAAATTCCGTTTTCCGTTTTCCGGATTTCGTGAAAAAATTTTTTTCCGTTTTCCGGATTCCAAGTTCCCAAAATCCAATTCCGGCCAACTATGAATTTTAATACTTTATTCTCAATTGTTGTGAAAAGTATACTTTTCTGAACTCCCGCAAAAATTTTTGCGAACAGAGCGCATTTACATCATTTGATTCCCTCATTAATGATTAAAATTCCGTTTTCCGCATTCCGTATTCCGGATTCCAGATTCCGTGAAAAATTTTTTTTCCCGTATTCCGGATTCCAGATTCCGTGAAAAAATATTTTTTTCCGTATTCCGGATTCCGGATTCCGAGTTCCCAAAATCCAATTGAAACTGAAACTCAGAACTCGGAAACGGAATTTTCATTTTGAGAGAGATGCTGAAGCCGTACCTGGTCCTCTCAATAAACTTTTCTTCTGTCTCAGCATCCCACCAATCGTTGAGATTCCCCAACTCATCATATTGGCCTCCTTGATCATCGAACGCATGCGACACCTCGTGGCCAATGACTGCTCCAACCATCCCATAAGTGATGTAGTTGGGAACTCCAAGGGTCAAAAACGGGAACTGCATGATTCCGGCGGGGAAGACTGAAACTTTCAGAGATCAGAAGATCAAGACGCGCCGGACGCGGACACTCACTCATTTCATTATTATTCGGAGCGTAATATGCGTCAACTTGCGCCGGACTCTGGAACCACATGCTCCTGTCCAATGGCTGATCGAGACGCAACAGCTCCTCGGTGAATCTGACGAGCTTCACGCGGATGGTCAGATGAAGTAGATACTCTCTGGGCCTGATCACCATTCCCCAGCTTTTCTCCATCCACGTGTCATTAAATAGAACTAAAGGAAATCCCGACTTGTATTCGATCATGTTGGCTTTCGAGATGGCGCGCCGTCGTGTGTTCTCATCCATCCAATCGAGGACGCGAAGTTGTTTTATGAACTCATTTTTCAGGTACGATGTGAGCTCTGTCATCTGGAAAAATGACTGTCGACGGGGAATCGTCAGAGTTTTGGGAAATTCCAAATCATTTTTATGGAAAATTTGATTTTCATATGAAAAAAAGCAAATAATTGTTGTGCATTTCCAGATAATTTCAGCTTTAGTTTAAGGGCGATTTCTTCTTGTTTAAACTGCACAAATCTAGCACAATTCTAGGCCAAACTCTGAAAATTCGCAAATCTTGCATAATTCTCCCACAATTCTAAGCCAAAATCTGAAAATTCACAAATCTTGCGCAATTCTCCCACAATTATAGGCCAAACTCTGAAAATTCACAAATTCTTGCGCAATCCTCACACAATTCTAAGCCAAAATGTTAAAAATGTCAAATCTTGCACAATTCTCCCACAATTCTAAGCCAAACTCTGGAAATTCGCAAATCTTGCACAATTCTAGGCCAAAATCTGAAAATTGTCAAATCTTGCACAATTCTCCCACAATTCTAGGCCAAACTTTGAAAGTTCGCAACTCTTGCACAATTCTAGGCCAAAATCTGAAAACTCGCAAATCTTGCGCAATTCCCCCACAATTATAGGCCAAAATCTGAAAGTTCGCAACTCTTGCACAATTCTAGGCCAAAATCTGAAAGTTGTCAAATCTTGCACAATTCTCCCACAATTCTAAGCCAAACTCTGAAAATTCGCAAATCTTGCACAATTTTACGCCAAACTTTGAAGGAAGGCTCACAAATTTTGGCCAATTTTCGCACAAATTTAGCACAAGTTTAACCCAATGGGTGGGGGGGGGGAGGGGGAGACTTGTGGAGTTTTGCTGAATTCTTCATTCTTGAAATGATGACACGAAAATGGTCGCAATTTACAGATCTCCGCTCATTTTCAAAGAAGAGCATGGTGGAACAGTAAAATGGTCTAAGTATGGAATCACCCCCCCCCTCCGACTACAGTATCACCCCCCAAAGAACCCCCCACATCATTGCCCTGTATTTCAATCGCGAAAATGGTAATTTTGTTTTTTTTTAGTTGTGGAGTTTACTATGGCCCCCCACAGACTTAATGGGGGCCAGTAGTGAGCTGAGTCCCCCCCCCATAAGTTCAGATCAGCCCCCATAAGTTCAGATCAGCCCCCCATAAGTTCAGATCAGTCCCCCATAAGTTCAGATTAGTCCCCCATAAGTTCAGATCAGTCCCCCATGAGTTCAGATCCGTCCCCCATAAGTTCAGATCAGTCCCCCATAAGTTCAGATCAGTCCCCCATAAGTTGAGATCAGTCCCCCATAAGTTCAGATGAGCCCCCCATAAGTTCAGATCAGTCCCCCATAAGTTCAGATCAGTCCCCCATAAGTTCAGATCAGTCCCCCATAAGTTCAGATTAGTCCCCCATAAGTTCAGATTAGTCCCCCATAAGTTCAGATTAGTCCCCCATAAGTTCAGATTAGTCCCCCATAAGTTCAGATCAGTCCCCCATAAGTTCAGATCAGTCCCCCATAAGTTCAGATGCAGAGGGGGGGGGGGTGAAAGTAAACTTTAACCGAGTAACATTGAAGACAGTGGGCGCCAGCGGCAAACTAGAAGCTTTAAGCCTAAGCCGGCCGTCCTGCTTCATAGATTCTGATGGTATAAGTATGGAATCACCCCCCCCCCCACTACAGTATCACCCCCCAAAATGGGGAAGATTCCAAGCCGAGAAAACTTCAAAATTTTTGAGGAAAAGCCGACCGGAGCCCGCCAGGTTCGGCTCGGCTCCAACTACTGATCTTCCATAGTTAACGCACCTTTTTCATGGCTCTCTCCTTCTCGAAAAAGTTTTCGACGAACAGTCGTCCAACTGGCATATCCATCATGATAACCGACAGTGTCACGCAATCCTCCCATCTGGAAATTGGCAGAATTATAGTCGCTTCCTTCTCTTCGCTCATTGTGCCTATGCAGAAACGACGAAGGAAACATTTCCAGCCTTACCTGTCTGGTGGCGGGCTATTAAACATTCCAGTCTGATTGGCCTTGAACTGATAGAACGGCTCTCGAGCGGACGGCGGTAAAAACGGAGAGAAACCTGAGAAACGCAATATTTAGCTCGGGAAATGAATTCGGTATGCAAGACAAGCATAATAATGGACACGGGAACAGTACGTCTCGGCTTGGACACTCTCACGTCACAGTTCAAGGAAAGAGAAGATGCTGAGTGGCTGAAAGTGCTGAAGCCAAAAGTTTCAGCCGAAAATCACGCGGTTAGACATCAACGAAAAGAAGAGAGGCAAAAACTGTCAATTTTTGGGGAAAAAATTAAAGAGAAGCAGAAGAGAAGACGTGAGAAGTCGTTTCATGACGAAACGTACTGAAATCGTCTCCAGTCGGCCCACCTTGAACGAGTCGCCAGGAGATGTAGTTGGCTAGAACGCGCTTCGGCGTCGATTGGAGAACGTGCTGAAAGTGGTTTATTATCGGCGTAAAAAAAACGTTCCGACATTGTTTCGAGCCCGCGAAAATCGGGATTTGAATTTAGAGAGGCTCCGCCCATTTCATCATCAGAGCGCATTTGCTATGCGCGATATATTTTTATCAGAAGAAACGAAAAAAAATAAATAAATGACGCAATTTGAAGAAACGTGTAAAAAAATACAATTTCGTTGTTTTAATCCAGTTGAATTCTGAAAATTTGAAAATTCAGAAGAAAAAATGAAAATTCGAAAAAATATATCGCGCATAGCAAATGCGCTCTGATGATGAAATGGGCGGAGGGGCCTCTAAATTCAAATCCCGATTTTTGCGGGCTCAAAAAAATGTCGGAACTTTTTTACGGCGATAATATATTCAATTAAAATGCAAGGCGGTTTTGGATATCGTCACCGAGAAAGTCTATGCGCCTTTAATGTGTCGATTTACGAGGCCCTCAATTTTTTGGAGAAGAACCCATAATGTGCGAAAAATTCACATTTTCGGAAGAAATTAAAATTAATTTGATAAAAATAAAATTTTACAGCCAAAAATTAACGATAAAGAGGCGAAAAAGCGCAAAATTACAATAGCAATAATGAAAAAATAGTAAAATTATTTATTTGAAAGATTAAAGGCGCATAGACTTTCTCGGTGACGATATCCGACACTGTCTTGCATTTTCATTTAACATGTTATCGCCGTAAAAAAGTTCCGACATTGTTTCGAGCCCGCGAAAATCGGGATTTGAATTTAGAAGCTCCGCCCATCTCATCATCAGAGCGCATTTGCTATGCGCGATATATTTTTATAAGAAGAAACGAAAAAAAAAATAAATAAATGACGCAAATTGATATATTCGAAGAAACGTGTAAAAAAATTCACGATTAATACAATTTCGTTGTTTTAATCCAGTTTAATTCTGAAAATTTGAAAATTCAAAAAATATATCGCGCATAGCAAATGCGCTCTGATGATGAAACGGGCGGAGCCTCCAAATTCAAATCCCGATTTTTGCGGGCTCGAAAAAGCGATAATAGTTTTGAGAGTTCTCACCTGAATTCCAACGAAATAATCAATTTCTCTAACGATTACGGTATGATTTGGAGAGAGCTCAACTAGCTCCTTGAACACCGTTTTCAGGTATTTTTCGAAATGAATCTGAAAATTGCACAATTTCTTATTTTTCAGCGTCATAATCAATGAATGATGCTCACAAATGGAAAAACGCTCTTCAGCTGCGCTAACTCGAATCGATTGTTGCCTCGCTCGGGATCTCGCCGAACCATGTCATCCGCTGAGAAGTTGACAAGCTTCAACTCGAACTCCATCGCCTCGTTCATCTCCTTTTCAGCCAATGCGGGGTCAGCTCCCATCGCCACTGCCGTCAGCTTCATGAGCGTTGTGTAGTTGCGGAGCATTGGGTCGTTGGCACCACTTAGGTACGGGTAGCGGGAGCCTGCTCCCCATTTCGGCTGATCCAGCTCGATGACACTGCGGCTGCTGTTTGATGGGTCGTGGGTCACGGCCATCTCAAGAATCACTGCGTTGACGCCAGTCAGGTTGAGCACCAGTGCAAGCTGCTCCTCCCAGGTATGCGTCCACTCTTGCCATTTGTCACCTGGAGAAAGGGAAGGGGGGTGAGTACCAGAGAAGGGCGGAATTCCGGATTCCGGTTTCCAGATTCCGTGAAAAAAAGAGTTTTTTCCGCTTTCCGGATTCCGGATTCCGCGATATGGAGTTTTTTTATCAGAGAAGGGCGGAATTCCGGATTCCGGATTCCAGATTCCGTGAAAAAAAAGAGTTTTTTCCGTTTTCCGGATTCCAGATTCCGCGATATGGCGTTTTTATCAGAGAAGGGCAGAATTCCGGATTCCGCAGTTTTTTTCATTCCGTCTTCCGTATTCCAGATTCCGTGAAAACAAATTTTTTCCGTTTTCCGTTTTCCGGATTCCGTGAAAAAATTTTCTTCCGTTTTCCGTTTTCCGGATTCCAGGTTTCGTGAAAAAAAATTTTTTTTCCGTTTTCCGGATTCCGGATTCCGCGATATGGAGTTTTTTTTATCAGAAAAGGGCGGAATTCCGGATTCCGGGTTCCAGATTCCGTGAAAAAGTTTTTTTTTTCCGTTTTCCGCATTCCGGATTCCGCGATATGGCGTTTTTATCCGAGAAGGACGGAATTCCGGATTCCGGATTCCAGATTCCGTGAAAACAAATTTTTTCCGTTTTCCGTTTTCCGGATTCCGTGAAAAAATTTTCTTCCGTTTTCCGTTTTCCGGGTTCCAGATTCCGTGAAAAAGTTTTTTTTCCGTTTTCCGCATTCCGGATTCCGCGATATGGCGTTTTTATCCAAGAAGGACGGAATTCCGGATTAAGGATTCCGCAGTTTTTTTCATTCCGTTTTCCGTTTTCCAGATTCCGAGTTCCGAAAATCCAATTCCGCCCGCCCCAACTTCCGCCCCAACTATGATACTTTATTCTCAATTGTTGTAAAAGTATACTTTTTTGAACTCCCGCAAAAATTTTTGCGAACAGAGCGCATTTGCATCATTTGATTCCCTCATTAATGGCTAAAATTCCGTTTTCCGGATTCCGGATTCCAGATTCCGTGAAAAAAATATTTTTCCGTTTTCCGGATTCCAGATTCCGTCAAAATTTTTTTTTTCGTTTTCCGGATTCCGGATTCCGAGTTCCCAAAATCCAATTCCGCCCTACTCTGGCGAGTACGAGGAGTGACAAAATAGCTCACCTTCCAGCGTTGGCCATCCACCGATTCTCTTCACAATATCCTTCATAGCTTCAACTCCGGCGGTTTCCAGCTCTTCCTCATCCAGACATTTCTGATAGTATCCTTTCGCCAGCTTATCCCACGACTTCTCATTCGCTAATATCGGCGATTGCAGCATTGATTTGACCTGTTTGTTCAATCGCGATTGCACATCGCTGATCGTATGACGAAGCGGCTTGTTGGCCGGTAGGTTCTTGTTGAGCCCGTAGTTGCCACAGGCGAATTCGTAAAAGTCTTCGCAGGGGTCAATCTGAAATTCGAGAATACCACATCGCAAAACTAGCGGCGAACCTTACCTTTGGATTCAGATTTTCAGCGAGAAAGCCGGCAAGTCGTACACATTCTCGCGACGTGCACACCACATCGTTGTGCGTTTTAGCGGTTCTGTCAACGGCAACCGAGGAGTTTTCGAACGGCAGAGGATATATTGGTCGACCTGGAATATTCAGATGTTTAGGAGACTTTCAGAGCAACAGCGATAGAGTCGAAATGCCTACCGTCGCTGAACGTTTTGTATCCGTCAAGTACCCATAACCACAGAAATAACACAGAGAGAAGAGCGGTGACGGCGAGACCGAGAAACACAAGAAGCAATGTTTCGAGGGTGGTTAGCCGGCCGAGGCAGCTTCTGAAAATAGAGATTGAATGGAAATATGACGGGAATTGGGTTTTGGTTTAGCTTAGGCTTAGGCTTAGGCTTAGCTTAGGCTTAGCTTAGGCTTAGCTTAGGCTTAGCTTAGGCTTAGCTTAGGCTTAGCTTAGGCTTAGCTTAGGCTTAGCTTAGGCTTAGCTTAGGCTTAGGCTTAGGCTTAGCTTAGGCTTAGCTTAGGCTTAGCTTAGGCTTAGCTTAGGCTTAGCTTAGGCTTAGGCTTAGGCTTAGGCTTAGGCTTAGCTTAGGCTTAGCTTAGGCTTAGCTTAGGCTTAGCTTAGGCTTAGCTTAGGCTTAGCTTAGGCTTAGCTTAGGCTTAGGCTTAGTCTTAGCTTAGGCTTAGCTTAGGCTTAGGCTTAGCTTAGGCTTAGCTTAGGTTTAGCTTAGGCTTAGCTTAGGCTTAGGCTTAGCTTAGGCTTAGCTTAGGCTTTGCTTAGGCTTAGGCTTAGGCTTAGGCTTAGGCTTAGCTTAGGCTTAGGCTTAGGCTTAGGCTTAGATCTTTTTGTCGAAGATCTTCCAAAGATTCAAGCCAGGTCAAAGTCCACCAACTTCAGAATCTCAAAAAAAAACCCATGTTCTACTCTTAGTTTTGCACAAGCTCATGCTGCAACTTCTACATAGTTTCAGAACCTTCTGGCCGAATGCCAAGGCGCGGCTCCATTATCAGTCTTCATTCGTCGTGCTCTTCGCGAAACGACCAGCTCCAGATGCGGAAGTTCAAAGAATTCGAGTAATTCGAAGAAATCGTCGGTTTGTGTCTAATGTTGCACTTTAGAGCTTAGCCGAACATTGGTTATTCTGGCGCCACCACCGGATCTTTCTCCTTAATTTTCGGTCTCCTCTTCTGGTTATCCGGAAAAGAAAGAGCGATGGATTTTTGATTGGAAAAGGCGTAAAACGGGAAGCGCCAAATAGGGAATAGGAAAACAAGGAAATGAGTTAATCCGGGGGGGGGAAGCAGGGGGCGCAATGAGCGAGCCGAGAGATTTGACAGCCGTTGAAAACGATAGAGCCGGTAGAAATTATGAGCAAGAAGGAGAGAGAGAGAGAGAGAGAGAGAGAGAGAGAAAGATCAAACAGTTTGATTGCTCTCGGACGGATAATCGGAGATATCAAAATAATCGCTTCTATCTTCAAAAAGATCACTTCAGGTAGAGCCGTTGTTGCAGCAGAGGTCAGGCTTGCTCGTGACACATCTCGCAGCTGGAGCCCTCGATATTGCAAAGAAAACAATAATAGGGCACTTGGAAGCGGGGGAATGGTGCTCAATGAAAAATTCGATTTCAGAATCGTTTTTCTCTTTATTGCAAGAGAGAGAGAAACTTCTGAAATTCTGAGCCATCTTATTATCGCCGTAAAAAAGCTCCGACATTTTTCGAGCCCGCGAAAATCGTGATTTGAATTTAGAGGCCCCTCCGCCCATTTCATCATCAGAGCGCATTTGCTATGCGCGATATATTTTTATCAGAAGAAACGAAAAAAAAAGATAATAAATGCCGCAAATTGAAAAAATTCACGATTAATACAATTTCGTTCTTTTAATCCAGTTTAATTCTGAAAATTCAAATTCAGAAGAAAAAATAAAAATTCAAAAAATATATCGCGCATAGCAAATGCGCTCTGATGATAAAATGTGCGGAGCCTCTAAATTCAAATCCCGATTTTCGCGGGCTCGAAAAAATGTCGGAACTTTTTTACGGCGATAATAGCTCTGTGGAAAACTGGAAATCGAAGAAAACCATTGACCAAATAAACTCCGTGCTTTGAACACTGAACACACAAATAAAGGGCGTCTGTGTGCCTCCGTTTACTACGCGTCAGGAGGGTCCCAATGGTCTAATAGCTCATCTTTTCCACACCCAGCACGCCGCACACTTTTGCAGTTCGGAACAACTGATCGCCGTGATCTTTGTGCTGGATAATCCGTGCAGAACTGCAAAGATCCCGGCGCCTGGACGCATTCTTAAACTGCTTTCAGAGGGCTGCTCCATTGCCTACGATACGGTATGACAAGCAGTGTGTCGTTTCGAAAAAATTCTCGTTCTCGTTCTCGTCGAAAAATTTTTCTCGTTGATTTCTCGAAAAATGTTTCGAGAATTTCTCGAAAAAATTTTCGGAAATTTCTCGAAAAATGATTCGAATGCAAATACACTAAACAACGCGCTTTTCGTTATTTCGGAGTCTCGTTCGAACTAGTTTATTATTATTTTTTATCAAAAATGTTTTTTTTCGAAAATTTTCGAAATTTTTCGAGAATTTCTCGAAAAAATTTTCGGAAATTTCTCGAAAAATGATTCGAATGGAAATTCACTAAACAACGCGCTTTTCGTTATTTCGGAGTCTCGTTCGAACTAGTTTATTATTATTTTTTATCAAAAATGTTTTTTTTTTCGAGAATTTCTCAAAAAATTTTTAAGAAATTTTTCGAGAAACTTTTCGAAAAGATGCTCAATGCTACGGAATCGAATCGTGCATTCTTCGATTTTTAAATTGCTGAAAAGCTCAAGACGAGGCTCCTGTGACACATCACGTCGGAGCATCACGTGCTACTGATCATGAGGATAATTGGAGCATTTCGAGAGCTTCTAGACCAACTACTCCCCACGATTAGAAGAGGGGTTACTCTGGATTTGTGGAGTCTTGAGAAGGCGTCTATTACAGAAAACTCTATAAATCCATGCATTTTGAGACGTGTCTTATGAATTGGCTGAAGTATGATTATGTGGACAAGCGGAAGAAAGCTGATGCTGATTTTCGGAAGTAATCGAATAATTTATTGAATTCACAGATTTCGCGGGCGTTTTTCGGGCGAACACGGGAGAATTACCCCAAAAAACACCCGCGCGCATTCTTTATGGCCAGTACTGTCGGCTTAACTCCTAGTAAATTAAAGGCGCGAGCATTGCCATTTTGCTCTTTTTTTGCTCATCAAAATTAACATTCATGGACGTGCTGAAAAAGTCGGGAGCATTTGCCGGAGAAGCTAGAGGGATACTGTACCGACAACATTTGTTTGACTGGATTCGGATCAAAATGCCTATCTGTTTTCAGCGAAGTTACCAGAGTAGGGCGGAATTGGATTTTGGGAACTCGGAATCCGAAAAACGGAAAAAAATGTTTCTGGAATCCGGAAGACGGAAGACGGAATGAAAAAAACGGCGGAATCCGGAATTCCGCCCTTCTGTGAAGAGTAGGGCGGAATTGGATTTTGGGAACTCGGAATCCGGAAAAAAATATTTTTCACGGAATCTGGAATCCGGAAGGCGGGATGAAAAAAACGGCGGAATCCGGAATTCCGCCCTTCTCTGGAAGTTACCCCAAAAAACACCAGCGCGCATTCTTTCTGGCCAGTACTGTCGGCTTGATTCCTAGTAAATTAAAGACGCGGGCCTTCGCATCTTGCTCCTTTTTTGCTCATCAGCATTAACACTTATGGACGTGCTGAAAAAGTCGCGAGCATTTGTCGGAGGAGCTAGAGGGATACTGTACCGACAACTTTTAGTTAGGGTGGATTCATCGACATTGTGATGGACTCTAGGGATCCGAAAACGGAGAACGGAAAGAAATATTTTTCACGGAATCTGGAATCCGTAAGACGGAATTCCGCCCTTCTCTGCAGAGTAGGGCGGAATTGGATTTTGGGAACTCGGAATTAGGAAAACGGAAAACGGAAACAAAATGTTTTTCACGGAATCTGGAATCCGGAATCCGGAATTCCGCCCTTCTCTGATAAAAACGCCATATCGCGGAATCCGGAAAACGGAAAAATTTTTTCACGGTATCTGGAATCCGGAAGACGGAATTCCTCCATTTGCCGGAAGAGCTAGAGGAATACTGTACCGACAACTTTTAGTTAGAGTGGATTCATCGACATTGTGATGGACTCTATGGATCCGAATATACGGAATGAAAAATGCGGAATACGGTATCCGGATTTCCGCCCTTCTCTGATAAAAACGCCATATCGCAGAATTCGGAATGCGGAAAACGGAAAAAAAAATCTTTTTCACGGAATCTGGAATCCGGAAAACGGAAAAAAAAAATCTTTTTCACGAAATCTGGAATCCGGAAAACGGAAAAAGAAAATCTTTTTCACGGAATCTGGAATCCGGAAAACGGAATTAAAAAAACGGCGGAATTCGGAATTCCGCCCTTTTCTGCAGAGTAGGGCGCAATTGGATTTTGGGAACTCGGAATCCGGAAAACGAAAGACGGAAACAAATTTTTTCACGGAATCCGGAAGACGGAAGACGAAATGAAAACAACGGCGGAATCCGGAATTCCGCTATTCTATGGATACTACATAGAACACAAATTACAGTAGTAATCTTTGCGGAACTGAGCTCATTTTCTCATTTTTAGAGAGCTCATTTTCAGCGGTGAGAGCGTCTTCAAAAACTCGGCAGCAACGTTTTCAAGAAAATTCCAGAATAGATGCTTTTCGCTGAGTGGCAGCCCAAACAATTCCAGAGCAGAGGAGCAAAAGTTGAAAAGTGCCACCAACATCAGAAGGCGGCGCTTCGTTGTCTCCGCCACCAACTGCGTCATCTGTTTTGACCACCAAATGGAGTCAAGAGACGGTAGTATAGTACTCCTTTCGCTGCTGCTTTTGTGTCCGGCGGGTGGTGGGGAGGGAGTAGGGGGGGGGGGGGGCATAAGAAGGCGCTAATCCATCAGTTTTAAAACAAAATTGGCATGGCGCTTCGTTTGCCGCACGGAAAACGAGTTCTCTTCTCATTCCTCACTTCCCTTTTTCCATCTTTTTGCACATATAAACAAAGGCGTTTTTAACCCTTTTTGCTGTATAACAGAGTGCTGCAAATTGGTGGTTGAGACAATGGAGGGGGGGGGGGCAAGGGGGGGGAGAACCCAACGCCTGCCTGAGCCAAAATACGAGGGGGGGGGAACCGTCTCCAGGGAGCACACCATTTCAGACGGGCAATTGAAAAATTGGAGGAGAGGGGAAAAGCAATGGGCAAGGAGCTTCACTTCTGAACTCCAATATTCGGCTAGAATGCTCTGAATTTCAGATAATGCCTTCTGGAATGCGGTAGGCGTCGTTTTGTAGGCGACAGCCTTCTTGTGGAGTGTCAGCTGTCTGAAATACTTTCAGAGCCAAGAGCGTTTACCACAGAGTGTCGTGACTTCTAGACAACTAGACGAAGCATCATGAATTCGAGATTTTCAGAGCAGCGCCCAAGGCGCACGTAGCTTTAATTAAAGACAATGTGGCAAAAACAAGACAATCGTGGCGGCCAGCTGTTGATTCCCTGAGTAGCAGGGGTTCGTTCTTATTCTTCTCTGAAGACAACTTCATTTAAGACAAAAAGGGGTGCACCCAGAGAAGGGAGGAATTCCGGATTCCGTATTCCAGATTCCGTGAAAAAATAGTTTTTTTCCGTTTTCCGTTTTCCGGATTCCGAGTTCCCAAAATCCAATTCCGCCCTACTCTACAGAGAAGGGCGGAATTCCGGATTCCGGATTCCAGATTCCGTGAAAAAAAGTTTTTTTTTCCGTTTTCCGCTTTCCGGAGTCCGCAATGTGGCGTTTTTATCAGAGAAAGGCGGAATTCCGGATTCCGGATTCCAGATTTCGTGATATGGCGTTTTTATCAGACAATGACGGGATTCCGGATTCCAGATTTCATTAAAAAAAAATTTTTCCGTTTCCCGGATTCTAGATTCCGTGAAAAAACATTTTTTTCCGTTTTCCGCATTCCGGATTCCGCGATATGGCGTTTTTATCAAAAAATGACGGAATTCCGAATTCCGGATACCAGATTCCATGAAAAATGTTTTTTTCGTTTTCCGGATTCTAGATTCCGTGAAAAAATATTTTTTCCGTTTTCCGGATTCCGGATTCCGCGATATGCGGTTTTTATCAGAAAATGGCGAAATTCCGTTTTCCGGATTCCAGATTCCGTTAAAAAACTATTTCCGTCTTCCGCATTCCGCATTCCGCGATATGGCGTTTTTATCAGAGAAGGGCGGAATCCCGGATTCCGGATTCCAGATTCCGTGAAAAAATAGTTTTTTCCGTCTTCCGGATTCCAGATTCCGTGAAATGGCGTTTTTATCAGAAAAGGGCGGAATTTCGGATTCCGGATTCCAGATTCCGTGAAAAAATATTTTTTTCCGTTTTCCGGATTCCGGATTCCGCGATATGGCGTTTTTATCAGAGAAGGGCGGAATTCCGGATTCCGGATTCCAGATTTCGTGAAAATTTTTTTTTCCGTTTTCCGGATTTCCGATTCCGCGATATGGCGTTTTATCAGAAAATGGCGGAATTCTGGATTTCGGATTCCAAGATTCCGTGAAAAAAAATTTTTTCCGGATTCCGGATTCCAGATTTCGCGATATATCGTTTTTATCAGAGAAGGGCGGAATTCTGAATTCCGGGTTCCAGATTCCGTGAAAAAATATTTTTTTCCGTTTTCCGCATTCCGGATTCCGCGACATGGCGTTTTTTACAGAGAAAGGCGAAATTCCGGATTCCGGATTCCTGATACCGTGAAAATTTTTTTTCCGTTTTCCGCATTCCCGATTCCGCGATATGGCGTTTTTATCAGAGTAGGGCGGAATTCCGGATTCCGGATACCAGATTCCAGGAAAAATGTTTTTTTCCGTTTTCCGAATTTCAGACTCCGTGAAAATTTTTTTTCCCGTTTTCCGCATTTCCGATTCCGCGATATGGCGTTTTTATCAGAAAATGGCGGAATTCTGGATTTCGGATTCCAGATTCCGTGAAAAAAATTTTTTTCCGGATTCTGGATTCCAGATTTCGCGATATATCGTTTTTATCAGAGAAGGGCGGAATTCTGAATTCCGGATTCCAGATTCCGTGAAAAAATGTTTTTTTTTTTCCGTTTTCCGCATTCCGGATTCCGCGATATGGCGTTTTTATCAGAAAATGGCGGAATTCCGGATTCCGGATTCCAGATTTTGTGAAAAAAATTTTTTTCCGTTTTCCGCAATTTGGATTCCGCGATATGGCGTTTTTATCAGAGAAAAGCGGAATTCTGAATTCCGGATTCCAGATTCCGTAAAAAAATATTTTTTTTTCCGTTTTCCGGATTCCCGATTTCGCGATATTGCGTTTTTATCAGAGAAAGGCGGAATTCCGGATTCCGGATTCCAGATTCCGTGAAAAAATATTTTTTTCCGTTTTCCGCATTCCGGATTCCGCGATATGGCGTTGTTATCAGAAAAGGGCGGAATTTCGGATTCCGGATTACAGATTCCGAGAAAAAAAATAATTTTTTTCCGTTTTCCGCATTCCGGATTCCGAGTTCCTAAAATCCAATTCCGCCCTACTCTGCCCCCTTCCCCCCTCCCGAGACTTCTTCTAGAACTGATTATATGATCTGTATGCTCGAATGATGATGCAAGTGATGAGTGAATCTGTTCGGCTGCCAATCTGATTGGGGGGGGGGAGAGAATTGGAGCCCAGAGGATGAAAGCCGAGCGCAAAAAAAATCATGAAAACTTGAAGATAGAAGCGGAAAGCACGAAATAGATGAAAAAATGGGGTTGGGGGGGGGGACGAGCTCTTCCTTGTCAAATGATTAATTTCAGGAGACAACGCGAAAGAATACGATGGAGAAAGAGACATATGTTATGGGGATGGGACGTCGCGGCTCGCGGCGGGAGAGCAAGAGGAGCACATCAACCTGCTCCTGCTCCCAGGAGCAGGAGCACGTCACCAAGAACATTTCTCGTTCGAAGAAGAGAACAAGAAGAGATGATGATGGTGGTGCTCATAAAATTTAATAGAGTTTGTTCGTCGGTCTTCGTCTTCGTCTTCTTCTTCTTCATCATTCCGCGAAACTTGTATTGTTTCGTGAATACGAAGGAGTGCCTGCCCCGGCGGGTTCGTCGTCGTCGTCGTCGTCGCCGCCAGAGATGGACGAACAAAAGGGAACTTCCTTCTATTTTTTTTTCTTTTCGTGCTTTTCAATGAGCCATTTGGATTCATCACGCGAACTTGGACACCAGAAGATACGCGGCAAAACAATTGAAAAAAGGGATAGAGAGAAAAAAAAAGGATTAGAGGAAGGATCCGCCACAAGATCGATGATGAAGAGGAAAATGAGGCGGGTTGGTGTTGGGGGGGGGGGGGGGAGGTTGGGGTTGGGGTCGGCAGGAGATGGGTCAAAGAATTGCTCAAGAAGATCGGCTCAGGTGACGTTCGGAAAACGCGAAACTTCACGAGCCGCGGAAACTGGATGGGAGCGAGCTCCTTAGAAAATGTCTGAAATTCTCGAATTCCTCATTCACATTTTTCGGAATATTCGGAATTCCGAATTCCGAATTCCGAATTCCGCTCCGCGCACCCCTACCATGTCGCCAACGCCGGCAGGCACAACTGTTTGACAAGAAAATGCGAAGGATGGCGAAGGACATGGGCTGTTTTATTAATGGTTGTTCGATGTTATCCCAGCCGGGTTTTTGAGATTCCGGAATTCCGGAACTTCGTAATATTCTGAATTTATATCTTCGGAATTCCGGAACGCCAGAAAAAATATTCCATAATTTTATATTTCGGGATTGCAAAGTATCGGAATATCTTGAACATTTACATTTCGGAATTTCGGAAGGAAAAAAAATTCCGAAATTTAAGATTTTGGGATTGCGGAATATCGAAATATTCCGAAATTTCATATTTCGGAATTCCGAAGCGAAAAAAATATTCCGAAAATTTCAGATTTCGGGATTGCGGAGTATCGGAATATTCCGTAATTTTATATTTCGGAATTCCGGAACTTCCGGAAAAATATCGGAATATTTCGAACATTTATAAAGCGGAATTCCGGAACGGGAAAAATATTGCAAAGTTTTACATTTCGGAAGTCCGGAACGAAAAAAAAAATTCCGAAATTTAAGATTTTGGGATTGCGGAATATCGGAATATTCCGAAATTTCATATTTCGGAATTCCGAAGCGAAGAAATATTCCGAATTTTAAAATTTTGGGATTGCGGAATATTGGAATATTCCGAAATTTCATATTTCGGAATTCCGAAGCGAAAAAAATATTCCGAAAATTTCAGATTTCGGCATTGCGGAGTATCGGAATATTCCGAAATTTTATATTTCGGAATTCCGGAACTTCCGGAAAAATATCGGATTATTTCGAAAATTTATAAAGCGGAATTCCGGAACGGGAAAAATATTGCAAAATTTTTTATTTCGGAATTCGGGAACGAAAAAAAAATCCGAAATTTAAGATTTTGGGATTGCGGAATATCGGAATATCTTGAGCATTTATATTTCGGAATTCCGGAACGAAAAAAAATTCCGAAATTTAAGATTTTGGGATTGCGGAATATCGGAATATTCCGAAATTTCATATTTCGGAATTCCGGAACTTCCGGAAGAATATCGGAATATTTTGAACATTTATAAAGCGGAATTCCGGAACGGGTAAAAAATCCGAAATGTAAGATTTTGGGCTTGCGGAATATCGGAATATTCCAAAATTTTATATTTCGGAATTCCGTAACTTCCGGAAAAATATCGGAATAATTTGAACATTTGTAAAGCGGAGTTCCGGAACAAGAAAAATATTGCAAAATTTTATATTTCGGAATTCCGGAATGAAAAAAAAATTCGGAATTTTCATATTTCGGGATTGCGGAATATCAGAATATTCCGAACATTTATAAAGCGGAATTCCGGAACAAGAAAAATATTGCAACATTTTATATTTCGGAGTTCCGGAATGAAAAAAAATTCCGAAATTTCATATTTCGGAATTGCGGAATAACCGATATTCCGAATTTATAACTTCGGAATTCCGGAACGCCAGAACAATCCCAAATTTTAGATTTCTAAACTTTTCTTTCGAAAAATACCGGAATTTTCGGAATTCCGAACTCTGTTCCGCCAACAGATCCCGCCAGCGCCGAACAGCTTGGCAATAAAAACGCCTAGGTATTCAATTCAATGATCGAAGATCTTCAAGCTGAAGAAGGCCGTGCCAGGCTTAGGCGAGGCAATGACAAATGGATTTTCAGATAAGCTATTTCAAAGGCTGAAACTACTAGAAAAGTGATTCTGAAGCATTTCGGAATCTGAAATGGTTTTTTGTCTCCCCTATAATTTAGGAATCCTCCATTACTTTTTCTTCATTCACAACGCGATTATTCCGGTTCCGGTTCCGGTTTAGAAAACGGTTTTTCGGGGAACAAAAAGACAATTTTTTCAGATTCCGAAATGCTAGGAAGCGCCGGAGCAGATCGAGATTCAGATGAGCGACGTTCGTGGGGGGGGGGGGGGGAATTCACGCGCCAATCGAAAATCTCCATTTGGAATAAGAAAGAAATGAGTGAAGCTAATGTGCTGGAAAATGGGGAATGAGGGGGGGGGAGGGGGGGAGACGTCGCCGCGGGACGGCGGAAAATGAAAGAGCCGCGAGCTAATTAGTGGCTCTTCCGGTGAGTAGAGCAAGAAGAATGGAAGGGGCGAGAAAACGGAAGAAATACTGAAAGCACTGGATTAGAATCACGGAAAAATACAACAATTTGCGGTGGAATAGAGCGGCGGCCAGCAGCGTCCAGCGACCACACATGAACAAGCTCGTAATGCTCAAGAAACGACTGTCTTCCTCCGTCGCTCAATTCGGAAGTATTAACGGAAGATCGAACATGAAGCGGAGTCGTTGAACTTCCATCCGTCGCCATCCGAAAAAAGAAACGGTATTCAGGCCATTCAGGCCTATAGGTTATTATATTAGAAACTTCAACGATTCCGAATCCGCCCCCATCCAAAAAAAGAAACGGTATTCAGGCCATTCAGGCCTATAGGTTATTATATTAGAATATGCGTGATAAGTTCCGACGTTATGAGGCATGCGAATACGAATTCACGGTCACCTTCCACGCCGAGAATGAACGCAGATTGCGGGCGGGCGGGCGGGCCGGGCTTATAGTTCCATATTTGGTCGGGGGAATTCCGGAAGGAAATTTGAAGTCTTCGGGCTGACGACATCTGCTCAGAATCCGGCACAAGAGCCCTTCAAAAGCTCTTTGCACGAAGTTACAGCTCGCATTGTCTTCTGCTCTTTGGAGCAATGCGTTATTGAAATATTGAAGATGGTTGTCTGGAATTCGGAATCCGGAAACCGGTATACTCCAGTTTTAACCGTGCAGCTTGTTTTTTATTCTTGGATTCGTCTTTGTCTCGTCTTCGTCTTCGCCTACGTCTTGAATTCGTCTGACGCAGAAATCCAGAAATCCAGAAATCATTTTTCGGTTTTCTTTGAGAACTGTGACCTCTGTGACTGATAAGGCTTCCACGAAAGACGAAAAAAGACCGTCTCGTCTCGTCTTCGTCTTCGTCTTCAATTCGTCTGACGCAGAAATCCAGAAATCCTTTTTTTCGGTTTTCTTTAAGAACTGTGATCTCTGTGACTGATAAGGCTTCCACGAAAGACGAAAAAAGACCGTCTCGTCTCGTCTTCGTCTTCGTCTTTAATTCGTCTGACGCAGCGATAGATATTGCGTTCGTCAAATAAAATAAATTGTGGAGAAAGTACACAACTTGTTTATTGTGTAAGACGAATTCAAGACGAATTGAAAGACGAGACAAAAGACAGGGAGAAAAAAAAACAAGACGAAAGACGGGGAGGCGAAAAAGGGGCGAAAGACGAGACAAAAGACGGGGAGACAAAAAACGGGACTAAAGACGAGACGAAAGACGGAGAGACGAAATCGAGATGAAAGACGAGACTAAAGACGAGACAAAAGACGGAAAGACGAAAAACGAGACAAAAGACGAGACAAAAGACGGGGAGACGAAAAACAAGACGAAAGACGAGACGAAAGACGGGGAGACGAAAAACAAGACGAAAGACGACTTTCTGTCTTCGAGATAGATGTGAGGTTTTGTGTGTACACATGATGCGCCAGATCTGACGACAGTGAACCAAAAAGGAAACAGAGAGAATCATTTTAATGATCTTTCAGGCTGCTTTTACAGGCTAAAAGAGGCAAAGCATCTGGAAAAAGATTGTGCGCCACTAAGAGAAACTGATATTTCTGTAGCTGCATGTCTCAGAGGTACTTAATCTTCTATTAGAGGGTATCCCTGAATAAGAGCGGAAATTCAGAGCTACAATGTTTAAAGGCGCAACGAATTAACTGTTTGGGTCTCGTTAGGGGATAGCGCGTTAAATTGTAAAAAATTCGCTATTTAACGCTATTTAACGCGCTATCCCCTAACGAGACCCAAACTGTTAATTCGTTGCGCCTTTAAACATTGGCTCACGTCCTTGCGGATGAATAATATCATTACCCAGAACTGATGTATGAAACAGATGGAAATCGAAGAATATCAACGAAAAAAAAAGAAGCCCATCTTCCGTTTGCATCTTCCACCCGCACTCTCCATCGTTTTTTTCGCGGAAAGAAGTGTCGTCCGCCATGAATGAATACAAATTTGACGGATGACCGGCGGGCGAGTCAAAAAGCAAGACTAACGTGGAAGAAGCCGAAGAAAACAGCAAGTAATTTAGGAATTTCGGAATTCCGGAATGAAAAGAAAAATATTCCTAAAATTTATATTTCGGAATTCCGGAACGGAAAAGAATAATCCGAAAAGTTCAGGTTTTGGGATTGCGGAGTATTGGAATATTCCGAATATTTATATTTCGGAATTCCGGAAGGAAAAAAAATTCCGAAAGTTTGGGTTTCGGGATTGTGGAATTTCGGAATTCCGGAACGAAAAAACATTAATTCCGAAGTTTTAGATTTCGGGATTGCGGAATGACGGAATATCCCTTAAATTTACATTTCGGAATTCCGGAACGAAACAAATATTCCGAAATTTCGTATTTCGGAATTCCGAAGCAAAAAAAAATATTCCGAAAATTTCAGGTTTTGGGATTGCGGAATATTGGAATATTCCGAATATTTATATTTCGGAATTCCGGAATGAAAAAAATATTCCGAAATTTTAGATTTCGGAATTCCTAAACGAAAAAAATATTCCGAAATTTTGGGTTTCGAGATTGCGGAATTTCGGAATTCCGGAACGAAAAAAACATTAATTCCGAAGTTTTAGATTTTGGAATTGTGGAATATCGGAATATTCCGAAAATGTGTATTTCGGAATTCCGGAATGAAAATGAAAATATTCCGAAATTTAAGATTTCGGAATTCCGAAGCGAAAAAAATATTCCAAAATTTCGGGTTTCGGGATTGCAGAATATCGGAATATTCCGAAAATGTTTATTTCTTAATTCCGAAACGAAAAAAAAAATATTCCGAAAATTTCAGGTTTCGGGATTGCGGAATTTCGGAATATTCCGAAAATGTGTATTTCGTAATTCCGGAATGAAAAGAAAAATATTCCGAAATTTCATATTTCGGAATTCCGAAAATTTCAGGTTTTGGGATTGCGGAATATCGGAATATTCCGGAAATGTTTTTGAGAGATTCCGTGGAAGAGCACGCCGAACAATGTCTGGAACAGTTTGTGGATTGGCTGCGGGCGGTGAAATGGGAAATGGAAATTGAGCGCGCTAAAGTGGGTATTAACTAAAAAAAAAAATGAAAATGAGAATAATTGGAAATGGAGCGAGCACATTATACTGAAATGAGCTCGATGGAGATAGCAGTGCACTTTTACAGCGATGCTCGTTATTATCGAGATGGCTCGTGATGCGCTCGCTAAATGGCTTGTTTTCGACGCGACTCAGAGGTTCGGAGCTCAAAACCACACCCACCTATTCTTCCTCTTCTTGCTCGGTAAATACAGTTGACTTGTAGGGCGACACGTGGATTGTCGGCTCAACGTCGGCGCCGGCTTCTTCGGAGGCTCGTCCACGGTTCGTGTCAGAAATATCGGCGATGCGTAATACGAATTGTCGTCGGAGCACGCGTAGATATGGTGTTGCGGAGGCGGCTGTAGTTGCTGCGTCGAGAATCCGTTCATCGACAGATGATGCGGTAGTTGAGCATTTCGAGAGTTTACAGTAACCCGTGGAAAATTGGTGGATGACGTTGAGGATGTGGAAGAAGACGAAGTGGAAGCAAGCTGGAAAATGTGTTTTGTAGGACATGCTCTTCTATTCTCGACAAGCTCAAAAATAGATCGATGGCTCATAAATAAAACAAACTTGTCCACGAACTTTTGTGTCAAAGTTTTTTTCGAATTTTTAAAATTAATTTTTTAAAATTATATATTAATTTAAAATTTAAAAGTATTTTCTAAATAATATAAAATTTTTTAATTTTAATGAAATTTAAACATTTTTAATAAATAAAACAAACGTGTTCACGGACTTTTGTGTCAAAATTTATTTAGAATTTTTAAAATTAATTTTTTTAAAATTAAATATTAATTTTAAAATTTTAAAGTATTCTCTAAATGATATTAGAATTTTTAACATTTTACTACAGTTTAAATATTTTTAATAAATAAAACAAACTTGTCCACGAGCTTTTGTGTCACTTTTTCAGAGGTTTAAAAAAATTTTAATTTATTTAAATTAATTTTTTAAAAATCAATAATGAATTGAAAATTGTAAAGTATTTTCTAAATAATATAATAACTCAAAGAATGTTAATTAAATTTAAATATTTTTAATAAATAAAAAAAATTTCCAAAAAAAAGTCCGTGGACAAGTTTGTTTTATTTATTAAAAATGTTTAAATTTCATTAAAATTTTGAAACGTTTTATATCATTTAGAGAATACTTTTAAATTTCAAAATTAATAATTAATTAAAAAAAATTAATTTTAAAACTTCTAAATAAATTTTGACACAAAAGTCCGTGGACAGGTTTGTTTTATTTATTAAAAATATTTAAACTTTATTAAAATTGTTAAAATTCTTATATTATTTAGAAAATGCCTTAAAATTTTAAAATTAATATTTTATTTAAATAAAAATTAATTTTCAAAATTAAAAAAAACTTTGACACAAAAGTCCGTGGACAAGTTTGTTTTATTATTAAAAATATTTTAATTAAATTAAAATTTTAAAAATTTTTATATTATTTGGAGAGTACTTTACAATTTTAAAATTAATATTTAATTTTTAAAAAATTAATTTAAAAAATCTGAAATGTCCTCTAAAAAAGTGACACAAATGTCTGTGGACAAGTGTGTTTTATTTATTAAAAATATTTAAATTTCATTAAAATTTGGAAAATTTTTATTTTATTTAGAAAATACTTTTAAATTTCATAATTATTATTTAATTAAAAAAAAATTGATTTTAAAAATTCTAAATAAACTTTGACACAAAAATCCGTGGACAAGTTTGTTTTATTTATTAAAAATGTTTAAATTTCATTAAAATTTTGAAAAATTTTACATTATTTAGAGAATACTTTACAATTTGTTAATTATTATTTAATTTTCAAAAAATTAATTAAAAAATTGTAAAAAAACCTGCAAAAAGTGACATAAAAGTCCGTGGACAAGTTTGTTTTATTTATTTTTTAATTATTTATATATAATTAACATTATTTGATTTATTATATTATTTGGAGAATAATTTACAATTTTAAAATTAATATTTAATTTTTAAAAAATTAATTTAAAAAATCTGAAATATCCTCTAAAAAAGTGACACAAATGTCCGTGGACAAGTTTGTTTTATTTATTGGAAAATTTTTATTTTATTTAGAAAATACTTTTAAATTTCAAAATTATTATTTAATTAAAAAAAATTGATTTTAAAACTCCTAAATAAATTTTGACACAAAAGTCCGTGGACAAGTTTGTTTTATTTATTAAAAATATTTAAATTTCATTAAAATTTGGAAAATTTTTATTTTATTTAGAAAATACTTTTAAATTTCAAAATTATTATTTAATTAAAAAAAATTGATTTTAAAACTCCTAAATAAATTTTGACACAAAAGTCCGTGGACAAGTTTGTTTTATTTATTAAAAATATTTAAATTTCATTAAAATTTGGAAAATTTTTATTTTATTTAGAAAATACTTTTAAATTTCAAAATTATTATTTAATTAAAAAAAATTGATTTTAAAACTCCTAAATAAATTTTGACACAAAAGTCCGTGGACAAGTTTGTTTTTTTTATTAAAAATATTTGAAATTTATTAAAATTTGGAAAATTTTCATATTATTTGGAGAATACTTCACAATTTCAAAATTAAAATTTAATTTAAAAAAAATTAATTTAAAAAATTTAAAATAAACTTTGAATTAAATAGTCTTTATCAGGCCTAATTGGCCCGCGATGGCTTGAAAAAGATGCTAAGAAACCTTGTCTGAAAAATCATCAGAATCTGATGGCTAAATGAAGCGCGCGCGATCAGTTTGGCCGTCAGAATTCCGTATAAAAGATGGCTGCTAATTACAGCAAGAGCAAGAGGTACAGTACCGGCCATAAAGGTATAATGTCCGGCACTGTATTATCGCCGTAAAAAAGTTCCGACATTTTTTGCGAGCCCGCGAAAATCGGGATTTGAATTTCGAGGCTCCGCCCATTTCATCATCAGAGCGCATTTGCTATGCGCGATATATTTTTTGAATTTTTATTTTTTCTTCTGAATTTTCAAATTTTCAGAATCAAACTGGATTAAAACAACGAAATTGTATTAATCGTGAATTTTTTTACACGTTTCTTCGAATATATCAATTTGCGTCATTTATTCTTTTTTTTTTCGTTTCTTCTGATAAAAATATATCGCGCATAGCAAATGCGCTCTGATGATGAAATGGGCGGAGGGGCCTCTAAATTCAAATCCCGATTTTCGCGGGCTCGAAAAAATGTCGAAACTTTTTTACGGCGATAATATGTGCGCAAAAATGAATATCGCGTCGATTAAGTCTCCTAGGCAAGAAATTACAGATTTTCAGCTATTTTCCACTAAAAACTTGAATTCCTAAACGCTTTTCCTCTATTTTCAGATCAGAATATGTGAAAAAAGTATGTAAACGAATTGATAAATTTCAAAATTTTTTAAAAGTTGGTTATGTACCTGCGGATTCAGATTCATCGTTGTGATCGTCGTCGTTCAATTCGTGTTCAGCATTTTCAGCATCGTAAGCCGCTTGTCTGAAAATTGGAGGTGTACAGTTTCAATGACATCTAAGAGGGGATATGTAGAAACGAAAGAAGCAAATCGGGATCGAGAAGCAAGATGCTCACCGCTACAGTAGGTCGGCCACACAGCTAGAAATGTGTCAGTCTACGATGCGGAGGGGAAGAATGAGTGTGTCCGTCTCGTTTTCCCCGTCTCAGTCACTACAAATACATTTGACAAATAGACGAGAAAAAATGGGCACCGTTCTGAGCATGTGTGCAACAATACGAGATTGATCTCCTGTTAAGGAGCCAAGAAGGCTCAATTCTTTCGGATTATTTGTGCAAAACATTAGCACGAAGCAAGCAACAAGGGGGGGGGGGGAGGAGGGGTAAGAGATACAGTATCAAAGTTCAATGCTTCTGGACTTAGGAGGAATTGGATTGGCGTGAAGGAAGTTGAAGAGCCCGATCGAGGATGTGGAGCATCAAACAGCTGGCGAAGTCGCGGAATAAGGAACAGAGTAGGGCGGAATTGGATTTTTGGAACTCGGAATCCGGAATCCGGAAAACGGAAAAAAAATTTTTTACGGAATCTGGAATCCGGAATACGGAAAACATTTTTTTTTCAAAGAAACTGGAATCCGGAATACGGAATGTAAAAAACGGCGGAATCCGGAATGCGGAATGCGGAAAACGGAATTTTAACCAATAATGAGAGAATCAAATGATGTAAATGCGCTCTGTTCGCAAAAATTTTTGCGGGAGTTCAAAAAAGTATACTTTTCACAACATTTGAGAATAAAGTATCAAAACTCATAGTTGGGCGGAATTGGATTTTGGGAACTCGGAATCCGGAAAACGGAAAACGGAAAACGAGAAAAAAAATTTTTCACGAAATCTGGAATCCGGAATACGGAAAAAAAATATTTTTTTCACGGAATCTGGAATACGGAATGCGGAATGCGGAATCCGGAATTCCGCCCTTCTTTGATAAGGAAGTTTGCTACCGTATTATTGAGAAAGTTACAGCGAAATTAAAGACGAGATTCTGAAACCGTGTGAAGCTATAACTGGAAAACAATTACAGAAGACGTCTCAAAGATTCAAAACTTGAAGTCACACTTCAAGAAGCCAGAACCTTCGGAATCTGGAAAACGGAAAACGGAAAAACTTTTTTTTACACGGAATCTGGAATCCGGAAGACGGAATGAAAACAACGGCGGAATCCGGAATGCGGAATGCGGAATGCGGAATTCCGCCCTTCTCTGCAGAGTAGAGCGGAATTGGATTTTGGGAAGTCGGAATCCGGAAAACGGAATAAGAAAAACGGCGGAATCCGGAATTCAGCCCTTCTCTGGCATTAATGTGGTACTTTGATGTTTCAGTCTTAATTACTAGAAATGACAGTAGCCCGAGCATTCTAGCAGCTCGGACTGAGCCCAAACACCAAGCCTGAAATAGCTCTCCTAAACCGAAGATTCAGAGCACAATTTTCAGCTTCTCCCCTATTTAGACTAGAATGTTCTCAAAAATTATTCGAATAGCTCAGCCATAATGCGCTGAGCTCAAAAAACCCTCTATTATAAGGGCACGGCGCATTCAAAATTGTCAAATTCAAATCGATAGCCAAAGCTCCACAGCGAAACCATAAAATGTCGATGGTTACGACCTCATAACACGTGTTACTGACAGCTGAATGCCTCGCCTCTTGTACATCACGTTAGGTCACTAAAGCGAGCTGATCAAAGAGAAATAGATGTGTGCACAGCAGACGGAATGGTCCATATGCAAAAGAAGAGCGAATGATGGAAGACGCCGACATGAAACTATTGGCGACAGGCGAAATTTCCTAGAAATTGAAAGACAACTCGGCAAAACTCCACAAGACCTTCAAAGTTTGGCCTAGATTTGTGGAAGATTTGTGATAGATTTGTGAATTTTCAAAGTTTGGCTCAGATTTGTGGGAAACGTGGTCTAGCTTTCGCAAACTTCAAAGTTTGGCCTAGAATTGTGGAAAATTTGGCCTAGTTTTGTATACCTTCAAAGTTTGACTTAAAATTGTTAAAAATTTGGCATAGTTTAGCAAATCTTCAAAGTTTGGCCTAAAATTGTTGAAAATTTGGCCAAGAATTGTGAGCCATCAACGTTTGGCCTGGTTTTGTGAGAAACTTGGCCTAGTTTTGCAAACCTTCAAAGTTTGGCCTAGAGTTGTGGAAGATTTGTGCTAGATTTGTGAAACTTCAAAGTTTGGCCTAGAATTGTGGAAAATTTGGCCTAGTTTAGCAAACCTTCAAAGTTTGGCCTAGAATTGTTGAAAATTTGGCCAAAAATTGAGCCTTTCAAAGTTTGGCTTAGAATTGTTGAAAATTTGGCCAAGAATTGTTCATAATTAGATCAAGAATTAGGCTTTTCAAAGTTTGGCCTAGAATTGTTGAAAATTAGGCCAAGAATTGTGAGCCAACAAAGTTTGGCCTAGATTTGTGGAAAATTTGGTCTAGTTTTGCATACCTTCTAAGTTTGGCCTAGAATTGTTGAAAATTTGGCCAAGATTTGTGAGCCAGCTAAGTTTGGCCAAGAATTGTTCATGATTAGATCAAAATTTGAGTTTTTCAATGTATGGCCTAAAATTGTTGTAAATTTGCAAAAAAAATTGATATTGCTCAATTGCAGAGAATATTTCTGAGAAACTCTATAACTAAATTTTATTAGAGACTACCGTAACACGGCCACACCCACTCACTAGCACTCTGGCGCGCTCTATGTCCCATTGCATAACTCTCGGATAATCCGTGCGATTGTAAATGTGACCGATGTCTTCTCGCTATTAAAAACATGAGCCTTTGCTCTTTTCCACCGGACTAGATCCACTATTTGCACTAGAGTTAGAGCTTGTTTTACGCCACCGTCCGCTTCCATCATCGTGTTGACTGGCAAATTAAAAGTGAGAACGAGGGGAGGAAGGACGACGAAAAGCGACGAAATGAGTGAAGGGGGGGGGGAGGGGGGGGGGGAGAGGGAGAAGACCGTAATTAATGAGATACCAGCAGAGAAGAAGGAATTTGAAAATATTTCCAATGGAAACCAGAGGGAAATGAATAATTGCTGCTGCTGCTGGTGGGTAGTTGCCGTAGAAATTCGGAAATATATTCAACAGTTTCAATGGGAAGACGACGTCAGTTTCTGAAAGGTATTCTGAAGTTGAGAACTAGAAAGCTTCATAAAAGTTTCAGAAGTGAGAAGCCTTCTGAATTTCCTCCAATTCGTCTCATTTTAAGTATTCCGTGTGCCATTCCATGACCAACAGCTTCCTTCAAAATGAGGAGAGAAAGACTGGAAATTTCAGATCGCAGTGAGCTCTGCTAAGCCATTTCGCAATGATGGCTTGCAGGGATTCAGATCTCACGAACCTTGCTCAATGGATGTGCAATTCAAAACTTTTTTTGAGCAGCGTTTTTCTATTTGAAAATTGCTACGCATCAGCCCGTTTCAGCACGACAAAATTACAGTCAGCTTTCTACAAATCGCGCTGCCTAATCCATCATTTCCAATTTCTGATTGCTGAAATATAAGCTACTGTAAGGAAACCCGCCCCCCCCTCCTCCAGAATACAGGAGACCCAGCCATTACAGATTTCAGAATGCAGCTCTTTTCCGAAGAGCAATGAAGCTGAAAAGCTGGAACACAATTCAATTTTTAAAATGGTTTCTTGGTAAGATAGATCATAATTCGGGAATCGATCGATCGATCGCTCTCTCAGACAGCGCCGTACAGTAAGATATGTATGTTGTTGCAAAAACCGATTTTTCAGTAGAAAATACCCAACTTTGGGATTGCACAAATGAGCTGATAAAAGTCGAAAAGTTCTATAAACTTCTGTGGGGAATCTTCACATTTGGAACTCTATTTTTTGTAGTTGGCAGCTGCTTTCCAGCTTCCTAACTGCGGAAAATTACGCTGGAAATAGGAAATAACAGTGTGAAATTAGGGTTTCTTGATGATAATGAAGTACCTGTAGCGGTCTTGTCTGACACTGTAGAAAGAAGCTGTCAACTACAAAAATATGGTTTAAGATGTGAAGATTTCGCACACAAAATTTCAGAAAATTTCAGCTTCTACAAAAGTTGTTTCGCACTGTCAAATCTGCAACTTTTTCACTGAAAAATGCATTTTTTTTGCAAAGCACCGTAGGCTTGAGCAAGAATTCAATTTGAAAATATTTTTCTTTTTAAAGAAATATCAGCTCCTTGACTAAGCTCCAGAGCTAATGAGCTCACACTTTGAGGTGCTTATGCTCTTCAGACAATGCAATTTGAGAAGGAGCAATCAAGAAATGGCGAGGAGCAATTCGAGCAAAACTGTATCAATTAGGAGCCGTCCACAGTTCTATAAATTTCTTTGGGGAATCTTCACATCTGGAACTCTATATTTTGAAGTTGGCAGCTGCTTTCCAGCATCCCAACTGCGGAAAAATGCGCTGGAAATAGGAAATAACAGTGTGAAATTAGAGGGTCTTGACGATGATGAAGCACTTCTAGCGGTCTTGTCAGACAATGTAGAAAGAAGTTGTCAACTACAAAAATGTGGTTTAAGATGTGAAGATTTTGCACACAAAATTTCAGAGAATTTCAGCTTTTACAAAAGTTTTTTTGCACTGTCAAAGCTGGAACTTTTTCACTGAAAAATGCATTTTTTTTTGCAAAGCACCGTAGGCTTAAGGGAGAATTCAATTTGAAAATACTTTTCTTTTTAGAGAAATATCAGCTCCTTGACTAAGCTCCAGAGCTAATGAGCTCACAGTTTGAGGTGCTTATGCTCTTCAGACAATGCAATTTGAGAAGGAACAATCAAGAAATGGCGAGGAGCAATTCGAGCAAAACTGTATCAATTAGGAGCTGTCCACAGTTCTATAAATTTCTGTGGGAAATCTTCACACCTAGAACTCCATTTTTTGTAGTTGGCAGCTGCTTTCCAGCTTCCTAACTGCGGAAAAATGCGCTGGAAATAGGAAATAACACTGTGAAATTAGGGTTTCTTGACGATGAAGAAACATCTGTAGCGGTCTTGTCAGACACTGTAGAAAGAAGTTGTCAACTACAAAAATGTGGTTTAAGATGTGAAGATTACGCACACAAAATTTCAGAGAATTTCAGCTTCTACAAAAGTTTTTTTGCACTGTCAAAGTTTGAAGAATTCAATTGAAAGATACCTTTGTTTTTAGAGAAATATCAGCTCCTGGACTCTAAGCTCCAGGACTAATGAGCTCACACTTTGCGGTGCTTATGCTCTGCAGAAAATGCAATTTGAGAAGGAACAATCAAGAAATGGCGAGGAGCAATTCGAGCAAAACTGTATCAATTAGGAGCCGTCCAGTGCTCCTCCCCCCCACCGAGGTTGCGGATGAAAAAGCGTTGCGTTGCGTTCCTTTCAAATAACAAAAGGAGAAAAGGTGAAACAAGTGAGGAATCGGAAGCAATTAGGCTCCTCTATCCGTCGCCGAGTTGGAGAGAAGCCTTCTTTGCCTTTCATTTTTCCATTTCCTTAGGATCTGGGGCGGACAAAATGCGATCAAGTTTCACTCTTCTCGCACCGGAGATGGGCTGCACAATGGTGTGTGCAGCATTTCCTTGTTTCTGAGCAGAAACCATGGACAATGAGCACGCAAAAGGTGAGCAGAAATTGCTCCTAGAAAAAACTCAATTGCGCTCCTCATTTGAATTTCGTTAGAGGAAAGTTGCTCAAGGAACCAAAAAGAGCATCATCTTGCTACTGTAGCCAGCCGAGCTCCGCTGCTAGCCAATTTTTTTTTTGAGTTTTCGGCACTTGATAGATCATATTTGAAGGGAAAAACGTCAAATTTCTTCATATATTCCCTCTTTTCTAGTTCTGAAACACTTTCAGACGACTTATAGATCACAGCAACGATTGGATTTCGGGAACTCGGAATCCGGAATTCGGAAAACGGAAAACGAAAAAAAACTATTTTTTTTTTCACGAGATCTGGAATCCGGAAGACGGAATGAAAAAAAACGGCGGAATGCGGAATGCGGAATACGGAATCTGGAATTCCGCCCTTCTCTGCGGAGTAGGGCGAAATTGGATTTTGGGAACTCGGAATCCGGAATCCGGAAAACGGAAAACGAAAAAAAACTATTTTTTTTCACGAGATCTGGAATCCGGAAGACGGAATGAAAAAAACGGCGGAATGCGGAATACGGAATCTGGAATTCCGCTCTTCTCTGCGGAGTAGGGCGAAATTGGATTTTGGGAACTCGGAATCCGGAAAACGGAAAACGGAAAACAATTGTTTTCACGGAATCTGGAATCCGGAAGACGGAGTGCGGAATGCGGAATCCGGAATTCCGCCCTTCTCTGTAGAGTAGGGCGGAATTGGATTTTGGGAACTCGGAATCCGGAAAACGGAAAACGGAAAAAAACTATTTTTTCACGGGATCTGGAATCCGGAAAACGGAATGAAAAAAACGGCGGAATACGGAATGCGGAATCCGGAATTCCGCTCTTCTTTGCTGAAAAGCTACATTCTAAGCTGAAAGAAAATTGGCGAGCAATCCAGCAAAAAGCTGTCTGGATACTGTATTTTTGGATTGCTTCTATAGGTTTTTCAACGTCAACTTGAATTTAAAAAAGCTGAGAAGGTGGGGGGGTGCTGGAAGTGCTGGAAAGGCTGGAAGTGGGATGAGCACAAATTTCCTACTGGAATTCCTCTTCCCCACTTCATTTCCCGTCGACTGCTTGCTCAGCTGGACTCATTAAACTCTGGAATTCAGTTTTCCAAATTCTAGGAGAGGAAGCGCCTAAATTGACGGTCTAAACTGGAGGATTTTAGAAAATTTCAGACAATTTTTTCTGAAATTTTCCACATTTCAGACTTCCTGTGGAAATCGGATTTTCAAGAATCTTCTGAAATTCAGACAGCCCCAGACAGCCTTCAGACAGACAGACAGACAGACAAATCCAAAAATGCAAATTTTTGGAAAAATCTGGAATTTAGTTTTCTAAACTCTAGGAGAGTAAGCCGCCTAAAATGACGGTCTGAAATTTCAGACTTCCTGTGGAGCGCTGAAATCGGATTTTCAAGAATTTTCAGAAATTCAGACAGCCTCAGACAGCCTTCACACAGACAGACAGACAGACAAATCCAGCTCCAGCTCATTTAAAATGCAAATTTTTGGAAAATTCTAGGAAAATGAGCCGCCTAAATTGACGGTCTAAACTGGAGGATTTCAGAAAATTTCAGATTGTTTCTTCTGAAATTTTCCACATTTCCGATTTCCTGTGGAGCGCTGAACTGAAATCGGATTTTCAAGAATCTTCTGTAATTCAGACAGCCCCAAACAGCCTTCAGACAGACAAACAGACAAATCCAAAAATGCAAATTTTTAGAAAAATCTGGAATTCAGTTTTCCAAATTCTAGGAGAGTAAGCCGCCTAAAATGGCGGTCTGAAATTTCAGACTTCCTGTGGAGCGCTGAAATCGGATTTTCCAGAATCTTCTGAAATTCAGACAGCCCCAGACAGCCTTCAGACAGACAGACAGACAGACAAATCCAGCCTCAGCTCATTAGAAATGAAAATTTTTGTAAAATTCTAGGAGAGTAAGCCGCCTAAATTGACGGTCTAAACTGGAGAATTTCAGAAAATTTCAGACTTCCTGTGGAGCGCTGAAGTCGGATTTTCCAGAATTTTCTGAAATTCAGACAGCCCCAGACAGCCTTCAGATAGACAGACAGACAGACAAATCCAAAAATGCAAATTTTTGGAAAAATCTGGAATTTAGTTTTCTAAACTCTAGGAGAGTAAGCCGCCTAAAATGGCGGTCTGAAATTTCAGATTTCCTGTGGAGCGCTGAAATCGTATTTTCCAGAATTTTCAGAAATTCAGACAGCCCCAGACAGCCTTCAGACAGACAGACAGACAGACAGACAAATCTAGCCCCAGCTCATTAAAAATGCAAATTTTTGGAAAATTCTAGGAGAGTAAGCCGCCTAAATTGACGGTCTAAACTGGAGGATTTCAGAAAATTTCAGACTTCCTGTGGAGCGCTGAAATCGGATTTTCCAGAATCTTCTGAAATTCAGACAGCCCCAGACAGCCTTCAGACAGACAGACAGACAGACAAATCCAAAAATGCAAATTTTTGGAAAAATCTGGAATTCAGTTTTCTAAATTCTAGGAGAGAAAGCTGCCTAGATTGGCGGTCTAAAATTTTAGACTTCCTGTGGAGCGCTGAAGTCGGATTTTCCAGAATCTTCTGAAATTCAGAGTTTGAAGACAATTATGAGAATTATGAAGAGCTAGAGCAAAGAGCTCTGAGCCACCGATGGCTCGTTATGATCTCTTTGGCTCTCTCTCTGTCTCTAGCACACTTTGCTCAAAACTCAAAAAGCATCGAACGGTCATTATTATTAAGTGGAAAAGAAGTCGAGTGGACAAGCGACCTCATTCGTCCTCTTGACAGCAGAAAGCTAAAGGGGGGGGGGGGTGAACGAGGATGTGGGGGGGGGGGTTATGTAAATACGGTTGATGTACTTACATCCATCACTTGACAAATCAGCGTTTACTTGTTATTGAGAACACGGAAAACGGAAGAAAAACGGGCGGGATAATCGAGAGTGCGAAATGGCGGGGGGGGGGGGAGAGGCACAGAGCCACTCTGATTTGGGAAGAGCAAAATGCATAAACTAACGAAGTGTCGACAGACGGATGTGGTAAGAGTTGAAGGTACAAAAGCAGGAGGGGGGGGGGGAGAGCAGCAACAGCTGCTGCTTCTGGTAGCTTGGAATAGGATTACGGATTTTCTGAAGATGGCGTTAAAACTCTCTTGAAGAATCTTTGAAGCCCTGCGAACTTCCTTCCGTAATTTTGCGTAAGATATTGGGCAGAGAGTGTATGCACACGAAGCGCCAGAAGCGCTTGTCTGGAATTGAAGCTGTGTATCTCTTCGTTTTCAGCCAGCAGGGCTCCTTTCATTGAGCTGCAGCAGAGTTGTCTGAAACCCTTGGAAAACTACCAGAACAGACGGCTAGGTATGGAGATTTACAACGTGGCTTCCACGAAAGACGAAATATGACCGTCTTCGTCTTCGTCTCACGCAGACTACACATGCCCAGCTTTTTATTGTGCAAGACGAATGCAAGACGAGCTGAAAGACGAACGAAAACAAGACGAAATAAGGACAGACGAATTGACCGTCAGCCGAGCTACTTAACAGCGTCTGATCTTCTGGTCTAATACTAATTTATTCAGAGGATTTTTATTTACACTTTTATTATAAAACAGGCCGAAATCTACAATTAGCCACCTTTTTTAAGCAGTATTTTCCGATTCGTAATTAGTTTAGCACCCCCCCCCCCCCCCTGCAAAATTGCGGTGTCTAAGAGAACTAGGGCGCATAATGTTTAGTTAGAAGAATAGAAATACGCCTTCTTCTCAATGTATCGATGAATCGACGTTGAATTTGGAAATTTGGAAACGTTCAAAGCAATATAACTAAATATTCCGCGGCATTTGCTGGCTGAGTTGTGAAAGCTTTCAGCTGCAAATGCAAATCTTCGAAATTCATATTTAAAACTTTAATAATTATTGCTTCAGAACTTAATATTCTATAAATTTCTTCATTTTCAGCCTTGAAAAACTGTTATAGTCGTTTCAAAACTCTTTTTTTTTAATCCCAAAGAAGCGAATGTTTGGCCTAGAAAATGCCGCAACTCGGCCATATCAGATTTCCATTCAAATTATTATTTTACATGTTTTTTTTTCATTGCCTTTCCTCTAGTTATCTTTGTGTTTTATTGATGAAAAATATTATTTTTTCATTATTCTTCAATTTTATAACCATACAAACTGCAGATTAACTATAACTAAAACTATTTCAGACTTTAAAGAGAGCGATGCAGTGGAGAAGCCCACTGATAAGGTATGTCCCTTTATCCTTTAAATTATTTAATTTAAAAAATATTGAAATCGAAGGTTACTTACTTACTTAGTTACTTAGTCGACCTTCGATTCCTCCAAAAAAAGTGAGAACCGCTCTCAATTCATTCCCAAACGGGAAGGCAGCAGGCGATTACAAAATCACGGCAGACTTCCTCAAGAGCTGTCATGATAATGTCGCACAACCATTCTCAAAGTATTCAGAAAGCAGAAAAGTTTCATTGAAATAGAAAAAAAAAACTCTAACACTACTCAAACAGAAAGTTATATTAAAAAAAAAATGCAGAACTTAACGAGAGCGATGCGGTGAAGAAGTCCTGGCGCTATCTTAGTTGGGGGGAGGGGTCAATGGTTTTTAGTCATTTTTGGAGGATTTTTTTCTAAAAATGTTATTAGACATACTCGAATAACACTAGCAATTTTTAAAACAATTTTATTGGCAGACAACAAAAATACGTACAAAAAAGAAAATGACTAGGTGACTGGATATTTCTTGGCGATTCCGGCCCGAAGTTCTTTTATCCTTTTAATTATTTAATTTGAAAAATGTTAAGATTTCAATAAATCTAATAAATAAATTACCGAAAAGTTATGAAAATGATTTATTTATTCTTTCAGAAAAAAAAAACGAAATGGAACATGAAACGTTGAAAAATCGGAGACGCGCTCACCGCCACTCAAGGTCTGTAATTTTTAAATATTCTTCGCTGTTTTATGTTAATTTTTAAGTCTTTAAGTTTTTAATTTATCAATACTAAAAAAGCTAAAATAAAGTGGAAAAAGTGGAATATCCGATTTTCTCATTTTTTCGTCAATCCTTCATTTTTCAGACCGCCTCGTCTCCCATTCTCGGCAGTTTTCGGATGTTGAAACGAATTCAAAAACTTTTTGGATTAACAAATTGTATAATTTATCAAGTTATACATTTTTTCAAGTATGCTGACTCTAACTTTACAAGTAATTTACTCTCGCTACACCTCCAGTTTCGAAATAATTTACTTTTAAAAAAGTGCTTCGCCTAGATCTATTAAACAATTCGTATTAAATCTCGAATTCTTTCTCTAAATACTATAAATTTTCAATACAAAGTGTGACCGCGAAGCTCTCTAAGACTTATTAAAACCTACGGAACTATCTAAACACATGACACAGAGAAATATTTTTGAAAAAATTCAGACTTTATCGAGAGCGATGCGGTGAAAAAGTTGCTTTATCCTTTAAATTATTTAATTTGAAAAATATAAAGCTCTCAATAAATCTAATAAATAACTTCTTCGAAAGCTATAAAAATAATTTATTCCTTCTCTCAGAAAAAAAAACGAAATGGAACATGAAACGATCAAGAACCGGAGACCCTCACGTCGCCACTCAAGGTCTGTAATTTTTAAATATTCTTCGCTGTTTTTAAATTAATTTTTAAATATAATTTATCAATTAAAAAAAACTGATTCTTCCATCAATCCTTGATTTTTCAGACCGCTTTTCTCTACACCTCCAGTTTCGAAATAATTTACTTTTAAAAAAGTGCTTCGCCTAGATCTATTAAACAATTCGTATTAAATCTCGAATTCTTTCTCTAAATACTATAAATTTTCAATACAAAGTGTGACCGCGAAGCTCTCTAAGATTTATTAAAACCTACGGAACTATCTAAACACATGACACAGAGAAATATTTTTGAAAAAATTCAGACTTTATCGAGAGCGATGCGGTGAAAAAGTCGCTTTATCCTTTAAATTATTTAATTTGAAAAAATATAAAGCTCTCAATAAATCTAATAAATAACTTCTGCGAAAGCTATAAAAATAATTTATTCCTTCTCTCAGAAAAAAAAAACGAAATGGAACATGAAACGATCAAGAACCGGAGACCATCATGTCGCCACTCAAGGTCTGTAATTTTTAAATATTCTTCGCTGATTTTAAATTAATTTTAAAATATAATTTATCAATTAAAAAAACTGATTCTTCCATCAATCCTTCATTTTTCTGACCGCCTTTCGCTACACCTCCAGTTTCGAAAAAAAATAATTAAAAAAAAGTATTTCGCCTAGATCTAGGTATTTAATAATTCGTATTAAATCTCAAATTCTTTCTCTAAATACTATAAATTTTCAATATAAAGTGTGACCGTGAAGCTCTCTAAGACTTATTAAAACCTACGGAACTATCTAAACACATGACACAGAGAAATACGTATGCATTGATGCTAATTCGAACGAATTATATTCTGCCAAACGCATACGACCTTTACGTTTCATCCTCCGGCAGCCCGTTTTTCAATCACGCTGCCCTACAGAAAATCATTGCTTGAATTGCGAATTGCGAGAATGTTTGGCACCATATTTCTCGAGGAAACACGAAAATGCAAATGAAAAAAGAAAATGTGAAAGGTGGTGAAAGCGCAGAGTGAAAGAGGGGTCCCGCCGAAAAGAGAGAAAGACGACAAGCGAAATGATTATCCCGGTATAATGATAAGCACAAACATTAGTGAAACGCATAATCGGAAGAATTTGAAATGGAATATAGGACAGTCGAAAAGATATTCAAGGGGATGAGATAATACCAAAATTATATCGCATACAGGTGTTCATCTGAATCGATTCAAATTCTAACATCTAACAAAGGTTGTTCGATTAGCAATTTTTAAGAGATTTCTATAGAAAGTGCCACTTGAAATCGAAGAAAATGCGTATATTGTTGTGACCAGACATCTCAAAACTGGATCGCTTCTAACGGAACTTCATCCACTTTCTTGCAGCATTCTGTACTCCTATCGCAGTGGGTAAATGCTTCGCTCACATAATGCACTTATCTACAACGAAATCGGGTTGCTGTGTCGTCGGTTCCATGGTGTAGCGGTTAGCACTCAGGACTCTGAATCCTGCGACCCGAGTTCAAATCTCGGTGGGACCTATTCTTTTGAAATGATTTCTTTCTTTCGTTTTACCAATTTTTTTTCGTTTTTTAAAGTTAATTTACTATCGCTAAGTAGAAAAGCCGCCAGTAGAGCTGTAATTTTCGTTTCAGAACTTTTCAGAACAACAATGCTATTAAAGTGTAAAAAGCCACAGATGATGATCGTCGGCGCAACTGACAAACGGTGTCAAATTGGAAATACATAATGAATCATGATGAGCGTGGCGTTTATTTGTATCTCCTTCTCCTCCCCCCCCCCCCATCTCATTCACTTCGCGGGTAGCAATATGTGTTGTTCGTGTAAACAGAAAGAGACTCGATGGCTATCTTCGTCGGAAAAAGAGCGACCCCGTCCCGTGCGCTGCGGGACGCTCGCTAAACAGTGTTTGTGTGTGTTTCACTCTGTAATTCGCTGGCTGCTTTTTTTTTGGTCAAAAAACGCGCACACAACGGCCATCATGTGCCTCCTCGTTTGGAAGCTAAAGAGGCTTAGAGGCTGCTCGCCAAAGAACTCGTGTAATCGGATACACATACATTGGAGCAGCAGGATAACAGTGTCTCACACGAGACAGACACATTTCGAGTAAGTGCTTGAAGAAAGTGCACATTTCAGAAGAAATCGCCCGAGAAAAACTGTCTAGTCAAGTGTTCTCTTTGGAGTGGAGAGAGCACTGCGAACGGGACGGGCACAAGCTCTCAAATGGGGGGGGGGGGAAACTGCATATTTCCATATTCCCTGGGGAAACTGTAAAATTCCCTTCTAGAAACTTCGAGAAGCTTCTAGAACAATCCGTGTTCGGGGGGAGGGGTATCAGAGAGGCCAGTTGCCTGCTACTTTTGTATGAGCATCGTTCTGGCTCCTAGACGAGACAAGGATCGGATCGGAGCAAGAAGCTGATGGCTGCTGGCAGAGCCACTCATGTAACAACAGCTCCAAGACTCCAGACTCCAAAATTCAGGAGTGGAGAGGTGGAATTTAAGGATTCTTCGCAAAACGGACGTTGATGAAGAGGAGCCTCGTCAGTGGAATGGGTGTCTTGAAGGCAAGCTTGACACTCTTAAATTGGGCCTTCCACGATGAGATGAGATGAAATCCGTCTCGTCTCGTTTTCGTCATCGTCTAGAATTCGTCTGACGCAAAGAGACATTGTGTTTTGGTACGCATGCATTTTAATTGACGGCGTAAGACGAATGCAAGACGAACTGAAAGATGAGACGAAAGGAGTTCACGAAAGACGACGTAAGACGGTCTCGTCTCGTCTTCATCATCGTCTAGAATTCGTCTAAAACGCAAGACGAATGCAAGACGAACTGAAATATGAGACGAAAGGAGACCACGAAAGACGACATAAGACCGTCTCGTCTCGTCTTCGTCATCGTCTAGAATTCGTCTGAAACGCAAGACGAACTGAAAGACGAACGAAGACGAGACGAAAGGGTTCCACGAAAGACGACATAAGACCGTCTCGTCTCGTCTTCGTCATCCTCTAAAATTCATCTGAAACGCAAGACGAAATGAAAGACGAACGAAGACGAGACGAAAGGATTCCACAAAAGACGACATAAGACTGTCTCGTCTCGTCTTCGTCATCCTCTAGAATTCATCTGAAACGCAAGACGAACTGAAAGACGAACGAAGACGAGACGAAAGGATTCCACAAAAGACGACATAAGACTGTCTCGTCTCGTCTTCGTCATCCTCTAGAATTCATCTGAAACGCAAGACGAACTGAAAGACGAACGAAGACGAGACGAAAGGGTTCTACGAAAGACGACATAAGACCGTCTCGTCTCGTCTTCGTCATCCTCTAGAATTCATCTGAAACGCAAGACGAACGGAAAGACGAACGAAGACGAGACGAAAGGGTTCCACGAAAGACGACATAAGACCGTCTCGTCTCGTCTTCGTCATCCTCTAGAATTCATCTGAAACGCAAGACGAACTGAAAGACGAACGAAGACGAGACGAAAGGGTTCCACGAAAGACGACATAAGATCGTCTCGACTTGTCTTCGTCTTTGTCTAGAATTCGTCTGACGCAAAGAGACATTGTGTTTTGGTACGCATGCATTTTAATTGACGACGAAGGACGAATGCGAGACGAACTGAAAGACGACCGACTTGTTTTGTCTTTCGTGGAAGCCCTATCGACGAGACAAGCTGCGGCTTGGGTGCTGGCAATGTTGCTCGTGTAACAGCTGTTCGTTAGTTCCTACATTCAGGAGTGCGGAGGTGGAATTCAAGGATTCCCCGCATAACGGACGTTCATGAAGAGGAGGCGCTGGCACTGGTGAAAGAGGACCCTCGTCAGTGGAATAGGTGTCTTGACAGCAAGCTTGAACACTCTGAAAGTACCATTAATCGGGGCCTCGACGATCTCGGATTCTCCTGGAAGCATCCGATTTGAATACTCCACGTTTTACCGGCTTCCCAACTGCAGCTTCTCTTCTGTCGCAAAAAAGAGATTTCTGGGCATGAGAAGTGGATACTCTATATCAACTTTCATGATTGACGTCAGTGGCAGAAACCTGAGGGATTCTGGAGTTCCAACGTCAAAAAGAGAGAAGGTTGCTGAAAAAATCAGAAGAAAAATGGAAAGTGCAGGAGCTAAACGCTGGACGACTCTACCCCCATCCACCGTACTCTCCGAACATGTCCGCCATCTCTGACACACTTCCTGGATTGAAATAATCGAGGAGTTTTCTTGGGTGTGACTGGCGAGTTTTGATGTAAAATTTGTGTGGATTCCACTGCAATCAATGATAGAATAATTCAGAAAAGAAGCGAAATTCAAGTCGTAGAATTTCAGATTCACAATATCGGAATAGTCGAAGATCTTCATGCATAACCAGTTACAAGCAATTCAATTTGCCATGAGAACACAAGTCCACACAGAATTCCAAAAAACAAAAAGAACAAAGCGACCATTCCAGTGATTCTTTGCATTTTGGGCTCCTCGTGCAATCTTGGCGCATACATCATAACCAGTGAGCTTAGATAGCCACTGGAGAAGGCCAGAATGCTCACGTTCACAATGAACAACCACGTCGACTCGAAAAAGACGCCGTAGTGACGTGGGTAGTCCATCGGATAATAGTTGGAAGTGGGAAAATAGAAGATGAACCAGAAGCGGGCGACGATCGGAATCCATATGAAATTGGGTCCCGGCTGAATCAAAGAAAAATGAGAAATGAGCAAGGAACATTTTTCAGGTTGAAAAGCTCACAAATCTTATCCAATTGGCTGTCAAACTCCCTAAAAATGCAAACAAGTTGAAGTTGAAAAACGTGACAATGTCCATAAAGTATTTTTCTGAAAATTCATTGTGCTGGAGGGGAAATTCATTGATTTATTCTTGCCTGGAACTACAAAAGTATGTTTTCCTCCAGGCTTTGCATCCCTTACATACATACAAACATTCGGGAATAAAGCCAGTGTGACGAAGAAGAGCAAGTAGATGTTGGCGAGTTGCATTTTGCTCTGAAATTTCAGAAATTGCAAAAAGAGCCACCACCCCACCTCGGAAACCGCCAGTTTGATGTCGGACCAACTACTGATGACCTCGCCCTCTTCGTTGTCTGTTGATGGTCTCAAATCTCCATATTTCTCAAAGAAACTCAAATTCTTCAACATATTCAAAAATACGAAGCACACAATGACGGCCACAGACGAAATCCCGAAGAAGAGATTGGCTCGCATTTGAGCGTCGTCAATCACTGAAATGGAAGATACACTTGAGACGAATCGAATCGCATTGGAACAGCGGAAAAACTTTGGGGGGAGGGGGGGAAGTTTCTCGCATTTTTTTAAACAACAGGAAACGGTGAACTCCGAAGCTGGGGTAACTGAATCGGGAAGGCAAGGGCACTCATCAGCAGTGGCACGCTGTAGTTCCGTATTTAACTTTTCCCCATTCTTCTTGAATTCTTCTGAATCTTCTGGTGGTCGATGTTGAGCAATGTGGACACTGCTGAATTGATGTGGAGAGCAGCGTCCTGCTGAAAGCTCCTTGTTCCAAAGTGCCATCCATGGTATCGAAGGACGTCGGCGTCCCAACTTCGAGGAGCAGATCAAGAATCTTCTGGCTGTCATTCAGAGCAATGACCACAGAATCGAAAAACTCGAATTCCTCTGAATCTACTGATCTTCTGGTGGTCAATGTTGAGCCATAGCAGGAAGTGTTCCCCCCCCCCCCAAACATGGTCACTTCTGAATTGACGTGGAGAGCAGCGTTCTGTTGGAAGACCCCCAGTATTGCTTCGAAGTGTCAACGATGGTATCGAAGGATATGGAACACATCCTTCCAGCCTCCTTTGAGGAGTAGATCAAGCATATTCTGGCTGTCATTCAGAGCAATGACCACAGAATCGAAAAACTCGAATTGCTCTGATTTTCAGATTTTCAGAGAAGGATCTTTGACTATTTTGAAAGCAACTAGACCACCTGCACTCTGCGTTTTGGTAGCTGCGCGACAGCTCATTAGAGGAGATGGATAATGAGAAAAAAAGCATTGAATTTCATCTGCAATTACCGGATTTGGTGAGTATCGCCAGCACAGTAATAGCGATTCCGCAGAAGTTCTGACCCATTATCACAGCATTGGTGTACGTGGACGGGAAGGTGGATGCAAGGCCGAACATGCTGAAAATTTGAAAGAAACATCGGCAATCAACGACCTTGTTCAAGTGGTCTGGCAGTGTGTACCTGCTCTGAAACAACCCACTTGCAGCGTTCAGCACGATTATTGTTATTAGAGTTAATACGAAAAACGCGGAGATCCCTGAAAAACAGAATTAGAGTCTCCGATCTTCGATGCAATGCATCTTCAGTGTTTCCTACATCCACTGGTCTCAATATAAAAGAATATGACAGTGATCACAACCATTGCCTGAATCACCAGAAGACAAATTTTCATGCGAAGGTTCAGATCGCCTCTGAAACCATTTTCATGATCACTGATTTCGATTACAGTATTCCCATTACTTGACGGCAGTGAAAATATTGATGACACTGAATACGAGAGCTGATATCTGAGCTGAAATAGTCATTGCGTTTTGGAAGTTGGCCGAGTACCACGTGGAGGTTCCATTCTCATTACGCAATTTGTACATTGTGTAGTACTGAAAATGAAAACGTTGCTTGGCTGGAAAAGTTGGTTTAGGTTTAGCACATCATATGAGACATCGAGAAACATGTTCCACGAAATAAGTGCCCCGAATCCGAGTAGCACAAAGATGCAGAAGACGCCATGACCAGTGTCCTGAAATCTCGAAAGCTGTAATTGTACTTACAGTACTGGCCAAAAAGGTATTCGCAAACAGTTTTTCGAGCATCACTTTTCTGAAACTTCCCGGATCGATTTTATATTTGATTTGATTTGATTTGATCTAGCAGGCCATTCCACAATCGAAAAATTTATGAAAATGGCGAAAAACCGAAAAATGGAACTTTGACTTTTGAGATCTAGGAAAGGCCGGTAAATGAAAAAAAAAATAATTTTTGGATTTTTGGATCATTTTTGCGTGGAAATCCTATTTAATAAATCAATGGCTACAAACTAGGTAGCCATTGAAACTAGGTAGTCATTGAAAATAGGTAGCCATTGAAACTAGGTAGTCATTGAAAATAGGTAGCCATTGAAACTAGGTAGTCATTGAAACTACGGAGTCAGTGAAACTAGGGTGTCATTGAAACTAGGTAGCCATTGAAACTAGGGAGTCATCGAAAATAGGTAGCCATTGAAACTAGGTAGTCATTGAAACTAGGTAGTCATTGAAACTAGGTAGCCATTGAAAATAGGGAGTCATTGAAACTAGGTAGTCATTGAAAATAGGTAGCCATTGAAACTAGGTAGTCATTGAAAATAGGTAGCCATTGAAACTAGGTAGTCATTGAAACTACGGAGTCAGTGAAACTAGGGTGTCATTGAAACTAGGTAGCCATTGAAACTAGGGAGTCATCGAAAATAGGTAGCCATTGAAACTAGGTAGTCATTGAAACTAGGTAGTCATTGAAACTAGGTAGTCATTGAAACTAGGTAGCCATTGAAAATAGGGAGTCATTGAAACTAGGTAGTCATTGAAACTAGGTAGTCATTGAAACTAGGGAGTCATTGATAATCGAAGGTAAAAGTAGCCAAAGCTCGAAAAACTGTTTGCGAATACCTTTTTGGCCAGTACTGTATAACATAGGAGGAGACATTCTGAAAACTGAATGCTGCCCCCCCCCCTCTCTCATTTTAAGACAAAACTCATTGAAAACAGACAGCTGATTAGTAAGTTACTTACCGCCAGTCGCTGGTCTGAGCGCGGATCACAGCTTCTTGGGCGATTAGCCGAAGTAGGTAACAGCTGATCACCCTCGCTATGAGCGTTGCCTCTTTTGTCAGTTTCGATCATTCATTCGAAGTGGAAATGACAAGAAATGAGTGGCGGAAAATGGAATAATTGGCTTCTGTGTTATTCGCGGGCTACTCACATTTGAACGTGGAAAATGTGTACTTCAGATTTCAGGCTTCGAATTGGAGGGCCGGATTTCAGCTTTTCCGGTGTATTACAGCATTTTTTTCCAGATTTTCCGGAAGGAATGTTTTCGAGATCTTCAACGATTTCTCCGTCAGAATATGCAGAATCATTTGAAGAGAAATATTGAGAAAAAACAGCCGAAAATAGCGAAGAAATGTTTGAAAAGTTGAAAAAATTGCGTTAAAAAAGAGCCGTAAATCGTGCGGTGGTCTTGAAGGGAAGACTCGTTGCGACAGTTTCCGGAAAATCTGGAAAAAAATGGCAGCGTTTTTCCAGGAAATTTCCCAATGAAGACCGATCTTCAATCATCTCTCAGCGATGGTAATCGAGGTACTTTATTGCAAGAATAACAAGAATGAGTAAAGCAAAACAAGTGGTTTGAAAAAGAAAATAAATAAATAGAGCTCCTAGAAACATTCGATAAGCATCTAGTGTGTTCCCTGAGTGTACGCTCCGGCAGATGGCTGTGGAGCAGCGGCGCCGGATTGATATCCAGCTGGCTGAGCAACCTGGACTGGCGCTGTTGGTTGAACCGCGGCACTCGCTTCGTATCCTTGAGTCTGGACTGGAGCTGGAGCAAGTGGATCAACCTGAACTGCGGTCACTGGGGCTGCTGGAGCTGGAGCTGGAGCTGGGGCAACTGCGACTGGCTCGGATTGGTATCCGCCTTGAGCGACTTGGGGGGCTCCTCCGACTGGCCCTTGCACTGGTGCTGAAGGCTGGTATTCGGCTGTCGGTGCTGGTCCGGATTGGTATCCTCCGGCTCCTCCTTGTGCTCCACCGAACGCTGGGAGCTGAAGAGATGGAGCAGGTGCAGCCTGGTATCTTCCTGCAGCCGGGGCTTGGTATCCTCCGAGCCCTCCTAGCGCAGGAGCCGCCGGAGCACCTCCGAATCCTCCGATCCCTCCAATGGCTGGTGCGGCGTAAGCTCCTCCGAATCCTCCTCCGAGAGCCGGCGCCTGAGCGTATCCACCGGCAGGGATGGCCGGTGCAGGAGCGGATGGGTAAAGTGGTGCTGGCGCCAATGGTGCAGTGACGTATCCTGCGGCAGGTGCAACGGGAACAGGGGCAGGCGCTGGCGCTGGTGCTCCGCAGCAGGCGCCACCACCTCCACCTCCTCCTCCGCCAAGGAGTCCTCCGAATAAGAAGGCAGATGATGTGGAGAAGAGGCAAGTCAGAAGTGCAAGTGATTTCATCTGAAAATGACTGAAGCTAGAATAATGGAAAAATAAAAAAAGGATTGTGAAGCAGTGCGGATTCGAAACTCAAAGAATCCAAAGAGCCAAAAAGAAGAATTCTTCGAAAATGCATATCTTAGCATTGTCCGTCTTTTATATCTGACCGCATGGCAACCTGTTCCGCAAGGGGCGGGGACTAGTCTTCGCTCGTTCTCCTCCCCCCCCCCCATACATCATATCAAACGTTTCTGTTCACCATTTTTGTGAACTTTGAAGCAGGCTAGAAGTGTTTCAGGTTTCCGAATCTTCTTGCAATTATTCTGACGCAATAACTTCATATTTTGAGAGAGCGAATTGGTGATAAAGATCTGGTTTCAGAGAATGGGTTGGTGGCATTCCAAAATTCTGAAAAGCGAAGCTTCAAACCTCTAATAGAAGACAGTTCGCGTTGACAATTAGAGCTTGAATTCAAGAAGGAAAGCTCCAGCTGCAATCCGGGCAAATGAAGCTTCAGAGATCTTCTCCAGGAGGTGCTCTTTTATAAGAGGTATTCAGCGTTTCCCTTGACGCCTTCTCATTTCAGTGGCGCAATATCCGAGTGGATTATGTGAACAAAAAAAAAACCCGAAAAAAAACTCGGTAGATATTTCGTCGTTGTCTCACACTCTCTCCCGCAGCGACCAACATTCCGCGCCATTGGTCACTGCGTTTCATCCATCGGATAGTGATCATTCCAACACATGTACTTCTTCTTCTTTAGTTCTGTCTCCCCCCCCCCCTTACCCGCATCACCGCGCCCGTTCCCCCCCCCCCCCCCCCGATGACAAACGCACGAAGGATTGCCCATGCAATAATGCCATTCATTCATCGAATCAAATTTTGAGAGATTCAAGCTGGATGTACTACAACCGGTTCCAGAACAGTCACAAACTGTACTGGAGACTATTTCTTTTTGTCAGTTGCCAACGGAATGACGGAGAGACCGGATAGGGGAGATATCTTTTTTGTCATGCTCCAATTAAACTTTTAAAAAAGCAAAATCAAAAAAGCAAAAAAATTTTATCGTTGAGCGGAACTGAACCCGCACCCATAGATTCCCATTCAACCCTCTTCTCCACTAGACCACCGCTGCACGGATGTCCCACTTTGTGGAATGCATATAGGAAAGATGGGGAAATGGCGCAGAGCTCCGGATTTTTAGATCGAAATATTATCGCCGTAAAAAAGTTCCGACATTTTTTCGATCCCGCGAAAATCGGGATTTGAATTTAGAGGCTCCGCCCATTTCATCATCAGAGCGCATTTGCTATGCGCGATATATTTTTATCTGAAGAAACGAAAAAAAAAATAATAAATGACGCAAATTGATATATTCGAAGAAACGTGTAAAAAAATTCACGATTAATACAATTTCGTTCTTTTAATCCAGTTTAATTCTGAAAATTCAGAAGAAAAAATAAAAATTCAAAAATTATATCGCGCATAGCAAATGCGCTCTGATGATGAAATGGGCGGAGCCTCTAAATTCAAATCCCGATTTTCGCGGGCTCGAAAAAATGTCGGAACTTTTTTACGGCGATAATATCTCGATTTGAAGTTTGAAGAGTTAAGAAGATTTCTGCTCGAGGTTCACCTAGTTGGGGTACGGTAAGCACCTTTACCTCGGTGTTTGCACACAATGTTTCAAATTTTGGTTTTTTTTAATTTTTACTTTTTTCTATTTGAAAAAATGAGAAAATTCCGCAATACACTGATTTAAAATCATCAAAATTCAATGGCGGTGAGCAATTTATGCGCTAAAAACCAATAAATCATGTAAATTTTTAAAGAGACGAGTTGAAAATCTGAAAATCTGAATATTCTGCCATTTCGAAGAAAAAGATTATTGCACGGAGCTGCTAGCTCACTGAGCAGCGCAAAAAGAGAAAAATGACGATTGCAGAGCCTTTAAATGAGTGAACGGACAACGAGGAGCTGCGAAGCTGGTGCGACTGAAAATCCACGAACTTTGCGAATTTTTTCTTTAATTTTCTAATTTAATTTAATTTATTAATAATTTTATCGATTTTAATTTTTTTAAAATTTGAATTAATTTAATAATTTAATGTAATTTAATAATAATTTTAACAATTTTAATTTTTTAATTTAATTTAATTTAATAATAATTTTAACGATTTTACTTCAATAATTTAATTTAATATAAGAATAATTTTAACGATTTTAATTTTTTAATTTAATAATAATTTTAGTAATTTAATCTAATAATAATGTTAACGATTTTAATTTTTTAATTTAATTTAATAATTTAATTTATTAATTTAATTTAATTTAATAATTTAGTTTAATAATAATTTTACGATTTTAATTTTTTTTAAATTTAATAATAATTTTAATAATTTTAATTTTTTAATTTAATAATTTAATAATTTAATTTGTTAATAATTTTACCGATTTTAATTTTTTTGATTTAAATTAATTTAATATTAATTTTAACGATTCAAATTTTTTAATTTAATTTAATTTGATTTCATTTCATTTTTTTGATTTAATTTAATAATAATTTTTACGATTTTAATTGATTTTTTAATACATTTTCTCTTGAAATTTGTAAAAACAGAGTTTAAATGTCTTGATCAGAAAAGGGCGGAATTCCGGATTCTGCCGTTTTTTTTTATTCCGTGAAAAGAATTTGTTCCGTTTTCCGGATTCCGAATTCTGAGTTCCCAAAATCCAATTCCGCCCTCTTTTGCAGAGAAGGGCGGAATTCCGGATTCCGCCGTTTTTTTCACTCCGTCTTCCGCATTCCGGATTCCGTGAAAAAAATTTGTTCCGTTTTCCGGATTCCGAATTCCGAGTTCCCAAAATCCAATTCCGCCCTCTTTTGCAGAGAAGGGCGGAATTCCGGATTCCGCCGTTTTTTTCACTCCGTCTTCCGCATTCCAGATTCCGTGAAAAAAATTTTTTCCGTTTTCCGGATTCCGAATTCCGAGTTCCCAAAATCCAATTCCGCCCTACTCTGGTCTTGATGTGCAGGTTGATTACGGTAGTCGCAATTAGGAAAGTTATTTTTTTTTCTCATTTTTCGATGCATTCGGCGGGATGCGAGATTCTGGATTTTCAGTTTTTTTTCCCAAAGTCCGGCTAGAATAAGGGTGAGGAAGGCGTAAATTGGGTGAATCGATGCGGCAACTTGCCCAAGAGAATATGAGATATGCATGTTCTGCACGAAAATGCCGGAAGATGCGGAAGGAATCCCGATTTTCTCCAAATTTTCCCAGTTTTTGTTAGCCGGAGAAGTTACCGGCAAGTTGCCGATTGACAACGGCAGCTTGCCGTTTGGTGTATCAATGAACCGGTGCCGAATTCCATTCAAATTTTGTCTGGAATGAGCATCCGTTAAATGGAGCGAATTCAAACGATCTTTTCATGGAAAAATGTCGTCGTTCATGACGCTATCTCCGCAAACACCGTGTGCCCCAAAACAACTACGACAGATGAACAATTTGGGCGAATCGGGGGACCTTCTCTGCAGAGACGATGAAGACTTGCAAATCACCGTGTCTAGCGAAAATGACATTTCTCTTAGAATTCGAAATTGTAGAGCCCCAACCTCTCCCCCCCCCCCTTTTCCCTTTCCCTCTGATCGCAAGCTCACTCACCACCAATTATGCATCAAGTCTGTGTTAAAAGTACGCACCGCCCCTTTACGACATACTATTAGGAGTGATCGGTTATTTTCAGACTGGTTGCTCCTTGTCAGTAATGACGAAGAAAGAGCAGAGAAATCTTGAATGCAAATGAAAAAGGCGAAAATGCTGAAGTAGACAGAGATTGCTATATATTCCTTAATGTTCCGACGCTTCCTGGGTTTCGCGCAGCTTCATGCATTACCAACAGAGTGCAAAGTACGAAGATGCGCGGAACCCGGGAAGTGACGAGCTATACCAGAATAGAAGGCCAATAGACTTTGCGGGAAAAACTGGGAGAAAGGATTTCGCATCGCTGAAGTTCAATAGGATCAGCTCGATCGCGATTGCAACCTTCTTCACTACCGTAGCATTTCCTGCTGAAAATCTTCAAATGCCAAATTTAATAATGGTGTTATGGCTCTTACCTCAAGCAAGCGCTATTCAAAAATTCATTTCGACTTCCATTTCACTGAAATGAATAATGTGTCGATTCAAGGAGACGTTCGCTATATTAACTACGAATTCGACGTTTTCAGCTACCCGGTGTTGGCTGCAAGTGTTCCCGTCCTCTATATTATTCCGACGATCTTCGTGATTGCTCAAATCATCAGATCTTACTGCTCCTCTCTGGCTCGTGGAGCCGAGGGTCCCATCAAGGATCACGCATTTTCTATTATTATCATTTCGCAGATTTCGGTATGAGTTTCCACTCAATTTGATTTTCAGCGATTTTTTTTGAATAGCGCTTGATTCCCACCAGAGTAGGGCGGAATTGGATTTTGGGAACTCGGAATCCGGAAAACGGAAAAATTTTTTTCACGGAATCCGGAATCCGGAAAACGGAATGAAAAATACGGCGGAATCCGGAATTCCGCCCTTCTCTGATTCCCACATTCTTTTCTATCTATTTTCGGCTTTTACTCTTCCATTTTCACACCTCGACATCGGCCACGGCCACGGTGGTCGAGAAGTGTGGAGGCTTCTGTTGTTGTACTCAAATTTAGGTACTTCGGCCTCGACGCACGCTTTCAAAGGGGTCGACAAAGATCCTTCCAGATCTTGAGAGTGAACCATGACCAGGGAAGGGCGGAATTCCGGATTCCGCCGTTTTTTTCATTCTGTCTTCCGGATTCCAGATTCGTGAAAAAATTTTTCCGTTTTCCGGATTCCGAGTTCCCAAAATCCAATTCCGCCTTACTCTGCAGAGAAGGACGGAATTCCGGATTCCGCATTCCGGATTCCGCCGTTTTTTTCATTCGGATTCCAGATTCCGTGAAAAAATGTTTTTTTTCCGTTTTCCGGATTCCGAGTTCCCCAAAACTCAATTCCGCCCTACTCTGCAGAGAAGGACGGAATTCCGGATTCCGCATTCCGGATTGGAGCTTGCTTTGCTCCATGTTATTCCGTCGTCCGTCCTCCGAAATCTTCAACGTGACTCCAGAATTTATAACATTTCTTACTACAGTATCGGCGTTTTCAGACTTTTTTAGTGAATTCTTTTCGTTTTCAGTTAATTGCTGTTGTAGCTCTTTGAGCAAGTAGTGCCTGCATATTAAGAGCTCTCAACGTAGAGCTGATCAGTTGATGTTTGATTGTTTGATATAAGCACACAATGCAAAGTCCAAAAGATCAATGCAGCGTCTTCGGGGGATGAATCCACAGATCAATGGCATGAGCTTTGGGGCAGCCCGGTGTAGAATTGATTGATCGGAGACGGTTCTACCCTACTTGGACTCATTCGCTTCGTATCCTTGCGGAAGCGGAATTCCGGATTCCGGATTCCGCATTCCGCCGTTTTTTCATTCCGTCTTCCGGATTCCAGATTTCGTGAAAAAATTGTTTCTCCGTTTTCCGGATTCCGAATTCCGAGGTCCCAAAACCCAATTCCGCCCTTCTCTGCAAAGTAGGGCGGAATTCCGGATTCCGCCGTTTTTTACATTCCGTTTTCCAGATTCCAGATTCCGTGAAAAAATTTTTTTTCTGTTTTCCGGATTCCGAGTTCCCAAAATTCAATTCCGCCCTACTCTGCAGAGAAGGACGGGGATTCCGCATTCCGCATTCCGGATTCCACCGTTTTTTTTTCATTCCGTCTTCTGGATTCCAGATTTCGTGAAAAAATTGTTTCTCCGTTTTCCGGATTCCGAGTTCCCAAAATCCAATTCCGCATTCCAGATTCCGCCGTTTTTTTAAATTCCGTCTTCCGGCTTCCAAATTCCGTGAAAAATTTGTTTTCCGTTTTCCGTTTTCCGGATTCCGAGTTCCAAAAATCCAATTCCGTCCTACTTTGCAGAAAAGGGCGGAATTTCGTATTCCGCATTCCGCATTCCGGATTCCGCCGTTTTTTTCATTCCGTCTTCCGGATTTCAGATTCCGCGAAAATTTTTTTTCCTTTTTCCGTTTTCCGAGTTCCCAAAATCTACTTCCGCCCTAATTTGCAGAGAAGGGCAGAATTCCGGATTCCGCCGTTTTTTTTTTAATTCCGTCTTCCGGATTCCAGATTCCGCGATAAAATTTTTTTCCGTCTTCCGTTTTCCGGATTCCGAGTTCCCAAAATCCAATTCCGCATTCCAGATTCCGCCGTTTTTTTAAATTCCGTCTTCCGGCTTCCAAATTCCGTGAAAAATTTGTTTTCCGTTTTCCGTTTTCCGGATTCCGAGTTCCAAAAATCCAATTCCGTCCTACTTTGCAGAAAAGGGCGGAATTTCGTATTCCGCATTCCGCATTCCGGATTCCGCCGTTTTTTTCATTCCGTCTTCCGGATTTCAGATTCCGCGAAAATTTTTTTTCCTTTTTCCGTTTTCCGAGTTCCCAAAATCTACTTCCGCCCTAATTTGCAGAGAAGGGCAGAATTCCGGATTCCGCCGTTTTTTTTTAAATTCCGTCTTCCGGATTCCAGATTCCGCGATAAAATTTTTTTCCGTTTTCCGTTTTTCGAGTTCCCAGAAAAAAGATCATACTTTGATCAGCTACTATGACGCTTTTTTTGGATAATGAGTGCCTCGGATTTTCAGATTTTGAAGCACAATAGAAGTCGCTTCAAATCAAAGAATTCGAGGTTCAAGGGATCCCAATCGATATTCTGAATCCTTGTTCAAACATCTCTAAGTAGATTTTCTATGGCTGAAATTAGTCTTCTGAAGTCGAGATGATTCTATACTTGTGATCTTCAAAATGGCTTCCAGATCAGCTGATCTAGCGCGGAGCAATAGCAAAAGAGTTGGCCAATGAGTTCTTTTTTCTTTCAGAGTCTCTGCTACATGCTAGCTGACTATTGCACCATCCGCGTTCCGTCTACTGGGCTCATTACTGCATGGTGCGCGGCTCAAAAACCGAGCCATACACTCGCCTACATGTTCATACTGTCGACTTATTTCAACTTCACCACGATGCTTTTCCCCATTTTACTGACGATCCTGAGGCTGATCCCGATCTATCATCCGATCAGACACAAGGAAGTCCGTTTTTTTGTGTGTTATAGCTACCACTGGACCAGTGTGTCGTTTCGAAAAATGATTTCTCGAAAAATGCGTTTTCGAAAAATTTCCGAAAAAATATCGAGAAATATTTTTCGTTGATGTCTCGAAAAATTTCGAAAATTCTCGAAAAATTTCGAAAATTCTCGAAAAATTTCTCGAGAAATCGCGAAAAATGATTTGAATGGAAATACGATAAACAACGCGCCCTGAGTTATTTCGGAGTGTCGTTCGAACTATTATCGCCGTAAAAAAGTTCCGACATGTTTTCGAGCCCGCGAAAATCGGGATTTGCATTTAGAGGCTCCGCCCATTTCATCATCAGAGCGCATTTGCTATGCGCGATATATTTTTTGAATTTTTATTTTTTCTTCTGAATTTTCCGAATCAAACTGGATTAAAAGAACGAAATTGTATTAATCGTGAATTTTTTTACACGTTTCTTCGAATATATCAATTTGCGTCATTTATTTATTTTTTTCGTTTCTTCTGATAAAAATATACCGCGCATAGCAAATGCGCTCTGATGATGAAATGGGCGGAGGTGCCTCTAAATTCAAATCCCGATTTTCGCGGGCTCGAAAAAATGTCGGAACTTTTTTACGGCGATAATAGTTTATTATTATTTTTTATCAAAAATGTTTTTTTTCGAGAATTTCTCGAAAAATTTTTCGGAAATTTCTCGTTGATTTTTCGAACATTTTTCGAGAATTTCTCGAAAATTTTTTTGGAAATTCCTCGAAAAATTTCTCGAGGAATCGCGAAAAATGATTTGAATGGAAATACGATAAACAACGCGCATTTCGTTATTTCGGAGTGTCGTTCGAACTAGTTTATTATTATTTTTTATCGAAAATGTTTTTTTTCGAGAAATTTTTCTCGTTGATTTTTCGAAAATTTTTCGAGGAATTTTTCGAAAAATTTCTCGAAATGCTTTCGAAACGACACACTGCACTGGACCACTCGTTTTGCTTTCAGCTGGCCGCTAGGCTCGTCTATGTCTCAATTCCGTGCATTCTCCTCTACCCTTGGCTCTTCTGCTTCCCATTTCTCACTGCTCTCGGTGTCTGCCAACAGCTTCTGGGGCCATATCAGTTCGGCGCGATTTACATTTTTTATCGCAACTCTTGGCACGACGTGGGTTTCGAAGAGTGAACTATTATCGCCGTAAAAAAGTTCCGACATTTTTTGCGAGCCCGCGAAAATCGGGTTTTGAATTTAGAGAGGCTCCGCCCATTTCATCATCAGAGCGCATTTGCTATGCGCGATATATTTTTATCAGAAGAAACGAAAAAAAATAATAAATGACGCAAATTGATATATTCGAAGAAACGTGTAAAAAATTCACGATTAATACAATTTCGTTTTTTTTTAATCCAGTTTAATTCTGAAAATTCAGAAGAAAAAATAAAAATTCAAAAAATATATCGCGCATAGCAAATGCGCTCTGATGATTAAAGGGGCGGAGCCTCTAAATTCAAATCCCGATTTTCGCGGGCTCGAAAAAATGTCGGAACTTTTTTACGGCGATAATAGTTCATTATTTTTTTATCGAAATGTTCTTTTTTTCGAGAATTTTCGAAATTTCTCGAGAAATTGCGAAAAATGATTTGAATGGAAATACGATAAACAACGCGCTTTGCGTTATTTCGGAGTGTCGTTCGAACTACTTTATTATTTTTTTTTATCGAAATGTTCTTTTTTTCGAGAATTTTCGAAATTTTTCGAGACATTTTTCTCGTTGATTTTTCGGAAATTTTTCGAGAATTCAAATCCCGATTTTCGCGGGCTCGAAAAAATGTCGGAACTTTTTTACGGCGATAATAGCTGGAAGAAGCATCTGGAAGAAGAATATTCGAAATTTTCAGATAAAACTGGCGAACTCTCTGCTTTTCAACGTCGTCTTCTGGCTTATCGTCTCATCGTTAGCGAATCTGATTCTTTACTCGAAGCTCAAAGAATTAGGAGGAAAACGGAAGAGTTTGTATCTTCAACGAGCTGAAAGGTCACTGAGCATTACCACATTTTCAATGCTCTCGTCTTATTTCGCAAATTTGGCGTTCATGGTGAGCTAGGTTTTCCCCCCCCCTGCAATCGGCCTCATTGCACTTTTAGAGCTCCGAGGGGGGGGGCTGATATCCATCTGAAATTTTTGAGATCTGAAATTCTGAGAAAGTGTGATTAAGACGCAGTGTGTCGTTTCGAAAAATGATTTCTCGAAAAACGCGTTTTTCGAAAAATTTCCGAAAAATTCTCGAGAAATTTTTCTCGTTGATTTCTCGAGAATTTTTCGAGAATTTTCGACAATTTTTCGAGAATTTTCGAAAATTTTTCGAAAATTTTCGGAAATTTCTCGAAAAATTCTCGAAAAATTTCTCGAGGAATCGCGAAAAATGATTTGAATGGAAATACGATAAACAACGCGCTTTTCGTTATTTCGGAGTGTCGTTCGAACTAGTTTATTATTATTTTTTATCAAAAATGTTTTTTTTCGAGAATTTTCGAAATTTTTCGAGAAATTTTTTTCGTTGATTTCTCGAGAATTTTTCGAGAATTTCTCGAAAAATTTTTCGAAAATATTTCTCGAAAAATTTCTCGAAATGCTTTCGAAACGACACACTGATTAAGAGAAGTGCGATTCGATTCTTCCAGATAGATGCTCATGTGTTGAATTCAGAATTCCGCTGATAAATGGGCTTAAAGAATCCCATAAGGTTTCCACGAAAGACGAAGACAAAAAGTCGTCTTGTATTCGTCTTACGCAATAAAAACTGTGTATACTACAACTTTCTTTCCCTGCGTCAGACGAATTCAAGACGAAGACGAAGACAAGACGAAGACGAATTCTAGACGAAATTTCCAGCATATTTTCCAAAGAAATTAGAGATTGCTCACGTTCAGATCGCTTTCGTATTCTGGCCAACTGCGTCCTCTTACCTCGTCGCATTGCGGCCATATGGAAACGACTGCTACTTTGTCATTGTGCCATGGATATTCTACTTTACTCATCCGGTTTTCAGACGGAGACCAGACGTTTCAGTGATACCCATAATAAAAGTAATACCAGCTACGACTTGAACATATTTCTTTGAATTTTTTGAAATAATAAAATAATTTAATAAATTTAATACATTTTCAATAATTTTGTATTTTCGTTAATCCAAAAAATTGGCAAAAAAATGACTTATTAAGCTATTTTCAAATTTTTGTCCACGGATTTTTGTGTCACTTTTTTAGAGGTTTTTTTTTAAATTTAATTTATAGTAATTAAAAAAAATAAATATTAAATTTGAAATTTTTAAAAATTCTCTAAATAATATAAAGATTTTAAACATTTTAATTAATTTTAAGTATTTTAAATAAATAAAAAATAAATAAAACAAATTCTTGTCCACAGACTTTTGTGTCACTTTTTTTATAGATATTTTTTAAAATTTAATTTATATAAATAAAATAAACAATGAATATTGAATTTAAAATTTTAAAATATTTTCTAATTAATATAAACATTTCAGAAATTTTAAATAAATAAATATTTAAAAAAACAAACTTGTCCACGGACTTTTGTGTCATTTTTTTTGAGAATTTTTTTTTAAAGGTTTTAATTTATATAAATAATAAATTTTAAGTTTTAGAAATATTATAATAATTTAAAAATTTTAATTAAATTTAAATATTTTTAATAAATAAAACAAACTCTTGTCCACTGAATTTTGTGTCACTTTTTTAAAGGTTATTTTAAAATTTAAACTTATATTAATTAAAAAAAAATAAATATTGAATTGAAAATGTTAAAAAATTCTCTAAATAATATGAGGATTTTGAAAATTTTAATTAAATTTAATTATTTCAAATAAATAAAAAATAAATAAAACAGACTCTTGTCCACGGACTTTTGTGTTACTTTTTCTGAGGTTTTTTTTAAAATTCAATTTATATTAATTTTGAAAAAATAAAAATTGAATTTGAAATTTCAAAAAATTCTCTAAATAATATAAAAATTTCAAACATTTTAATTGAGTTTAAATATTTTTAATAAATAAAGCAAACCTATCCACAGACTTTCGTGTCATTGTTTCAAAAGTATTTTTTAAAAAATTCAATTTATATAAATTAAAAAATAATAAATATTAAATTTGAAATTTAAATGTATTTTCTAAATAATATAAAAATTCTGAAAATTTTAATAAATTTTAAATATTTTTAATAAATAAAAAAAAAGCGTCCACGGAAATTTCTGTCGCATTTTCACGTTTCACGTTTTTTTAAAATATTCTAATCTATATAAATAATATTTTAAATTTATAAATACATTTTTAAATTAATTAAAAAAAAAATAAATAATAAATTTGAAATTTTAATGTATTCTCTAAATAATAAAAAAAAATGTATAAAGTTTAAATATTAAAAAAAAATAAAACAAATCTGTCCACGGACTTTTGTGTCAAAGTTTATTTATTTATTTATATATAAATATATTTAAAAAGCGTTTTTATTCAAGATTAATTAAAATTGCTCAATTAGCGAAATTCTTCGATCCTCGATGGCTCTTTCTACAGCTTCAAAGATCAGTCCGTTTGCTCTCTGAAATTCGCTTTGTTTCTACATCTTCTCCCTTCTTTGATCTGAAACATACCGACGCATTTATCGACATTTCCAGCCCAATTCCCGCCAGGCATGCACTGATAGATGTTCAGAGGCTGGCCAGCGTCTTGAAGTGCGTACGACTTCCGGCACACGTGGATCACCAGCTCACCGACCGTGTAGTTTGGCTTGATTTCCTCGGCAGACGGGCGAATCGTGTTGCTGAAGTCAACGGAAGGACGCATGCAGACAGATGTGTTGGCGGCGGAGCTCGTGGAGCCGCTGGTTGAAGAGAGCGTCTGAAAATGTTAATGGGAGGGGGGGGGTGGTTGGTTGGGGGCGAAGAGCTTCCAAATAGAGTTCTTCCGCATTATGCTCTTACCGTGGATCCTGTTACAGTTTGTATCGAGCTTCTTTCAGTCTGTGAAGCTGTCGATAAGACTTTTGACGTCGTGCTCACAAAAGGAGCACTTGTAGTGGTGCCGATTGTGTAATTGTCAGAAATAGCTCTTCTAGTTGTATTATGCTCTGATTTCAGAGTATTCATAGATCCGGTTCCGGATGGTTCACTTGTGGTTGTTCCGTTCAAAGCAGACGGTGTCCAAGTGACTGGAGGAACGGAAGACGTGACAGATAGACTCTGAAATAAACGAGTTCAAGCAGTTTCCAGCATTTTGAAACTTCTCTAACTGATTGATCCGTAGTTGATCTTGATTCAGATGTGCTGCTCTTCGCTGTTGCTCCTGTTTCAGCATCGCTCTTTCTAGACGTTTGAGATAAGGAAGTTTCAGTCGAATCCGCGTTAGAAGATGTTGGAGTAGTTCCATGAATCGTGGTCTTCTGAAATCAGCCATAATGATTCATTCCTTGTCCTTCCTACCTTAGTCGAAGACGATCCTTCTTCAGAAGCATTAGTTACAGAAGGCGTACTTGACAAGAGATTGACTTTGGTGGAGCTGTGGTATTCTTCAGATGACGTCGAAGCATTCGTAGTGGAGACTCTATAGTTTTCAGAAGTAGTAGACGCAGCTACTTCTGAAGAATTGGTCATAGCCGTTGTTGAGCTCTCTGAATAAGTAGAATCGTTCAGCGCACGTGAAGCTGTCGAATTTCGCGGTGCGTCAGTCTCATTGAAGCTTCTGCTCCAAGTAGTAGCCTCAGATGACGTGGATGATGTATTTTTCAAGCCTCCATATGTAGTTGAGGCGCCTGTTTTGGTGACGCTGCTTGTGGCTGAATTTAGCACTGACGAACTCGTACTTGGTGGTGTGGAGCTTTCCAATGACGTTGATTTCCTTACAGTAGTCTCAGGGATGCGCTTAAAGAGGAATTGACATTGACCAAGACCGTAGTCGAAGCAGCAGAACGGGATTCTGGAGTGGTTTGAACAATGGAGTTCGGGGATTGTGTTGAGTTAGTTTGCGGGTAGAAAGCTGGAGTGGAGCTTTTGGAAGTTTCTGAAATCGATTGGTCATCTGAAACTTTCCAAAGGAAAATGAGCGAACTCACCATTAGTACCAGATGAGTTTCCAATGATATTTGAGTCGACGTCATCTGAAAGTTGAGAATCTATGGAGTTCTGAAGCTATTGAAAATGCGAATGACTATCGACATCTAGAAATTAAAGATTGCAACTTCAGAAGCCTTACTTGGAATAGTTACTCCTTCTGAATTCGGATTTCTACTGCTTGCGGCATCCGAATGTTTCAGTGAAACCATCGTCGATGCTTCAGTATTTGAGACGTCGTCGTCTGATGTATTTTCAGTGTGCTCAGCGTTATCCGTGACTTCTGAGTAGTCAGCGTCATCTGAAAATTTGGATTCGAGGGAATCCAGGGAATTCTGAAGCTATTAAAAATGCGAATGACTATCGACATCTAGAAATTAAAGATTGCAACTTCAGAAGCCTTACTTGGAATAGTTACTCCTTCTGAAAGCGGACTTCTACTGCTTGCGGAATCTGACTGTTTCACTGAGATCATTGTCGACGCTTCAGTATTATTTGAGACGTCGTCTGATGTATTTTCAGTGTGCTCAGCGTTTACCGTGACTTCTGAGTAGTCAACATCATCTGAAAATTTGGATTCAAGGGAATCCAGGGAATTCTGAAGCTATTGAAAACGCAACTGGCTACTGACATCTAGAAATTAAAGATTGCAACTTCAGAAGCCTTACTTGGAATAGTTACTCCTTCTGAAAGCGGACTAATACTGCTTGCAGCACCGGACTGTTTCACTGAGACCATCGTCGATGCTTCAGTATTTGAAATCTCAGATGTTGCTGTTTCAGTGTTCTCAGCGTTATCCGTGACTTCTGAGTAGTCAACGTCTTCTGAAAATTTGGATTCAAGGTGTTGTAACTCCTCTAGTTACATAGTCTTACCATCACCCTCTTTCTCTGCGTCTCTTCTAGATAGTTTTGATCTACTGATCTACTCTTTTTGATCTATTTATTCTATTGTAGCCCGCCAAATTTTGTTTTCCAGTTCTAAGGTCGGACCCGCATAAAAGGGCGTGACACCGCTCATTTTCAAAAGAACATTTCTACTTCTTCTTATACTTTTCTCCCTTGTCTTCCCCTCTATTCCTCCTATCTTGTATTCTCTATTATTCTTTAAAATAAAGTTTTTTCAGGGAATTCAGGGAATTCTGAAGCTATTAAAAATGCGAATGACTACCGACATCTAGAAATTAAAGATTGCAACTTCAGATGCCTTACTTGGAATAGTCACGTCTTCTGAAATCGAACTACTATTGCTTGCGGAATCTGACAGTTTCACTGAGATCATTGTCGACGCTTCAGTATTATTTGAGACGTCTTCTGATGAATTTTCAGTGTGCTTAGCGTTATCCGTGACTTCGGAGTAGTCAACGTCATCTGAAATTCTGAATTCAAGGGAATCCAGGGAACTCTAAAGCTTTTATAAACGCAATTGGCTGCTGACATCTAGAAATTGAAGATTGCAACTTCAGAAGCCTCACTTAAAATAGTCACGTCTTCTGAAATCGGACTTCTACTGCTTGCGGCATCTGACTGTTTCAGTGAAACCATTATCGATGCTTCAGTATTTGAGACGTCGTCTGATGAATTTTCAGTGTGCTCAGCGTTATCCGTGGCTTCTGAGTAGTCAGCGTCATCTGAAATTTTGGATTCAAGGGAATCCAGGGAATTCTGAAGCTATTGAAAACGCAATTGGCTACTGACATCTAGAAATTAAAGATTGTCACTTTAGAAACCTTACTTGATATAGTCACGTCTTCTGAAAGCGGACTTCTACTGCTTGCGGAATCTGACTGTTTCAGAGAGACCATTGTCGATGCTTCAGTATTTGAGACGTCGCCTGATGAATTTTCAATGTGCTCCGCGTTATCCGTGGCTTCTGAGTAGTCAGCGTCATCTGAAAATTTGAATTCAAGGGGATCCAGGGAATTCTGAAGCTATTGAAAACGCCAATAGCTACCGACCACGAGAAATTAAAGATTCCAACTTCAGAAGCCTTACTTGGAATAGTCACGTCTTCTGAAATCGGACTTCTACTGCTTGCGGCACCGGACTGTTTCAGAGAGACCATTGTCGATGCTTCAGTATTTGAGACGTCTTCTGATGAATTTTCAGTGTGCTTAGCGTTATCGGTGACTTCGGAGTAGTCAACGTCATCTGAAATTTTGGATTCCAGGGAATCCAGGGAATTCTGAAGCTATTGAAAATGCCAATAGCTACCGACCACGAGAAATTAAAGAATGCAACTTCAGAAGCCTTACTTGAAATAGTCACGTCTTCTGAAAGCGGACTTCTACTGCTTGCGGCATCTGACTGTTTCACTGGAACCATCGTCGATGCTTCAGTATTTGAGACGTCGCCTGATGAATTTTCAGTGTGCTCCGCGTTATCCGTGGCTTCTGAGTAGTCAACGTCAGCTGAAAATTTGGATTCAAGAGAATCCAGGGAATTCTGAAGCTATTGAAATCGCAATTGGCTACTGACATCTAGAAATCAGAGATTGTCACTTCAGAAGCCTTACTTGGAATAGTCACGTCTTCTGAAAGCGGACTTCTACTGCTTGCGGAATTTGACTGTTTCACTGAGATCATTGTCGACGCTTCAGTATTATTTGAGACGTCGCCTGATGAATTTTCAGCGTGCTCCGCGTTATCCGTGGCTTCTGAGTAGTCAACGTCAGCTGAAAATTTGGATTCAAGAGAATCCAAGGAATTCTGAAGCTATTAAAAATGCGAATGACTATCGACATCTAAAAATTGAAGATTGTCACTTCAGAAGCCTTACTTGAAATAGTCACGTCTTCTGAAATCGGACTACTATTGCTTGCGGAATCTGACAGTTTCACTGAGATCATTGTCGACGCTTCAGTATTTGAGACGTCGTCTGATGATGACGTTTCAGCATTATCTGTAAAACCATTTGTTAGAAACGCTAACTTTGTGCACTTCTCTGGCTATTAGATTCCTCCAACGGCCATGGCAGCTTGATTGACTCTCCTTTGCTAGCAGAAGTCGTCAGGCTGCGTTCAGTAAATGATTCTGCAGGTGACGTCGAGCTATTCAGAATCGCGATGGTTGCAGTGGTTTTGGACTTATTTCTAGTTTTAACAAATGGATAATTCGACGGTGTGACTGACTCCAATGCTGGATGATCTGTACTTGACGAACTATCGAAATAGTTCTTATTTTCGGTGACGTCACCTCCGCTTTCTGAATCTTTTTTTGGCTCATTTGTTGTGATAGCCTCCGTGAACAATTCTGAAGTATTTTCAGTAGAGATGATACCATTCATTACAGATGACATGGCTGTAATTGTAGTCTGTCTTCTAGTTCTTCTTCTTTTAGACTTCTCTGTAATTGATTCTTCCAGCAGCGTCGTGTCTTCAGATGAGGTGACTGTAGTCGTCGTAATCTCTGGAACCACTGCAAACAAAAATCATGGATAAAGTGCTCAAAACCCCAGTTTCGTAGCTCACTAGAGCAGTTCGTCCAGCGCGGAACATTGCAGGCACCCTCGATGCAATACAGATAATTGGTGAGAGCTTCATATCGGCTTCGGTAATCGTTAGGATTCAGAGACGAATTCGCGAGTGCTTTGGCAAAATCGCTGTTCTCACTTAGCAAGTTCAATGCCAGCTTAGAGCAGCATTCTCCAAAATATTGAAATGATTCCATACTGCCAAACTCTGAAGGCGTTAGCTCAAAAGATTCACCGAGCCAAGAGCAATTGAATTCCGTCGGCGCGGTGGGTGTCGGAGATTCTGTGCTCTCAGCTATGCTGCTGGTGTCTGAAGACGTCGAAATGGTGGTGGATGATTCTGTAAGCAATTCTCGATGGTCTCAAATTTTGTCGGAATTTCCAAAGGGTTCCAGTTCTGCACAGTTTTGATCTGGAATCTTGGTATTTCGGCATTACAGCAAAACCTCAAAATCTGAGGCTCCCACTTGGGCGAAATGTCGGCCGTCTTGTCTTCTTTTTCGTCTTTAATTCGTCTGACTTGCGTAAGTATTGCGTAAGACGAATGCAAGACGAATGCAAGATGAACGAAGACGACTTTTTGTCTTCGTCTTTCGTGAAAGCCTAGGAATCGTCGCCCTTACATTGTTAAGTGTAAAGCTTCCATTTAAGCAAAATTTCGGTTGTCTCGTCTTCTTCTTCGTCTTGAATTCGTCTGACTTGCGTAAGTATTGCGTAAGACGAATGCAAGACGAACTGAAAGACAAACAAGGACACCTTTTTGTCTTCGTTTTTCGTGAAAGTCCAGGAATCGTCGCCCTTACATTGTTAAGTGTAAGGCTTCCATTTGGGCGAAATTTCGGTTGTCTCGTCTTCTTCTTCGTCTTGAATTCGTCTGACTTGCGTAAGTATTGCGTAAAACGAATGCAAGACAAATGCAAGACGAACAAAAACGACTTTTTGTCTTCGTCTTTCGTGAAAGCCCAGGAATCGTCGCCCTTACATTGTTAAGTGTAAGGCTTCCATTTGGGCGAAATTTCGGTTGTCTCGTCTTCTTCTTCGTCTTGAATTCGTCTGACTCATAGTCAGTGTGTTGACAACTTTTCTATAGAGTAAGACGAATGCAAGACGAACTGTCTTCGTCTTTCGTGGAAGCCTTAGATAAAAGCTTTGTGTGAGGCCTTTAAAACTAACCTAGTCAAAGCCGTGCCCCCCCCCCTCCAACCACTAATGCATCGGAGGACTCTGGCCGGTCACTCTAACATTTACCATACCAAACATTCAAATACTGGAATAATTTCAGTTTCAGCGTTTTTAAAATAAGGCTTCCACGAAAGACGAAACAAATCGGTCATTTGTCAGTTCGTCTTGTGTTCGTCTTCTTCTTCGTCTTGAATTCGTCTGACTCATAGTCAGTGTGTTGACAACTTTTCTATTGAGTAAGACGAATGCAAGACGAACTGAAAGACGAACTGCCTTCGTCTAAAAAAGACGAAACAAATCGGTCATCTTTCGTGGAATCCTTTCGTCTCGTCTTTGTTCGACTTTCAGTTCGTCTTGCGTTTTAGACGAATTCCAGGCGATGACGAAGACGAGACAAGACGGTCTTGTGTCGTCTTTCGTGGAATCCTTTCGTCTCGTCTTCGTTCGTCTTTCAGTTCGTCTTGCGTTGCAGATGAATTCTAGAGGATGGCGAAGACGAGACGAGACGGTCTTATGTCGTCTTTCGTGTAACCCTTATTTTAAAAATAAGGAAATCTGACGAAATCTGCGGATTCAGAAATAGATGTTATTCTTACAACTCACCGTTTCTCAGTAGATAATCGTCTTGGCTCTTCGGAGCCCCTCTGATCACTAATCCGAGCAATATAGCGGTAAACAGAGAATTGCAAGCGAGCCCCATCTTCGTGTGGCTGAAGAAGTTGTCGAATGAAACTGGCGAGTTTGAAAAAGAAGGAAGCCAAGGCGATTGCCATTGGCAACATCAAACTCACCACTAAATTTATGATTTTTCCAAATTTCCAACCCTTGAATGAGGATTGCTAGGCAATGAACGGAAGTCACGCGCTTCTAGGCTTTTCAATAATTTTTTTTGAGGAAAGAAGCAGGAGAGCTTGGAAGTTCAAGCACTTTCAGTTTCGGGTTTCAGATTTTTCAGTCATTAGAATGGCATTGTGTTTCCACTCATATCATCGTCAGAAAATCAGGAATCGAAGTCATCCGAGGAAGTAGGATCCTCTCCGATCAATCAATTGATCATTTGGATTGAGCCGGAGGATAGCAATCTGGACCAGCACCGACAGCCGAGTACCAGCCACCCAATTTTCTCAAGGCGGATAGCAACCGGAGCCAATCGCAGTAGCCCCAGCTCTAGCAGCTCTCGCGGTCCAGGTTGCTCAGCCAGCTGGATAATATCAATCCGGCCAGCTTGCTGTAATACACTGGAAAAGCTGAAATTCAAAGAAAAAAATGGCTGAAATCCGGTCCAATTCGAAGCCTGAAATCTTCATCGTCAGAAAACCAGGAATCGAAGTCATCCGAGGAAGTGAAAATGTCGGGTTAAGAGAAGTAGGAACCTCTCCGATCAATCAATCAATCAATTCTACGCCGGGTTGCCTGAAGGCGCAGCATTGATCATTTGGATTGAGCCGGAGGATACCAATCCGGACCAGCACCGACAGCCGAGTACCAGCCTTCAGCACCAGTACCAGGGCCAGTCGGAGAAGTCACCCAAGTTGCTCAAGGCGGATACCAACCGGAGCCAATCGCAGTAGTCCCCAGCTCTAGCAGCTCTCGCGGTTCAACAACCGGCGCCAGTCCAGGTTGCTCAGCCAGCTGTAATACACCGGAAAAGCTGAAATTCAAAGAAAAAAATGACTGAAATGCCATTTTTTTCCAGATTTTCCGGAAACTGTCGCAACGAGTCTTCCCTTCGAGACCACCGCACGATTTACGGCTTTTTTAACGCTATTTTTTCAAGTTTTTAAACTTTTTTTTCGCTATATTCCGCTGTTTTTTCTGAATATTTCTCTTCAAATGATTCTGCATATTCTGACGGAGATCTCGAAAACATTCCTTCTGGAAAAAAATGGCAGCTTTGGAATCAACTTATGCGCAAAATGCTGTAATACACCGGAAAAGCTGAAATTGGTCCCAATTCGATGCCTGAAATCTGAAGTACATATTTTCCACGTTTAAATGTGAGTAACCCGCATAACACGGAAGCCAATTATTCCATTTTCCCTCATTTATTTCTTCTTATTTCTACTTCGATAAAATGAGCAAAACTGATAAAGGAGATGATAGAGCGAAAGGAGGAGGAAGAAGTGAAGGCATGTATTCTCCAGAAGTTATAGCCACAATTACAGCTTTCGAGATTTCAGGACATTGGTCATGGCGTTTTCTGCATCTTTCTGCTAATCGGATCCGTGTCAATTCTTCCGTGGAACATGTTCGTCACTATCTCATATGATGTGCTGAACCTAAACCAACTTTTCCAGCCAAGCAACGTTCCCATTTTCAGTACTACACAATGTTCAAAATGCGCAATGAGAATGGAACCTCCACGTGGTATTCGGCCAACTTCCAAAACGCAATGACTCTTTCAGCTCAGATCCCAAGTCTCGTTTTCAGTGTCATCAATATTTTCATTGCCGTCAAGTAATGGAAATACTGTAATCGAAAATCGGTGATCATGAAAATGATTTTAGAGGCGATCTGACTTTTCGCATGAAAGTTTGCCTTTTGGTGATTCAGGCAATGGTTGTGATCACTGTCGTATTCATTTATATTAAGACCAGTGAATGTAGGAAACTTTGAAGATGCATTGCATCGAAAAACGGAGATTCTAATTCTATTTTTCAGGGATTTCCGCGTTTTTCGTATTAACTCTATTAACAATAATTGTGTTGAACGCTGCAAATGGGCTGTTTCTGAACAGGTAGCCCTCTTGAACAAGGCCGTTGATTACCGATGTTTCTTTCAAATTTTCAGCATGTTCGGCCTTGCATCCTCCTTCCCGTCCACGTACACCAATGCTCTGATCATGGGTCAGAACTTCTGCGGAACCGCTATTACTGCGCTGGCAATACTCACCAAATCGGGTAATTGATGAAATCTCCTCTAAGGAGCTGGCGCGCAGCTACCAAAACGCAGACTGCAGGTGCTATAGTTGCTTTCAAAATAGATAGTCAAAGGTCTTACTCTGAAAATCTGAAAATCAGAGCAATTCGAGTTGTTCGATTCTGTGGTCATTGCTCTGAATGACTGCACGCTTGAGCTTACAGGGTGCGCCAAAATTATGGCGACAAAACTTTGGACGTAGCAAGCGGCGCGGGCGGCAATTTTTTTGCCAAATTTTCAAATCGCCATCTCAATTTTTACAGAAATGGGATCCAATTTTGTACACAACTTTAATTTTATAAGTTTTATGGCGCTATCTTAGTTGGGGGGGGGGTCCGTTGGTATCTATTCATTTTTGTTTCTGAAAAGCACCACGCTTATTCAAATGTCACTTATCTTTATTTGATCCAATTAAACTTTAAAAAAGCAAAATCAGAAAAGCAAAAAAACTTACGGTGAAGCGGAATTGAACCAAAAAGTCCCAGACTCCCAGTCCCCCTTATTCCCCCCTCGGCCACCACTGCTTCACAGGTAAAACGGGGTTAGCGAAGAATTAGTAATCAGTGTGCGAGTGATCACTGAGGCGTAGACAATCGGTTGTCGAATGAATTCAATAATTGATTACTAACCCTTGAGCAATCGACTGCTGCGCAATCCTTCAGTAATCGTGTTTTTTCACTTGATTATTGAACATCAGTTTTTTTTAACTTGGTTTATTCAAAAACAGCAACAAATGGGGCAACAAAACAAGGAAAAAGGATAGAGCAAAAGGAATAAAGAAAATTTTAATCGACGTTATCAGAGGAGACGATTTCTTGATTGTTGATGGGATTATTCTCAGACGGAACTTCATCATCCGAGAAGAGTGCCTATTCCTCCGGAGCAGTGTCCACGTTTCCAATGACGTTTAGGTAAAGTTGGAAGTTATTGTCTCTGAAATGATGATGTTTGGAGTGAAACGCAATTCGAAACTCACTCGGCAAAATCCTCTTGGAACTCTTTCAATCGCTTCTCCGTTTCGGCGAGGCACTTTCCACGACGCCGATTACTGAAACAATGAATTCAACTGCACTGGTTGTCATTAATTCTATGGCGTCATCAGTTAGACCTTTTTAACTCGGATGGAGTCGGTGGGAATTTTTCAAATCTGGGCTGATACTTCTCAGCGATTAATTTGGACACCAATTTTAGAATGTATAGCAAAATTTTGTGTATTGATAACGCTTTCTTCGCTTGTGCGATGCATGGCATCGCATATAGCTGCGTATTTTATCTCGAAATTCGTTATAATATCGCGTTTCTCTTTCTTATCTTTTTGGAATGAAAAGACTTACGGCTCTTTTCAAAAATTTCCTTTTTTTTATGCGGATGTCGAGTCTTCGAACTGTCCGGCAGCTGGAATTATCTTCGTGGCGATTTGATCGCTCTGAAAAAATTCAATTGGAAATTACGCAAATCCGATATCGATTCTTCAAATGAAAAGGCGAATTTCGGAAAGAATTTTCCGATGATAATAATGAGAAAAAGGAATAGCGAATATTAAAAGGGAATAGCGAAACGGTGTACAGCTTGGTGTACGAATCGGTGTAGAATGTACAACAAAATTTTGTGTATCGATAACGCTTTCATCGCTTTTGTGATGCTTAGGCATCGCATATAGCTCTGTGCGTGTTTAATATCGAAATTCGCTATAATTTCGCGTTTCCTTTTCTTCTCTTTTTTGAATAGAAAAGACTTACGGCTCTTTTCGAAAATTCCTTCTTTTTTTTTGTGCGGGTGTCGAGTCTTCGAACTGTCCGGTAGCTGGAAATTTCTTCGTGCTGATGTGATCACTCTGAAAAAATTCAATTGGAAATTACGCAAATCCGATATAGAATACACGAAAATCAACGAAAACGGTTAAAACGACAGCTAAGAATTGTGCGTGTTGCCTGCGAATAATTTTAATTTCGCGTACGCAAGTTTGCGTTGCATGCACATGAGGGGTCTGCAGTGTCTACCGTAGTCGCGGCGCGAATAACATTGATTCAAAATGTGAATCTCGGGCCTGATATCGATTCTTCGAAGGAAAATGCGAATTTCGGAGAGAATTTTCCGAGGATAATAATGAGAAAAGGGAAATAGCAATATCGCGTGCAAAAAGCACGGATGCGGTGCGCATAGAGCGACTTGAATTTTGGGCAGAGCTTACGTCATTACTGAAGTTGCTTCAAGGAGGAAGCATGAGGGCGATTCTTTTTTTTTTATTTTTTTAATGTTACTTACACCAGCTACAGTTACACCGCTCTGAGTCTGTGATATTCAATCACTGTTCCACAACTGCAAACGACATTATTGAAAAGCTCGAGACGGAAAAAGCTACCATTTCGAATCCACGCCTCCTTCTGCTCCGCAATTATTACAAAAAAAATGCTTTGTAATTTTACAAAACGTGTTCTTCCACAGACTGGTAGCCTTTTCTCTGAATTTTGCATTATCATGAGAAGCCAGGAATCGTTTAAAATCAGAATCGGTAGAACGAGCAAAACAGGCAGCAGCGACGAAAGTTATAACTTCATCCGATTCTGAACGTAGTCGCTCTCCCAAATCTGAAAAACCAACTTACTTACTTAGTTACTTAGTCGATCCGTCATTCGCTTGTGTGAGCGCGGATCACAGCTAACCATGCTTTGCGATCTTGGGCGATGGTTGTCCATGAAGTGGTTAGTCGATTTCCTCGGTACATTGAGACTTCTTTACGTAGTGAGTCGGACCATCTCATGGGGGGTCGTCCGACAGGTCGTTTTTGATCTCGAGGAATCCATTCTTGTATCAGTTTTGTCCATCTTCCGTCATTTCTTCGCATAATGTGCCCGGCCCATCCTAATTTTTTCTTTTTGATGTATTTGAGTGGGTCCGTGACTTGGGAGATTTTTCGGATGTCTTCGCGGTGTAAGTCTCGTTGGCGTTGTTCCGTGAGGGTCATTCCAATTAATCTTCTTTCTAGTGATGCATGCGTCACACGGAGTCTTTCAGCGAGGTTCTGTGTAAAGGTCCAGGTTTCAGATCCGTATGTGAGCGCGGGAAGAACGATGGTGTCGAAAAGTTGAGCTCGAATTCGTGGGCAGGTGAGAGCGTCGGTGGTGTTTTTTGATGTTGTTGAACGCGGCCCAGGCTGCCCGTCTTCTTCTGTGGAGTTCAGGTTCTAGCTCATTTCGTGGGTTGAGTAGCCTGCCAAGGTAGACATACTCGTCCACGTCTTCGATTGTTGTGATGGTTGCGTTGTTACTGATGATCACCGGATGTGTGGTGGCGTATGTGTTTCTCAACACTTTGGTTTTGTTAGTATTGATTTGGAGTCCTACTTTTTTGCACCTTTCTGTGAATTCTTGGATCATCTGCCTGGCAGTTCTTGGCTCGTTTGCGACGAGAATGATGTCGTCTGCGAATCTCAAATGGGTGATATTTCTGCAATTGATCCTTATTCCTGGCACGTGAGCGTAGTCATCGTCGTGTCCTTTGAGGTGATTCCAAGACAATTTTCCGAGAACGAGCTCTAGACAAGCTGAGAAGAGGTTTGGTGATATTGGATCACCTTGGCGTACACCTCTTGTGATGGGTACCTCAACTTGTCTATAGAATCGAATTGTCTATAGAACATTTACTAAGTCTCCGTATGCTTTCCTACCAGGTTCATGTAAGTTATCGTATTCGATGTTGTCGCTGTTATCAGTATCAATTTGAATGTCCTCGTCTTCCAAATGAAACAGCGGTCTGTCCGAAGTCCCTGGTGGTGTAGCTCCACCACGTGTAGTCGCTGACAGTCAGGGTTTTAGACTTCGATTTGATCGCATCACAGTGTATATTAAACTGTCTATAAAAAGAGTCACAAATGTATGTACAAAGTGAAGATAAAACGCAAAAGCTGTGCAAAAAAAAAGCAGAAATTATTTAGTAATCATTCAACAACTGTTCAACAATTTCTCTGGTCGCCAATCGCTTAGTAATCACTCGCAAATCCGGACCATATTCAGCAATCGTTCGGTAACCCTTCGCTAATACAGCACTTTTTCGGTAATCATTCGCTAACCCCGTTTTACCTGTGCTTGGTTAATTCAATGTGGAGAATGCATATAGGAAAGAAGGGGAATAAAGGATGCGAGAACAGGGCGTGGTGTTCAGGATTTTCAGATCGAATCGTGGATTTCGTGCCACGGGTAAGCGCCACGCGTGAAAAAAAATCACAAATATTTGAACAGTAACAACGAACAATTGTACAAAAAAAGAATTAGAAAAACCTCCAAAAATGACTTAAAACCAATGGACCTCCCCAGAAGGATGTGTTCCATATCCTTCGATACCTATCCTTTTCAGTGAGTGACGACGCTCAAATGCGAGCCAATCTCTTCTTCGGGGTTTCGTCTGTAGTCGTCATTGTGTGCTTCGTATTTTTGAATATTCTGAGGAATTTGAATTTCTTCGAGAAATATGGAGATTTGAAACCATCAACAGACAGCGGAGAGGGCGAGGCCATCAGTAGTTGGTCCGACATCAAACTGGCGGTTTCCAAGGTTAGCTCGATGAGCTGTTGGCGGGAGGGGGAGGGGCTCTTTTTGTAGGAGTCAACATCTATTTTGAAATTTCTGAAATTTCAGAGCATAATGCAACTCGCCAACATCTACTTGCTCTTCTTCGTCACACTGGCTTTATATCCGAATGTTTGTATGTATGTAAGGGATGCAAAGCCTGGAGGAAAACATACTTTTGTAGTTCCAGGCAAGAATAAATCGAAGAATTTTCCCTCGAGCTCAATAAATTTTCAGAAAAATATTTTATGGACATTGTCACGTTTTTCAACTTCAACTTGTTTGCATTTTTAGGGAGTTTGACAGCCAATTGGATTAGATTTGTGAGCTTTTCAACCTGAAAAATGCTGTACTCTCATTTCTCATTTTTCTTTGATTCAGCCGGGACCAAATCTCATATGGATTCCAATCGTCGCTCGCTTCTGGTTCATCTTCTATTTTCCCACTTCCAACTATTATCCGATGGACTTCCCACGTCACTACGCCGTCTTTTTCGAGTCGACGTGGTTGTTCATTGTGAACGTGAGCATTCTGGCCTTCTCCAGTGGCTACCTAAGCTCGCTGGTTATGATGTATGCGCCAAGATTGCACGAGGAGCCCAAACTGCAAAGAATCACTGGGATGATTGCTTCGTTCTTTCTGTTTTTCGGAATTCTGTGTGGACTTGGGTGCTCATGGCAAATTAAATTGTTTGTAACTGGTTATGTATGAAGATTTTCAACTATTCGGATAATACTTTCTTACTTAGATACTTTGACGCCCGTAGTCGGCTGGGAGTGATCCCAGCGGCGGGCACATGTTTTCCATCGGTTTCGGTCTTGGGCGGTTTGGGCCCAATGTTGTTGTGGAGTGTTGAGCGTTTTTAGTCATTTTTGGAGGTTTTTCTAATTCTTTTTTTGTACAATTGTTCGTTGTTACTGTTCAAATATTTGTGATTTTTTTTCACGCGTAGCGCTTACCCGTGGCACGAAATCCACGATTCGATCTGAAAATCCTGAACACCGCGCCCTGTTCTCGCAGCCTTTATTCCCCTTCTTTCCTGTATGCGTTCTCCACGTTGAATTAACCAAGCAGCGGTGGCCGAGGGGGAAGAAGGGGGACTGGGAGTCTGGGACTTTTTGGTTCAATTCCGCTTCACCGTAAGTTTTTTTTTGCTTTTTCTGATTTCGCTTTTTTTTTAAAGTTTAATTGGATCAAATAAAGATAAGTGACATTTGAATAAGCGTGGTGCTTTTCAGAAACAAAAATAATCCAAAAATGACTAAAAACGAGTGGACCCCCCCCCCCCCCAACTAAGATAGCGCCCGGCCCAACGATGTTTTGCTGGCATCTTGGATTCCGGGTTGTTGTCGGAGGTCGCCGCTCCTGAGGCCTTTGTCGAACTGTTCGTGGCGGTTGGCTCCCAGCAGAGTCCGAGTGATGAGCAGGTCCGATGTGTTTTGTTATCTGCCCAGGTCTCGGCTCCGTAACAAACTGCTGGTAGATCTTCTTGTCGCTGACCAGATGTGCTGCTTTCTTGATGGTGTTCATCGCGGCCCACACACATCTTCTTCTTCTGCCAATTTCAGCTTTCAGATCATTGTCCATACTGATTCGGCGGCCAAGATATACGTAGTGGTCCGCCGTGTCCGGTAGATCCGTGTCGTCCACTGTGATGGTAGTCTTGTCGTCGACCCACTTGCTTCGCATCACATCCTTCTTCTTTCGGTTCATGCATAAACCAATTCTTTTACCGGCTTCGTTGAGGTTATCGACCATATCTTGGAGCTCGGCTGCGCTGTGACGGAGGAGGACGAAGTCGTCGGCAAATCGGAGAGCGGAAAGCTTTCTGCCGTCGATCGCGACTCCTCTGTCTGTCCAGTTGAGGTCCAGCATTGCATGTTGGAAGGCAGACGTGATTGCCGGACTCCTTTCCCGATTGGGATCGTTAACTCCTTGTGGAACATCTTGATCTTTGTTACGTCCTGGGGCATTTGTAGGTCGTAGAATAATAAACAGACAGAGTTTATTAATAGCTAGGTCGAATGAACATCACAAGGTAAAATATTAGGGGTTTAAATAGTGGTGATGACGTGTAACGTGAGCGGTTACGTTACACGTTACACGTTAGACGCGCGCATAATCATTATATAAATATGCGTGCCAATTTGCGTGGGGTAACTCGACTAATGTATGTAAGGATTACAACACCTCCCCTTTTTAAAATGAATACAATAAAAAGAGCTAACTGACACTAGAAATACTTAACCTAACGAAAGGGGCCGACATTATTTATAAGACTTCTGGGATGGGTCTATAATGAGTCGGTTCGGTGGTTTCGCAATCCGTGTTGATCTTCGCAGTGGCTTCGGAGAAGGTGTCCTCGGCGGTACTGAGGTCATCACGTTGATCGGTGCTGTAGCTATGGAAGTTTTTGGGGGCGTCTCGATCGAATTCGAAGAATCCAGTGGAACATCGAACTGTGCTGATCCCAAATTGGTAAGAACGTCCCGTCGACGAAGTTGATTTGAGTGTCGGATCCAAGTTGTGTCGTTTACGAAAACCTTGTACAGTGTCTGACCGATTCGACGCGATATGGTACCTGGAATCCACGTGGTAGTATTTATACTACGGTAGTCTTTAACATAAACCTTTTCTCCCATTTTGAAGCTTCGGGAGCGGGCACCATGCTGTTTGTTGAACTGCTCCTCCATCTCTATGTCGTGCGAGATGGGAAGTTGGTCCTTGGGAAGGAGTTGATCCAAGAAGGTACGGATCTTGCGACCAATGAAGTTCTCAGCAGGTGATAAGCCATTTGGACTGGCGGAGCAAGGTGTTGAGCGATAACTCTGGAGGAACAGATATAAGGCAGAATCTGTAGTTTCCTCCCCTTTTAACTTGCCTAATGCCCTTTTTAGGGTATCCACAAATCGTTCTGCTTGACCATTCGATTGAGGATGGAATGGTGGTGACCGGGTGTGTTGAATTCTTCGGTCCTTGCAGAAATCATGGAATTGCATAGAAGTGAATTGTGTTCCGTTATCTGATACAATAGTTTCTGGATCTCCAAACTGACCAAAAACTCGGCGCAATATGTTAATTGTTGCCGTCGATGTGATAGATGTGGTTGGAACAACTTCAGGCCATTTTGAGAATGCGTCTACAATTACCAGATAATAAATTCCTTTAATAGGTCCGGCGTAGTCGATGTGAATACGTTGCCACGGTGCACTGGGAATGGGCCAGGAGAAGAGATGATTCTTTACTGGATTCTTTGCTACTGCAGCACACTGATCACAGCTTCTCACGATTTTCTCAATATCCTTGTCCATAGATGGCCAATAAACAAAATTTCGAGCCAACTGTTTCATTCTCACGATTCCTGGGTGAGCACGATGAAGCATTTTCAGTACTCGAAGTTGGAATACGGTAGGGATGACGATCCTATCGTTGAACATGAGGCAGTCCGATACGATGGAAAGTTGATCACGACGATTGTGAAAATAATAGAGGTGTGAATTTTTATCAATTTTCATGGGCCACGAACCTGTGGTCGTGAATTGAATTACCTCTGATATAAGTTTGTCCCTTTTTGAGTGGGCCCGGATCAAATCTGCTGTCACGGGAAGTTGCTGACATGTACTGATCATATTTGTAACAACGTCCGACTCGATTTGAGCAATGACCCGATCTTCACATTCTTTCTGCTCAATTTGTTCAGAAATGAGTCGAGAGAGAGCGTCCGCTTGACCAAAATTGTTGGTGTTCACGTACTCGATAGTGAAGTCGTAGTTGAGCAAGATGATTGCCCAGCGCTGAAGACGGTTAGCGCTATAAACTGGTATACCTTTCTTATCTCCGAAGATGGAAAGAAGGGGTTTGTGATCGGTTCTTAGGGTGAAGTGTCGCCCATATATAAATCGATGGAACTTGGTGACTGCAGTGATGAGACCAAATGCTTCCTTTTCGATTTGACTGTAGTTCCTTTGAGGTTCTGTGAGAGCCTTGCTGATGTGGTAGATGGCTTTTTCGGAACCGTCTGGAAATCGATGTGAAATAACTGCACCGATACCATATTGAGAAGCGTCAGCTGCGACAATGATTGGCAGCGTAGGGTCATAATGCGTTAGCAAAAGATCTGATTGGAGTATCTGCTTGATGCCATCAAAAGCTTTCTGACATTGAGCAGTCCATTTGAACTCGGCGTCTTTTTTAGTGAGTGCATCAAGTGGTGGACGAAGTTTGAAGAGTTCCTTCACGAATGATCCATAAAACTGAATGAGGCCTAGGAAAGATCGTATTTGGCTTACATTAGTTGGTGCTGGCATTTGTTGAATTGCTGCAACCTTTGCGGGATCCGGTCTTCGCCCATCTTTGTCAATGATGAAACCAAGGAACGTGATTCTTGGCATTAGGAATGAGCACTTATCCAGGCGGACTCGGAATCCAAAATCATTGATTCGTTCCATTACTTTTCTCAACCTCGTATTGTGCTCTTCAACTGATGAGCCAGTGATTATGATGTCATCGAGGTAGGTAGCAGCTCCTTCTAAACCTGTGATCATAGAATCCATAACTTGCTGGAAAGATCCTGGAGCTGACTTGACTCCGAATGGTAATCGATTGTATCTGAACAATCCCCGATGTGTATTGATGCACAACATCTGCTTTGATTGTTCGTCGATTTCGATCTGCAAATAAGCTTCAGCTAGATCAATCTGAGAGAAATACTTTCCACCGTTCAAAATGGAGAAGATGTCGTCAGCCGTGGGCAGTGGGTGTTGATGCTGTTGGATTGCATCATTTAGTCCCATTGAGAAATCTGCACACATGCGTATCGATCCATTTTTCTTTTTAACAAGAACAATTGGAGCTGCCCATTCTGAATGATCTACAGAAGAAATGACACCTGCCTGCTCTAAACGTTCAAGTTCTTCGGATACAGTAGTCATGGCTGCGAATGGGACTGGGCGGGCTTTCCGGAATACTGGTAGAGCATCCGGTTTGAGTTTCAGAGACGCTTTTGTCTTGGTACAAAGACCTAAACCTGGCTGGAAAACGTTACCGAATTCCTTATTCAAATTGATCTTCAGTTGTTCCCGAGTGTTGTGCAGGTAGTCGCATGCTGCTCCAACATCAGAACGAACTGAATACACTTGATTTTCGTTGAGGAGTTGCCAGAGCTGAGGGTCTTTGGATATCCATTCGTTTCCAAGAAGTGAAGCAGTTTCTGCAACATGAGCTTCTCCAGTGGCTGAGTTTCCATTTAAGATGAAGTTGCACTGGAAAGATCCTTTGACCTCTATTGGTTGATGACTTGCCGACTTGACTTTAATCGTGGGTGCTTTGAGGTGTGGTCGACCCAAACGATTCCAGTCCTTGGAGCTGATAAGCGTTACATCAGCACCAGTGTCCAGTTGCATTTGAATCTTTCTGCCGTTGATTGACACGATCCGGTAGATTCGTTTTGACTTTGAACTTGTCGCTGTGCTGATGACTACAGATCTGATTTTTCTGCTGCTTTTTGATGATTCATTCCTACGCTTTTTAGACCTACAAAACTTTGCAATATGTCCGTCTTTTTGACAAAATGAACATGTGACCTGTTTATTACACTCTTTTGCCCAGTGATTTCCTCCGCATTTGTAACACGGAGATGGTGGAGCTTTTTGTAGTTTTTCCCTTTTTGGTGCGTTGTGAACGGCCTTGATCTCGGTTGAGGATTCTCCTCCCAGTGATACGATCTTTGAGTCTGCTCGTACATCAAGGAGTCGTTTTATGTCCTGTTCCAGTTCAAGCAATGTGCAATCCGGTTTTGCTTCCATTATTTGTAATGCCTTAGTTCGGATGTCACTGTATGCGTTGTCCCGGAGTCCGTTTATCCAGACCATGCAGCAAATCTGATCGTCGGACATCTTCTTAAATTCGGAGGAGGTGAAGCGACGAAGCACTTGACCAGTGTATTCTTCGAGTGAGTGCCCATTGTATTCCGTGTGGAGGAACTCTTGGCGCTTTCGAAAAATTGAGCTGGTTGACTTGAATGTTTCCTTGAGCCGTTGGATGAGGTCCGTGAACTCAATGTTACTTGGAACATTTGGCAGGATACGATTTGTAAAGTGGTTATATTCTTTACTATTTAGTTTCGAGAGAACTAACCGTGCCTTTGCGTCGTTGTTGAGAGCTGCTCCATCTTTGTTGAGCACGTCCTCGTACCGGCTGTACCATGCGTCAAAGGTTTGGTCGTCCTCTGGGTCATAGTTGAACACTGGGATCCTCGACGAAATGACGTCCGCGAGGTGCTGGTTCCCATCGACCGTTGGCAGAGAGGTCGTGGATGTTCCTGGTAGTCGAGCCACTTTGGTAAACGCACTCACCAGCGAAGCGATTTGCTGGGTTAGATCCGCCATTGCCTTTGCCTGATCGCCATTTGTTACGTCCTGGGGCATTTGTAGGTCGTAGAATAATAAACAGACAGAGTTTATTAATAGCTAGGTCGAATGAACATCACAAGGTAAAATATTAGGGGTTTAAATAGTGGTGATGACGTGTAACGTGAGCGGTTACGTTACACGTTACACGTTAGACGCGCGCATAATCATTATATAAATATGCGTGCCAATTTGCGTGGGGTAACTCGACTAATGTATGTAAGGATTACAACAATCTTGGTAGTCGTTCAGGCGTTGCACTGCTCGAGCATGCTTGGGTGATAGAGTTCCAGACTGCATTCAGTTCCACGCTGTCGAAGGCCTTGTTGTAATCGATGAAGCACAGGAGGAGCGGTAACTTGTACTCTCTGGTCGATGACTTGTGGTCTAGTCAGGCGAAGTTCTTCCGAAAACCGGCTTGCTCCCTCCACGGGTTGGAAGTCGTCTAGCGTTCGTTCCAGTCTGTTCAGTAGGATCTTAGTGAACAGCTTGTACGGTTGTGACAGCAGGGCGATTGGTCGGTAGCAGTGTGTCGTTTCGAAAAATGATTTCTCGAAAAATGCGTTTTTCGAAGAATTTCCGAAAAATTCTCGAGAAATTTTTCTCGTTGATTTCTCGAGAATTTTTCGAGAATTTCTCGAAAAATTTCTCGAGGAATCGCGAAAAATGATTTGAATGGAAATACGATAAACAACGCGCCTTGCGTTATTTCGGAGTGTCGTTCGAACTAGTTGAATATTATTTTTTATCAAAAATGTTTTTTTTTCGAGAATTTTAGAAATTTTTCGGAAATTTTTCGAAATTTTTCTCGAGGAATCGCGAAAAATGATTTGAATGGAAATACGATAAACAACGCGCCTTGCGTTATTTCGGAGTGTCGTTCGAACTAGTTGAATATTATTTTTTATCAAAAATGTTTTTTTTTCGAGAATTTTAGAAATTTTTCGGAAATTTTTCGAAAAATTTCTCGAGGAATCGCGAAAAATGATTTGAATGGAAATACGATAAACAACGCGCCTTGCGTTATTTCGGAGTGTCGCTCGAACTAGTTGATTATTATTTTTTATCAAAAATGTTTTTTTTTCGAGAATTTTCGAAATTTTTCAAGAATTTCTCGAAAAATTTTTCGGAAATTCCTCGTTGATTTTTCGAAAATTTTTCGAGAAATTTTTCGAAAAATTCTCGAAAAATTTCTCGAAATGCTTTCGAAACGACACACTGGTCGGTAGTTCTTGATGTTTTCGCGATCGCCCTTCTTGAAGATCAGTACCGATTTCCACTGGTTGTGGATCATTTCTTGATCTAGATATCGGTTGAATCGATCCGCGAGCTTCCTCGTAATAGTCTCACATTCTCACAGGACGTGACATGCTCATTCGGATGTTGTGAAACTTAAATTCTACGTCTTGAACTATTCTATCATTGACTGCAGTGGAATCCGCGCAAAATTCACATCATAACTCGCCAGTCAGACCGAAAGCAGAGGCTGAGGGGGGGGGAGCGGCGTCAAAAAAAAAATACAAATTTTAATTTAAAAATTATATTTTCCACGTTCAAACGTGAGCAGCCCGCGAATAACACAGAAGCCAATTATTCCATTTTCCGTCACTCATTTCTTCTCATTTCTACTTCGATTAAATGAGCGAAACTGATAAAGGAGACAACGCTCATAGCGAGGTGATTGATCAGCTGATTTCAGAATGAATTTTGTCTAAAAATGAGTTGAAAAGTTTTCAGAATGTTTCAAAACATGAATCAAAACGTTTAATACCTCCAAAACCCTTAGAGGAACCTGCATCCAGAAGCCGGATACTCACAGAGACAGACACCGTTTCAGAAGGGCGAGAGGAGGAAGAAGAAGTGAAGGTATGTATTCTCCAGAAGTTATAGCCACAATTACAGTTTTCGAGAGTTCAGGACATTGGCCATCGCGTCTTCTTCATCTTTCTGCTATTCGGATTCGGGTCACTTCTTCCGTGGAACATGTTCCTCAATATTTCATATGATGTGCTGAACCTAAACCAGCTTTTCCAGCCAAGCAACGTTCCCATTTTCAGTACTACACAATGTTCAAAATGCGCAATGAGAATGGAACCTCCACGTGGTACTCGGCCAACTTCCAAAACGCAATGACTATTTCAGCTCAGATCCCAAGCCTCGTATTCAGCGTCATCAATATTTTCATTGCCGTCAAGTAATGGGAATACTGTAATCCAAAATCGGTGATCATGAAAATGATTTCAGAGGCGATCTGACTTTTCGCATGAAAGTTTGCCTTCTGGTGGTTCAGGCAATGGTTGTGATCACCGTCGTATTCATTTATATTAAGACCAGTGAATGTAAGAAACTCGCAAGATGCATTGCATCGAAGATCGGAGACTCTAATTCTATTTTTCAGGGATTTCCGCGTTTTTCGTATTAACTCTGATAACAATAATTGTGCTGAACGCTGCAAATGGGCTGTTTCAGAACAGGTAGCCCTCTGGAACAAGGTCGTTGGTTACCGATGATTCTTCCAAATTTTCAGCATGTTCGGTCTTGCATCCTCCTTTCCGTTCAAATACACCAATGCTGTGATCATGGGTCAGAACTTCTGCGGAACCGCTGTTACTGCGCTGGCAATACTCACGAAATCCGGTAAGGAGCTGTCGCGCAGCTACCAAAATGCAAACTGCAGGTGGTCTAGTTGCTTTCAAAATAGTCAAAGGTCCTTTTCTGAAAATCAGAGCAATTCGAGTTTTTCGATTCTGTGGTCATTGCTTTGAATGACAGTCAGAAGATGCTTGATCTGCTCCTCGAAGGTGGGGCGTCGACGTCCTTCGATACCATCGATGTAACTTCGAAGCAATACTGGGGGTCTTCCAGCAGAACGCTGCTCTCCACGTCAATTCAGCAGTGTCCAAGTTTGGGGGAGCACTTCCGTCTATGACTCAACATTGACCACTAGAAGATCAGCAGATTCAAAGGAATTCGAGTTTTTCGATTCTGTGGTCATTGCTCTGAATGCCAGAAGTCATAAAGCCATGAGGAGCCAGAAGCGAAAGAAGGATGTGTTCCATAGCCTTCGATACCATCGATGGCACTTTGGAACAAGGAGCTTCCAGCATAACGCTGCTTTCCACGTCAATTCTGCATATCCACGTTTGGAAGAACACTTCCGAATAAGGTACTTTTGTGCATCTGGCGGAGCGTAGAAGGACTGGCCACCTCTCCAGCAAGCAATTCATCACTGTCGCTGAAAAAATCAAAGGAAAAATGGGCGGAGCCTACTTCCTCCTTGACAACGCTTGAGCAAGGTGACTCGTCTGAAAACTGAGGAGCTAGACACTGGACGACTCTACCCCATCCACCGTATTCTTCGGACATGGCCGCCACTCATTATATCTTGCTCCGATCTGACTTCCTGGATTGAAAGGAGTTCCACAATGAAGAGCATCTCAAGACCAAGCGCAGTTTTGTTCGATAGTAACCCGCGGGAATTTTAAGCCAATTTTAAGTTTCTATCATAAAACACCTACTAAAAGCCCGTATTTCTTCAGTAGGATGCATTTTGGTTGAAAAAGCAGTTTTCGAGTTTTCGAAAATTTTTGGGGTGAACGTAAGATTATGTGGAGAACTGTACATACATTGCGGATAATGAGATTACCGTATATTACCGTAAAAACTCAGTTAGACTTGCATGCAATACTATTGTTCGTAGAGCCCTTTTGGGAGCAAGGTAACACTTCCTGCTATGGCTCAACATTGACCACCAGAAGATCAGTAGATTCAGAGGAATCCGAGTTTTTTTATTCTGTGGTCATTGCTTTGAATGACTACTCGTCAAGGGTGGCACGTCGGAGGAATTTCGATGCCATCGATGATACTTTGGAACAATATCTTGGAGCTTCCTGCAGGGTGTCGGCCACCAGAAGATTCAGAGGAATTCGAAAAGAACCAGCGTGCCACTGACGATGAGCTGCCGATTCTGTTACCCCATTCCCCATTGATCGTGGCAGGCCACACAAATCCAGTTGTTTTTAAAGAAAAATTGCGAAAACCCCCCCCCCCCCCCAAGAAGCGATTCGTCTGAAGTGTAGTTTCCTTTTCAGTGAGCGACGACGCCCAAATGCGGGCCAATCTCTTCTTCGGGATGTCGTCTGTGGCCGTCATTGTGTGCTTTGTATTTTTGAATATTTTGAAGAATTTGAGTTTCTTCAAGAAATATGGAGATTTGAGACAATCAGCAGACAGCGATGAGGGCGACGCCACCAGTAGTTGGTCCGACATCAAACTGGCGGTTTCCAAGGTTAGCTCGATGAGCTGTTGGCGGCGCGGAGAGGCTCTAATCTTCAATTTTGCAATTTCAGAGCAAAATGCAACTCGCCAACATCTACTTGCTCTTCTTCGTCACACTGGCATTATTCCCGAATGTTTGTATGTATGTAAGGGATGCAAAGCCAGGAGGAAAACATACTTTTGTAGTTCCAGGCAAGAATAAATCACTGAATTTTCCCTCTAGCTCAATGAATTTTCAGAAAAATACTTTATGGACATTGTCACGTTTTTCAACTTCAACTTGTTTGCATTTTTAGGGAGTTTGACAGCCAATTGGATTAGATTTGTGAGCTTTTCAACCTGAAAAATGCTATACTCTCATTGCTCATTTTTCTTTGATTCAGCCGGGACCAAATCTCATATGGATTCCTATCGTCGCCCGCTTCTGGTTCATCTTCTATTTTCCCGCTTCCAACTATTATCCGATGGACTACCCACGTCACTACGGCGTCTATTTCGAGTCCACGTGGCTCTTCACAGGGAACGTCAGCATTCTGGCCATTTCCAGTGGCTACCTAAGCTCACTGGTTATGATGTATGCGCCAAGATCGCACGAGGAGCCGAAGATGAAAAGAATCACTGGAATGATTGCTTCGTTCTTTCTGTTTTTTGGAATTCTGTGTGGACTTGTGTTCTCATGGCAAATTCGATTGTTTGTAACTGGTTATGCATGAAGATCTTCGACTATTCGGACTTAAAGTCTACGACTTGAATTTCCGTTTCTTTTCTGAATTATTTTATCCTTGACTACAGTGTAATCACACAAATTTCAAATCAAAACTCGCCAGTCACACTCAAAGCACCCTCACCCCTCCCCCCAGTTTTCATCCAGGGCTCCAGGATGGCACATTGCTCAAATCTTTTATTTTTGTAATTGAATTGATTGATAAAAAAGGGAAACGTATGTAGATGACCATTGAAAAGAGCAACAATTTTCAGACAAAATGCTCGTGACGACTATTCCAGCAGGCTGAGAGCTGAGTCCAAATACATAGTTTTACCGCTTTCAAAGAATCCTTCGAATCTAAATTAATTTATTTAACTCTAATATCATTCCACATACCGTAAAAGCTCTAATTGACTTGCTGCGTAATCAATTTTTACAAGATTCCGTTGGCTTTTCTCGGGGAACCCATTGCTTCCAGACCAGCTGCTCTATGAGCAAACGCTGTCATAAAAGCATAAAGCCGAAAAGCTCGTCCAATCCTGTCAATTTGGTTTGAGCACATTCGTCTAAGTGAAAAATGGGACGCACTTCTGATTCTTTCAAAAGCTGAACAAAAAATGAAATTTGCATTTTGTCTTCCTTCTCTTTTTCCTATTCGCGGAGTGAATCTTCTCGGCTGTTTGGTCGCTGCGCCACCAAATTATTTTATTTCTCTAACAACCAACCCGGGCAGGAATTAAACGAAAATTGGCTCCTTCGATTAAGATCCTCTCGCTTTTTCCCGCCTGTCTGCTCTTTTCATTCTCGAAATGCGGAAGATGTGCAAGATTCTCTTCATGGGCTTCCTGACGTTCCTAGCGATTCTCTGCGTGTGCTTCGCCTTATCAGTCGGTTACATCACTGCAGTCATATTCCTCCCAACATGGTTTCCCACGCACATCCACAAGCTCTCTCGTTCGTGGAGTCTAGACGGCTCTCTGGAAGCACACGACCCAAATGTGAAACTGTCGCCATGGGGATTTCCATATGACTCCGAATGTGGAATGGTTCGACGCGTGATCCTCCAGATGGAGTGCCTGGATCCTGCGGCTAAATGCCGGAAGAGAATCAGCGACTTTGAGAATGCGTTGGCGAGTGGAATGAGCAAAGCGATGAAGGAGGAGGAGTTTCAGAATATTTCAAGATACTGCTTTGAGGCTGCGGTTAGTTACGCTTCAATATTCAATAATATTAAATTGAAGACTGCTTCTCCATTTTTTTTAAAGATTTTAGATATTTTCAGAGATATTTTAGTTGAAGTGAACTGAAAATATCAGCGATACTGTCAATTCTCAGCTTCTCCAACCAAGTTTAACAAAGGTACAGTACTGGCCATAAAGAATGCGCGCGGGTTTTTTTTCGTTATAACTTCACTGTCACTGCTCCGATCGGTCTAAATTTTTTTGGCAGTGTTAGAACTGGCTTGAGTAACGTATCCGGTAAGTTGCAGCTTGTACATATTGATAGTTTTGGAAATCATAGATCGATTTGTGTATGAAGATATCTGGCGTGGGCGAGCATCGCAATCACAGTCATTAAAGCACTTTAGGAGTCCATGCAACACCGTTGCCAAGCTGTTATCGATGCAAAAGGGTACCCAACGAAATATTAAACATTTTGAAACCGTATTTTGGTTAGATATTTCGAAGTTTTTTTTTCCTAACATTGTTTTAAAAAGTTTAAAAAAAAAATGAATTTTTCATGATTTTCTCAAATTTTGGATTTTTCCAAAACTACCTGTATTTAGGAGCTGAAACTTGCTGAATACGTTACTCAGGCCAGTTTTAACACTGTCAAAAAAAATTAGACCAATCGGAGCATTGCCAGCGAAGTTATCCCCGAAAAAACGCCCGCGCGCATTCTTTATGGCCAGTACTGTCGAGTTTTGTGGTGGCCACACAGATCTTCAATTTACGATCTTTTTCATATTATTAATGCTCATTTTGAAGAAAGAAGTTAAGATGTCTAAGCCGTGGTCCAGCAGCCTCTTCCAGCTGAAACTCGTAATCAGTAATTTCCAGACTTCTCAGCAGAATTCTCAGCTTCTCCAACAAAGGTACAGTACTGGCCATAAAGAATGCGCGCGGGTTTTTTTTCGGGAAAACTTCGCTGAAAACAGATATTTTGTTGTGAAAACCCAAGTGTGGGGATGCTGGAATCGGTTTGTGCATGAAGATATCTTGGAGAATACGATGAGACCATGGGCCAGAGCAAAAGCTGGAAGAGCGTTCGTTTCTCAACAAGACAGCTACCGAAGCATGTCGCAACCTGGTTTCAACGTCGTCGAATCAATTTTCTGCAATTTTTCTGCCAAGACTTGAATCCGATCGTCTAAATCCATGTATGAGGTGCTCGAGAGATAACTTCGACGTGTCCGGGTCACCAATGCAAAGCAGAAGTTATTTTGGGTTTTTTTTCCAAAGCTACCTGTATTTAGGAGCTGAAACTTTCTGAATACGTTACTCAGGCCAGTTCTAACACTGCCAAAAAATTTCAGACCGATCGGAGCAGTGGCAGCGAAGTTATCCGCGAAGTTATACGCCCGCGCGCATTCTTTATGGCCAGCACTGTCGAGTTTTGTGGCGGCCACACAGATCTTCAATTTCCGTTTTTTTTTCATATTATTATTGCTCATTTTGAAGAAAAAAGTTAAGAAGTCGTGGTCCAGCAGGCTCTTCCAGCTGAAACTCGTAATCAGTAATTTCCAGGCATGTATGCGCATGATGGCTTGCAAAGAAGGCGAGCATCACTTTGAGCAATTCCACAAGTATCCTCATTCATTTTATATGAATCACAGCAGTTTTCCGGATTGCATGGTCAAGTTCTACAGAGCGATTCGGCAGAATCGACTTTCGAACTGCTCGAGAGCTCAGGAGTTTATGTCGGTGCGTATTGCCCCAACATACAGTACCGGCAAGAAGAAGAGCATTGCGGGATGGGCGATTTTTAGGCAATGTACATCATCAAAACGAGCTGAAAATGCACAATGAGCAAGAAAGGCTGTGGGCAGCGAAAATCGCAAAAGTTCAAAGAATTCGGGGTGGCGTTAAGCATGCAAAGCAGAAAAGGGCGGAATTCCGGATTCCGTTTTCCGGATTCCGGATTCCGAGAAAAATTTTTTTTCCGTTTTCCGGATTCCGGATTCCGTGAAAAAATTTTTTTTCCGTTTTCCGGGTTCCGGATTCCGTGAAAAAAAATTTCTTCCGTTTTCCGGATTCCGGATTCCGAGTTCCCAAAATCCAATTCCGCCCTACTCTGATGCAAAGAGCCAATTACAGTACTGGCCATAAAGGTATATATTATGGATTTTCGACAATATTATACCTTTATGACCGGTACTGGAGCTCTTTTTCTGATGTTAGCAGCTTCGTTATTCTCTAGTCTCCGGCGAGGCGGTTTGTAATGCAACACGAAGCAGTGCTCACTTCATTGAGCTACACCAGTGTCGTCTGATGCCGAAGAGCAAAGTTGTCAACTAGAAAAATGTAGTTCTAGGCGCGAAGAGCACACTGTAGCAATTTCAGAATATTTCAACGCTTTCTTACTAATTCACAAAATCTCAAAGTGAGGCAATTTCAGCCACATTTTTTATGAACTGTTTTAGGCGCGAAGAATCTCAAAGTGAGCAATTTCAATTTCAGCTGAAAAATCCAAAATTCTGAATCGCTAAATCTACAGAAATTTACAGAAAGATCCATTGATTCGAAAGCATGCTTACTATCATGGGAAGTCCTGCTTCCTAGAGTTCACTTATAATCATTGTGAGATGGATGTGATGGAGTATCTTCATCAATCCTACGAGCATTTTGTGGAGATTGCAATGATCCCAAATGTTCTCCAATGTGGAATTTATGAGAAGTTCGAAGCATTGGAATGCGAAGATTTGATGAGCAGCTTCAAAGAATCGGAGGAAGCATTGAAATTGAGCAATCGGAGTGCTGAAGCCTACAGGAACGCTGTAAAGAGCTGTGATGCCATGCAGGTTTGCTCAATGACTCTCAAGTCGTAAAACTTTGAGAACTTTTAGACTTGCATTGGAAGCCTCACCAATTCGTGCGCAATTCCGTCATCATTCCTCACTTCCTCTGAGGAGTTCTGCGAAGAGATGCGCTTTTTGTCCTCCCCGTTCTGGCAGTGCTATCAGCTTCTGAAAGCCACACGATTTCGGCCGAGTTTCGTGCGCTACCCTTGCTTCGCCGGCAATCAGTTCTCCGATGAGGCGGCGGTGTGTGAAAAAATGCGACGCGCCGCAGACTGTGTGCAAGAGATCATGAGGAACGAGTGTGGCAGCGAAGCCGTGGAAGGGTTTGAGGATTCGAGGAGCCATTTTTTGGATATGTCGGATTGCTGAAGTTCTGAAACAGAAGCAGAAGCTGTATCTGAATTTCATTCAAATTGACTGAAAAAATGCGAATTCTGAATCAAGATTTTTGCTCAATCGTCATCTAAATATAATAGAAGCTAGAATTCCTTCAGTGCGTTGCTAAATTGAATTGATTAAAATAAATATTCGATTCCACCGCATGATCATTGTAAATCATCTGCTTCCCGAACGTCGTCTTCGGCTCTTCTTCAATATGAGCTTTTCCAGTGCATAAATCCATCTGAAACCACTAATAAAATCATTGTTATTAGGTTGATGGAAAAGTTATTGCGTTTTTATGTTGTTCACTTTTGTGAAAGATTTTTGAATAAAATGTTTGACTTTTACGCTACCGGCATAAGAAAACGTGTTTCTTGTTGGCGTTGTTGGCGAAAATGTATTGATTTTAATGATTTTTATTTCGATTAATAAATTTGATTCTAAAAAAAGTTATGGTAATTTACAGTTAAAGGTTCAAAAACGCAATAACTTTTCCATCAACCTAATGCTTCCTCTTAAAAACCAACCAATCGCCTGCTCTCTTTCTGCCATTCTGGAAGTGCAGAATGAAGAATGATGGGTACAGTAATCCCGTAGAGCACCGAGAAAAAGTTGAAGCCAATGTAAGACCAGTAGACTTCCATCCGTGCAACGTAAAAGTGATCGATTAGAAGGATGGAGCACGAGCCGATGTTGAAGAATAGAATGGATAGTTGCACTCGTTTCAGGACCTGCAAAATTTAAAAATGCCTTTCTATTAAAGTATCTTTGCTCCTCACCCTGCACATTTTGATGTTTTCAGCGAGCTGAAACCGCTCGCTGAGACAATACGAGAGTTTCGGCAATCCCTGCGCTGTCAAGAACTTTCGGTGCTTTTTGATGTTATACGAGAAGCAATAATTGATTCCGAAACACCCAACGATATTGACAATGAAGAACGAGATGACGTGGAATGCCACAGGGAGCCAGCCTACAAAAGAGGAGATGAAAACTCGTGTGTCGCTTCGCTCGCCACGAACAGTGTATGTAGGCAATGGCGGACGCGAGCACCAAAGGATGGAAGACGGAGAGAATCAGGAGGGACACCCAGATCTTGCGCGACTTCTCGTAGTTTTTCACCAGAAACGTGGCCAGACACCGTTCCACCATAAAGATTGGAAGGATGTACATGGCTATGAAGAGGCCGATGGTCCTAACGTAGTTCGCCGCCAGTACTAGGTGATCGAGGTTATCTGAAAATTGCAGCATTCTGGAGGATCTGAAGGCTTGAAGAGAGCTTCTAGAAGCTGGCTAAAGTGTTTCTTAAAGTATTGGGTTGAGGAATAAATTCGTAGAGTTATTATCCTTTGTTTCACAACAATTTTCTTGCTGTTTGGCAAAGTGTATATACAGGGTGGCTGCTAATTACCCGCACACGATAGAACGGCTACGGCTATAAAACCGGAACCAAAAATCAAAGAGACTTGGGAATTAACAAAAAGTTTATTGAAATGATAACAAAAAACATAAATTAAACTCGTTCCATGCGGTCACCTCGCTTGCGGATGACAGCCCGAAGACGTCGCGGGTAAGCATCAACTGTGGCACGCAGGTAATCGGCTGACGATTTGTCGCATTCCTTGAGCAAAGTCTTCTTCAGAGCAGCCACACTTGAATGGGGTTGAGCATTGACCTTGCTCTGCAAGACCCCCCACGCGGAGTAGTCTGGCGGAGATTCCGAGCTGTTTAGCAATCGTTGCTCCACTGATTCCGGACTTGAACATATGGATAATGGTAGCACGGTGGGGAGAAGCACGTGCCATTTGGCTAAAACATAACTTATGAAGCTGAAATTTGGGAAAATAGTGAAAAATACATAAATAAATAAATTTATTAAATTCATCCGCCCCACTGATGCGTCAATTTTTGCGTGCTTGGCGCGGAACTCGTGTGCGGGTAATTAGCGGCCACCCTGTATTTATCTGATAGCGCTTTTTCTGCTCTACAAAACAGTGCTTTTAGTTTGTTCTGAAATTTTAATTTTTCATCATTTTTCAGACTATCCAGGAGGCAAAAATCAGCATTTTGTGAAAAAACTCTACGAACTTATTCCTCAACCCAATTGAAGTTTTACAGAGATTTCTGATGGCTATAGCTGGCGGTTCTGGAATCTTAGACACACGAAATTCCTGGAGGCTCATGAATTTCAGCTTTCTCAGATTCCAGAACCGCGAGCTACAGTTCCGTGCAAAATTATACGAACCGGGGTGATTTTTACCGAAACTCGACTTCGGATGATCCGATCGACCCCAAAGTTTCAGGAATTGAGGAAAACACTTTAAAAATAGATTTGAAAAACAAAAGAGCAAATTTACTAAAAAAAATAATGTTTTTTTGAAAAAAATTGGAAAAATTGAAAAAAAAAACGAAAAAAAAACCAAAAAAATCGGATTTTTTCACCGATTTTCGAAAAATTCAAAAATAAGTTCGCAACTGTTACTGCTTACCGTAATTTATTATTCAAACTCATTTTTTAAGCGTTTTTCTCAATCCCTGAAACTTTGGGTCGATCGGATCACCTCGGTTCGTATAATTTTGCACGGAACTGTAGCTCGCGGTTCTGGAATCTGAGAAAGCTGAAATTCATGAGCCTCCAGGAATTTCGTGTGTCTAAGATTCCAGAACCGCCAGCTATAGCCATCACGAATTCCCTGGAGGCTTCAGCTTTCTCATAAAGGAAATTCCCTCTCCTTTGATGCTCTGAAGCTCCAGAGAGCCCCTAGAAGTCGGAATTCTGAAGCACTTACAGCTGGCATCATTCTTCATTTGCTGGTAGATAATGACACATCTGGAGATCATTGAGCAAAAGTATTGTCCTCCATAATTCATGAATAATAAGGTCAAATTGAAGTGCATTGCTCTGATAAACACGAATAAATAGAAGAGGTACATGAACTCGATCCAACTGAAATTCCTTAATTACCTCTTTAGGAATCTGAAAATGTCAAAAAAAAGAAGCTTAGAAATATCCTGGAGCTCACCTGAACGACAGTGCTGCAATCTCAATTTTCAGCAGAATATCGAAGCAAGGTCCCCAGTTTTCTGCATAAATGTAGCTTGTGTTCACAAAAGTGATGAAGCGAACATCGGCCGTACTTGGAGAGCACATGGATTCTGGAGAGAGCAACGTTGAAAAGCGTGGAGCGATTTATTAGATGATTTCATATGAGAAGGTGGAAATTGCTCAGCGGAGCACGGTAGAACAGGCTTAACTCCTGAACTAGAGGACAATGGAAGTCTTGGCACGCACGTCTTCAAAGATGAGAAGCGGATCACCGTGGAGGCGGAGTTCACTCTCTGAAAAGGAGGAAGGAAAGGGAAGGATCTGGAGCGAGTAAGGCTTCCACGATAGTCCTCTAGAATTCGTCTGACGCAGAGAATGACGACGTAAGACGAATGCAAGACGAAAGGATTCCACGAAAGACGACAGTCTTGCTCTGTCTTTCAAGGAATCCTTACTGGCAAGTGATTCTGGAGAAGTGTCTTGTACGCTGAGCCCAAAGAATTACAGGCTGGGGCTGAGGCCTATATAGGCCTGAGGCCTGTAGGCTGGGGCTTAGCCTACATCGCTCCAATAAAAGTTCTGTTAAAGTTCAAATATTTCAGCAGAGCGTTTCAGCATTATCATAGCTAGAATGTGCACTTAAATTCCCCATGAATTGAGACTTAAAATGAGCAGGTTGCGCTGGAAACATGCGGAATACTCAGCGCATGACGAGCAGAGTTACGCAGAGATGAGCACGCATTGGAGAGCTCTACTGCCAACCAATGTGTCGTTTCGAAAGCATTTCGAAAAAAAGAACATTTCGATAAAAAATAATAATAAACTAGTTCGAACGACACTCCGAAATAACGCAAAGCGCGGTGTTTATCGTATTTCCATTCAAATCATTTATTCAAATCATTTTTAAAAATTTTTCGAAAATTTTTCGAAAAACGCATTTTTCGAGAAATAATTTTTCGAAACGACACACTGCTGCCAACTGCTCCTGGCTCCAGCTGGTGCTCATTCTTTAGACACATCCAGTTGTCGCCGGTGTCATTAGTGATAGCATGGAAGAGTTCACGCGGAAACTCATTTAATCTAAAAACAAGCTAGAACACTGCTGCCTCCAAAGTTAGCACAAAAGCAGCACAAAGATTGAGCAAAATATGCGCAAACCTTGTGAATTCGGATCTCGCTTTGAATTCACTTGATTTTCAGATCAAAAGCTGAAAGAACAAGTTCGTTTAAAGCGATATCCGTTTGCCAGACGACAAGACGTCATCAGATTTAGTCAATCGGAAGCAAACGGATAATGTGCGCATCATTAATTTTTAAAAATGCTGAAAATTCTAGTACGCTAATGGGAGTTTGGCTGAAATTGGCCGCTCATGTTGGCTGAAATTTATGAGAAATATTCAATGTTTCGCAGACTTAAGCATAAGATATCTGAAATGAAAATGAAACGAAAATTAATGAGCCAAGAGTTCCAGAAACTCCAATTTCAGACATTGCATAGAAACGCAAAAGAGGCGGAGTTTAGATGGAAAACTGGAAGCACGAACTCTTATAGAATTCAGCTTTCATAATAGATTTTTCCGAGAATTCAAAAGTTCTGATTAAATTACAGAAATTACTTGTCAATATCGCTGAAAGTTGCATTGAATTTCCTCAAATGAGCCAAAAGCTTGAAGAAGCAGTAAGTCTGGAAAATTCCGGAAACTAACTGGATTCCTAAGAAGCTTCGGCTTTTACATCACGCATCGGCGCTCACGAAATGCTCATTCTGGCCAAGTTGCCGGTGGTATGACTCCCACAATAACTTCGCAACGACACTCCGCCGAACGGGGCGCGCGCTCTTTAGCTGCAGCGAGGCGGGAGGTTTTTAGATATTTTTTAGGAGAAATCTCGCTGGTTTTCTCTTTTTTTTCGCTGAAATTTTTGATTTCTTTTTTCTTTTCTGCCCTTATCGATTATTTTTTTAAATTCCAATTTTTTGTTAATATAAACTTCTTCTTTTGGTGAAGTGTTCGTGTATTTTTCATTTAGAAATTCCGTAAATACGTGGACAACTGCCAAATAATCTTTTATTCAAATTTTAGGCATTCAATCTCTCAGAAACTCGAAAATTGTCCGTGAAATGCATTTTGTGAGTTACTTTTTTCTTGTTTTTTTTATTTAATTTATGTTTCAGATTTGCTCCCCGATCCCTCCCCCCGCGCGGCTTAAAAGAGGAATGTCTACATCGGAATTGAATGATTTATGTAATTGAGTTTTTTTTTTCTTTTCAAATTTAATGAAATAATGTAAGAAATCAAATGTAATTAGACGTGCTCACCTGGTTCTTTTCTATTTTCGTCTATTCACGGCGCGATGAATTTGGCTTGCAGTGCTAAAAATAAGGCCTCGCATTCCATCTTTAGACTAGACCCTCTAGTAGCGTTGAGCAGTGTTGCAATATAGAATCCTTATCATATGACGGAAGACTAGCTCAATTCAATCTGATCTCAACGTATTTTATGAAAAATAATAGCAGATTTACAAACCGTGTGGCAAATTTATTTGCGGCGAGTGTCACTACCACACGCGAATCCTTCCGTGCATGTTAATTTAATTTGCATATTTTTAGTTCACTTCAATTAAAAGTCTGCCAAAAGGGGAATCATGTGAGAAGGTGTAAGCAGGTCTAGGGGAATAGCGCGAGAAGAAATCAGAAGACGTACCTCTACTTTTTGTAGGACGAGCAAAGTACATTAGCTAGAAATGATGGCTTCTCGAAAGAAAATGAGATTCTACACCGTTGAGGTTCGCGCGTAGAATTTCTAAATTCTCCTCGCCTATTCCAGAATTTTCCGGCAAGAACAATGGAAGATGATCTGAAATATTGGCACCCAAATTTCATTGCACTTGTAGCGTAAAGGTAGAAGCAGTAGAAGCGCTCCCTGCTCTCCCATGGCTCCACTAGACATGTTAGCAACATTGCTCATAAAGAAATTAACAAGTTTCAACCCTTTAATTCTAGAAATCACTTGAATAATATGAGCTCTTAAAGCGTCTCAAACGAATATTCAAATGAAAAAGTGTAGAAAATTCCCAAAAAAAAATTCCATCAAAATCAATATATCTAGAAAGGAATCTGAGGCGAATTACTTATTTGTTACTTCCTCCATCTATTTTGAAACAAGAAACAAATGTATTTTTCTGAAAATAAATGAAAAAAATGAACATTCTTTTTTGAGAGAGCTTTGAAAAATTCGTAACAGAACTGACCGAAGAGGTGCCGCCGACGAGTTTTGCAATTTTTGAGGAAGGTGTTAGCAACTCAAAAACAGACAATTGCACAATAAAATGGGATTAGAAGATGTGATTTTTCAATAAAATGTTGAAAGAAGAGCAGATTTCCAAAGAGTTTTGCTAAGCTCGTTCTCTTTCAGACAATTAAAATGAAATTTCCAGATTAATATGAGTCGTCTTGAATCACGATGAGGACTGCGGCATTACACCGGAAATCCCACCCACCTTAGATTCGCTCATGTAATCATTCTTGTCGAGAAACTGCCAGTAAATTGGTTTAAGAACAGGTCTAGTTGAACTCTTTTTTTACTCGAATAAGAGAAAAACAAATACAATTTTCTCACAAAAACAAAAGGAAAATTCTAGGAACATTGTAGCAGGGAAATTTTGCTAAATAAAAACTAAATAACTTTCAAATTCATCTGATTAAAAAGCCCATTCGCTTCAGAATACCCGGCTTACTTCAACGTCGGCGCATCCACTACGGTTATCGAAGACGTCTATTTCTGTGGACTACTGAATAGAAATAGTGAGTTGAAACCAGAGATACACAGAAGAAGACGTGCAGGATACCACTGCGGCACAAACTTGTCCCAAAATACGCTCCAACCTCTTCAATTTATATGTTCTCACTTACAGCTCAGAAGTTTGGACTTTCACAAAAGCTCTAGCAGAAACAATCAGATTGACCCACGCATCACTAGAACACTCCCGGATCAACGTCTAAATGATCTTGATCCAGGAGACATTTGACAGCTATCAAAAGTTAGAGGAACTCTACGATTTATAAAGAGAAGAAATCTTAGAAGTGATGCGCAGAAGCGACAACAATTGGACCTCGACGAAACAAAAATGGACACCAAGAGATGAAAAAACAAGTTGTCGGAATGCCAGATGATTGGATTCTTCGAGAAAAGAGTTATCAATGCGAAACGGAAACCAGCTCAGCACTTCTTGGAACACCATCGTATTGAACCGGAAGAACTAGACTGTTGTATCCATGGCTCTAGTAGAAACTTCCAGATACAGTGGTCTCGGAGGTTACAGGAAAGAGGAAAGAGAGAAGTGGTTATGTGAATGAACCTAACAAGGTAAAATCTGTCGCCTTAAATAGTGGTGGTGACGTGTGACGTGAGCAGTCACACGTTACATGTTAGACGCGCGTATAAAACAATATTAAATTAGGTGGGCCTATTTGTTTGTTTTGATTGTTTTTACGTAGTTTTGATCCATTCAAGCAAATAGGCCCGCATTTTCTTCTCTTTCGAATAAAGATTCTCTACGTAACCTCCAAGACCATTGTATCTGATTATCTGATCGTTTCTACTAGAGCCATGGATACAACATAGACGATGCGCTGCGATTCTCGCTCAAACAATGTAAGAAGAACGGATCGACTAGTATACTAAATATGTAAGTAATTTTTCTAAGCTCACAGCTTTCAGACATTTAAAAATATTTAAAAAAAACATTTTTAATTTATATAGAGAACTAAAAAACCGTTGCAGGAGCGCTACAGAAAAAAAAAGAAATTAATGATCACACAATTCGCCTCGATTAACCAAACAAAGGAATTGCAGGCAAGTGTCTCACGCTGTTCCAAATGAAATTCGATGGGCCTAATTTAATCCTGGCTCCAGATGAGAAACCTGCGCGCTCACATATTTTCAGTGCTATTCGACAACAGAATAATGGGACACGCAGAGCGCCGTAGTTCGCGTTTTGACGATGGAGGGACCGCCTGCTTTCTGATTTCAAAGTCATATTCAGCGGTGTTCTATTTCAAGAAGACATTTGTCAGAAATATAGAGAAATTCGAAGCGTTTTTAGACAATTTTTAGAACTTCAGTCTGAGCTATGACATCGGAAAAATAGAGAGCTTTCGGTTTTAACAGACACTCTTGAATTGTGGCTTCAAAGTCTTAGATTTGCAGATTTATCTGATCACTTCAAGGAAAACAGAATGAGAAAACTACAGAGCATTTGTTGTTTGGAAAATCGCTGCTCGCTGCTTTCTGAAAATTAATTGATGCGCTTTGAACTGATTACGCGGCTGATTACTGCTCAGCGTTAAGAAATGAAAATCTGAAAAATATAGCAGATGGGCTGCAAATCTCGCGTTTTCACCAAATGATTTCTTTTTTATATGGCAGTTTTTAAAATGTTTTCAGGCTGTAAATCTCCCATTTTCAAGAAAGAACTCTCAGCATTTCTTGAATGCCAAATAACGTCGAAAACAAACAAAAGTGCAGGCTTTTTTTTTGAACATCTATCCTTCCATTCCTGCTTATCGAATTTCATTGGAAAAAGCATGAGACTCGTGTCGAGAACTCTTTTATTCAGTTAATCTGGAAATTGTGCTGTCTTGCCTGGCGCTCCTTCAACGCTCATCTCGTTTGCTATCTATTTCTGGAAAATAGAATCTTAATTTGAAAATGTTTTTTTTCCTTGGTTCACGAAACGCTCGGAAATATTTCTTTGCTCAATTTGGATATTAACAGTAGTGGCCTTTTGTCTGGAAGTTTTCCGCGTACTCCATAATTGGTTTTTGGTATATAATTCTAGGTAAACTCTTTTTTTTCTGGAATGCGAGAAAAACAAATACAATTTTCTCACAAAAACAAATGGAAAATCCTAGGAAAAGTGTAGCAGGGAAATTTTGCTAAAGAAAAACTAAATAACTTTCAAATTCATCTGATTAAGAAGCCCATTCGCTTCAGAATACCCGGCTTACTTCAACGTCGGCGCATCCACTACGGTTGTCGAAGACGTCTATTTCTGTGGACTACTGAATAGAAATAGTGAGTTGAAACCAGAGATACACAGAAAAAGACATGCAGGATACAACTGCTGCACAAACTTGTCCCAAAATACGCTCCAACCCCTTCAATTTAATTTTTCTCACTTACAGCTCAGAAGTTTTGACTGTCACAAAAGCTCTAGCAGAAATAATAAGATTGAACTACGCATCTCTAGAAATGAGATTGAACGTCTAAAGGATCTTGATCCAGGAGACATTTGACGGCTATCAAAAGTTGGAGGAAATCTACGATTCATTAAGAGAAAGAATCTATGATGTGATGCGCAGAAGCGACAACAGTGGGACCACGACGATCCAAAAATGAACACCAAGAGAAGAAAAACAAGCTGTCGGAATGTCACTTAAGAGATGATTGGATTTTTCGAGAAAAGAGTTATCAATGCGAAACGGAAACCAGCTCAGCACTTCTTGGAACGCCATCGTTATACGCTCCAATTTGGTAATTTGATATCCCCCACTCTCACTTACAGCTTTGAAAGTTGGAATTTCAGAGAAGCACTAGCAGAAAGAGTTAGGGAAGCACGCACATCACTAGGCAGAAGACTAGTAGCTATTGTATTTAGTTGTTTCCAAACCAATCATTATCGAGAAGGCATCAGACATCTATAAGAAGTCAGAAAACCGCAACCCAGAAGACGATAAGTAGCCTGGCTGACACTTTCACAAGAGCTACCCACGCATCTCTGGAAAGAAGACTAATGGCAACCGACGTCCTGCAGAAGTCAGCGACCTGCTACAATTCATATAGAGAAGAAAGCTGCAGCTAAGCAGAATATGTAAGTCTTGTTTGTGCACGCGGGTTCGGAGCAACTGAGTCACTTTGAAAATTGATATTTCAGAAGTTTGTTATTCTGAAAGTGGGGTGGGCCATTCACTCTTCTTGTTTTCCTCCTTTTTCTATGGAGTAATGCTGCTGACTAATGCTGAAACAAGTTTGAATTATAGAAAAATGTCAGTTTTTCATAATTTCATAGAAGAAGTTTAATAACAGAAACAACATTATAAATATCAAAAACAAACAATCAAAGAAAGTTAACAATTTTGGCGAAAGATTTTAGTTGTTGAACTGCTACACTTTTTTGAAATCGTTTCAAGCTCTGAGTGATTTCATGCAGGCTTCCTACAAGTATCGGATCGTAAGACCAAGACGAGTTGGCTGAATGACACCTTGCCAAGTCGAATTCTCCGTTTATCGGGTTGTACCATTGAGCTCGTCCCATTTCGACAGGCCTGAAGATTGCTTAGTTAGCTACTCTCTCTCTCTTAACACCTGAGGGGGGAGCCCGTCGAACAAAAGAGCAAATCCTGGGAAAAATCGAAAAGAAAAACTCACTTTGTTCTATTTTTTGGAGTTTTCCTTAGCTGTCCTGTTTTCCATCCGTGAAGAAAGAAGTCGGATTGGGGATTCCACTGGCAACTTGTCAGCCAACAGTCTCTTGCCCACGCTGTTCCTTTTCTCATGATTCGGACTTTTCCGAAGTCTGTGCCCGACCCGAAAATGTGTCTGATGCAAGCTTCATAAGTGAATAGATCATAATAATTTTTTGATTTGTTGTACACTTTTCTACAATTTTCGATTTCCATGGATGCTTCGGGGAAGAGTTGTTCGGCCAGAAAGATCTGAATTTGTGTGTTTCAATCATTGTTTCAATGTGCATATAAACGAACGTGAATTGCTCCGTTATCTGTGCCGCTGAAACTTTTTGGCAATTGTAGTTCGTAGTCGGCGTATTCTGAAAGCGACATTGTCAAACAATGCTCTACATATTAGGTTGAGGCAAAGTTATTGTCCCATATTTTTCGTTTTTTCTCGAGATACTTCGAGAAGCTTCTAGAACTGGGTCGAGTTGACTTCATGACGACGCTCGCACAGATGTCCCGAAGCTGACTATTCAGAAAATTCAGGAGCTAGACTACACAACTCTCAGAGAAGGGCGGAATTCCGGATTCCGCTGTTTTTTTTCATTTCGTTTTCCGGATTCTAGATTCCGTGAAAAAAAATTTTTTCCGTTTTCCGGATTCCGAGTTCCCAAAATCCAATTCCGCCCAACTATGAGTTTTAATACTTTATTCTCAATTGTTGTGAAAAGTATACTTTTTTGAACTCCCGCAAAAATTTTTGCGAACAGAGCGCATTTACATCATTTGATTCCCTCATCAATGGTTAAAATTCCGTTTTCCGCATTCCGCATTCCGAATTCCGCCGTTTTTTACATTCCGTATTCCGGATTCCAGATTCCGTGAAAAAAAAACTTTTCCGTTTTCCGGATTCCAGATTTCGTGAAAAAAAGTTTTTTTTTCCGTTTTCCGGATTCCGAATTCTCAAAATCCAGTTCCGTCCTACTCTGCCATTTCTGCCCCATCCACAGTAGTCTCCGGACATGCCCTCCCCCCCCCCCGTGAGCCTTCTTTCTAGAGACGCGTGGATCTCCCTGGCGCTTTCAGCTAGTGCTTTTGTGAAAGTGTCATCCCGACTACTTAACGGCTTCTGCGTTTTTGCATTATCGATTTACATTTCCAATTCTGCTATAAAACGGACAAAAATCTAGAATTTTCGTTCTTTTTTGAGCAAAAACTTTCAGCTTAATCTAAGTTCTGCACCAGACTAGGTGGATTCGTTTGCAAGTATGCGCCATGGCAAACCCTGGCTGATTAAAGTTAACCGCGCTCTGTTGAACTGACTACTCTTGACTCGATCTCGATGCCATATCATTCATATCATTGAATGAGCCAGCAAAAGTGAGCTGGAACTTTTCGGATAGGTGGACCTTGAAACCAACTGAATACAAACATTACTTTGCAATAAATCTATAGCAAATGGTGTATTTTTCGCTATATAAGATCCAGCGGCAATCTCCCAATTGAAGAATCTCGAATAAAAAGTGACGTCAATCGCGTCGGACATGTATTCTTCGATTTTCTTTTTTGGATTAACAACTCCCATGTCTGCATCCAGAAATAACACTGCGTCATAGTTGGGAAGGATTCTTGAAACAACGCAGTGACGACGGAAAAACTTCTGCAGTGAATTTATGATTCATTGATGACATTTTCAGCAAACTCACATCTTTTTGTTTGCAGTCGTACTCCGAATCGATTGCGATAATGAAGTGGTATCCTTGAATTTTTGAATAGCATTTCACAGATTCTAAATTGAAATTTTCAACAAAAAAAATGGAATAGAACTTTGAAGATTAACATGACCGGTTGCCAGCATGTGACAGGTCTTGTGGGAGCCAAGCTGGCTACTGTGCGCTCTGGGCTCACAGAGCTATATGATTGCTCTTTTTTCAAAAACTTCTGTAGTTGGGCTTATGCTCTAAGCGCACTGTAACTTAAGGCTTCCACGAAAGACGAAATAAGACCGTCTCGTCTCGTCTTCGTCACCGTCTAGGATTCGTCTGACGCAGAGATAGACATTGTGTTGGTACACATGCATTTCAATTGACGACGACGAAAGGATTCCCCGAAAAACGACCGACTTGTTTCGTCTTTCGTGGAAGCCTCACTGGCAAGCAGAGAAGGGCGGAATTCCGGATTCCGCCGTTTTTTTTTTCATTCTGTCTTCCGGATTCCAGATTCCGTGAAAAATTTTTTTTTCCGTTTTCCGGATTCCGAGTTCCCAAAATCCAATTCCGCCCTACTCTGCTGGCAAGTGTTCGATCAAGATCGATCAAGCGCACTGTGGCCAGATAGACCTTCCACCAATCGCCACCGCGTCCACCTGTGTTTTTCAGGTTACACTCTAGCAGCAGCACTGTTTTGATGCTGGCAAGCAGCCACCTTGGAACCAACAGTAATCTCATCAGGATACGTACATTCATTAGCACCTACCCAGAGCGAACTTGTATTGATCCTGATTTGTATTATTTGTAAGGACAACTACTATTCCAATTCGTTTGGGTGGAAAGCCCAACACGTTCAAACACTTGAGAGTTAAAGCAAATACAATAATTACAGCTAACCATTTTGAAATGGTACAGTTTAACGTTCGTTTGAAGCGACTCCGTGAATACATCAGTATCTGTAAGAAAATATCGTATTGTAGAGCCCTTTACGAAGCCAATTTCCTCCAATAAACTCCAAATTCATTGATGAAAGTGAACGATGATTCAGAAAAGCTAAAATACAAAAAGCTTCGTGAACCACTCGCTTTTGGCAACCGCGCTCTGCCGAGCTGGCAAGTGGCGCGCGTCAGTATTTTGGGAATTAAAGGAAGAAAATGAGCAATGATTTTGGGAATTGCCTGGCTCAAAGAGAAACAGAGAAAAGGATTGCGATAATCTAAAATAATGAATAATGTCTAAATTTGCATAATTATTTAAAATAATTCATATTTAACATAATTATTAACATAATAATTTGATACCAGCGGAAAGTTCGCGGCTACGCCGCGACTTCCACTGGCTTCCACTGGCTTTCGTTCAGAAATAATTGTAGTCGTTCTGTTTTTTTACTTGTTAGTAAAAAATTTTTTAGCAGATCGTCAAAAACCAAATAAAATCTACATCCCGTGCTGTATCCCAAGTACTCTGCGACCTCCTAAATAAATGAATGTGAAGCGCTCGGATGGTCATGACTCCATCCCGAATATCAAAGTAAAAGACTCACGATCTTTTGAGTTATTCAATGAAACGTCTTGGACAGAGTCACATACAGACAGAACTATTCGCTTGATAATAAGTAGATAGTGATGTTCCAAAAACGTTGGAAAACAATGTCGATAAAAATTGTAGTTTTAATGATATCAAGCTGATTTTTTACATGTGATATACGGACATGCCAATTGATATATCAGCAAAATTTTGGCTTTTTTTATCGATTTTAAGACAGTTTTGTACAATTTGGGTGTACGGTTCTACAGTATCCCTAGTACCCTGCGACCTGTTAAGTATATGGTTTCGAAGCGCTCGGATGGTCATGACTCCATCCCGAAAATCAAAGTAAAAGACTCACGATCTTTTGAGTTATTCAATGAAACGTCTTGGACAGAGTCACAGACAGATAACTATTCGCTTAATAATAAGTAGATAATACATTTTTAGAATAATAGATATCTAACATTAACACAATGATTTTCAGACAATTAGGTCTGGAAAGTCCGGATCCGAATCCGGTCCGGATCAAGTAAATCGCAGATCATAATGAATCCTTAATGTTTTTTTTTTCAAAATTTGACTTCAGAATCAGTGTGTCGTTTCGAAAAATTATTTCTCGAAAAATGCGTTTTTCGAAAAATTTCCAAAAATTTTTCTCGTTGATTTCTCGAGAAACATTTTTCGAGAAATTCTCGAAAAGTGTTTCGGAAATTTCTCGAAAAATGTCTCGAGAAATCACGAAAAATGATTTGAATGGAAATACGATAAACAACGCGCTTTGCGTTATTTCGGAGTGTCGTTCGAACTAGTTGATTATTATTTTTTATAAAAAATGTTTTTTTTTCGAGAATTTTCGAAATTTTTTGAGAACTTCTCGAAAAATGTCTCGAGAAATCACGAAAAATGATTTGAATGGAAATACGATAAACAACGCGATTTGCGTTATTTCGGAGTGTCGTTCGAACTAGTTTATTATTATTTTTTATCAAAAATGTTTTTTTTTCGAGAATTTTCGAAATTTCTCGAAAAATATCTCGAAAAATTTCTCGAGAAATCGCGAAAAATGATTTGAATGGAAATACGATAAACAACGCGCTTTGCGTTATTTCGGAGTGTCGTTCGAACTACTTTATTATTTTTTTTAATCGAAATGTTTTTTCGAGAATTTTCGAAAAATTTCCAAAAATTTTTCTCGTTGATTTCTCGAGAAACATTTTTCGAGAAATTCTCGAAAAATGTTTCGGAAATTTCTCGAAAAATGTCTCGAGAAATCACGAAAAATGATTTGAATGGAAATACGATAAACAACGCGCTTTGCGTTATTTCGGAGTGTCGTTCGAACTAGTTGATTATTATTTTTTATAAAAAATGTTTTTTTTTCGAGAATTTTCGAAATTTTTTGAGAACTTCTCGAAAAATGTCTCGAGAAATCACGAAAAATGATTTGAATGGAAATACGATAAACAACGCGATTTGCGTTATTTCGGAGTGTCGTTCGAACTAGTTTATTATTATTTTTTATCAAAAATGTTTTTTTTTCGAGAATTTTCGAAAATTTTCGAGAATTTCTCGAAAAATTTCTCGAGAAATCGCGAAAAATGATTTGAATGGAAATACGATAAACAACGCGCTTTGCGTTATTTCGGAGTGTCGTTCGAACTACTTTATTATTATTTTTTAATCGAAATGTTTTTTTTTCGAGAATTTTCGAAATTTCTCGAGAAATCGCGAAAAATGATTTGAATGGAAATACGATAAACAACGCGCTTTGCGTTATTTCGGAGTGTCGTTCGAACTACTTTATTATTTTTTTTTAATCGAAATGTTTTTTTTTTCGAGAATTTTCGAAATTTCTCGAAAAATTTCTCGAGAAATCGCGAAAAATGATTTGAATGGAAATACGATAAACAACGCGCTTTGCGTTGTTTCGGAGTGTCGTTCGAACTACTTTATTATTATTTTTATCGAATTATTTTTTCGAGAATTTCTCGAAATGCTTTCGAAACGACACACACACTGTTCAGAACTAACCCACCCTTGAAACCGTACTCACTGAAATAACTGAGCGTCGCTGGATATTGCAGTGACGGTCCTCGCAACCTCGCAGCGACCACATTGCGTGTAGGAAATCAGGGAAACAAAAAACATGAGCTGATGCTAAAGCTCAGGGAAGCCATGAAGCACAGGCAAATAAAAGCGCCGGAGGAGCAGCACACAGTGTCTCATTAATGCATGGACCAGGTTCATTACGCAAAATAATGCTGAATCAGCATTTCATATGGATATGTAGTTGCCGAGAATCGAGAAGCGGTATAATACCATAACTCCCCCCCCCCCCGTTTAATATAAGAGTGACCCCCCGGTGGAAGACTGTGGAATGACCCCCCACCACTTCCCCCAACGTCAGTTTTTTTTTTCCACCAATTTTTAAAATTTTCATAATTATTTTCGATTTTTACGTGGAAATATTGCAAGGGGGGATCATTCCTGGATCTTCCGGTGGGGGGGGGGGGATTAGTACTGTTTGTTGGGAGTTGATTATTGTAGATTACCTAGGATCAGTGTGTCGTTTCGAAAAATGATTTCTCGAAAAATGCGTTTTACGAAAAATTTTCGAAAATTTCTCGAGAAATTTTTCTCGTTGATTTCTCGAGAATTTTTCGAGAATTTCTCGAAAAATTTCTCGAGGAACCGCGAAAAATGATTTGAATGGAAATACGATAAACAAAGCGCCTTGCGTTATTTCGGAGTGTCGTTCGAACTAGTTTATTATTATTTTTTATGAAAAATGTTTTTTTTTCGAGAATTTTCGAAATTTCTCGAAAAATGTCTCGAGAAATCACGAAAAATGATTTGAATGGAATTACGATAAACAACGCGCTCTGCGTTATTTCAGAGTTTCGTTCGAAATAGTTTTTTTTTAATGAAAAATGTTTTTTTTCGAGAATTTTCGAAATTTCTCGAAAAATGTCTCGAGAAATCACGAAAAATGATTTGAATGGAAATACGATAAACAACGCGCTCTGCGTTATTTCGAGTGTCGTTCGAACTACTTTATTATTATTTTTTATCGAAATTTTTTTTTCGAGAATTTCTCGAAAAATTTTTCGGAAATTTTTCGAAAAATTTCTCGAGAAATCGCGAAAAATGATTTTAATGGAAATACGATAAACAACGCGCTTTGCGTTATTTCGGAGTGTCGTTCGAACTACTTTATTATTATTTTTTATCGAAATTTTTTTTTCGAGAATTTTCGAAATATTTCGAGAATTTCTCGAGAAATCGCGAAAAATGATTTGAATGGAAATACGATAAACAACGCGCTTTGCGTTATTTCGGAGTGTCGTTCGAACTAGTTTATTATTTTTTTTTATGAAAAATGTTTTTTTTTCGAGAATTTTCGAAATCTCTCGAAAAATTTCTCGAGGAATCGCGAAAAATGATTTGAATGGAAATACGATAAACAACGCGCTCTGCGTTATTTCGGAGTGTCGTTCGTACTACTTTATTATTATTTTTTATCAAAATTTCTCGAGAAATCGCGAAAAATGATTTTAATGGAAATACGATAAACAACGCGCTTTGCGTTATTTCGGAGTGTCGTTCGAACTAGTTTATTATTATTTTTTATCAAAAATGTTTTTTTTTCGAGAATTTTCGAAATTTTTTGAGAATTTCTCGAAAAATTTTCTCGAGGAATCGCGAAAAAAAAAAAAAAAAAAACTCGGAATCCGGAACACGGAAAAGAGAATTTTCGAAATTTTTCGAGAAATTTTCGGAAAAAGTTCTCGAAAAATTTCTCGCAATGCTTTCGAGACGACACACTGCCTAGGATCCCAATGTTCCCCCCCCCCCATTTCAACTGGCGGGGGATTAATATTGGATAACGACTTCGTATAGAAGCTCCCCCCCCCCTACAGTAATTATCCCCCACATCAATTTTGATAATGAATAACGTTGGTTGGGGGGCTATTATCGATGGTGGGGGGCGGTTGTAGGGTGGGGGGCGATTCTTGGAAATTACCTCGAGAAGCTTATGGAGGCATTCACTTCCTTAGTGGAAGGTAGGAAGGATCGATAGCTCATTACAGAGTGCGCCATAAATATTGACCTGGACTTGAGCCCCGGTATAACTTTTTATATATATTGGAGGTAGTAGTCGTCAATTTTGTTCCAGAGCCTTCTCGAGAGCGGCTTTCAGAGCAGTTCTAGGTCAAATATCCCTTCTGGGGACGAGGCCGAACAAAACTGGGAAATTGAATCGGCACCACTCCTCAGTGTCCTTGGCACGATGAGCTTGTTGGAAACCAGAAAAGGGCGGAATTCTGGATTCCGGATTCCGCATTCCGTGAAAATTTTTTTTTCCGTTTTCCGGATTCCGAGTTCCCAAAATCCAATTCCGCCCTACTCTGTTGGAAACCCCTATCTTAGCTTCCGAAATCTGATTTGGATCAAGGAAGCACTTGGTCCTTCAAGATACGCTTGATGTAGGCTCCAAGTTCCGCGAAGATTCCAGCCAATACGATCATTGATTGAGGCGCGATGAGAGGTTTTGTTTAGAATTTTTCCGTGCTGCCAGGCTTTCTGAATATCTTTGGTAAGGATTCGATGAAAAAATCTTCGACGGTGAAGATTTTTTCGTCTGTAAACTAGAGTAGGGCGGAGTTGGATTTTGGGAACTCGGAATCCGAAAAACGGAAAACGGAAAAAAAAATTTTAACGGAATCTGGAATCCGGAAGACGGAATGAAAAAAACGGCGGAATCCGGAATACGGAATGCGGAAAAAAATTATTTTTTTTCCCGGAATACGGAATGCGGAAAACGGAAAAAATATTTTTTCACGGAATCTGGAATCCGGAATACGGAAAAAAATTTTTTCTCGGAATCTGGAATCCGGAATACGGAAAAAATATTTTTTTCACGGAATCTGGAATCCGGAAAACGGAATGTAAAAAACGGCGGAATCCGGAATGTGGAATGCGGAAAACGGAATTTTAACCATTAATGAGGAAATCAAATGATGTAAATGCGCTCTGTTTGCAAAAATTTTTGCGGGAGTTCAAACAAGTATACTTTTCACAGCAATTGAGAATAAAGTATTAAAACTCATAGTTGGGCGGAATTGGATTTTGGGAACTCGGAATCCGGAATCCGGAAAACGGAAAAATTTTTTTCATGGAATCTTGAATTCGGAATACGGAATTCCGCTCTTCTCTTGCGGCCACCATTACCTTCAAACGTAATACTATGGTTTGACACTTAGACAGAAAACAAAAAATGCAGAAAAAAAGACAAAAACGAGAAAATAAAACGTTGAATCTGCGCGCTGTGCATGTATCAGAGCTCACGCAAAGTTGCGGGTCAATAATTATGCCGCACCTTGTAAATAATAGAACGCTGCATAGAGCCGTTTCTTGGCATTTTTTCCGAATATCTTTCTTTTTTTGAATAAAGATTCTGAATCTTCAAGATACTTAAAAGAGCAACATTCGTTTCGGTGAGCCTCGCACACTTTTTGCGTCGAAAATGACTCATGAGAAGTGTTCAAGACATTTTGAAGATACTGAATTGAAGTACCTCATTTTACAACTTGTCAAGCATTGAACAAATGTTTGTTCAGCGGCAAAAATGGCTTCTCGTGTTCGAATACGGTAGAATACAAACACATTTTCAGCTCTTTTATAATTCGGTTTATCAATGAGAAAAGTTAGACGCCTGCCGGAAAGTTGTTCACGAACCTTGAACTTTGACAGTGATGACAGCAGTTCTTGGAGGTGGGGGGGGGTAGTTAGCAGAGAAGGGAGGAATTCCGGATTCCGCCGTTTTTTTCATTCCGTCTTCCGAATTCCAGATTCCGTAAAAAAAATTTTTTTCCGTTTTCCGGATTCCGAGTTTCCAAAATCCAGTTCCGCTCTACTTTGCAGAGAATAGCGGGATTCCGTGAAAAAAAAATTTTTCCGTTTTCCGTTTTCCGAGTTCCCAAAATCCAATTCCCCTCTACTCTGCAGAGAAGAGCGGAATTCCGGATTCCGGATTCCAGATTCCGTGAAAAAAAAATTTTTTCGTTTTCCGGATTTCGAGTTCCTAAAATCCAATTCCGCCCTACTCTGCAGAGAATAGCGGGATTCCGTCTTCCGGATTCCAGATTCCGTGAAAAAAAAATTTTTCCGTTTTCCGGATTTCGAGTTCCCAAAATCCAATTCCGCCCTACTCTGCAGAGAAGGGCGGGATTCCGGATTCCGCCGTTTTTTTCATTCCGTCTTCCGGATTCCAGATTCCGTGAAACATTTTTTTCCGTTTTCCGTTTTCCGGATTCCGAGTTTCCAAAATCCAATTCCGCCCTACTCTGCAGAAAAGGGCGGAATTCCGGATTCCGCCGTTTTTTTTTCATTCCGGGTTCCGGATTCCGTTAAAAAAATTTTTCCGTTTTCCGTTTTCCGTCATCCCATGTTTTGAGTGCTCTCCAAGTACCCCACAACAGAAAAGTCCGAAGGATTTAGATCCGGCGACGCCGCTGACCCAGTATCCTGGAAAATGAGCATCGAGTACCAATTTTGTGGATTTGAAGCCGTGGGACGGTATCCAGTCTTGTTGAAGGATAAATGGTCGCTGGCCAAGGTGGCTGGTAAACCGGATTTTGGTAGACCTCCGTGTTGATCTTCACATTCGTTTCAATTACGATCAACGGAGCATTACCTTCTGTCAAATCTGCCCGGACTATAATTGATTTGGGAAACAGCTTTCTGAAAGCCAAACGACGTTTTGGGGAACTTCGATTCATCTTTTGACAACAATTGAAAGGTTTGGAACAGAGAAGGGCGGAATTCCGAATTCCGCCGTTTTTTTCATTCCGTCTTCCGGATTTCAGATTCCGTGAAAAAATGTTTTTCCGTTTTCCGGATTCCAGATTCCGTGAAAAAAAATTGTTCCGTTTTCCGGATTCCGGGTTCCGAGTTCACAAAATCCAATTCCGCCGTACACTGCAGAGAAGGGCGGAATTCCGGATTCCGCCGTTTTTTTCATTCCGTCTTCCGGATTCCAGATTCCGTGAAAAAATTTTTTTTCCGTTTTTCGTTTTCCTCTGGTTTGGAAGGGGCTCAATCGTGAAGATCTTCTCATTTGTCTAAATGATGTCGGAGAGGCGGCGTACCGTTCCTTGAGGTCGTTGAGCAATTTCTTCGATTTTTCAAGCCGATTTTTCTAGGATTGATCTGTGAGGTATGGCTCCCGAGATCCAGGTCTTGTTTGACAATCATTTGAACACTTCTGCGACAAAAGATTCCAAAGGGATTCCGCCATGCTCACACCGTCATTTCGCGTGATCCTCTTCTTGAAAGATTCCTCTTGTCCTGCTTTTTAGATACTCCTGGACTCTTGAATTGCTTCACATCAAGAATTGATCGATATCCAGTCTTCGAACGATGTCATACACTCAATGACCCTCGACGTGCAGCTTGGCGATGGTAGAACGGTGGGGGGGGGGGAGAGAGAGAGAGAAGCTCGCAGAATTAGAGAAAAACGAAAAGTGATAACAAATAATTCTGGAATCTCCTTATAAACATCACCGAATTTCGAAAAGTTTCGAAAGTTTTCGAAAATCGGACTTGGCACGGTGCCAGGAGCACTCAGAAAATTTAGCGCCCAAGTCTCGAGCAATTCGTCGATTCGAGAGACTTTGGTCTAATTTTGTGTCGATTCGCCATATTTCATTGTTATTGCAAAAAGATTAATTTCATTGAAAATTCAAGAAAAAAATTCAAAAAAACTCAGAAAGAAACCCATTAATTCGGAGAGCTTAAACTTTTGAATGGTCGAAACGTCCATAAACACAGAATCGCTAGTTACTGTATTTTCGAATTTCATGGTGCGCCAAAGGTACGCCAGCACGAGTTTTGCGCAAAATGAAGGATGATGGTGCATTTTCGATGCTTCGAATTATATTTCACCTTTGCGCTGCTAGCTTCATGTTTACAGGTCAAAAGTAAATGTGGGGCTCTTTGAAAAACTGAAAATTATTCAATTTTAACACTGAAAAATTGCACAAAAACGGTGAATCACATTCCAGAATGTGTTTGGCTTAAATTAAAGTATATGAAGCCGCCCGTCGAGCGAAAAAAAGTGCGTCACAGAGCTTTAGCCCTTAATGCTAATCTATTCACGCCTCGTAAAATGACCCTTTTTCTCGCTTTCTCCTTTTTATTTTATAAAAGAAAAAAAATTGGTTATTTAAAAGAAATGCTCATTATTCACGAGAGGATAGACGCGTTTAATCCCGGGAAAAAAGAGCCAAAAACTGCAACGCTCGAGAATCTTCTTTTAGTGTGAGCATTGTACAGAGCTCCACAAAAGTATAAGCTCACTACGAGTCGAATTGATGGTTGTTAATGACTTCCAGAAAAGTTACTGGAGCACAATAACTTCTAGTCAAATGAATAAGAATGAGCAATAATCGAAAATTTTGCTCATTTTCAGCCATCTTTTCGAAAATGTTAGGTTTGGAGCTTCCACAAAAGTATAAGCTCATCGAATTAATGGGTTTCTTTCTGAGTTTTTTTGATTTTTTTTTGCATTTTTTCTTAAATTTTCATTGAAATTAACCTTTTTGCAATAACACGTTAATTTTGCCAAATCGACGCGAAATTAGACCAAAGTCTCTCGAATCGACAAATTGCTCGAGACTTGGGCGCTAAATTTTCTGAGTGCTCCTGGCACCGTGCCAAGTTCGATTTTCGAAAACTTTTCATAAGTCGGGGGTTTGTATAAGGAGAGCCCAGAAGCATTTTCTGCCATCACTTTTCGTTTTTCTCTAATTATGCGAGCTTCTCCCAAGAGCATCACATTTTGCTAGATCTGTTCGTTCACAAATCGATTCATGTGGTCTCGGTGGCGGTGAAGAGGTTCGATCCTCTGACTACTAAAGACTAGCATCATAGAATCACATCACGTTTCCGCCACGGTTTTGATATTTTTGGTCGAATCTCGTAAGAAATTCCTCCATCCGAACCGAACAGAATGCTCTTTCCCATTGACTTTGAGCCCAGCTGATCTGGACTTGCGCCATCGCGCCACCATTGGAGACATGATGTCTAGAGTCATAGGAGAAATGTGGTAGATTTTGAAGAATTTTATTTTTAAATCTAATTTTTCTAATTTTCACCAATGTGAATTAATACGAAAACACTTCTCTTACACAGATGTTTAAAAAATGATTCTCTAATTTGGCTATTTTTAATATTCTCTTTAAAAAAAGTATGAAGCTAGACTAGATTCTAAAGGAAATATTATCCATCCGCGAGGACGTGAGCTTTCGTTTAAAGGCTCAACGAATTAACTGTTGGGTCTCGTTAAATAGCGTTAAATAATTCGTTGCGCCTTTAAACAAAGGCTCACGTCCTCGCGGATGGATAATAGCAAAAATCATTAAAGGTTAGTTCAATTCACAGTTATATTTGTTCCGGTAGTTAATAACCATCGATTCGAAATCGTACACAGCATCTTCTTCACAAGACTCCGCGAAAATCGTCTTGAGGCAGTTCTTCTTTTCCGTAAACCATTGGCACACCCGTTTGTCATCGTAAAAATCGTGTCCCTCAACGCAAGTCAGTTTTGAAACGTCTGGTTTCTCAGCATTCAACTTCTGCCAACATTTGCTGAAGGCGCTGTGCTTCATTGCAAATTTATTACATCCTTTGGAAATTTTATTGAACACGTAGGATGGAAAATCGCACTCATCGTGCATGCACGCCTGAAAGTGTTTAAATTAGGCGTTTTCTGAAAATGAGGTAACCTGAGAATCCCTGCACATTTGTATGACTTTTTTCGTCTCAGGTCCTCCCATTGTGTCGTTATAGACCGATTCAAAATAGCTCTTCGCTGTAAGATATCTTCCTCTTAACGCCGCACAATGCGCATCCACAATCTCATAATGCGGCTCTCGTTCATCGCAATGGTTTCCATTCACCGGCACATCACGAATCGCTTCAGAAACCAATTCGTAATTCTTGTTGAAGAACACGACAGACGTGTCGTCACAGTTGTGTTGGATGTACTCCATGACGCACGATTTGCCTTTTGAATGCGCGAGATATCGCTGATTGAAGTCTTTCTGTACGACAATGTTTTATAGCTTTAATTAAGAATCTTGCTCACCGCCAGAAATTCGTAGTCCTTCAAACAAGAAGCTTCATTCGATGACTGCGCGATATAAGTGGACCTAAAAAATTTGAAAAGGCAGGAACGAATTTCTACGGTTAAATATTCCAGATTAAAGCAAAACTGCTCCATTGTTTCCATTTCTGGTCTATTGATGCACTTCTGAAAGGAAAAAAATTTAGAGAAATCTAAAATTTTTGTTTCAAGTTCAAATTTCATTTTTTTCCATTCAGAACTAAACTAGAATCAATTAAATCAAAAAACAAGTCAACAAAGATTTATCGAAAATAAATTAAAAAAAATAATTCCACAAAATGATACGACAACTATACAAAAAATGATAAAAATAACAAATTATTATGTTTGAAACATTTTAATATTCGATTAAACCATCTTTCTGACGAATGAACGCTAACGTAAATAGCCGACACTATTCGGGAGAATGCAAACGCGCCCTACCGAACTTGCAAAAAAAAAGGCGATTTAAATTATGAAAATTTTCATTTAGATCGGAAATGAAGCGTTTTAGTCACAGAAAAGGCAGATTTAAAAAGAAACTATAAAAATTCGAGTTAATATGAAAAGAATACGTATTATTATGCATTTTCAGAATTTTTCAAATGCATGAACAATCATGATACGAGAATTTTTCGCGGCTCGATTAGAACATATTTTAGATCCTCTTTTTCGGAAATATAAGTAGTGATTTTTCGTAGAGCCATTGAAAAATTGCTTTATTTCCCTTAAAAAGTTGTTTGTGATTATCATTTGCACGAGGTTCAATTTCTCATTGCTTTATTATTGAATAAATTATTTTTAGAAAAACGTATTATAGTGGAGGACAGACTATCAACGCTTCCAATTCTATTTTGATTCTAAAAAGAAAAATTGGACGCTGTTCTATTTGTGCACAGGTAGAGAACCTTCAATTAACTTTTGGGTGCACTAAAATTTTAGGAAGATCCGCCACTTCCTCCAGATGTCCACCCATTAGAATTTTAAAGCCTTACGACGGAATTGAAGCGCTGCGTTTTATGCAAACAAGCAGCCCATTTTTCGTGTATTTTGAGTAACAAGCAATGCAAATGTTCCCCGAATTCTTACGAAATTGAAATTGATTCAGATGAAAATTCCGATTAATTTTGACTTCTTTTAATTTTTTTTCGTGTTTTGTTGTTATTTTTAAAATAAATTTTTATTTAGGCGCTATGGTAGTTGAGGGGGGTCAATAGTTTTTAGTCATTCTTGGAGCTTTTTTCTTAATTTGTTTTTGAAATTTTTGTTGCTACTCAGGTGATTTTTGGCACATGTGCCCCAGGTTGGGGCGCGGTTGCCGGTGCTACGGGTCAGCGTGCACGCTTACCGCAACGATGAGCAATTTTTGCAATTTTTTTGAATTTTTTTTGCTTATTAGTTAATCATAACTTATATCTAATAACATTTTCAGAAAAAAAATCAAGAATAAAACTCCAAAAAATTTGGATAATTTTAATAATTTAAATCCCCGCTTTTTTTTTGCAAGTTCGGTAGGGCGCGTTTGCATTCTCCCAAATAGTGCCGGCTATTTACGTTAGCGTGACGAATGACATCGAAATTTCGGAAAACCAGAGAAAAGTGGAGAAGTTGAGGTTGTCCAGAGATTTTTGGACCACTGCCAAGTTTCAAGAATCGCTTTAGTCGTAGAACTTGTTTCTCTTGTAGATTTTACGTACCATGTAGAAAAATGTTTATATCTGGTGAGCAGGAGAGCCGATTCAAATGCTCCATTTGATAGTCTTACGAGCGCGACGGCAAGGAGCTCCTTCCTGCATGTAATTGAATGATTTGTTACGATTTCGATGCCAAAATGGTATCAGATCGAGTGTCATGACATTTCTGTGTCAACTATGGTGGTTAATTTCCTTCGAAACGAAGCACAGTTAGACACGACTGATCGAGGAGCAAACAGCATTCTAAACCATCAATCCACCTCCCTTTAGAGTTCGACGAGAATCGCAATAATCGCGAAATTCATCGGGGCGATCACAATTGAATTTCTTTTCATCATTAAATACGATCTGAAAATAAATTACAGATAAAACCGCCTTCTGGCACTTAAAAAAATTTTTTTTATCGGTCAGAGACAGTGCTTTTCTCATTTTTCTACGTTTAATGAGCTTGTTTCTGATAAGAACACGTGGGATGGTTTCATTGGAAAAAAGGCAAATTCAATTCGCCACGAATTGGAGCAATCGAGCATTGACCGAAGGGTGATTCTTTGCTTATCTCCATCTGAAATAAGCCGCGGCCACGGAAAGACTTCTTGGGGACATAAATACCTGGTTTGCAAACGTATCGATTTAGATTTTTAGGTATTCATCTTTGCGAGCTTTTTTTTGTGTCACCTTGACCTTTTCCCTTGAGTCATACCTGCAAAATTACAATAAATTCAATTTTAATATAATAAAACTTCAGAAAAAAAACACGGGAAAATGAAGAAAAAATACACAGATTTTATCGCTTTGCGGTAAAAAGCGCACTTTTCAGAAAAATCCGAGAAAAAAAGAAATCGTATCCTTAAATATTTTTCGCTGTGGGACCAAGAATATCTCTAAAAAAAAACAAAAGTATTTCAGATTTTGTATAATAAAATAAATTTCCAAAGATCTCAGAAAAAATTTTTTCTGATCGCTGTATTTCATTTACAGCAAGTGGGAAATGTCCACGGGATGCCGGTCTGCTACACGTTTTTTTTTCGGTACTCCCCCCCCCACCCCCCGTTCTCTGCGACGAAACAAAAAATTCTCCAAATAACTCACAAATATTTTCGGGCAGGCGCTTTGAATCGCCAAATAATCGTCAACTGGCACTTGCTCATAGTATTTGAATTTTGTCATGGTTTCATAATAGGAAGGAAAGCATTTTTGAAATTCGGGAGACGTTCCAATCTTGATGATTTGCTGCCGTCTTCTCTCGTATCTAGTCTTGTACGACATTGCAGAATCGAAGCACACCACAGCCGCCAAGCAGATGGACGACAGAATAAGGAGACGCTTGAGCATTTCTGAAATGAAAACAATTGGAATTGGTGGGGGGGGGGGGAGACGCGAAGCGCTTCTTCGCTGGAAACGACCTACAGCAGAGAAAACGACGTGGTCAACACTGAGCGCGATGGCCAGCAACTGTCACCCGTCAAGAAACTTGGTGCAGAGCGAGAGCGAGTTGAAATAAGAAGTGCAACGCATCAGGCGTGATAGTCAATCTCGATCAAGAACGACTTTCATTATAGAGAAAACTAAATTTTAAACAGAATTTTGGAACAGAAATGTTGGGGACTATTTTGCTATCTCGAAAGACGAAGACAAAAAGTCGTCTTTCATCTCGTTTTTCGTCTCATTGTCTTCGTCCGTCTTTTTCCGTCTTCATCCGTCTCACGCAATAAAAAAGTTGAAAAAAAGTTCTGCGTCAGACGAATTCAAGACGAAGACGACGGCGAGATGAGACGGCCAAAATTTCGCCCAAATGGAAGCCTTAATCTTGCTGAAAGAAGAAAGAACGAGGAGTCTTTGAATTCTTCACAATTATTACAGTATTCCGCCTTTTGTGTTTTAGAGCAGTGATAAGAGAATAGTTATAATGAAGTTTCGAAAACAATGAAAAGCCCAGCAGCGACAAAACTATTTTGAGTTTCCGACCTGAATGAAATTCGTGTTCTACAACCATTTTACGTATCAAACAGGAAAACTGATATTGCGACCACTAAACTACTTAATTGACAAACATTTCCATGTTTTTCCAGCAAACATGCATAGTGCATTTCTCGCAGAACTCATTCTCATGGAGACCAAACAATCAACAATGAGATTGCGTGCTCATTTTCAAAAAATACTATTTTTGGAATGTTGCCGAATGAACTCCCAAGCACTTTACCGCTTTTTTATCATTCGGTTTAAAAATTGGATGATAAGCGTTGCATTTTAAGTTGAAACCGTTTCGCAAATGGCATTGAAAAATGTAATCAAATCGTCGAAAATAATTTCGCTAGCGAACTAGGTGGTCCAGAAAAATCTTTTAGAATAATTGTCTAGAAGATTGCAGCAGTCTAGGGCAATAAAGCTGTAAGTTGGTTAAAGCAGCAATTTTTAAAATATATAGAGCTCGAACCATTTCGGGTCTATCCAACTTTTGCATCAAATAAACGATGCGTATTCTTGTGAGATTCACCTGGACCAATGTCTCCATTTTCATTTTTTTTTCAAATTTTTATTTTTATGTGGATTTTGACCTCAGCTTTTTCTCATAAATATTCCCACAAAATTTCAAAAGAATGTATGCTTTTCCTCTGTTCGTCGAGAAGTTCTGAGGTCGATTTTTTTCTTGATCGCTTCGATTTTTTGAAAGAGCGAAATTAGAATTATTTTCTAATAAATAATTATGATGACAAGAATCGCTCAGGTAATTTATGTCGCGTTCTTGGTGCGCAGTAAATCAAATCACCAGATTCAGAGCCTCAGCGTTAGCTGCGCGCAGCTCGAAAAGGCTGGTGCTCTTTATCACTGCAGTTTCTCTGGTTTTCATAAAAATTTCAAGAGGCGAAACGCAAATCAGAAGTTCGCAATCCAGTTGACTTTTCTTATTTTTAAAATTTCTCAAAAGATCAATTGGGTGTAGTTGTCGTGGCGTTTTTAATCGAATCGAGGCTTCCCATCTCTGGTGTCATATTAGTTTCCCATTTTTCTGTTAAAATTGTTTTTAGATTTCGAATAGGTAAAAAACATTAAAACTCGCCGTGAAAAAAAGAAGCAGATCGTCGTCACTTTTATCTTTTTCTAATTTCCGCCAATTTGTTTTATCTCTTGTCTTATCTCTCCGAAAAGAATGGGGCTCGCATAGTTCCGTGGGATGCACAACTTCTCATTAGAATTGACACTTTGCACAAAATTAGTCGTCATGTGTCTGTTGTTTTCCATCTTCACTTTTTCTATTTCCTTGTTTTCTCATTATCTTCGATGTAGGTCGTTTCGCAACCAGTCTCATTTTTGTCACGAGTTTCTTCGTCAGTGGGATGTCTGAACTACATTTCCTAGATTAATATAAAATAGGTAAGTTTTTTTTTTAAATATCACTTTCAATAGTTTTGTTTTCTTTCTTGCTCAATTCACCAGTTCGTGAGCAGCAATTTTGTCTCGTCAACACACCAAATAGAATACAACATTTGAGTTTTCTACGTTCTATCTGTAAGAACTGTTCACAATGTTTTAAGACTCGTTTTTGCAGAAATATTTGCCCAAATAATTTAAGAAAATATACGTTATAATTTTAATTATATTGATCCACTGAACGCTAGGCATTAACGCCTCATTATATTATATCTCATATTCAGCATAATAGTCAAAAATAGTGAAAAACTCGTAAAATCCGACGAAAAAAATTCCACGAATTTCTCTTTTTCTTTCAGATCTATTTTTTACATTTATATACTTGCTTATACCCCCTTTTAAACATGGGAACATTACTGAAAAATTATCGACTTTATGAAACGTGTATGTTCGACATGTAATTGTTCCTTAACCCTATCAACTTGACAAGCAGTGGTAAAGCTGACAAAAATATGTCATTTCACTTATTATTTCTTGTCAAATTCCTCCTCTTTCCAGTTCTTCAACTTACCATGCGCCACTTCTTTATGTCTGAGCAAATAGATTATTTTTAAAAAGATTCTTATCTCGGAGCCATTAAAAAATCTGGTCATATACTAGTCTTACTAAAAAAAAACGATAGAATTATATTCTAAATTATTATAATGTTTTATCTTCAGCCAGCAGCCCTTGTTCTTTTTGCCATGTAGTGGTAAACTTAACGAAAACGTCTCGAGCATTCAAGAAGTTGTATTCGTCTGCAAGTTTATCGAACGCAAATCGTTTTCGCTCAACTGTCTCGAGCATTTCGATACTCGCCAATCTCCGTTTGATTTGACGATATTCTACCGGAGCCATTTGAAGACAAGACTTTTCTGGAAGTGGTTGGAACGGCTCGTCAATCTATAAAAGAACATTTTTTCAAGCAAATAAATATCTATTAATATTAACTTACTTCGTCCACCAATCGCATAGATTTATTCAGAACTGCATTATAAGCTTTTTTGATCAGAATTATTGAAATTTGAGTGCTTTCAGATTCTAAAATATACAACTTTTCAAAAATTGTCTTCTCGGCTTCCGCTTACCATCCCGATGAGCCACCATTATGCAGTATCCACGCTTTTTGGATGCATTCGTAAACTGGAAGAGCGCGGTTAGTATACGTTTGCTTTCATTTATCATGAACTGCGAGAAGGAAAAGAGAATTTCTTTTCCAATTTTGGAATCAGTCGAGACAGCCATCTGACTTTGAAGAGGTGCTTTGTGACCGTGAAAACCAATACGACATAATTCGATTTCCGGGAGGAATCCGAGAAATGAAATTGAACGTATCCCAGATCCAGGCTTGCCGAATTGGTGTTTTTCGAAGAACTGGAATACCATTCTTAGAAGATTTGGAAGAATAACAAAATCTTTGCTCATACCTTCAATTTGAATTTATCCTTTCCGATAATGCATTTAACCTTATTTTCACTCAATTCGTACCGTTTATTTGAAATAATTTCTTTTACCAATTCGTCAACATCGGCACGGCATAACAAAAATCTGACACTAACGTCGTTTTTTTCCAACAAGGATGAAAGCTTTTTGGAATTTTTATAGCTATTGTGAAGTTTTCTCAATTCACCAATGACGTACAAATTCACTAGACTCGGCGGAAATTTTCGTTCGATCAGAGAGGAATTCTGAAATAAAAATGGAAGAATTTAGAAACGTTTTAAACTAGGAAAGTCAACTAACAATCTTCAGGAAAGTCTCCACATCTATAAACCAGTGAACATTTCTTTTATTGTATTCCGAACTGTTGCTCGCCACTTTATCTATTTCTCGAAGTGCGCATTCCGTGTCAACCTTCCGATTGGTACGCATCGTCTTCGGCATAGACAAGAGAGCACCGAAAACAGATTGAAGTTTTTCGTCTGAATCTCCACGAGTAATATTGACACCGTTGTCTGTACAGTTGGCCATAATTATATCAACACCACATCCAGCTAATTGATTGATCATCAAACGAACTATATCAAAACAAGTGGTTAATCTGGACGCTAAAGAACGGAAATCGCTTAAATTTACACATTTTTTGAACCTCACCGGGAACTTGAAATGCATTGTGTCGTTTCGCTCTTCCTTCATCTATAACATCCATTTCGACCGGAGCAGGCCACAGAGTTCGCATTGTGCCGCTTGTGCTAATCATGAACATTGCAATTTCTCGTTTCATTATTATTTCAGTTTTCAAAGCTGAAAGGAGCAAGTAGTGAGACCGGTAAAACTTAATTACATAAATTTAAGAAAAATGAAAAAAAATTCTTCATGATAGCTGAAATTTCGATGATACGCTTGCTGATAAGATCCTTCGTAAAAATATATTTTGCAAATCATTCAGGGTAACACTTCAGATTTAATAAGCCATTGGTTTTTCAGAAATAATAAGGAGCACTGGTAACTCACAGGTAGCTCACTGTCTTGGATACTGGATTTGGATGGGTTGGCAGCTCTGTTGCTCATATAACACACTGAAATTAACACGAGAATAAAAATTGATCAAATTGTATTGAAAAATCATACTGAATTAAAGAAAAATAAAATGTTGTAAATTGCACTGTATTTTAAAAACAATCGCTATCAGAAAACAAGCATCATATGAAGAAATTAGTGATTTTTTAAGAGTTTTCTTTTTTAAATATTTTTTTTTCGGAACGTATTTCTTGGAATTTCTTGATTTCGCACTAATTTTAATTATAGGTCATTTGAGCTGAAATTCAAATTTGTAGAGATATTTATAATTGTTATTTTAATTGCAGCGAAAGCAGATAATTAGCTTTATAAGCCTAAGCATTCGTACGCTAATAAGATATCAGTTATTAACTTGTATTTTCTAGGAATAGTAATGAAAATTTTGCGATTTTGCGTTGGAAAAAAAATTTTAAAGAAGATTAAACAAAAAAAAATAAGAATAAGCCACGCCCTAAAAAACGTGCGGCGTTGCAAAGTTGCATGTGCCGCGTTATAAAATCGAATAAAACCTCGAAAAGTGCATTAGGCATTTTGCAATTATTCGAATTTATTCTGTGTTTCTTATATTGTTCGGCTTTTCTTTTGAATTTTTTCTCAAACAAAAACTTAAATTTCTGAATTAAAAATACGCATGTTTCCTTCAATCTCTTTAATCGCTTTATCAATACAGGACAATAACAAATTGTCAAAAATCTTTGTTTTTGCTCACTAAATTTTCTCCAAAATTAACATTTTCATTTATTTATTTTTTTAAATTTCTTCAAATTTTCTCCAAAATTAGCATTTTCATTAATTTCATATAAGTAAACTATGCAAATAAGTAATAGTTTGCAAAGGTTTCTATTTTTCATTCCTTGCAATTGCTTTCTTAAAATATATTTTTTTTAATTCCAGGTGAAGGCTTCCCGATACTCGAAAGTAGCAATATCAGTGGTTATTTCAGTGTGTTTCCAGTCAAAAAATTGCGTTTCCAAATTCGTTTGTGTAGAGATGAACATGAGCAATGGTTGTTCACTTCTATTCTCAAATTCTACAAAAGGTTGAAGGATGATGGAAATCAGTAGGTCAGTAAGTGCCGAAAAGAGTCTTCTTACTACTCTGAGTGAAAATTTAACGAAAAATATTCCCAATCTCTTTTCATCTCGGTAATTCAAAGATAGTTCCTTCAGATAGTGTTTTTCTGATAGCGATTTTTAAAAAAAAAACAGTGCAGTTTACATAATTTTATTTCTCTTTAATTGAGTATGAATTTTCTAAACGATTTAGTCTATTTTCATTCAACTTTAATGCGGAATATGAGCAGCAGAGCTTCTAAAAGTCACTCCGCGAACATCCCTGATATCCTTGGTATGTGAACTACTTCGGTTAATTTCCTCAAATGTAAAACCATTTAGTTTAAATCGAAGTTATCACTCAATTCTAAATATTAAAAAAACCCGTTCTCACTACTTGTTCCTTTCAGCTGTGAAAACTGAAATAATAATGAAGCGAGAAATTGCAATGCTCATGATTAGCACAAGCTGCACAATGCGAACTCTGTGGCCTTCTCCGGTCGAAATGGATGTTATAGATGAAGGAAGAGCGAAACGACACAATACATTTCAAGTTCCCGGTGAGGTTCAACAATTGTGTAAATTTGAGCTATTTCCGTTCTTTAGCGTCCAGATTAACCACTTGTTTTGTTATAGTTCGTTTGATGTTCAATCAATTAGCTGGATGTACACTAAACGCGCTCTTAAGAATCCTCCTAAAGCAGAGCAGCGAGTTGAAGCGTTCCAGAAATGCGGATTGAGTTGTTCACAACTGGTTAAGCAAGTCATACCAGTTTTCGAATAAGCCTGAAAATATTTCGCAATTTCCCTGGATATAGCCCACAAAGCAAGTTTTGCAGTCCAAATAAGCAATATTTTGTTTAATACAGTTATTTTGAGATATAATTTCGTGAACTACTTTAAAATGAACGGATTCCACCATAAATTCATATCCCTTCAGTAAAGTTGAATCGTTTTATTGAAACTTTTAATAATCGATAAAATTTAATTTAGCATATTCCAAAACATCTGCTAGCATATTTTATTTCAGCTCGGTTGAGACATTTTCGAAAACAATAACAGCTCTCGAGACAAATTGAAAATCTCTAATCTCTATGCATACGGGCCAATTGTATGGTTCCTTCCGTGACTATTCCATTCTCTCCAGTTCGGTGTCGTCACAGTTGGCAGTTCCGTTTTTGGTGGATTCTACATATTCAGAGGCACTTCTGACTTGTAAATTTCGTAAAAAGAATCCTGGCTGACCGGCCTGTGATAAGTGACTATGGGCCTGTCCAGGAACAGCTTGATATTCTCATTCATTCTGCTATCTAGCTCTGGTCTAGTCTTCCAACAAATCTTATTTTCCGGTAGCAATCCTTGCGGCGCTGTCATGCAACATCTTTTGTAATATTTTGACAGTTTTTATATTTGTTTTCTTCTCTATTAATCTTATTTGAGCTTCGATATTTATCTTTGTTAACTTAGTGAATTTACTGTAAACCAAAATTAGCCTGAAATACCGAATAATGATTGATTGAGATCAACAAAAAAGAGGGAAAAATATTTAAATAATTGGAAAAAAGAGAAAAATATTTAGGAGATGATGTGCTTGGAAGTGATCGGTTTCTTCGTTGCCATGATCCAGAGGCGTACTATTAAAATAACTTGCACGTATGCCACTAAAACAGTTGAAATATTATAAGGATACATGCCATTATCTTACGTAAAAGATCAACTGTGCATCGGAGCGCCGTGTTCACACCGGCGGTTACTCCGAATTTGAAGATGTCATGCTTACGGATCTCTTGCATTATCTTGTCAAAGATAGCTGCGGATGCATGCTTATTGAGGTGGGCTCCATCCTTCTTTAGTTGTCGGAAATCTGGATGCTGTGTGATCTCAATGGCTTGTTGCCTGATGTACTTGGATTTGGAAAACAACATTAGGTTCACTTTGGCTTGAGTTTTATTATCACTAAAAACGTCGAAAATGTTCGACGTAATGTTATCATAAATCTCCATGTTGAGATCTTCCACAACTAAATCGTCATCTCCCGTAAAATATTCTTCCACTCTTTCGATGAGGCTCTTGCTTCCTTCAGCTGGTGGCATTGGTCCTGATGCATGGTAGCTTGCCGATACGATTGGTAGGATGACTAAGAAAGCGGTGTAAACCACCAAATAGATGCCCATCATTCTAGTTATCCACTTTAGTGTGCAGACATCGTTGAATAGGGCGCCGAAGAAAACGAAGTAGTTGAAGGTGCAGGTGACTAATAGGCTAAATCTGTCGTAATGGGTTGGAATCCCTTTTAGCCATTTCTCATCAAAAATGACGTAGGCAGAGCCGAGGATCACAATTGTGGAGTAGGTGAGAAGGAAGGAACGAATCCAGGTACCCCCGACAAGATAATCGGTTACCTTACTCATTACTGAAATGTTAAGAATTATTCTGGAAATTCGAAGTGTTTCAAACTGCGGAAACGGTTTGTTAAAGAATGCCGGCTTTGTGGAGAAGAATGAGGAGAAGGAGGAGCAAGTTTCTTCTAATAATGAGTTTGGTTGTTACTGCCAATCGGGGGCCTAACCTCATTAGTGATCATGGCCGACGATAGCAGACACCAAGTTTATTTATTTCCTTTACGGAATATAAGAAGAGCGCTTCAGTTGAAGTTCACTGATAAATGCTTAGAGTGAATCACTGAAAAGACGCCTAGATGACCGTCTGATCGTCACTGATCAAACACAGAACAACCTCCACAAAGAGGATGATCATCCACTGTCAAGAGTCGTAAACCTTCTGAAGTTCGCTTTGCGACGAAAACTAAAATAGGATGGGGTAATTTCCAAGAATCGCCCCCCACCATCGATAATAGCCCCCCCCCCCCAACCAACGTTATTCATTATCAAAATTGATGTGCGGGATAATTAATGTTGGGGGGGCTTCTATACGAAGTCGTTATCCAATATTAATCCCCGCCAGTTGAAATGGCGGGGGGGAATATTTGGATCCTAGGTAATCTACAATAATCAACCCCAAAAAAACAGTACTAATCCCCCCCACCGGAAGACCCAGGAATGATCCCCCCTTAATATTCCCCCCCCCCTCTTCCAGAATTTCCATGAGATTCAGACGAAATGAAATGAAAAAATGAAAATGAAACTAGTTCATGATGCCACGTAAAAATTATGAAAAATTTTTTTAATTATGAAACCAATTTTTACAATTATGAAAATTTTAAAAATTGGTGGAAAAAACTGACGTTAGGGGAAGGGGTGGGGGGTCATTCCACATTCTTCCACCGGGGGGTCACTCTTATATCAAACGGGGGGGGAGTTATTGTATTATATCTAGGATGGAAGGCACACAATGAGATTTTATCTTCTAAGTAAAAAGAAACGGTGCTCAAAAAACTCAAGCTTCAACTCGACTCACGAAAATCTTGTCACCTTTGGAATTTCATAGTCCTGACTGTTGGCTCAGTCCCTGTGATAATGATCAATAATCTGCCTCACCTCTACAAAGTGCAAAACTTCTTCACCGGAATATGAAGTGCGCAGCTCTGAATAAAATCATCTTTCCTTTCTCGATACTTATATGAATCATTATGACTAGAGAGCGAATTTCATATCTGAGCAAAGATAGATGTAATTCTACGTCGGAATTAGATACCCGGGGACTTTTCCCCATTATCCGGGTGGTCCAAGCATCACTAGAAAGAAAATTACAATGAAAAAGGTCAACTAGACATACACTGCGAAGAGATCTGAAAGATCTCTCAAGTCACGGACCCACTCAAATGCATCAAAAAAATTTGGATGAGCCGAACACATCAGGCGATAAACCGACGGAGGGTGGATAAAATATATCGAGAAAATCGACTGATTACTTCATGGACCACCATCGCTCAGGATCGGAAGGCAAGGCTAGCTGATATCCGCGCCGACAGAGCCGAATGACGGATCGACTAAGTATTAACTAAGTAGGTAAGTAATAGTTCACCAGGTTTTTGTACAACCGCCACCGACAGATTTATAGCATGTGATTCATCTGTATCTAGGAATTTCATAATAATTCCTCATATCAGACCACTGATTTCCTTGCCAAAACATTTCGCTTGTTTTCTGATTTCTTCTCGATTTGCAAGCCAAACAGATCTTCATTCCTAACTGATACCGCGTATGATTCACTGCAGTTCGAGTTTGACAAGAATGCCGAGTGTTTTAAAACGTTATAACGAGAACTTTTCAAGCTTTTTTCAAGTTTGCAACTATTTTTAAATGAGCCTAATGAGGCGTCTGAAAGTTCTTGATAAACGCCAAAGAGCTCTTCTTATAAATTTAAGTCAGTGAAGCAGAAACCTTAAGGTTTTTCAGCTAACTGCAATTCCATGAATACCACCAATTCTCTATTGTGCATTGCCTCGAAATAGAAGCTCTTTACTCAAGACGTTCTTTTTATCCTGGCCCTTGTCCACACATACTCAATCCAAAATCTTGGCAGCCGAATCGACAGATCTTGGAATTGGTGACTTCTATACCATAGCTGTCAGCCCTTGCTTGCCTACAATCAAAAAAAATCCATTTCGGACTGATCCGCGAAGGATCGCCGGCACCCCTCAGAAAGACTCAGCAGATACCGAAGACGTCAGAAACAAAGGAATGTATCAGATCTTATCTTGGCAGCCGAATCGACAGATCTTGGATTTGGTGACTTCTATACAGGGTGGCATCCAAATACGGTTACACGCTTTAAACGTTATAAATGTTTTCAAACAAGTTCAATTTTCACCAAAATTGGACAGAAGTTTATTGAAATGATACAAAAACAAGTGTTAACAATAGTTTTCAAATCGCCCTCCTTTGGCCTTCACCACCGCTCTCAATCTCTTCGGGTAAGCGTCCACCACGGCACGCAGGTAGTTGGCATCCATTTCGTCCAGGCTTTCACAAGTGCGACCTTCAGAGCGCTCAAATTAGCGTAGTTTTTGGTGGAAACCTTCTGGGTCAAATATCCCCAAACGGCGTAGTCCATAGGATTCAGGTCGGGTGACGACGCTGGCCATTCTGACGAGGAGATGAACTCAGGAAAATTGTTTTTGCACCACTGCTGAGTGGCCTTGGCGCGATGAGCCGGTGCACCGTCTTGTTGGAAGCGCCAGGGTCGGTTTCCGTAATGCGATTTGGACCACGGAAGAACTGCAGCCTCTAAAATGTGTTTTCTGTAGTAAGTTTGGTTCACCTTGGCTCCCAAATCAACAAAAATCAGCGGGGTTTTGCCATCGGAGCAAATTCCACCAAAAACCATGGCTGAAGACGGATGAGATGTCTTATTGAGAATTTTTCCGTTCTTAAAGGCAGTTTGAAAGTCTTTTGCAATAACCCGATGGTTTTGGCCATTCTTATTAGCTTCGACGGTGAAAAATTTCTCGTCTGCGAACAGTGTGCCTGAGCGCGTGCCTTGAAGAAGCTTTCGTGCTTTTTGCATTCGGAGAGCTTTGATTTTCTCGTTCAGGAATGCGCTATTTTGCATACGATACGGAGTCATCTTCAGCTTCTCTTTGACAATGATTTCCATAGAATATCGGCACTTTTTGAAGTCTTTAGCAAGCTTCCTCATGCTTCGCTCCGGATTTCTTCGGATTCTTTCCCGAACGCTTTTGGCGTCGTCAAAGTGACAGGACGACCCGATCTTGGATGGTCATCAGGTGTACGAAGACGGTGGAAGCGAGTAACAGTCCGATGAACAAGCATTCGGTTGACGTTCAGCCGTTTAGCGATCTCCGAATTCGACAAACCCTGCTGCATCATTTTAATAATAGAACCACGATGGGGAGAAGCAGCCGTCATTACCTTAAAAATGAAAGTTGCAATCAGAAAATTAAAAAACATAGTAATAAATATGTAATAATTAATAAAAAATAAAATTTATACAGTAGCGACTTGTGCTCATGCGTCAGAATCCACGCAAAGTTGTGTAACAGTACATGGCTGCCACCCTGTACCATAGCTGTCAGCCCTTGCTTGCCCGCAATCAAAACAATCCATATCGGACTGATCCGCGAAGGATCGCCTGCACGCCTCAGAAAGGCTCAGCAGATACCGAAGACGTCAGAAACAGAGGAATGTATAAGATTTTATCTTGGCAGTCGAATCAACAGATCATGGAATCGGTGGCATCTCTACCATAGCTGTCAGCTCTTGATTGCCTACAATCAAAGCAATCCATGTTGGACTGATCCGCGAAGGATCGTCTGCACACCTCAGAAAGGCTCAGCAGATACCAAAGACGTCAGAAACAGTGGAATGTATAAGATTTTATTCGTTTTTCTTCCATTTCCTCTTCAAAAATATTCATGGAATTTATGTCAAAGTGCGATTTGGTGTATTCATACACAATCAATGGAGGGAGTTCGATTAAATATAACACCTCTTATAATAGATTAAAGATTTAAGAATTATGCCAAATAATAGCTGTTTTTTTTTACATTAGGGACAAAATGATATTCAGTGTTTTCAGCAAAAATGACTCCGACGAGTCAGCATTTATGCGGCAATGTACTGATTACTTCCCATGTACTCTGTCGACTTGGCGTATTTCCAGAGGCGGTTGACGAGCACATACTTGAGGACTTCGCCTGAAAATTTTAAGCATTTCGAGAAGAACAAGGTGGTTCTAGTTTTTATCAAAAAAAAATCAAAAATTCCTCTGACAGTACAATGGAAAACAAATTTTGAGCATTGAGCTTTCTCACCTCCGACAAGAATCACGGTTCCCAATTCAAGAGAGTATCCCAAGAGAAGTCCATGAGCGAACATTCTACTCTTTTGATCATCTGCTTTGTAGAGATCATCCGACATTTCACTCAACGTGCCATTGACATCAGCCAGTCCAGAAGCGGCGTAACTGGCAATCATAACCGGCCAGATCAAGAACTGTATAAAAGCAAAAACCACTGAGACGAGGACGACTCTTTGAGACCACTTCAATGCCGGCTCATTGTTACGGACGGCTCCAAACAGAAGGAGAAGAGTGAAGAAAATGGAAATTGTCTCGATAACTCGCTCTCCCACATTTGCAGTCAGAATAATAGTCACGATTCCACGAACAAGGCTGATAAATGCCAAGACGACCACGAGTGGGCGTGCGGGTACGCAGCAGAGTTTCGGGGTCTCCAGATTAAGTGCCTGATTGGAAGAGCTCATTCTGAAAAGAAAATTAAAGATAACGGCTGAGTAAGAAGGTCGTCTAAATCAAGAAATAAGCAAATGGGACGATTGGTTGTTGGTTTTGGCATCTTAAGACGTCTAGAAATGGAGAAAAACACTAACCGTCTTAGTAAGACACCTCTGATAAAAAGCCGCCTAAATGAAGAATGATTTTAATCACCAAAATTCGTCTTAGAAATGTAGAATTCTAAAAACTGTTAGCCGCCCGCCGGAAATAAAATTTTGCAATAAAATAATAATGTTTTACATTATATTGGAAAGAGCAAAAAGCGTACTAAAAAGAAGATTTCATTTCAGTGAAATCAGTGAATTCAGATTTCAGTAAAACACAGAATCTAGTCGTATTTCAAAAGCGCTTTTTCTAGAAAAATATTCCAAATTCTCATATTTTATCGAAAGCGAAATACACGGCAAAAACGGGATACACTGTGACGGGATAAAAAAAAACCGGGATACGCGCAATTGCGCTCCACCGCACACACTTTTCGAACGATAATTTCAAATTGGAAGTGTTGAGACAATTTTAACAGTAAAACGTGAGTTTTCTTCATTTATTTGAAGTTAGAAAAATTCGAACAAAAAATAACAATGTAAGTGTGAACAAGAAAAAAGAAGGAACAGGGAAAAATTAGAAAGGGAAAAATAGAAACAATCAGGGAAATGGTGAATATAATAATTATTATTTTTGTTCGAATTTTTCTAACTTCAAATAAATAAATAAATAACTCAAGTTTTACTGCTAAAATTATCTCAACATTTCCAATTTGAAATTCTCGTTCGAAAAGTGTGGGCGGTGGAGCGCAATTGCGCGTATCCCGTTTTTGCCGTGCCTCTATTTCGCTTTCGATAAAATGTAAGAATTTGGAATACATTTTTAGAAAACGCGCTTTTAAAATACGGCTAGATTCCGTGTTTTACTGAAATTCCGTTTTTGCCGTGTCTCGCGAAATAGGCACTACACTTTAATGAAATAGAGCACTGAAAACAAAGTTAACAGCTGAATGAAGATGCCGCATAAATTGGTAACTTGAAGTGAGGAATGGTCTTGCGAAATGTGCGGATAGGCTACTGAGAGAGTCCAGTTGGCGCGAGAGCTGTTATGGCCGAGAAAGAATAGAAGAAGGCAGAGACATCAACGACAAACATTTCACATGATCGCCACGTCATGGTGATCATTCGAACCATAGGTTATTGCCGCTTCGTTCAGAATGCAATTCATAAACAATGACGGAATTTCAGCGTGCGATATAACAGCTGAAATTGCTCATACAAATAAGATAGTGAGAGCGCTGGAGTACGCTGCACGCTGAAGCCAGGAATGTACTACTGATTCTGTTGACGTTGCTTTGCTTCTCTGGGAGTCTGCTATCTCTAGTTTCGCATTTCATAGTGTAAAAAAAAGGGGGGGGGGAGCAGACGTTCAATTGAAAAGTGCACATTTCCAGATGGCGTGAAACTTCTAGCACATTTAATTGAGCACGAAACAAGACAGAATGGGCAGCGATTAACCTAAAGCTCGAAAAGCTCATTGGCGAGTTCTCGTTTTAAAACACTCGGCATACTTGTCAAAATCGAACTGCAGTGAATCATATAAATCGAGATGAAATGAGAAAACAAGCAAAAACAGACGCCTCATTATGGGGTTATTCATGATGCATTTTAATGCAAAAAATGCCACTTTAATTTTATTCCCGAAACCATTTTAATTGAAAAAAATGCATCATAGTTCAGTGCTATGTTCAGTTAAAATGCAAGGTGGTGTCGGATACCGTCACCAAGAAAGTCTGTGCGCCTTTAATGTGTCGATATACGAGGTCTTCAATTTTTTGGAGAAGAATTCCTATTGTGCGAAAAATTCGAAAAAAAATTTTCGGAAAAAATTTAAATTAATTTGATAAAAATAATATTTTACAGCCAAAATGAACGATGAGGAGGCGAAAAAGCGTAAAATTACTATGGCAATAGTGATAAAATAGTAAAATTATTTATTTGAAAGATTAAAGGCGCATAGACTTTCTCGGTGACGATATCCGACACCACCTTGCATTTTAACAGAACATGGCACTGAACTAAGACGCATTTTTTTAAATTAAAATGCATCATGAATAACCCCATTAGGCTCATTTAAAAATAGTTGCAAACTTGAAAAACGCTCGAAAAGTGTTCTCGTTATAACGTTTTAAGACACTCGGAATGCTTGTCAAACTCGAACTGCAGTGAATCATACGCGGTATCAATTAGGAATGAAGATCTGTTTGGCTTGCAAATCGAGAAGAAATCAGAAAACGAGCGAAATGTTTTAGCAAGGAAATCAGTGGTCTGATATGAGGAATTATTATGAAATTCCTAGAAACCGATGAATCACATTCTGTAAATCTGTCGGTGGCGGTTGTACAAAAGCCTTGTAAACTACTACTTACTTGGTTGCTAAGTCGATCCATTGTTCGCCTCTGTGGACGAGGATCGCTGCTAACCCTGCCTTGCGATCTTGGACGATTGTTGTCCATGAAGTATTCAGCTGATTATCTATGTAAAATGAGGTTTTCGCCAAAAATAAGACAAAACGAAGAAGCCAGTCGCGATTACAGGGTGGCCGCTAATTACCCGCACACGAGTTCCGCGCCAAGCACGCAAAAATTGACGCATCAGTGGGGCGGATAAATTTAATAAATTTATTTATTTATGTATTTTTCACTATTTTCCCAAGTTTCAGCTTCATAAGTTATGTTTTAGCCAAATGGCACGTGCTTCTCCCCACCGTGCTACCATTATCCATATGTTCAAGTCCGGAATCAGTGGAGCAACGATTGCTAAACAGCTCGGAATCTTCGCCAGATCTGAATTCCTTGGACTACTCTGTGTGGGGGGTCTTGCATAGCAAGGTCAATGCTCAACCCCATTCAAGTGTGGCTGCTCTGAAGAAGACTTTGCTCAAGGAATGGGACAAATCGTCAGCCGATTACCTGCGTGCCACAGTTGTGATGCTTACCCGCGACGTCTTCGGGCTGTCATCCGCAAGCGAGGTGACCGCATGGAACAAGATTAATTTATGTTTTTTGTTATCATTTCAATAAACTTTTTGTTAATTCCCAAGTTTCTTTGATTTTTGGTTCCGGTTTTATAGCCGTAGCCGTTCTATCGTGTGCGGGTAATTTGCGGCCACCCTGTATGTACAGTTTCTATCAAAGTGTTCCGCTGTTGAAAGAAGTGCCCTTCAAAACGACGACGGATTATGAACGGCATCCATCCGATTACCAACTGAAGCTTCCCGGTTGCAGTGAAAGCTCGACACACCATGACCAAGATTGGCTCCTTCCCAGTAGTGATCCCAACCAGCAGGACCATCTTAGTTGTACTTCTTCTCATGAGAGAAGGTAATCTGAAACCAATTTTGTTCATTTTTCTTTATTAAATATGGCTTGGCAGCCATCCAGCTACCTTCTCTTCGTAGACATGCTGCTGCTAGAGAACTGAAGTCTCTTCGCTTTGTACTCGAGTTTCAGTCTTGGACCTTGCGGCTAGAAGAGTGGATGGCTCGGAGAAAAATTGCTTTTCGACACCGGAAGCTGAAGATCACTCTTTATGCTTTGGTGGAGTTGTACACAATGCGTTGAATGGCGCGGTGCTTGCCACTGGACACTTTCTTCGGTCTTCAGGAACGTGGAGCAGGGGACCAGAAGTTGAATTGCGAACATTGCGAACATAGATGGACAGCTTTGGGATTCCTTCATAGCTGGCGGCGATGGCGATCAGATCATCGATTTGAGCTCGTTCGGCGGTGAATAATTGGGAACCATGTGGCATATTGGAAGATTTTATGCCTATTTTCGGCCACCAGAGTAACAATACCAAAAACAGTCTGTACTTTTGACGACGCCGATTTTCGAATGATCTGCTCTAGATCAAGTGCCAATCAATCGGATTCGATTGAAATGTTTTATTTGTAGGTTTTCTTGCACGCCTGATCGAACTGCATTATGGGGTTATTCATGAAATGCACGAAAAGCATTTTAATGCAAAAAAATGCATTTTTTGCATTAAAATGCAATCGTGAATAACATTAAAGTGGCATTTTTTGCATTAAAATGCAGTTGTGCTTTTCATGAATAACCCCATTAGCCGATTTCGGTATAATAACTGTATTTCCCCCCACAAACCTCGGTAGTACCCCCCACTGGAATGAACCGGAATCGCCCCCCCCCCTTTTTTATTTTATTCATCCAAAAAACACGTGTAATCAATCTTCTTTTCAACATTTTCAATTCATTTTTAAATCATTTCATTTAAACATTTCAACATTCAACATTCAACTTTTCAATCATTCAACAGAATTCTTGAAGAACTTAAGTCAAGAGAAAGAGATTTTGAATAAAGGATGAAAGACACTGTTGTTTAGGTGAGATCATGAGGGGTCCTAAAAGGATAGGACGGGGGGTGATTCTGGAATTGTGGGGGGTGATTCTGGAATCGTGGGGGGCGATTCTGGAATAGTGGGGGGTGATTCTGGAATAGTGGGGGGTGATTCTGGAATGGTGGGGGGCGATTCTGGAATGGTGGGGGGGCGATTCTGGAATCGTGGGGGGCGATTCTGGAATGGTGGGGGGGGGCGATTCTGGAATGGTGGGGGGGGGGGGCGATTCTGGAATGGTGGGGGGGGGGCGATTCTGGAATGGTGGGGGGGGGGCTGGGGGGGGGCGATTCTGGAATGGTGGGGGCGATTCTGGTTCATTCCAGTGGGGGAGAACAAAGATAAAATGGGGGGGGGTGATTGTGAAAGATTACCTCTTTTCCGGAATCGCCCCCCACATTAAGAGGTGGGGGGGGACGATTCGGATATTTATACATCACAGAATAGTCCCCACACACAATCACCCCCACATCCAAAATTAATCGAAAACATAACTGTGGGGGGCGATTCCGGTTATGGGGGGCGATAGAGGTGTGGGGGGCGATTCTGTAAAATTACCCCGATTTCTTTCATTTCGTCCAGAAAATCCAGAACAGCCAAAATCGAAAGAGTCGCTGTACTTTTGAAGGGCACTGTATAAATGTCGGTGCTCTTTATTTTTTATCGATTTGGCAGCTGTAATTTGAATTTTAAAAAGGAAAAGGTACATGAAAATTTGCGCTGCACGCTCACCTAACAGAATGTGCAACCGGGAAACCCATCCAGCAAAGATTTTTTTCAGGATGTCGGCAGTTGAGGCTGTTGAGGCCACAATCAGGCCACCCCCCCCCCACATTTACTGAAATGGGGTGGTGGAGGTGGCCTGATTGTGAGAGCTGAGCTCCGCACATTTTCCGTAGCTTCTCATGCATTTTACTATTTTTTTTTGTTAATTTTACATCATTCTCTGGATTTTCAAGCACTTTTTGAATTTCAGACAAGGGGGGGGGAGGGGTTGTTGGATTGATAGATGCGCGAGTTGCTCCAGGGGGGGGGGGGGCTGTTGAGGATCGTGTACATCCAGGAAAAGAAGAGCTGCTCGTACCCAATTCTAGCTTTAGAAGTTCCCCTGTTAGAAGCTTCTTCTGCTCCATTTCATAACGGTTGACCATATTCGAAAGAAAAAATTCAATGTTTACCATGTGCTCACTGGTCAACTGATGTTTGTCGCTGACGTTTCCAATGATATCAATTTTCTTATCAGTCAACGAAGTTCTGTCTACCTCATTGCAGTATGTGTGGCAGCTCCAGCCCCAGTCCAAGCGGTAAAGAGCGTGTTTCAACTCCAGATTCCTAAATTTTCAAGAGGTATCTCATTCGAGATATCTAAGCACTTGGGTATGAACTTGCCGGCGCATGACATTCTTTGAAATGAAAATTGTTGCTCCGAAAATGGCAAAAATTGGTATTTAGACACTTCAAGATAAGTTTCAAAACAACTGGAACTCAACATAGAACGTGACAAATAGAAAACGCTGAAATAAAATGGTAATTGTCAGAGAAGGGCGGAATTCCGGATCCCGGATTCCAGATTCCGTGAAAAAAATCGTTTTCCGTTTTCCGGAATCCGAGTTCCCAAAATCCAATTCCGGATTCCGCGGTTTTTTCATTCCGTCTTCCGGATTCCCGATTTTGCGATGTGGCGTTTTCATCAGAGAAGGGCAGAATTCCGGATTCCGCCGTTTTTCTCATTCCGTCTTCCGGATTCCAGATTCCGTGAAAAAATTTTTTCCGTTTTTCGTTTTCCGGAATCCGAGTTCCCAAAATCAAATTCCGCTCTACTCTGCAGAGAAGATCGGAATTCCGGATTCCGCCGTTTTTTTCATTCTGTCTTCCGGATTCCAGATTCCGTGAAAAATTTTTCTTTCCGTTTTCCGAATTCCGGGTTCCCAAAATCCAATTCCGTCCCTCTCTGCAGATAAGGGCGGAATTCCGGATTCCACCGTTTTTTTCATTCCGTCTTCCGGATTCCAGATTCCGTGAAACATTTTTTTTCCGTTTTCCGGAATCCGAGTTCCCAAAATCAAATTTCGCCCTACTCTGCAGAGAAGATCGGAATTCCGGATTCCGCCGTTTTTTTCATTCCGTCTTCCGGATTCCAGATTCCGTGAAAAATTTTTTTCCGTTTTCCGGAATCCGAGTTCCCAAAATCAAATTCCGCCCTACTCTGCAGAGAAGATCGGAATTCCGGATTCCGCCGTTTTTTTCATTCCGTCTTCCGGATTCCAGATTCCGTGAAACATTTTTTTTCCGTTTTCCGGAATCCGAGTTCCCAAAATCAAATTTCGCCCTACTCTGCAGAGAAGATCGGAATTCCGGATTCCACCGTTTTTTTCATTCCGTCTTCCGGATTCCAGATTCCGTGAAACATTTTTTTTCCGTTTTCCGGAATCCGAGTTCCCAAAATCAAATTTCGCCCTACTCTGCAGAGAAGATCGGAATTCCGGATTCCACCGTTTTTTTCATTCCGTCTTCCGGATTCCAGATTCCGTGAAACATTTTTTTTCCGTTTTCCGGAATCCGAGTTCCCAGAATCAAATTCCGCCCTACTCTGCAGAGAAGATCGGAATTCCGGATTCCGCGGTTTTTTCTTTCCGTCTTCCGGATTCCAGATTCCGTGAAAAATTTTTTTTTCCGTTTTCCGTTTTCCGGATTCCGAGTTCCCAAAATCCAATTCCGCCCTACTCTGGTAATTGTAGTCCGTTGATGGCTGGATTGGAGATTCTTGGCAGTTGATGGCTTAGCTGGAAAGATCCTAAACGTATTTTTGGCTATTTTTTTGGAATAAATATTGATTTTCGATAGTTTATCTCTGCAATTGTTTGATTTTCAACTTGTGGACCTGCATTTGAGCACTTTTGAGCACTTGGAGCACAACTTTGGGCATCTGTCCGTGGCATTTTGTGCAATAAAAACACTTAGAAGTGAAATTGAAGGCTTCCATTCATTATAGCTCCGTGACTCGGAGCTAGCAGAGGCCTATATAGAACTCGGAATCCGCAAAACGTAAAACGGAAAAACAATTTTCTGGAATCCGAAAAACGGAATGAAAAAAACGGCGGAATCCGGAATTCCGCCCTTCTCTGATTAAAACATACTTTTGAGCGTCTGATTCTATTTTTTTCTTCATTCGATTTCAGATTATTTTATGAAATATTTTATAAATAAATGTACAGTACAATGTAATTTCAGTCCATTGATAACAGCGTTGCCAGCTTGTGGACCCGCATTTGAGCAGTTTGCGCCTACTTTGGGCATACTTTGGGCATGCATTTTGTGGGATCAAAGCACTCAGAAGTGAAATTATTCATTCTAACTCCGTGACTCGGAGCTAGCTGAAGCTCATAGATGTAGCATTCCCTAGCACATTTTAGTGCAGAGTCTGGAATCCGGAAAACGGAAAAAAATTTTTTCATGGAATCTGGAGTCCGGAAAACGGAAAAACAATTTTTTCACGGAATCTGGAATCCGGAAAACGGAAAAAAATTTTTTCATGGAATCTGGAATCCGGAAAACGGAATGAAAAAAAGCGGCGGAAACTGGAATTCCGCCCTACTCTGATTAAAACATTCTTTTGGGCGTCTGATTCTATTCTTTTCTTCTCTCGGTTTCAGATTATTTTATGAAATATTTTATAAATAAATATACAATTTAAGCAATTCAGTTACCGTCGTCGGAATACAGTTTGGGAAGTTGTGAAATCAATTTACTGAGATTTGAAAACGGCTCAAAGTTTCCATTGACAAAGAGTTGTGGAAACGTCTCGCAATCTGATAAATCCTTTGCAATCAAACGAACTTCGGAATCTGTGGACACATCGAAGATGCTGTAGTCAATCTGATTCTCATTGAGCATTTGCAAAGTGTGCAGAGTCTGCTCATCCTCCAGATAATTTACAAGAAGAATCACGGGTTTGCGGAAGATTTTGTAAATTTTTCGTTGGCCATTCGCGATTTTGATATTATTGAAACGAATTTTATTTTCTTCCTGAAATATGAAAATTGAAAAATTGAAATAAAATCCATTATTTTATGGCTAACCTTGGGCAGAGTGGAAAAATAACCCCCCATAAAGAAAAGTAGCCCCCCCCGCCTTTTCATGGAATATGAACCCCCGCTTACAATAAGACCTTCACGAACTGCTATATTAAATAAATGTGTTTAGTATTATTGAAATTGTATGGCACTGTATCGATCGGAATAATTTTGAACCTGGTATCCTAGGCAGTAGTTTGTTGGTATGGGGGGGGGGGAGGCTAAAGTTCCTAAGCGGGGGGTTCATCTGCTTCTGGTGGTGGGTTCTTTTGTTCACAAGCCCCTCCTGTGAACTTGTTATCGCTGTAAGAAAGTTCCGACATTTTTTCGAGCCCGCGAAAATCGGGATTTGAATTTAGAGGCTCCGCCCATTTCATCATCAGAGCGCATTTGCAGAAGAAACAGAAGAAATTCACGATTAATACAATTTCGTTCTTTTAATCCAGTTTAATTCTGAAAATTTGAAAATTCAGAAGAAAAAATAAAAATTCAAAAAATAGATCGCGCATAGCAAATGCGCTCTGATGATGAAATGGGCGGAGCCTCTAAATTCAAATTCCGATTTTCGCGGGGTCGAAAAAATGTCGGTTACGGCGATAATACACCCCCCCCCCCAAAATCAACGGAGGGGAGTTTATGTTCACTGACTTCAGCCCCCCACGTTGGGAAATTGCTCCCCCACGCACAAACCGTGAATTTAAGGCTCCGGGACATTTCAAAACCGAGACATTTCAAAACCGGACATTTCAAAACCGGACATTTCAAAACCGGACATTTCAAAACCGAGACATTTCAAAACCGTGTTTTTGACTATTAAAGTGTTTTCGAGTATACTTTTCTCAAAATTTGAATTAGAACAGTAGAGAAACTTGATTAGTTCTTCTCACAGTTCAAATTTGGAGAAAAGTAAATTCGAAAACACTTTGATAGTCGAAATCTCGGTTTTGAAATGTCTCGGTTTTGAAATGTCCGGTTTTGAAATGTCCGGTTTTGAAATGTCCGGTTTTGAAATGTCTCGGTTTTGAAATGTCTCGGTTTTGAAACGTCCGGTTTTAAAATGTCCCGGAGCCGAATTTAAATCCCCCACATAAAAATCTACTACGGTGGGGGACCAAACATTACCTTTGGGGAGCTCAACTCCACCTTGGGGGGGGGGGAATCAATTACACTTGTGGGGGGTTAAAATTAAAGCCGCTAACCTCATTCTGCAATTGTTTCTTCCAAATAAGTTCGTTTCGCTTTTTAGATTCCTCACTCATCATGGTTTTCAGAGCGTTCAGCGAGCCCATCGCGTTCGGCGGCGCTTCTTCGTCCAGATTTTCTGCGTTTGGCACATCAAACGGATTGAGTTTTTCAATTAGCTTCTCAACTCTCTCGATGAGGAAGTTGTCTCTCTGGAAATATCAGCAAATGTAGCGGAGCTCAAAGAGCATGCTCACCTCGAATTCTCGAACCTCTAGAGCAATTTGGCTCAAGATGAAGTCGAACTCCTCGATTCGCTCATTTACAGCCTTCTGATTTCGGCGCTCGGTGTATTCTCCAATAACTTTTTTCAAGTTTTCAATCATGTTCTGCACAACCTTTATCACGAGCTTGAACGCTTTCACCTCGCTTTCCATTCGATTCGGGTCCTGCTCCGAACCCAAAATCTTAAAAACACTTTGGAAATGGAAGAACTGAACTCGCAGATGGATCATGGAATCTCTGAAATTATCAAGATAAGATAAGAGAATAATTAACCCCTATTAGAAGGCCGCATACTTGCTAAAAATAAAAATGGAACTTGTTAAAAACCTTGTAAAACATCACGTGATCAATGATCAAGAGGATTCGGTATAAGTATGGAATCACCCCCCACTACAGTATCACCCCCCAAGGAACCCCCCACACCATTGCCCTGTATTTCAATCGCGAAAATAGTACTTTTGTTTTTTTTAGTTGTGGAGTTTACTATGGCCCCCCACAGACTTAATGGGGGCCAATAGTGAACTGATTGTGAGCCTCCCCTCCCCCATAAGTTCAGATCAGTCCCCCATAAGTTCAGATGCAGAGGGGGGTAGATTTCCTACCCTACAGGTGGGGGGAAATATCATATGGGCATGGGGGGTGAAAGTAAACTTTAACCAGAGGATTCAAGTAACGTTTGAACTCATTTTCGATCACCTTAGAACAGTGAGCTGCACTCCAAGATCTTCTTCATTTGAAGGAGCGTCCTCGTCAATTTCCGATCGCATTTCGGAGGAAGTCTTTGCAAAATATGCACCCATCGTGTTAGGCATCGACAGCGAGCGTCTGCTGAAAAAAATGCAGTGCATGGACATTTTTCAGTTGGCCTCCCCTTATATTATATTTGGAGAGCAACTGATAATAAGAATTGATAAGATTCGTGTGGGGCGGTCTATAAGAATCGCTTACTCACTCTCCCCTCGAAATTGTGCTCAGTGGCGCGCATTTGCTCTCACTTGGAAGTTGTCTAATAATTAGGGGGTATGTGAAATCGGAACAAAATGAGAATAAAATTGTTAAAAAAGAAAACTGTATTGAATTGGAACTTATAGGGAATTAGAACTGTTTTAAAGTAAAATCGCATGGAAGTGGAACTCTGTTCAATGGAGCGCGTTTGCTTTACAAGAGTATTTTTAGTTGATTTTAGTTAACGCTGAGAAAAATACTCGTGTAAAGCAAACGCGCTCCATTGAACAGAGTTCCAATTCCATACAGTTCATGCGGTTTTACTTTAAAACAGTTCTAATTCCCCATCAGTTCCAATTCAATACAGTTCTTTTTTTTAACAATTTTATTTTCATAATGTTCCGATTTCTTACGAGTTTTCGAGCCCGCGAAAATCGGGATTTGAATTTAGATGCTCCGCCCATTTCATCATCAGAGCGCATTTGCTATGCGCGATATATTTTTTGAATTTTTGTTTTTTCTTCTCTGAATTTTCAAAATTAAACTGGATTAAAAGAACGAAATTGTATTAATCGTGAATTTTTTTACACGTTTTTTCGAATGTTTTTTTTCGTTTCTTCTGTTAAAAATATATCGCGCATAGCAAATGCGCTCTGATGATGAAATGGGCGGAGGGGCCTCTAAATTCAAATCCCGATTTTCGCGGGCTCGAAAAAATGTCGGAACGTTTTTTACGGCGATAATATATTTGCAAGATTTGCAGCGTTAAATGCCAAAAATATTTTGAGTAATTCGCGCAGGGAGGCAAAAAGTTTCAAGAATGTATAATACAAGAGAAAAAATCAGAAAGGCTCGGGCTCTCTAGCTTTATAAAGTCGCTGCTCCGATTCTTAAGGGCACGCTTAGCCGCGCATCTTTAGAACATCAAAGTAAGAAAACCGACGGAAATAAAATTAAAAAAAAAAATTAAAATCGCATGGAATTGGAACTCTGTTCAATGGAGCGTGTTTGCTTTACAAGAGTATTTTTAGTTGATTTAACGCTGAGAAAAATACTCGTGTAAAGCAAACGCGCTCCATTGAACAGAGTTCCGATTCCATACAGTTCCGCTTCCATGCGATTTTACTTTAAAACAGTTTTCTTTTTTAACAATTTTATTTTCAACATGTTCCGATTTCTTACGAGTTCTATTCTCATTTTTTTTCCGATTTCACATACCCCCAATAATTACTTTATATTTGCAAGATTTGCAGCGTTAAATGCCAAAAATATTTTGAGTAATTCGCGCAGGGACGCCAACATTTTCAAGAATATATCATACAAGAGAAAAAATCAGAAAAGCTCGGGCTCTCTAGCTTTGTGAAGTCGCTGCTCCGATTCTTATGGCCGCTTCTTAACCGCGCAACATCTTTAGAACATCAAAGTAAGAAAACCGACGGAAATAATAAAATTTTGCAATAAAATAATAATTTTTTACATTAGATTAGAAAGAGCAAAAAGCGTATTAAAGAGAGGATTTCATTTCAGAGAATTTAGAGAATTCAAATTTCAATAAAACACAGAATTTAGTCGTATTTTAAAAGCGCTTTTTCTAGAAAAATATTCCAAATTCTCATATTTTATTTTAATGAAAAAAAAGAGCACAGAAAACAAGGGTAAGAGCTCAATGGCGATGCTGCATAAATTGGTAACTTGAATTGAGAAATGGTCTTGCGAAATGTGGTAACTGAGAGAGTCCAGTTGGCGCGAGAGCTAATATGTCCGAGAAAAAAAAATAGAAGAAGGCAGAGACATCAACGACAAACATCTCACTTTCCCTCGTTCCCCACTCTCCCCTCCCGCCGAAATTGGGTTCAGTGGGGCGCACTTGCTCTCGCTTCATTTTTTCTCAATTTGCATTATCTATTATCGCCGTAAAAAAGTTCCGACATTTTTTCGAGCCCGCGAAAATCGGGATTTGAATTTAGAGGCCCCTCCGCCCATTTCATCATCAGAGCGCATTTGCTATGCGCGATATATTTTTATCAGAAGAAACGAAAAAAAAAATAAATAAATGACGCAAATTGATATATTCGAAGAAAAGTGTAAAAAAAAATTCACGATTAATACAATTTCGTTCTTTTAATCCAGTTTAATTCTGAAAATTTGAAAATTCAGAAGAAAAAATAAAAATTCAAAAAATATATGGCGCATAGCAAATGCGCTCTGATGATGAAATGGGCGGAGCCTCTAAATTCAAATCCCGATTTTCGCGGGCTCGAAAAAATGTCAGAACTTTTTTAAGGCGATAATATTTATCTGCGAGTTTAGTTCTTCCATTTCTAAAGTTATTTTAGGATTTTAGAATTTTGGGTTTGGATCAGGATCTGAATCGATTGGAAAGCGAGTTCAAGCTCGTGATAAAGGTTGTGCAAAACATGGTTGAAAACTTGAAATCGGTCCCTGAAAAATGCACCGAGCGCTGGAATCAGAAGGCTGTCAGAATCAGAATCAGAAGACTCAATATCACTTGACAATTTGGCGGCGAATCGAGGAATTCGCCGCCAAATTGCTCTAGAAATCGAAAATCCGAGGTTCGTCACATTTCGTCTTAACTTGGATTTCCAGAGGGACAATTTCCTCATCGAGAGAGCTGAAATTGAGTCTTGAATTGCTTCGCTAAAATTGTAAATTTATTTACAAAATATTTCATAAAATAATCTGAAATCGAATGAAGAAAAGAATAGAATCAGACGCCCAAAAGTATGTTTTAATCAGAGAAGGGCGGAATTCCGGATTCCGCCGTTTTTTTTCATTCCGTTTTCCGAGTTCCAAAAAAAATGTTTTTTTCCGTTTTACGTTTTCCGGATTCCGAGTTCTATATATGCTTCAGCTAGTTCCGTGCCACGGAACTTAGAATGAATGGAAGCCTTCAATTTCACTTCTGAGTGCCAAAATGCGACGGACAGATGCCCAAAGTTGTGCTCCAAGTGCTCAAAAGTGCTCAAATGCAGGTCCACAAGTTGAAAATCAATCGATTGCAGGGATAAACTATCGAAAATCAATATTTATTCCAAAAAAATAGCCAAGAATACGTTTAGGATCTTTCCAGCTAAGGCATCAACTTTTAGGAATCTCCATTCCAGCCATCAACGGACTACAATTACCAGAGTAAGGCGGAATTGGATTTTGGGAACTCGGAATCCGGAAAACGGAAAACGGAAAGAAAAATTTTTCACGGAATCTGGAATCCGGAAGACGGAAAACGGAAAACGGAAAAAAAGTTTTCACGGAATCTGGAACTCGGAATCCGGAAAACGGAAAACGGAAAAAAAGTTTTCACGGAATCTGGAATCCGGAAGACGGAATGAAGAAAACGGCGGAATCCGGAATTCCGCCCATCTCTGCAGAGTAGAGCGGAATTGGATTTTGGGAACTCGGATTCCGGAAAACGGAAAACGGAAAAAAAACGGCGGAATCCGGAATTCCGCCCTTCTCTGACAATTACCATTTTATTTCAGAGTTTTCCATTAGTCACGTTCCATGCTGCATTCCAGTTGTTTTGAAACTTATCTTGAAGTGTCTAAATACCAATTTTCGCCATTTTCGGAGCTGCAATTTTCATTTCAAAGAATGTCATGCGCCGGCAAGTACATACCCAAGTGCTGAGATATATCGAATGAGATACCTCTTGAACAGGTCCTCTTGAAAATTTCAGAAGACGTCACACGCTTTTCGAGAATACCCATTTTGACTGAATGCTAGCAGAGAAGCAATTCATCTGAAAATTGTGTTCTTGTTTAAACAGCAATAATAATCAATCTGATCTTCTGAGAATTAGCCGACAATGTCGTTAGATCTGCGATCTGAAAAGAAGGATCTCATTTTCAGAGAATCACAATTCTAGAAATGGAGATAGCTTATGTTTTCAGCTTCTGTTGGCGTAGAAGATCAACGTCTTCTACATATCCAGAGGAGATCGGCTCCACGACAGAGTCTCAGTTATGGGTATATACCAGAGAAGGGCGGAATTCCGGATTCCGCCGTTTTTTTCATTCCGTCTTCCGGAATCCAGATTCCGTGAAAAAATTTTTTTTCGTTTTCCGCATTCCGGATTCCGCCGTTTTTTACATTCCGTATTCCGGATTCCAGATTCCGTGAAAAAAATTTTTTTTCCGTTTTCCGAATTCCGGATTCCAGACTCCGTAAAAAAAATATTTGTTCCGCATTCCGCATTCCGGATCCCGCCGTTTTTTACATTCCGTTTTCCGTATTCCAGATTCCGTGAAAAAATGTTTTTTTCCGTTTTCCGGATTCCGGATTCCGCCGTTTTTTAAGTTCCGTTTTCCGTTTTCCAGATTCCGTGAAAAAATATTTTTTTCCGTATTCCGCATTCCGAATTCCGCCGTTTTTTTCATTCCGTCTTCCGGATTCCAGATTTAGTGAAAAAAAAAAATGTTTTTCTTCCGTTTCCGTTTTCCGAATTCCGGATTCCAGATTCCGTAAAAAAAATATTTGTTCCGCATTCCGCATTCCGGATCCCGCCGTTTTTTACATTCCGTTTTCCGTATTCCAGATTCCGTGAAAAATTGTTTTTTTCCGTTTTCCGGATTCCGGATTCCGCCGTTTTTTAAGTTCCGTTTTTCGTTTTCCAGATTCCGTGAAAAAATATTTTTTTCCGTATTCCGGATTCCGAATTCCGCCGTTTTTTTCATTCCGTCTTCCGGATTCCAGATTTCGTGAAAAAAAAAATGTTTTTCTTCCGTTTCCGTTTTCCGGATTCCGAGTTCCCAAAATCTGGAGAGGCGATCAAATCTCGGAGTACCAAAAAGAAGAGACGCTTTCAGAAGTTTCTTCTTTTCCAGACTGAGTTGATAAACTGAAATGAAACAACTCATTCTTATTCATTTTCAGATTTACAGGGTGGCTGATAAATAGAGTTACGCAACTTTGCGTGAATTCTCGCGCATGAACACAAATCGCTACAGTATCAATTTTATTTTTTTTATTGATTATTACATATTTATTACTATGTTTTTAAATTTTCGCGCAAAGTAGTTGCGTAACACTATTTAACAGCCACCCTGTAAATCTGAAAATGAATAAGAATGAGTTGTTTTATTTCAGTTTATCACCTTATTCTGGAAAAGAAGAGACTTCTGAAAGCGTCTCTTCAGCCACCCTGTACTTGTGCTCTGAGCTTAGCCAAAATAGTCTGAAATTCTCTGAAACATTTCAAAATGCTCTAAAATGTTCAGAAGTGCCCTGAAACTGTCTGAAATGTTCCAAAATACTCTGAACATCATTGAAATGCTCCAAAATTCCCCAAAACGCTCTTAAATTCTCTGAAATCCTCTGAAATTGTCTGAAACTGTCAGAGGCTTAGGCTTAGGCTTAGGCTTAGGCTTAGGCTTAGGCTTAAGCTTAGGCTTAGGCTTAGGCTTAAGCTTAGGCTTAGGCTTAGGCTTAGGCTTAGGATCAGTCTTCTTCATGTGAATAATCAAAAGAGACTGTCTGTCTGAAATGCTCCAAAATGCCTTAAAATAGTCTGAAATTCTCTGAAACATTTCAAAATGCTCTAAAATTTTCAGAACTGCCCTGAAACTGTCTGAAATGTTCTAAAATACTCTGAAAATCATTGAAATGCTCCAAAATTCCCCAAAACGCTCTTAAATTCTCTGAAATCCTCTGAAATTGCCTGAAACTGTCAGAGGCTTAGGCTTAGGCTTAGGCTTAGGCTTAGGATCAGTCTTCTTCATGTGAATGATCAGAAAAAAACTGTCTGTCTGAAATGCTCCAAAATGCCTTAAAATAGTCTAAAATTCTCTGAAACGTTCCAAAATGCTCTAAAATGTTCAGAAATGCCCTGAAACTGTCTGAAATGTTCCAAAATACTCTGAACATCATTGAAATGCTCCAGAATTCCCCAAAACGCTCTTAAATTCTCTGAAACTGTCAGAGGCTTAGGCTTAGGCTTAGGCTTAGGCTTAGGCTTAGGCTTAGGATCAGTCTTCTTCATGTGAATAATCATAAGAGACTGTCTGTCTGAAATGCTCCAAAATTCCTTAAAATAGTCTGAAATTCTCTGAAACGTTTCAAAATGCTCTAAAATGTTCAGAAATGCCCTGAAACTGTCTGAAATGTTCCAAAATATTCTGAAAATCATTGAAATGCTCCAGAAATCCCCAAAACGCTCTGAAATTGCCTGAAACTGTCAGAGGCTTAGGCTTAGGCTTAGGCTTAAGCTTAGGCTTAAGCTTAGGCTTAAGCTTAGGCTTAGGCTTAGGATCATTCTTCTTCATGTGAATAATCAGAAGAGACTGTCTCTCTGAAATGCTCCAAAATGCCTTAAAATAGTCTGAAATTCTCTGAAACGTTTCAAAATGCTCTAAAATGTTCAGAAGTGCCCTGAAACTGTCTGAAATGTTCCAAAATACTCTGAACATCATTGAAATGCTCCAGAATTCCCCAAAACGCTCTTAAATTCTCTGAAACTGTCAGAGGCTTAAGCTTAGGCTTAGACTTAGCCTTACTGATGCTAATAGCTAAGTCCACTGTTGGTAGTATTCTATTCAGGTCGTACAAGGAAGGTCTGAGTGGGTTTTCTGAGGGAATCAGTTCACGGTGACTTCTGCCGCCCGCTATCATCTTTTTGAGAGTCCTCGTCCGCACTGTAACGAGATTTTCTTCTTTTTTCAAAACGGTTTTCTGACGTAATACTGCCGCTGGCCACAATAATCAAAACGGGTGCAGTCGTACCCATTTCGTTCGTTTGTTCTTTCTAGTTTCTCTTGGAAGGGCGGTCTGCAGCGGCAAAGGGCTGATGTTTAAAAGGTGTTCTCATTTCAGTCGTTCAACAACAACAATGTCCGACCTTCTCACCACTTATCGTCCGACAAAAGTTTTTGTCCAACTTGATCCAGACTTGGTGAATGGCTCGTACAGCGGACGAGTGAAAATTGACTACGAATTCTCCGATGAGACCGTGGAGATCAAGGTTCAGGCGTCGAGAGATTTCCAGTTCACTTCTGTGAGAATCGCCACATTCTATGAGTTTAACGAGGGCTATCCCGTTTGTAAGTTTTCTGAAAATCAAGTTTTCAGCTCATCGCCTCTAATATCACTGCAATTCAGACTCCAGCGCCGACAGCGAGAATCACATCTTCGATGCGGAAGCTGAAGTCCTAACCATCCCACTGGCGAATCCATTGACACCGGAGAATACTCAAAACGGGTTTTATATCGAATTAGAGTGGATTGGACCAATTGGGGGTCCGGATTCCACTGAAGGCTTCCACGCTCTTGATGAATCCACCGTAGAAGCAGACCTAAGAGCTGGGAACGCTCGTAAAGTGCTCCCATCCTACGAGGGAGGAGTCGCTGCGAAGTTTGGGCTGGCAGTGATCTCCGATCCAGTGAAAAGAGTGGAGAGCAGTTTGGTGAGCTTCTTTCACTTGGTATTCCGCTAAATTTATGTTCAGGATGACGGTGGTAGCGAAGACTATGAAGGTCGTGTGAAGTACAACTTTTACAAAGAGGAAGAGATCACTTTCGAGGATATTTACATCAAAGTTTCGCCATTAATCTTGGATTAGCTTCTTCAATTTTCTCTTTCTCTTGTGACAACTTGATATTTGATATTTCGAAATATTCAATATTTAATAAATGTTTTGAGAGCGATTGGAGAATTGGGAAATTGGCGATAATCGATAAATTCAGATATTGATCTTTTCAGAAGTGTGCTGCTTTAAAAGAGGTAACAAAAATGGCACAAGCTTCGTTAAACTGTTATCCTTGAATCCTTGAATTGGTATTCTGAAAGGGTGTTCCCAGAAGTCCCATCAAGCATCGTAGATGCTCACGCACCCCGGATCTTCAAGGTGATCTGGAAGCCTTTCGTCTTGTCTTCTTTCGTCTTTCAGTTCGTCTTGCATTTTGCGTTTCAGACGAATTCTAGACGATGATGAAAACAAGACGAGACGGTCGTCTTTCGTCTCTCGTGGAATCCTTTCATCTTGTTTTCTTTCGTGTTTTAGTTCGTCTTGCATTTTGCGTTTCAGACGAATTCTAGACAATGACGAAGACGAGACAGGACGGTCTTATGTCGTCTTTCGTGGAATCCTTTCATCTCGTCCTTGTTTGTCTTTCAGTTCGTCTTTCAGTTCGCGTTGCTTTTCAGACGAATTCTAGACGATGACGAAGAAGAGACGAGACGATCTCATTTCGTCTTTCGTGGAAGTAATTCGTCTCGTCTTCGTTTGTCTTTCAGTTCGTCTTGCGTTTCAGATGAATTCTAGTCGATGACGAAGACCAAACGAGACGGTCTTATTTCGTCTTTCGTGGAATCCTTTTGTTACGACGACAGTCGTATAAATAACGTGTAACGTATTGACCTACCCGTGACCCCCGCCAAAATACGTTTGTCGCGTTTCCCCCCTTCGTATGTATCCCTTCTGTCCCGCCTAAGAATTATCCTATATATACCCTCAGTTTTAGGAGTACCTCAGTTCATTATTATTTATCATCACGTCTCTGCCCACGACTATATTATTCTATATTCCCTATATTCTCTTTTAATTCCTATTGTTCTACTGTCTAATTGCTACCGCAGCAATAAACTAATTATATTCCAAAAAGACGCTAGAACGCAACACTGGCGATCAGGATTTTGAAAAAATGGACCCAACTCTCGTGCAAGAACTCCTCGACGCTCAACAAAAGCAATTCATGGAGCTGATCAAAACGATAGGACTATCGACAGCAAACCACAGTCAAGTCATCAACTCACTCAATGGCCGGATCCCCACTTTTACGTATTCCCCCGACGATGGCGAAACGTTCGATGCATGGCTCACACGCTATGAAGACATCATACACCAGGATGGATCACAACTCGACGAAAAGGCCAAGGCGAGGTTCGTTGTCAGCAAATTGGACAAGAAGGAGTCAGAGAAGTTTCGAAACCATATTCTACCCAAAATTCCAGCTGAAGTCAACTACAATGACACCATCGAGATGCTAGGAAAGATCTTCAACCAGACCAAGTCGCTCACAAGACTACGTTATGAACTGCTCACAACGACATTCGATGGAATTGACATTAAGGAATACACGGGCATAGTGAAATCTCGTTTCAACAAGGCTCAATGGAACAAGATGACCGAGGACCAAGCGGAATGCCTTATGTGGATCATTGGCCTACAGTCATCAAACTACAAAGAAGTCCGTCTCCGTGCACTTAGAGAAATTGAAGCCAATCCGGACATAAAACTTCTTGAGTTATCCGAACGTCTTGATCAAATCGCCGCACTCAGATCAGATGCAGAAGCTATTGGTGGTACGTCAATGTCTATTCAGGCTGCACAAATTAAGAAACGTCCAAGCCGTCCGCAAAACGAAAGCAGAGAAGATCGAAAGAAGCCAAATTCGATATCTCCGACACCACCATCCCCATGTCCTCGTTGTGGAAAAATGCACTGGCGCCGCGACTGCAAGGTACCATCGACGACTGTTTGCCACAGCTGCAACAAAACAGGTCATTTATCAACCGTGTGCCGCCAGAAATTCACAAAATCCAATAAAGAGGTAACTATTGCTCAGTCATCTACCGGTAGACGAAATCGAATCTACAAAGAAGTTAAAATTAATGGCACAGCAATAAAAATGCAATTAGATACAGGAGCCGAAGTGACACTGCTGAACACCAAAGACTGGATCCAACTCAACAAGCCAAAATTATCCCCGCCGTATGTGAAACTCCTCTCTGCCAACAGGAAACCAATCGACGTCAAGGGATTTTTCAAATGCAACTTTGTACTAAATGGCCAGCATGGTTCAGGAACTTGCCACGTCGCAAATACATCAACACTTTTGGGACTTGATTGGATCATCCAAGATCGGCATCTGTACCAGAAACTGCTAGAAGGTTCCACCATCAATGCTGTGAAAACATCAATACTCCCGAAAAATTTGTCGTTCCTTCAACATCAGCTCGAAGGACAACTCCGCTCCAGTTTTCCGACCGTCTTCCAACCTGGCTTGGGAAGATGCACTAAGGTAAAGGCGTCGTTGCAACTCAAACCAGATACAACTCCAATTTTTCGTAAAGCGAGACCGGTACCCTACGCCAGATTACCAAAAATTACTGAAGAATTGGATCGTCTTGTCAATCAAGGAGTTATCACTGCCACTGATTACTCAGATTTTGCTACTCCAATAGTTTGCATCGAGAAGAAAGATGGTTCGATCCGACTGTGCGCCGACTACTCCACAGGACTGAACGACTCCTTGGAAACGCATCAACATCCTCTCCCCACCGCGGACGATATTTTCTCTTCACTAAACGGAGGAAAGTTCTTCACCCAAATCGATTTGGCCGAAGCATATTTGCAAATTGAAGTGGAAGAGGATTGCAGAAAGATGTTGACAATCAACACGCACCGTGGATTATTCTACTACAACAGACTGCCGTTTGGAGTGAAGACTGCACCTGCCATTTTCCAGAAAGTCGTGGACACAATGATCACTGGTTTGGATGGAGTGGCCGCCTACATGGACGACATCATAATTTGCGGAGCGACGACCGAGGAGCACAATTGCCGACTTCATCGACTTTTTCAACGCATCGAAGAATATGGTTTTCGCGTGAAGTCTTCAAAATGTTCTTTTCTACGATCGGAAATCAACTTCCTGGGTTTCGTCGTGAATGAACTGGGACGTCGCCCAGATCCAGCAAAGATTGCCGCAATCACTCAAATGCCTGCACCAACCGATGTCAGCAAACTGCGTTCTTTCTTGGGAATGGTACAATTCTACGGAGCGTTCGTGAAAGATCTGCAATTATTGCGTGCACCTCTAGATGCACTTACAAGAAAAGATACGAAATTCGTCTGGACGCTGACCTGCCAAACAGCGTTCAACAAAATCAAAGAAGTTCTCAAATCGGACCTTCTCCTAACACACTTCGACCCGTCCTTGCCCATTATTGTCGCCGCCGATGCTTCAAATCACGGAATCGGAGCAGTAATCACCCACCGATTTCCCGATGGAACAGAGAAAGCCGTCTTCCACGCCTGCCGGACACTGACATCTGCACAAAAAGGATACAGTCAAATTGAAAAGGAAGGATTGGCACTGATCTTCGCGATCGAAAAATTTCATAAATATATCCATGGACGCAGATTCATTCTCCGCACCGACCACAAGCCTCTACTCGCTATTTTTGGTTCCAAGAAGGGAATTCCAGTGTATAGTTCCAGTCGATTGCAACGTTGGGCTGTTCTACTTCTGAACTACGATTTCAAAATAGAATACATTAAAACGTCACATTTTGGACAAGCAGATGCACTATCCCGACTCATCGCCACAAACATTGAGAACTTGGAAAAGGAAGATCAACTGATTGCAAGCATCGATATCGACGTAAGTGCGGAACAGCGAGGAATTGCAACTCAATTGCCAGTCACAGCTACCAAAATCAGGAATGCAACACTAAAGGATCCAATCACATCAGTCGTCTGCAAATATCTTCGAGAGGGAAATTGGCGGAAACCGGACCGTTCTTCTACAATCTGGCTTTTCTACAATCGTCGAGAATCGCTCTCAATTGTCAACGACAGCATTATGTTTGGGCATCGCATCATCATTCCGATTTCTCTTCAACATCAAGTACTTTCGACACTGCACAAAGCTCACCCAGGTACGGAACGTATGAAGAAACTCGCTAGAAGCTACGTTTACTGGCCTTCAATCGACAAAGACATCGAAACAATGGTCAGGAACTGCACTGATTGTCAAGCAGCAGCCAAGAACCCAGTCAAGACTACACTGGAACCATGGCCCACAGCTTCAACTCCTTTCGAACGTGTACATATCGATTATGCAGGACCGATCAACGGGATCTATTACTTGCTCATTGTGGACTCGTTCTCCAAATGGCCCGAAATTCTGCCGACTCGGACAATCTCGACAACATCAACTGTTGAATTGCTCACACCAATATTCGCAAGGTTTGGAAACCCGAGAACATTAGTTTCGGACAATGGCACACAATTTACTTCCACAATCTTCGATCGATTTTGCTCATCGCGAGGAATTCGACATCTGCGCTCACCACCGTTTCATCCGCAAAGCAATGGGCAAGCAGAGAGGTTTGTCGATACCTTCAAAAGAGCATTATTAAAAATGAAAAGGGAGGAAACAACGCAGGAAGCGTTGCAAACATTTCTAATGGCTTACCGTTCAACTCCCTGTCCAAGTTCTCCCGACCAATTATCTCCGGCGGAAAACTTCATTGGTCGAAGAATCTACACTGTTTTGGACTTGATGACTTACAACCAATCTCCGAAGAATTCGCCAACGTCCGATTTGGCGAAGAAAATGAAAAGACAATTTGACCATCATCACGGAGCAAAGCACAAGTCGTTCGAACAAGGAGATGCCGTATTCATCAAAGACTACCGCTCCAAAACGACTTGGAGTCCAGGGGTCGTCATAGCGCGGTTTGGTAAAGTGAAATATCGAGTCGAATGCCAAGGACAAATATGGGAACGGCATGCCAACCAATTGCGTAAACGGGATCAACAACCTGCCAGAAGCTCGTCACTGCTCGATTCGTTTGATTTGGAACCTCCACGTCAACCGCTTTCACCAATGCCTGCTTCCCCTTTGCCGATGTTATCTCCACCGTCGTCACCGATTCTTCCGCCGCCTTCGCCTGTACCATCGTCACCAACACTGCACCAATCGTCGTCACTTCGTCGTTCTACGGAATCGGTTCCAACATTGGTATCATCTGCACCAGTCACACCGTCGCCCTCAACTTCAGCAGCTGCATCTTCTGGGTTGACAACAGCACCATCCGCACAACAACAGCTCCGTCGTTCAGCAAGAAACACCAGAGCACCAACTCGATTGAATGTGGATCCACGGTACAAGTCTTACCAGTAAGGCTTTAGCTCATCGAGGGAGATGTTACGACGACAGTCGTATAAATAACGTGTAACGTATTGACCTACCCGTGACCCCCGCCAAAATACGTTTGTCGCGTTTCCCCCCTTCGTATGTATCCCTTCTGTCCCGCCTAAGAATTATCCTATATATACCCTCAGTTTTAGGAGTACCTCAGTTCATTATTATTTATCATCACGTCTCTGCCCACGACTATATTATTCTATATTCCCTATATTCTCTTTTAATTCCTATTGTTCTACTGTCTAATTGCTACCGCAGCAATAAACTAATTATATTCCAAAAAGACGCTAGAACGCAACACCTTTCATCTTGTCTTTGTTCGTCTTTCAGTTTGTCTTGCATTTTGCGTTTCAGACGAATTCTAGACGATGACGAAGACGAGTTGAGACGGTCTTATTTCTTCTTTCGTGGAATCCTTTCATCTCGTTTTCTTTCGTCTTTCAGTTCGTTTTGCATTTTGTGTTTCAGACGAATTCTAGACGATGACGAAGACAAAACAAGTTGGTCGCCTTTCGTCTTTCGTTCCTTTCATCTCGTCTTGCATTTTGTGTTTCAGTTCGTCTTGCATTTTGCGTTCAGACGAATTCTAGACGATGACGAAGACGAGACGAGACGATCCTATTTCGTCTTTCGTGGAATCCTTTCATCTCGTTTTCTTTCGTCTTTCAGTTCGTTTTGCATTTTGTGTTTCAGACGAATTCTAGACGATGACGAAGACAAAACAAGTTGGTCGCCTTTCGTTTTTCGTTCCTTTCATCTCGTCTTTGTTCGTCTTTCAGTTCGTCTTGCATTTTGCGTTTCAGTTCCTCTTCCATTTTGCATTTCAGTTCGTCTTGCATTTTGTGTTTCAGTTCGTCTTCCATTTTGCGTTCAGACGAATTCTAGACGATGACGAAGACGAGACGAGACGATCTTATTTCGTCTTTCGTGGAATCCTTTCGTTTTTCAGTTCGTCTTGCATTTTGCGTTTCAGACGAATTCTAGACAATGATGAAGACGAGACGAGACGGTCTTGTTTTGCCTTTTGTGGAAGCCTTATAAAGGATGCAGAAAAAGTACAGTAACCCAACATTGACGCCAACTAGCGCGTGTTGGCGCATTTTCTCACTTTGGGATGCAAAACTGGACTTTTCATGCAGGACGGAGTGCAGCAGTGGTGCGAATCGACGTTCTCATCTCCGTCTGATCTTGTGCTCGATCCAATGGATGATTCCGCTTAGGGGAGCTCTCAAAGCAAAGGTTCAAGCTCGTCGTCACCAAAATTATAGGGGAAGTTATACCGGTTTGTTCTCGGTTTACACGACTTTTGCAAGGGACACATGAATTGCGCACGGTGTGCTGTGTGCGCGACAAGGAAGTCAATTTCATGGGGCGGGGGGGGGGGAAACCACAGTGCAAACCGATAAGATTTGGTTCTATTTTAATCCAAGACGCTCGGGAAACACGTTCCTTTTAACGGAAGGATTAAACACTAATATTATCGCCGTAAAAAAGTTCCGACATTTTTTCGAGCCCGCGAAAATCGGGATTTGAATTTAGAGGCCACTCCGCCCATTTCATCATCAGAGCGCATTTGCTATGCGCGATATATTTTTTGAATTTTTATTTTTTCTTCTGAATTTTCAAATTTTCAGAATTAAACTGGATTAAAAGAACGAAATTGTATTAATCGTGAATTTTTTTACACGTTTCTTCGAATATATCAATTTGCGTCATTTATTGTTTTTTTTTTTCGTTTCTTCTGATAAAAATATATCGCGCATAGCAAATGCGCTCTGATGATGAAATGGGCGGAGCCTCTAAATTCAAATCCCGATTTTCGCGGGCTCGAAAAAATGTCGGAATTTTTTTACGGCGCGTCGATTTCTGGAAGCTTTAAGTTGACTAACAGCGTTTTCTCCGTGAAAGACTAAGTACAGGGTGCGGCATAAATAATAGGATGGGCTTCAAAAAGCGAGTGCAGTGAGCCAGTGAGCTCCCAGAGTTTCAATTAGCGATTTCAGTTGAGATTTCAGATGGAATTTCAGCCAATTCTTAGATAACCAGACGAACGGGTAAGCTCTAAATTTCCACAATGAATCAAAGAATTTCAGCAGCAAGGAAGTCCGATTGGGGGTTGAATCAGAAAAGAGATTCGAAGAGGCTGGAAGCCTTTTTAAGCACCAGAAGCTCACAGGAAGAATGGAGTGTGAAGGCCAACCTGCAATCAGTGTGTCGTTTCGGAAGCATTTAGAGACATTTTTCGAGAATTTTTCGAGAAATTTCCGAAAAATCAACGAGAAAAATTTCTCGAGAATTTCTCGAGAAATTCTCGAAAATTCTCGAAAAAAAAATGTTCGATGAAAAATAACAATAAACTAGTTTGAACGACACTCCGAAATAACGCAAAGCGCGTTGTTTATCGTATTCAAATCTTCAAATCATTTTTCGCGATTTCTCGAGAAATTTTTCGAGAAATTCTCGAGAAATTTCCGAAAAATTTTTCGAGAAATTATTGAAAAATTTCGAAAATTCTCGAAAATTTTTCGAAAAATCAACGAGAAAAATTTCTCGAAAAATTTCCAAAAAATCAACGAGAAAAATTTCTCGAAAAATTTCCAAAAAATCAACGAGAAAAATTTCTCGAGAATTTGTCAAAACGACACTCCGAAATAACGCAAAGCGCGTTGTTTATTGTATTCAAATCTTCAAATCATTTTTCGCAATTTCTCGAGAAATTTTCGAGAAATTTCCGAAAAATGTTTAGAGAAATTCTTGAAAATTTTCAAAAATTCTCGAAAAATTCTCGAGAAATCAACGAGAAAAACTTCGAGAAATTCTCGAAAAAAAATGTTCGATAAAAAATAACAATAAACTAGTTCGAACGACACTCCAAAATAACGCAAAGCGCGTTGTTTATCGTATTCAAATCTTCAAATCATTTTTCGCAATTTCTCGAGAAATTTCCGAAAAATTTTTCGAGAAATTCTTGAAAAATTTCGAGAAGTCTCGAAAAATTTTCGAAAAATCAACGAGAAAAATTTCTCGAAAATTCTCGAAAAAAACAATGTTCGATAAAAAATAACAATAAACTAGCTCGAACGACACTCCGAAATAACGCAAAGCGCGTTGTTTATCGTATTTCCATTCAAATCATTTTTCGCGATTTCTCGAGAAATTCTTCGAGAAATTCTTGAAAATTTTCGAAAATTCTCGAAAATTCTCGAGAAGTCAACGAGAAAAGTTTCTCGAGAAATTTTCGGAAATGTTTCGAAAAACGCATTTTTCGCGAAATCATTCGTCATTTCATTCCACAAATTGTCGCTGTGCTCTTTTTCTGCTCTGCTCCAACATGCAATTTTGAATGGATCATATGTTTCCTTGCACTGCAAATAAATTGATATACATATGTTGAGCTCAATCGGCGCGCGGCAAACTCAATAGAAGTTGTGCAAAAGTGGGTGTAATTCTATAAATGCGGAGCGAGTAAGGCTCGTGAAACGTAAAAGTGAATTATTCGCACTTGTGCCAATAGAATCAGCCGACTTCTTCTTCTCATTATTATTTGTTGTTGCCGCTAGACAAACGTCTGTTTTTTTTTTGCCTGGGTTCAATCAAATCGAGTGCGAGTGCAGAGCAACTGTTGCAGAATCGTGCCACCATCCATGTAAGCAGATTTTCAGTTTTCAGTCAATTTTCAAGACAAAACTTCTTAAAATCGCATAACTCAAAAAATCAGTGTGCCTCTTTCAGATCGTGGTTAAAGTTTACTTTCACCCCCCATGCCCGTGTGATATTCCCCCCCCACCTGTAGGGTAGGAAATCTACCCCCCTCTGCATTTGAACTTATGGGGGACTGATCTGAATTTATTGTGGGGCTGATCTGAACTTATGGGGGGGGGGTGGGCTCAGTTCACTATTGGCCCCCATTAAGTCTGTGGGGGGCCATAATAAACTCCACAACTAAAAAAAAAAAAAACAAAAGTACCATTTTCGCGATTGAAATACAGAGCAATGGTGTGGGGGGCCCTTCCCCACTTTGGGGGGTGATACTGTAGTGGGGGGTGATTCCATACTTATACCCAGATCGCTGTCAGAGGCCTCTGAAATTCAGTCAAAAAGAGTTTTAGAGTTTTCAGACAGTTTTTCTGAGACATTCAAGTAATGTATATTGAGAAAGTGACAGCTCTGAAAACGTCAGAGATTAGAAAACAAACGTCACTTGTTTGACGCTAGGGACCCATAATTTTTTGAAGTGCTATAAAAAGTGACATAATTGTTTCAAGGAAAAATCAATAAGACAAGTAGATAGAGCGAATTACGCTCTTTAAAATGATATATAACACGACCACAGATAATCAAAAATTTCATTCAAAAATCTTTCACAAAAGTGAACAACATGAAAACGCAATAACTTTTCAATCAACCTAATAATATTAATAATTGGCTCATTCGACAGAGCAATGTTTATAGGAAAAAGAAAAATTCATTGGTTCTTATGGAAATGAATGTGAAATTGGTGAAAATCACTGAAAATCGCTGAAAAACCTACCTGCCAAGAAGAAGCTTCCAGACTTCATTCAGACGCTTTGAAGCTTCGTGTCCATTGTCGTGATTTTCATATTTGAGAACTTGATATTCCATCTGATCAACGAGCAAATGCTCAAAGTTGGCACTGATATGCTAAACTGCTCTGAGTGAGCACTAACTACGCTGAGCTATGTGAGATACTACAGTACTGGCCATGGGATAACTACGCTGAAAACAGATATTTTGTTGTGAAAATTCTACTGTAGCTGTGTACTGCAGAACACCCTCACGACAACTTGCAGAAAATGAAATTGCATCATTGCAAAAGTTTTTAATTTTTTACAGGTCCAAAAAAAGCCCGCGGACGTTCTTTATGGCCAGTACTGTATCTACAGGGTGGCTGATAAATAGTGTTACATGTTTGAGACGTTATAAATGTTTTCAAACAAGTTCAATTTTCACCAGAATTGGACAAAAGTACTGTACTATTAGCTTTTTTGTGCTCTTTGAGCCCATTCTATAGAATTTTTGTAATGTGAGCACAGACTTTTACTATAATAAAAAAGCAAATTCCGCTTGTCTAAGGGTGCTTATCATTTGCTTACCGTAGTCCCCTCGATTTTCACCAAATTTACACCACGAGATTCGTAAGAAAATATTGTTTTAATAAAGGCAGCAGACCAGAAGAAAACGCGTTTTATTAGATATTATATTGGGAAACAATCACTTTCGCTTGAAGTCAACAAACACAGATTGAGAGAGTCAGGGTACTTCAACAAAGTTCGAAAACATTCAAAGTTTGGCCAAGAATTGTGAATCTTCAAAGTTTGGTCTAGAATTGTTGAAAATTTGGCCAAGAATTGTGAATCTTCAAAGTATGGCATAGAATTGTGGAAGATTTGGTCACGATTTGTGAATCTTCAAAGTTTGGTCTAGAATTGTGAAAAACTTGGCGAAGACTTGTGAATCTTCAAAGTTTGGTCTAGAATTGTGGAGGATTTGATCACGATTTGTGAATCTTCAAAGTTTGGTCTAGAATTGTGAAAAACTTCGCGAAGACTTGTGAATCTTCAAAGTTTGGTCTAGAATTGTGGAAGATTTGATCACGATTTGTGAATCTTCAAAGTTTGGTCTAGAATTGTGAAAAACTTGGCCAAGACTTGTGAATCTTCAAAGTTTGGCGTAGAATTATGGAAGATTTGGTCACGATTTGTGAATCTTCAAAGTTTGGCCCAGAATTGTGGAAGAATTGTGCTAGACTTGTGAAGCTTCTAAGTTAAGCCATGAATTGTGGAAGATTTGGTCACAATTTGTGAATCTCAAAAGTTTGGCCTAGAATTGTGAAAAACTTGGCCAAGATTTGTGAATCTTCGAAGTTTGGTCTAGAATTGTTGAAAACTTGGCCAAGATTTGCGAATCTTCAAAGTTTGGTCCAGAATTGTGGAAGAATTGTGCTAGACTTGTGAAGCTTCTAAGTTAAGCCATGAATTGTGGAAGATTTGGTCACAATTTGTGAATCTCAAAAGTTTGGTCTAGAATTGTGTGAAACTTGGCCAAGACTTGTGAATCTTCAAAGTTTGGTCTAGAATTGTGAAAAACTTGGCCAAGACTTGTGAATCTTCAAAGTTTGGTCTAGAATTGTGAAAAACTTGGCCAAGATTTGTGAATCTTCGAAGTTTGTCCTAGAATTATGGAAGATTTGGTCACGATTTGTGAATCTCCAAAGTTTGGCCCAGAATTGTGGAAGAATTGTGCTAGACTTGTGAAGCTTCTAAGTTAAGCCATGAATTGTGGAAGATTTGGTCACAATTTGTGAATCTCAAAAGTTTGGCCTAGAATTATGGAAGATTTGGTCACGATTTGTGAATCTTCTAAGTTTGGTCTAGAATTGTGAAAAACTTGGCGAAGACTTGTGAATTTTCAAAGATTGGTCTAAAGTTGTGAGAAACTCAACCAAAGCTTGTGAATCTTCAAAGTTTGGTCTAGAATTGTGGAAAACTTGGCGAAGATTTGCGAATCTTCAAAGTTTGGTCTAGAATTGTGGAAAACTTGGCCAAGATTTGTGAATCTTCAAAGTTTGGTCCAGAATTGTGGAAGATTTGGTCACGATTTGTGAATATTAAAAAATTGGTCTAAAGTTGTGAGAAACTCAACCAAAGCTTGTGAATCTTAAAAGTTTGGCCTAGAATTGTGGAAGATTTGGTCACAATTTGTGAATCTCAAAAGTTTGGCCTAGAATTGTGAAAAACTTGGCCAAGACTTGTGAATCTTCAGAATTTGGTCTAGAATTGTAGGAAAGTTGGCCTATTGGCCTAGACTTGTGAATCTTAAAAGTTTGGCCTAGAATTGTTGAAGATTTGGTCACGATTTGTGAATCTCAAAAGTTTGGCCTAGAATTGTGAAAAACTTGGCCAAGACTTGTGAATCTTCAGAATTTGGTCTAGAATTGTAGGAAAGTTGGCCTATTGGCCTAGACTTGTGAATCTTAAAAGTTTGGCCTAGAATTGTTGAAGATTTGGTCACGATTTGTGAATCTTCTAAGTTTGGTCTAGAATTGTTGAAAATTTGGCCAAGAATTGTGAATCTCCAAAGTTTGGTCTAGAATTGTGGAAAACTTGGCCCAGGCTTGTGAATCTCAAAAGTTTGGCCTAGAATTGTGAAAAACTTGGCCAAGACTTGTGAATCTTCAGAATTTGGTCTAGAATTGTAGGAAAGTTGGCCTATTGGCCTAGACTTGTGAATCTTAAAAGTTTGGCCTAGAATTGTTGAAGATTTGGTCACGATTTGTGAATCTTCTAAGTTTGGTCTAGAATTGTTGAAAATTTGGCCAAGATTTGTGAATCTTCAAAGTTTGGTCTAGAATTTTTGAAAATTTGGCCAAGATTTGTGAATCTTCAAAGTTTGGTCTAGAATTGTGGAAGATGTGGTCACGATTTGTGAATCTCCAAAGTTTGGTCTAGAATTGTTGAAAATTTGGCCAAGAATTGTGAATCTTCAAAGTTTGGTCTAGAATTGTGGAAGATGTGGTCACGATTTGTGAATCTCCAAAGTTTGGTCTAGAATTGTTGAAAATTTGGCCAAGAATTGTGAATCTTCAAAGTTTGGTCTAGAATTGTGGAAGATTTGGTCACGATTTGTGAATCTTCAAAGTTTGGTCTAGAATTGTGGAAAACTTGTGAAGTTCCGCTGAGTTGTCCATAATTTGTGTCATTCGTTCCGCCAACACACTGGCGATCGAACACATTTCATAAAAGCAGGTGAGCTGTTAAAAATTAGATATTATGGAGCAAAAAATGTGCATAGTTACAAGTCTCTAATCATGTCTAATTCAGCTGCTCGCCAACAAAACGCTGCAACCGGAAGAAGCCATGAACACCAATATAACAGCATCAGCTGAAAATATGACTTTCAATCAAATTGGACCGCCACCCGAACTTGCCCCAGTTATTGCTAAATATCATTTTATCAATGATCTAATCGCTGGAATATTGAGTATTACGTTCAATTTTCTACTGATATTCATATTTGCTAAACGAATTTCTACTGCACCGAAACTCTTCAAGAGAATTATGGGTATTACGAAACTATTTGAGGTTTTGTTCAGTTGCACTTATATCATGAGCGCTCCGGTAAGAATTCATTTACGTCAACGTTGATCTGATCTTGTGATTGATCTTGTGATATACTTTCAATTTGAGAAAACCAATGCTTAAAAGGGTTAAGCGCTACACATTTCTTTTCAAGAATTGCGTCATTTCGTCACATGCTGAGAGTGAACAACTCTCCTTTTCAGATTGATGGGTTTCAGCCAGAGTAGGGCGGAATTGGATTTTGGGAACTCGGAATCCGGAATGCGGAAAACGGAAAAAAATTTTTTCATGAAATCTTTAATCCGGAAGACGGAATGAAAAAAACGGCGGAATCCGGAATGCGGAATCCGGAATTCCGCCCTTCTCTGATAAAAACGTCTTATCACGGAATCTGGAATCCGGAAAACGGAAAAAATTTTTTTCACGGAATCTGGAATCCGGAATCCGGAATGCGGAATTCGGAATTCCGCCCTTCTCTGATAAAAACGCCATATCGCGGAATCCGGAATGCGGAATGCGGAATTCGAAATTCCGCCCTTCTCTGATAAAAACGCCATATCGCGGAATCCGGAATGCGGAATGCGGAATCCGGAATTCCGCCCTTCTCTGATAAAAACGCCTTATCACGGAATCTGGAATCCGGAAGACAGAATGAAAAAAAACGGCGGAATCCGGAATTCCGCCCTTCTCTGGTTTCAGCCTCTTCCTGCAGTACTGGCCAAAAAGGTATTGTTTTTTCAAACGGGTTCTTGTCAGTAACTTTGCTGAAATTTGAGGGATCGATCTGAAAATTTTACTGTACATGTCGTACACGGTGACGACAAATTGCGTACAAGGAAATTGCATCATTTCCAGAAAAAAAATGTTTTTTTTTTCAATTTTTTCAATTTTTTTGTTTTCAAAGTTCCATTTTTCGTTTTTTTTTTTCAAGTTTTCGAAAATTTGACTATTCGGCACTATTTCATTCCTTTATGGCCGTTACTGTATTTCAGAGAAGGGCGGAATTCCGGATTCCGCCGTTTTTTTCATTCCGTTTTCCGTTTTCCGGATTCCGTGAAAAATTTCTTTTTTCCGTTTTCCGGATTCCGAGTTCCCAAAATCCAATTCCGTCCAACTATGAGTTGTAATACTTTATTCTCAATTGTTGTGAAAAGTATACTTTTTGAACTCCCGCAAAAATTTTTGCGAACGGAGCGCATTTACATCATTTGATTCCTTCATTAATGGTTAAAATTCCGTTTTCCGCATTCCGCATTCCGTATTCCGGATTCCAGATTCCGTGAAAAAAAAATTGTTTTCCGTTTTCCATTTTCCGGATTCCGCCCCACTCTGCTGTATATTCCGTCCCATTTCAAAACTGAGTCGGCTCATAGCAATTCTTCGAGCTCAATTCCCGTGGAGATCCCTGAGATCTTCAAGTTTTGATATTTTCAGACATAACCCTTCAATTTTGAAGAAATTCTCTGAAAAACAACGAATCCGAACGACGGATCCTTCCATTCTTCTAAACTTCATCATCTTAGAATTCATTACAGGTGTTCACCTCCATAGTCTCCAGACCAATGTTCACCGGTTTGATGATTGTGAACACTGGATGGCAGTTCAGCTTCATTTTCAGCCAACTAGTTTTGTCAGCCGCGCTAGTTCTATTAACGCAGCAAATTTTCCTAGCACCGTGGCTTTATTACATCAGATATGTTCAAGTATGCAGGTATAGTCTGTGAAATTTTGTGTCGAGTTACAGTAGATTCATAGTTCTTTAATTAAAGAGAGATCCTTAATCAGAGGCAGTCTTCTACTATATTGGCACTATTTGAAAGCTTGATAGCACTAGGAGGCACGAGATCTATGGTCTAGTCTCTTTGAAAAATGTATTACGAAGGATGCAGACGGTGCTGAAACCGCGAAATCAGAATTTTCAAGTTTTCAGACAACGCGCCTGACTGAAAAGTCTTTGATTCATTCAATTCATAGAGCTCACAAGGATCAACAGGGTGGAGCATAAATATAGCGCCGCTGCATTCAAGACGGTGTAATATCTTCAAATCGAATGATTTTTTTTCTGAAAATCAACAAAAATGAGCATAAAACCACAAGAAAGATTATAGCATTTCGCTTTGCTTCAGGTTAAAGTTTACTTTCACCCCCCCCCCCATGCCCGTATGATATTTCCCCCCCACCTGTAGGGTAGGAAATCTACCCCCTCTGCATCTGAACTTATGGGGGACTGATCTGAACTTATGGGGGAGGGGAGGCTCAGTTCACTATTGTCCCCCATTAAGTCTGTGGGGGGCCATAGTAAACTCCGCAACTGAAAAAAACAAAAGTTCCATTTTCGCGATTGAAATGCAGGGCAATGGTGTGGGGGGGGGGCCTTCCCCACTTTGGGGGGTGATACTGTAGTGGGGGGGGGGGTGATTCCATACTTATACCCTGCCTGAAGTCTCTTCGGGTAAGAGTCGACGATGGCACGGAGGTAGTTTGGCTCCGTGCAGATCTCAGAGCGATCTTCAGGGCTACCAAATTCTGATAATTTTTCGTGGAAACTTGTTGGGTCAAGTACCCCCCCCCCTCCCACAGAGCAAAATCCGTTGGATTGAGGTGTGCGCTCGAAGCTGGCCATTGATCGGCTTCGCTCCACTGCTGAGTGAGTTTTGCGGTGTGAGCCGGTGCTCCGTCCGGCTGGTATGTGCTGGTACGCCACTCATGAAGTACCCCTCTATTACGGTAAGCAGTAACAGTTGCGAACTTATTTTTGAATTTTTCGAAAATCGGTAAAATCCGATTTTTTTTTTTGGTTTTTTTTTCATTTTTTTTTCAATTTTTCCAATTTTTTTTCAAAAAAACATTTTTTTAGTAAATTCGTTCTTTTTTTATTCAAACTTATTTTTAAAGTGTTTTCCTCAATTCCTGAAACTTTGGGGTCGATCGGATCATCCGAAGTCGAGTTTCGGTAAAAATCACCCCGGTTCGTATAATTTTGCACGGAACTGTAGCTCGCGGTTCTGGAATCTGAGAAAGCTGAAATTCATGAGCCTCCAGGAATTTCGTGTGTCTAAGATTCCAGAACCGCCAGCTATAGCCATCAGAAATCTCTGTAAGACTTCAATTGGGTTGAGGAATAAGTTCGTAGAGTTTTTTTTTCACAAAATGCTGATTTTTGCCTCCTGGATAGTCTGAAAAATGATGAAAAATGAAAATTTCAGAACAAACTAAAAACACTGTTTTGTAGAGCAGAAAAAGCGCTATCAGATAAATACAGGGTGGCCGCTAATTATCCGCACACGAGTTCCGCGCCAAGCACGCAAAAATTGACGCATCAGGGGGGCGGATAAATTTAATAAATTTATTTATTTATGTATTTTTCACTATTTTCCCTTAAGTTTCAGCTTCATAAGTTATGTTTTAGCCAAATGGCACGTGCTTCTCCCCACCGTGCTACCATTATCCATATGTTCAAGTCCGGAATCAGTGGAGGAACGATTGCTATACAGCTCGGAATCCTCGCCAGATCTGAATCCCTTGGACTACTCTGTGTGGGGGGGTCTTGCAGAGCAAGGTCAATGCTCAACCCCATTCAAGTGTGGCTGCTCTGAAGAAGACTTTGCTCAAGGAATGCGACAAATCGTCAGCCGATTACATGCGTGTCACAGTTGTGATGCTTACCCGCGACGTCTTCGGGCTGTCATCCGCAAGCGAGGTGACCGCATGGAACAAGATTAATTTATGTTTTTTGTTATCATTTCAATAAACTTTTTGTTAATTCCCAAGTCTCTTTGATTTTTGGTTCCGGTTTTATAGCCGTAGCCGTTCTATCGTGTGCGGGTAATTAGCAGCCACCCTGTAGTATTGGAGCTATTGGAGCCATCCGTGCCGTCGTCGACGCTTACTCGAAGAGACTTCAGGCAGTCATCAAAGCGAAATGAGGAAGATTTGAAAACAAAGCAAATTAATGCTATAATTTTCATAAACATTTTGGTAGATTTTCAGAAAAAAAATCATTCGATTTGAAGCGCTATATTTATGCCCCACTCTGTATATCCTTGTGAGCTCTATGAATTGAAATAAGTGGAAAATAGTCGTCAGAATCAAAGGCTTTTCAGTCAGGCGCGTTGTCTTGAAAATTCTCTGGAAAATTCTCTTGAAAATTCGAAAAAAATTTAGCGGCAAGCTTGAAAATATTCTGATTTCGCGTTTTCAGCACCATCTGCATCATTCTTAAAGGATTTTTTTAAAGAACCTAGACAATTTCCTTTAGATCTCGTGCCTCCTAGTGCTATTGATTTTCAGAAAGAAAAAATCAATCGATTTGAAGATATTACACCGTCTAGGAATGCGGCGCTATATTTATGCCCCACTCTGTAGACTCGGAGCTTCTAGTTAGAATGATTCAAATATCTGAAAACAGCTCGCAAATCATTTCAGCTAGACCAATTTTTGAGCAACTTGAGAAGCTGGAAAATTGAAAAAGGCTTTTCAGTCAGGAGCATTGCAATTTTGAAGATGCTCATATGTCCGCACATTTACTTTTTTGCTGCGCGCCTGCTGAAAATCATTATAGTGCGATGATACGGAGTTGAAGCCCTTTGCGCCTTTCTCTAGAAATGCATGAGCACTGCAAACACGTCGGCCTCTCTATACGCTAATTTTCAGAAGAAGTGGTGTCAAATGCAACGATATTCTCATCATTGCCGTCTTAAATTCACTCTTCCAATTGCTCACCTCGTTCTGCCTGTGCTATGCTTCAGTTCCGAATGAGGCGGATCTGTTTTTCCTTCTGGATACCTCACAACGATTCACTGGAAACACGGCTTCTTTCCTCTTGCTTTCTTATACGGTTCGTTGGTTTGAATGCGCTGGGCTCATCGAAAATAGGCTCCGCCCCTTCGCATCGTCAATTATTCTTCTGATGCTTCAGCTTTTGGCTAAAACGCTCGTTTTTATCCAATAATGCTTGAATCGTTTCAGCCAAAGAAATTCGTGGAGTTTTCACTTGAAAAGTTCAGTTTATGGCGCTCGGAGCCTATTTTCCAGGAGTTTCCCCTTTCAGACGGTGTACGTCAGTTAACGCGCTCTGTTGATAATATGGCCTAAGCATCAGTTGCAAATAAGAGATGCGATTGAGCACCTACCTCGACCGTCTGAGCAGATGACGATTTTGGCCCAAAAAAGCAAAGTGAGCCACTGGCGATGTCACTACTAAAGCACTTAGAAATGAGTGCTACCGTAACCTGCGCGCTCAATCTTTTCTTCCGGTTTTCCGGGAATTTTAATATATTATTTTTTTGATTATTCACATGAAGAAGGCTAAGCCTAAGCCTAAGCCTAAGCTAAAGCTAAGCGCAAGCCTAAGTTAAAGCTAAGCCTAAGCTAAAGCCAAGCCTAAGCTAAAGCTAAGCCTAAGTCAAAGCTAAAGCTAAAGCTAAGCCTAAGCTAAAGGTAAGCTTAAGCCTAAGCCTAAGCCTAAGCCTAAGCCTAAGCCTAACCCTCTGGCATTTATAGCGGTAATTTCTGAGCATTTCAGAGAATTTAAGAGCGTTTTTGGAAAATTTGGAGCATTTTGGAACGTTTCAGAGAATTTCAGACTATTTTAAGGAATTTTGGAGCATTTCAGACAGACAGTTTTTTCTGATTATTCACATGAAGAAGACTGATCCTAAGCTTAAGCCTAAGCCTATGGCTAAGCCTAAGCCTAAGCCTAAGCCTAAGCCTAACCCTCTGGCATTTATAGCGGTAATTTCTGAGCATTTCAGAGAATTTAAGAGCGTTTTTGAAAAATTTGAAGCATTTTGGAACGTTTCAGAGAATTTCAGACTATTTTGGGGAATTTCGGAGCATTTCAGACAGACAGTCTTTTCTGATTATTCACATAAAGAAGACTGATCCTAAGCTTAAGCTTAAGTCTAAGCCTAAGCCTAAGCCTAAGCCTAAGCCTAAGCCTCTGATAGTTTCAGGCAATTTCAGAGCATTTCAGAAAATTTCAGACTATTTTTGGGAAATTTTGAAACATTTCACTGATGTTCAGAGTATTTTAGAGCATTTCAGGCAGTTTCAGGGCATTTCTGAAAATGTTAGAGCATTTTGGAACGTTTCGGAGAATTTCAGACTGTTTTGGGGAATTTTGGAGCATTTCAGAACGAAAGTTTTTTTCTGATTATTCTCATGAAGAGGACTGATCCTAAGCCTGATCCTAAGCCTAAGCCTAAGCATAAGCTAAGCCTAAGCTAAGCTTAAGCATAAGCCTAAGCCTAAGCCTCTGACAGTTTTCGCGACGATTTCTGAGCGCAGAGAGCGGCACTGAGCTTTCCAGGAATCTCGGTATTACATATTCCTAGAAATCCAGAGAATCATTTCCGGTATTCTGGAAAAAAAGGTGTGAGCCAATGTCTGAAAATACTCTAATAAGCAGAAAAAACTGACCAGAATCAGCATATCACAGCCGTCTGAACGAGCTTTTCGGCGCCACACAATGGACGGCACTGCAATACCGTATGCCAATTGATCGCAAAATAATAATGGTGATTTTCAGAAGCAAATCGTGTCCACCAAAGAAAAGATATCGCAAATAGTCTCCATTATTTCGGCGTTTGGCTACATTTCCAGCTTAATATTGGTGGTTATAATCATGATAGTGTGCACCATTAAAATTAATATGAAAGTTCGAGAGTCCAAAAAGACGAGCAACAATTTATTGGTGTTGCAAAGCAAGATTAACCGATTGCTGTTGGCGCAGGTAGGACAGAATTCCGTGTTCTTGAATTTCAAGAATTTTGGAAGAATGGGCTGCAATTCTTCAGTAAAAACGAATAAATTTCTGGAAAATTCTATAAAAACAGTGTCGGAGCAAGAGCAAGAGCACTCTCGGAGCATTTTCAGACAATTTGAAAGCACAGCTTTGGGAATTTCATTCTCTAAAGTGAGCAGCCATGTTCTTCCATTGAAGGCATCGCAGTTGATGCACATTCTCACATGTTTCTTATTCTTAAAACAGCAGTTTCGATGGTTTTTGAAATTTTGCTCTTTGCGGAGCTTTCCGTTGGAAAAAGTGGAGCTCCCGCTCAAACGGCGTACATCAGTTAACGCGATTGGTTGACAATGAGACGTAAAGAAACTTTTTTCAATGCGATGGAACAGGCTTAGGCTTAGGCTTAGGCTTAGGCTTAGGCTTAGGCTTAGGCTTAGGCTTAGGCTTAAGCTTAGGCTTAGGCTTAGGCTTAGCGGATGACGAATGCTACCTAAAAATGCAGAGTCTTCTTCAGGTTTTTCTGGAGATTTTTTAAAAGTTATTCACAAAAAATAGACTACTCCTAAGCCTAAGCCTAAGCGTAAGCCTTTAAACCATATTTCAGAGAAGGGCGGAATTCCGCATTCCGCCGTTTTTTTCATTCCGTTTTCCGGATTCCAGATTCCGTGAAAAAAAATTTTTCCGTTTTCCGTTTTCCGGATTCCGTGAAAATTTTTTTTCCGTATTCCGTGAAAAATTTTTTTTCCGTTTTCCGGATTCCAGATTCCGTGAAAAAATATTTTTTTCCGTTTCCGGATTCCAGATTCCGTGAAAAAATATTTTTTCCGTATTTCGGATTCTAGATTACGTGAAAAATTTTTTTTTCGGTTTTCCGTTTTCCGGATTCCGAGTTCCCAAAATCCAAGTCCGTCCTACTCTGCAGAGAAGGGCGGAATTCTGGGTTCCACATTCCGCATTCCGGATTCCGCCGTTTTTTTCATTCCGTTTTTCGGATTCCGGATTCCGTGAAAAAAATTTTTTCCGTTTTCCGGATTCCAGATTCCGTGAAAAATTTTTTCCGTTTTCCGGAATCCGATTTCCCAAAATCTAATTCCGCCCGTTTTCAGACGTTTCAGAACTGGCCGTTTCAATACTTGGAAACCGGATCTAAAGTTTTCTGAAATGTTTAGTTTTGAAACGTCTGGTTCTCAAAAGACGCAAAAGAAAAATGGTGGCAAAAGAGAGGGCAGCAAAGATAAATTTTTTTGAGATTTTCTTCACGGTTAGTTATGTGAAAAAGTCAGGAAAATTTCAGACTGAAAAGTTTAAAATCAAAGCTTTATTCTTCCGGTCTCAGTGAGCCTAATGACCAGAGAAGGACGGAATTCCGGGTTCCGGCTTCCGCATTCCGGATTCCGCCGTTTTTTTCATTCCGCTTTCCGGATTCCGGATTCCGTGAAAAAAATTTCTTTCCATTTTCCGGATTCCGAATTCCGTGAAAAAATTTTTTTCCGTTTTCCGTTTTCCGGATTCCGGATTCCGCCGTTTTTTTCATTCCGTTTTCCGGATTCCGGATTCCGAGTTCCCAAAATCCAATTCTGCCCAACTATGAGTTTTAATACTTTATTCTCAATTGTTGTGAAAATCATACTTTTTTTGATCTCCCGCAAAAATTAATGGTTAAAATTCCGGATTCCGGATTCCACATTCCGGATTCCGCCGTTTTTTTCATTCCGTTTTCCGGATTCCGGATTCCGTGAAAAATTTTTTTTCCGTTTTCCGGATTCAGGATTCCGTGAAAAATTTTTTTTTCCGTTTTACCGATTACGGATTCCGTGAGAAAATATTTTTTCCGTATTCCGGATTCCGGATTCCGAGTTCCCAAAATCCAATTCCGCCCAACTATGAGTTTTAATACTTTATTCTCAACTGTTGTGAAAATTATACTTTTTTGAACTCCCGCAAAAATTTTTGCGAACAGAGCGCATTTACATCATTTTATTCCCTCATGAATGGTTAAAATTCCGTTTACCGCATTCCGCATTCCGGATTCCGCCGTTTTTTTCATTCCGTTTTCCGGATTCCGGATTCCGTGAAAAGTTTTTTTTCCGTTTTCCGGATTCCGGATTCCAAGTTCCCAAAATCCAATTCCGCCCTACTCTGCTAATGGCTGGGTTTTGCACAAAATCGGAAGAGCTATGGGTCACGTATGAAAAACGGAAAACGGAAAAAAAAAGTTTTTCACGGAATCCGGAATGCGGAAAACGGAAAAATTGAAGCTCATAGAGAATTGCTTTCTTCCAAACTGAGCACCAACTAATCCTCACTTTCAGTTTTTCTGCCCACTCTTGTTCGTTCAAGTTCCGTTTTACTACTCTGTGCTCGGCCCGATTGCCGGATTGTCGCAAGGACTCGTCACGGACTTTATGCCGCTTCTGTTTGCCTGGTCACCAGTTGTGAACGCTCTTGTTATATTCATTTTAAACTCTGAAATTCGAAATGCTCTTTTTAAAAGACTAAATCAAACTGCAACTTCCGATGCTCGACGATCATTTGCGAATGAATAAATCAAATCTTTAAACTAGGCATGTAAGGCCTGTAAGGTCTGTAAGGCCATCTAACAACTTGATTTTCATTGTTTTCTGGAATATTTTTAACATATTCTGACATAAACAATTTTAATAAATAATTATATTCTGTTATATTATATTTCTTATATCTCCGTAGGAAATTCCAAGAAATTCTGTAATTTTCAGAAGCCAATCTTACAAAAAACATGAAAATAGGCTCGTGGACGGTTTTAATAGTGCTCACCACGATCCGTGTCATAACTTTCTTCTAAATTTTCTAAAAAATAGGAAATTGAAGATTCATTGAAAAGAGCTCCAGACGCTGTCGTCCAAACGATGTGTGGTTATGCCCGGTGTGTCGTTTCGAAAGCAATTCGAGAAATTTTTCCGAAAAATTCTCGAGAAATGTTTCTCGTTGATTTCTCGAGAATTTTTCGAGAAACATTCCGTCTTCCGGATTCCAGATTCCGTGAAAAATTTTTTTTTCCGTTTTCCGCATTCCGCATTCCGGATTCCGCCGTTTTTTTCATTCCGTGAAAAATTTTTTTCCGTTTTCCGGATTCCAGATTCCGTGAAAAAAATATATTTTTTTCCGTTTTTCGCATTCCGGATTCCGCGATATGACGTTTTTATCAGAGAAGGGCGGAATTCCGGATTCCAGATTCCGTGAAAAAAATATTTTTTTTTCCGTTTTCCGCATTCCGGATTCCGTGATATGGCGTTTTTATCAGAGAAGGGCGGAATTCCGGATTCCAGATTCCGTGACAAAAATATTTTTTTTTCCGTTTTCCGCATTCCGCATTCCGGATTCCGCCGTTTTTTTTCATTCCGTGAGAAATTTTTTTTCCGTTTTCCGGATTCCAGATTCCGTGAAAAAAATATTTTTTTTTCCGTTTTCCGCATTCCGGATTCCGCGATATGGCGTTTTTATCAGAGAAGGGCGGAATTTCGGATTCCGGGTTCCAGATTCCGTGAAAAAGTTTTTTTTTCCGTTTTTCGGATTCCGGATTCCGCGATATGGCGTTTTTATCAGAGAAGGGCGGAATTTCGGATTCCGGGTTCCAGATTCCGTGAAAAAGTTTTTTCCGTTTTTCGGATTCCGGATTCCGCGATATGGCGTTTTTATCAGAGAAGGGCGGAATTCCGGATTCCAGATTCCGTGAAAAATTTTTTTTTTCCGTTTTCCGCATTCCGCATTCCGGATTCCGCCGTTTTTTTTCATTCCGTGAGAAATTTTTTTTCCGTTTTCCGGATTCCAGATTCCGTGAAAAAAATATTTTTTTTTCCGTTTTCCGCATTCCGGATTCCGCGATATGGCGTTTTTATCAGAGAAGGGCGGAATTTCGGATTCCGGGTTCCAGATTCCGTGAAAAAAATACTTTTTTTCCGTTTTCCGCATTCCGGATTTCGCGATATGGCGTTTTTATCAGAGAAGGGCGGAATTCCGGATTCCGGGTTCCAGATTCCGTGAAAAAGTTTTTTCCGTTTTTCGGATTCCAGATTCCGTGAAAAAATATTTTTTTCCGCTTTCCGCATTCCGGATTCCGCGATATGGCGTTTTTATCATTGTAGGGCGGAATTTCGGATTCTGGGTTCCAGATTCCGTGAAAAAGTTTTTTTCCGTTTTTCGAATTCCGGATTCCGCGATATGGCGTTTTTATCAGAGAAGGGCGGAATTCCGAATCTTGAATATTTCAGAAAATTATTAATTCCGTGTCCTCCCTTCTGAAGTCTGATATAAGATCAGAAGATCATCACGCTAGTTGATTCCTCTTTCGTTTTAGTTTTCAAGTTCCATTAAAGTCTAGAAAAGCGTGTTTACTTTTACGGCATTCGCTGATATTGGGTACACCTTGTTCAACTGCTTTTGATAGCTATAAATCAACGAACATCAAGGAGGGTCACTAAACGAATGCGGTGATAAACTCGCTGAAGGGAACACCCGTTTCGCAACTTTTCTACACCGTAGATCACAGGAGATAGACATTTGGTCGGTCAACTAAAACAGACTGTTTACACCGTACAAAACCTTTTTGTTGCGTAAGACGAATGCAAGATGAACTGAAAGACGAACAAAGACAAGATGAAAGGATTCCACGAAAGACGAAATAAGAGCGTCTCGTCTCGTCTTTATCTTCGTCTTGAATTTGTCTGACGCAGAGATAGGCATTCCGTTGGTACACATGCATTTCAATTGATGACGTAAGACGAGTGCAAGAAGACGAACTGAAAGAAGACGTAAGACGAGTGCAAGTCTTCCTTGTCTTGAATTCGTCTGACGCAGTGTGTTGACAACTTTTTTATTGTGTAAGACGAATGCAAGACGAACTGAAAGACGAACGAAGACGAGACGAAAGACGACTTTTCGTTTTTTGTGGAAGCCTTATTTTCAGCGTTAGCATCCCATTTTCTTAAATTCCGCATCCTTCATACTAATGCTTCCATTTTGGCGAATTTTCGGTCGTCTCATCTCTTCGTCTTCTTCGTCTTGAATTCGTCTGACGCAGTGTGTTGACAACTTTTTTATTTTGTAAGACGATTGCAAGACGAACTGAAAGACGAACAAAAACGAGACGAAAGACGGCTTTTTGTCTTCGTCTTTTGGAGAAGCCTTACTTCATACATTACCTTGATAATAAGTAATGTGAAAGGTATGAAAACTGTTAACTAACACTAGTTATGAAGTAATTTGTAAGGCTTCCACGAAAGACAAAATAAGACCGCCTCGTCTCGTCTTTATCTTCGTCTTGAATTCGTCTGACGCAGAGATAGGCATTCCGTTGGTACACATGCATTTCAATTGATGACGTAAGACGAGTGCAAGACGAACTGAAAGAAGACGTAAAATGAATGCAAGACGAACTGAAAGAAGACGTAAGACGAATGCAAGACGAACTGAAAGAAGACGTAAGACGAATGCAAGACGAACTAAAAGAAGACGTAAGACGAATGCAAGACAAACTAAGACGAGACAAAAGACGACTTTTCGTCTTTCATCCTTTCCCATTTTTTAATTCCGCATCCTTCATACTAATGCTTCCATTTGGGCAAAATTTCGGTCGTCTCGTCTCGTCGTCTTGAATACGCTTGACGCAATGTGCTGGCAACTGTTTTAGCTTTTAGACTAATGCAAGACGAACTGAAAAACGAAGGAAGAAGAGACGAAAGACGACTTTTTGTCTTCATCTTTCGTGGAAGCCTTACTTCATACATTTCCTTGAAAATAAGTAATGTGAACGGTATGAAAACTGTTAATTAACACTAGTAATGAAGTAATTTGTATGGCTTCCACGGAAGACGAAATAAGACCGTCTCGTCTCGTCTTCGTCTTCGTCTTGAATTTGTCTGATGCAGAGATAGGCATTGTGTTGGTACACATGCATTTTAATTGACGACGTAAGACGAATGCAAGACGAACTAAAAGACGACGTAGGACAAAATGCAAGACGAACTGAAAGACGACGTAAGACGAATGCAAGACAAACTGAAAGACGACGTAAGACGAATGCAAAAAGAACTGAAAGACGACGTAAGACGAATGCAAGACGAACGAAGACGACTTCTTGTCTTCGTCTTTCTCTAGTGGAAGCTTTAGTTCATTGCTGGTTTTTTGGTCATAGAGAACACTGTTATATAGTTCTTGGATTGCATTACTATTCAATGGCTGCTGGGGTACCTTTGGCGCTTTATTCTTCGGCTCTCATAGCTCACAATTTGAGATGATGCTTTTCTTTCTGAAATTTTACTAAGTCCGGGTGAGGTCCCCAGTTACTGTAGCAATTGATCTTGATCACTGATCCAAGCATTTCAATTCGGCTTTCCAGAGACCAATTTCCAGGGGAAAAAGCGGCGCAACTCGATTTCCCGCCATATTGCTCATTTTCAGTGGATTTTAGAGGCGATTGATCTGAAAAATGAAGAGTATGGCTATCGCGACTGAGCACTCATTAGTATTTCAGCTTTTCCGTCATCTGATAGCCACAATTTGAAAAGAATTTCTCAATCTTTGTACCCAATCGTAACAGACGGAAGTTCACGCCAAAGTGCTATCTCAAATATCAAAAAAACCGAATAAGAAGAGATGGAATTCGCGTAGAATTCTTTGATAGCTTTATTTGTGATTTGTCAGAAAGAAAAATCCAATTCTTACGCATTTTTGACGAGGTGATCAGTCACTAGTCCAGCTTGTCGTATCTCTTTGCGTTATCTTTCGGAAGGAACATGACCAGTATCGTCAAAATTGCTTTTATCGGTAATTTTACAGAATCGCCCCTCACACCTCTATCGGCATCACCCCCCACCCCACAGTTATGTTTTCGATTACTTTTGGATGTGGGGGGTGATTGTGTGTGGGGGACTATTCTGTGAGGTATAAATATCCAAATTGCCCACCACCTTTTGATGTGGGGGGCGATTCCGGAAAAGAGGTAATCTTTCACAATGACCCCCACATTATATCTTTGTTCACCCCCACTGGAATGAACAGGAATCACCGCACCCCCACCGATTCCAGAATCACCCCCCACGATTCCAGAATCGCCCCCTCCCCTCACCATTCCAGGATCGCCCCTCACGATTCCAGAATCGCCCCACACGATTCCAGAATCGCCCCCCCCCACAATTCCAGAATCGCCCCACACGATTCCAGAATCACCCCCCCCCACGATTCCAGAAACGCCCCCTCCCCCACAATTCCAAAATCGCCCCTCCCCCCCGATTCCAGAATCGCCCCTCACGATTCCAGAATCGCCCCACACGATTCCAGAATCACCCCCCCCACGATTCCAGAATCGCCCGCCCCCACACGATTCCAGAATCGCCCACTCCCTCCCGATTCCAGAATCGCCCCCTCCCCCACGATTCCAAAATCGCCCCCCCCCCCACAATTCCAGAATCGCCCCCCCCCCCCCCACAATTCCAGAATCGCCCCCCCCCACCATTCCAGGATCGCCCCCACCATTCCAGAAACGCCCCCCCCCACAATTCCAGAATCGCCCGCCCCCACACGATTCCAGAATCGCCCCCCCCACCAACAATTCCAGAATCGCCCCCCCCACAATTCCAGAATCGCCCCCCCACAATTCCAGAATCGCCCCCCCCCACAATTCCAGAATCGCCCGCCCCCACACGATTCCAGAATCGCCCCCCCCCCCACCAACAATTCCAGAATCGCCCCCCCCCCACAATTCCAGAATCGCCCCCCCCACAATTCCAGAATCGCCCCCCCCCCACAATTCCAGAACCGCCCCCCCACAATTCCAGATTCGCCCCCCCCCACCATTCCAGGATCGCCCCCCACCATTCCAGAAACGCCCCCCCCCCCACAATTCCAGAATTACATAGAAAGGGGGGGGGAGGGCGATTCCGGTTCATTCCAGTGAGGGGGGGGGGGTAGTACGGGGAAATACAGTTATAATACCCTTTTATCTGGTAAAAACATGAAATTTCAAACTAGAAACGAATATTTTTGAATTTTTAATATTTTAAATTTTTTTCAAAAAAAGTTTAAATTGGCGCGCTTTTTTCACAACAATGCTCCGAAATAACGCCTACTTTATCGTCTCAATTTTTAAATGATTTCTTGCATTTTATTGGATTTTCCTGTAAAAATTTACGGGATTTCTTCACGAAATTGTCAGAAAAATTTAAAAATTCGATGAATTTAACTAATGTATCAAATTCAAGTTATTTCGAGTTCTTTCGAACTGAAATTTTAGGAAAATTGAGCTAATTTCAACATTTTCAAAATTCCTTTTGATTTTGAAATGAATTTTTTGAATAACTTCTTCAAAAATGATTGTATTCTGTCTGCATTGCCACGTGCTCTCTCCCTCTTTAATTTCTCTATTTTTCCTTGATTAAACTGGATTAAAATCGTAGAGTCTCCACGTGTTTTATAAGAATTTCAGCCATTTTCAGCCTTTTTCAATTATTTTCAGATTATCCCTCAAATAATACCTTTAATACTTTAGTACTACGATTCCCATGAGTTCAAAACTACTGTTCTCGACTTTTCTAAAACAAAGTTTTCTGAAAATTCTGTTATTCAAAAAACACTTGCGCTTAACGTTTTCGCATTATTCAATCGATCTTTCTTTGGACTTTTTGAATTATAAAGAATAGAAATTCAAACAAGCGGAGTTCAAAAGCAAAAGTTCGGAGCCGGAACAGATTCGTCATGTACATAGGTAGTCCTGAATTGCTCATAATCTTGTGTTTTGCATATTTAATAGCGAATTAGTTCTTGATTTGTTTTTGCTTGTAAACGTCACCTTCACCGTATATAAGCGGGTGGTGTTCCTCAGAGAAGCGCGGAATTCCGGATTCCGCCATTTTTTTCATTCCGTTTTCCGGATTCCGGATTTCGAGTTCCCAAAATCGAATTCCGCCCAACTCTGGTGTTCCTCCACTGAACTCTGAACTGAATAGCTTTCTGTGGCCTTCTGATCAGATTTGCGTTTTTGGAAAAATTTCCGAAAAATTTCGAGAAATTTTTCTCGTTGATTTCTCGAGAATTTTTCGAGAATTTTCGAAATTTTTCGAGAATTTCTCGAAAATTTTTTAGGAAATTTTTCGAGAAATCGCGAAACATGATTTGAATGGAAATACGATAAACAACGCGCTTTGCGTTATTTCGGAGTGTCGTTCGAACTATTTTATTTTTTTTTAATCGAAAAGTTTTTTTTCGAGAATTTTCGAAATTTTTCGAGAATTTCTCGAAAAATTCTCGAGAAATCAACGAGAAAAATTTCTCGAAATGCTTTCGAAACGACACACTGCTCTGGATTGCCTGATGAGCTGGCATGGAGATTGTAGAAGCTTTCAGGGTGGGGAATAAATATAGCGCCGCATTCAAGACGGTGTAATAACTTCAAATCGAATGATTTTTCTCTGAAAATCCGCCAAAATGAGCATTAAACAACAACAAAGATTATAGCATTAACAGTTTTCGAATCTTCCTCCTTTCGCTTTAATGACTGCCTGAAGTCTCTCTGACTAAGAGTCGACGACGTCACGGAGGATCAACAGTAATGATCAATGGACAGCTTCGAGCGCAGACCTCGAATCTCATGGATTTTGCTGTGTGGGAATATTATCCGAATTTGGGAGCCTTGAAGATCCCTCTGACAGCTGCATGGTGCCAAACTAGCTCCGTGCCATCGTCGACTCTTACCCGGGGAGACTTCAGGCAGTCATCAAGGCGAAAGGAGGAAGATTCGAAAACTGTTAATTCTATAATCTTTCTTGTTGTTTAATAAACATTTTTGTTGATTTTCAGAAAAAAAAATCATTCAATTTGAAGTTATTACACCGTCTAGAAATTCGGCGCTATATTTATGCCCCACTCTGTAGATCCTTGTGAGCTCTATGAATTGAAATAAGTGGAAAATAGTCGTCAGAATCAAAGACTTTTCAGTCAGGCGCGTTGTCTTGAAAATTCTCTGGAAAATTCTCTTGAAAATTCGAAAAAAATTTAGCGGCAAGCTTGAAAATATTCTGATTTCGCGTTTTCAGCATCATCTGCATCATTCTTAAAGCATTTTTTTAAAGAGCCTAGACAATTTCCTTTTGGCTGCACTAGATCTCGTGCCTCCTAGTGCTATTGATTTTCAGAAATAGAAAAAATCATTCGATTTGAAGATATTACATCGTCTATAAATTCGGCGCTATATTTATGCCCCACCCCATGTAGAAACCATTTTCCTGTATTAAGAATAGCGACAAAACTCGTTAAATTTCATTGTTTCTTCTATAGATTTGTAGCTGAAAATCCCATGATTTCAAACAACGCCGCCATCGAAAGAATTTCCAGCAAGGCTCCGCGTTCTCCTTCTGACTGACTTTCCAATTTACTGATGTGAGATTTCTTATCTGGAATGCGGGCAGCATTGTCACCGTGGGGGCGCCTCCTCCCTTCTTTGCAAAATGTATGCAGCATTCCTCCCACCCCCCCCCCCCCTGAATGCGCTCTTTGTGCTCCCATATTTGCGCACTACCGCCAGATCCCACAACGCTTTCAAGTAAACAGGTGCTAGCGGAATATTCTGGTTTTTGTCTCCAACGACGCTTCATGGGGTATAAAGCGGCCACAGTTACTATCAAGTTTGCTTCAGTTATTCTGTTCTTTGAGCGCGTCGAAAGTCGCTGGATCGCTTATTGATTATCTGGAAGGTGAGCTGATGCAGCTTGCTCAATGACGTGCCTAGACACTGTATTTCCCCCCCCCCACAAACCTCGGTATTACCCCCCACTGGAATGAACCGGAATCGCCCCCCCCCCCATTTTTATTTTATACATCCAAAAATATCGTCGATTCTGGAATCGTGGGGGGGGGGTGATTCTGAAATTCCGGTTCATTCCAGTGGGGGAGAACAATGATATAATGTCGGGGTCGTTGTGAAAGATTACCTCTTTTCTTCTCGAAAAATTCTCGAAGAATTTTTCTCGTTGATTTTTCGAAAATTTTCGACATTTTTCGAGAATTTCTCGAAAAATCCTCGAAGAATTTTTCGAGAAATCACGAAAAATGATTTGAATGGAAATACTATAAACACCGCGCTTCGCGTTATTTCGGAGCGTCGTTCGAACTAGTTTATTATTATTTTTTATCGAAATGTTCTTTTTTTCGAGAATTTCTCGAAAAATTTTTCGGAAATTTCTCGAAAAATCCTCGAAACATTTTTCGAGAAATCAACGAGAAACATTTCTCGAGAATTTTTCGAAGTAATTTCTCGAGAAATTTCTCGAAATGCTTTCGAAACGACACACTGATCACCCCCACATTCGAAAGTAATCGAAAACATAACTGTGTGGGGGGCCGATAGAGGTGTGGGGGACGATTCCGTAAAATTACCATAATTTTCATTTTACAGTATTTTTTATGGCTATATTAAGCAGAAAGACCCAAATTTGAGTCCCCTGACTTCTGGATTTACCAATTTTCAGAAAAAAAAAGTCACCCCCCCCCCCCTGTGACCTGCTTCCACGCTTCCGTCTATGACGTCATGTGTCTTTTTAGCAGTTCCAGATGGAATTCTTACTAACCACCCCTCATTTTTCTTTTCAAAAGTGACGACTAGTTTGGGGAATTGCAGCGGAGAACTGAAATAATGAAAACAGAAATCTAGGCAAGATGGTCAACATCTGATACGATCATAAGATGATCGCAAGTTTCTGAATGTGATTGATAGTGGAAAAATAGGACTTTGATTAGGGTTAAAGGTTGGCTGACATCCAACCCAACCCCACATCAAAAATAGTGGGCAAGTTGAGACCCGCCCGTTTTAGGCCCACGGGCGGGAGCCAGTGGTCTTTTGCCCGCAGTTAACCCCAAGTTAACAAAAAATCTTTGTTTTTTTTTCTTTTACTAAGCTGAAAGGAGGTTCCGCCATTTTCCTAGATTCGTCACCTCGTCCCCCCCCCCCCCTTCCTCTCGCCCCCCCCCCTCCCTCCCGCGAAACTTTCCCTTTCAAGTATCATTGATCAAGGTTCTCAACGAAGGTACTGCTACTGTTACTGTTCAAGTTTTGTTTCCGGATTTCCAGAAAAGCGACCGGCTATTCAAGACGCGCTCTATTCGTGAAATGGAATCTCAATTGAAGTGATTTGCCTATGCAAATCACAATCATTAAGTATCGATAAAGGCCCATAGATCTTGATCCGTTTCAATTTATGCCTGATGTTTGATGACAGTTCTGTTCGCATATTTTGTATTAAAGTGTAGTTCAGCAGTTTTTCAGCAGTTTTCAGCAGGGGTTATTCATGAAAAGCACCAAAAGCATTTTAATGCAAAAAAAATGCATTTTTTTGCATTAAAATGCAATCGTGAATAACATTAAAGCGGTATTTTTTGCATTAAAATGCTTTTTGTGCTTTTCATGAATAACCCCATTAATCTTTCTGCTGCTCAAGTAGCTCACAAATTGGTCTAGCTGAAATGATTTGTGAGTCGTTTTCAGATATTTGAATCATTCTAACTATAAGCTCCGTGCTCTCATTTCGAGTCTATGTACAGAGTGGGGCATAAATATAGCGCCGTATTACTAGACGGTGTAATATCTTCAAACCGAATGATTTTTTCTTTCTGAAAATCAACCAAAATGAGCATTAATGGGGTTATTCATGAAAAGTACAATTGCATTTTAATGCAAAAAATGCATTTTTTTGCATTAAAATGCAATTGTGCTGTTCATGAATAACCCAATAACAGTTGTCGAATCTTCCTCGTTTCGCTTTGATGACTGTCTGAAGACTCTTCGGATAAGAGGCGACGACGTCACGGAGGATCAACAGTAAGGATCAATGGACAGCTGGATTTTGCTGTGCAAGAATATTATCCAAGCCCTGGGAGCCCTGAAGATCGCTCTGAGGGGGGGGGTCCACTCGTTGTTAGTCATTTTTGGAGGTTTTTCTAATTTTTTTTGTACAATTGTTTGTTGTTACTGTTAAAATATTGGCGCTTCTTACTCGTGGCTCGAAAACCACGATTCGATCTGAAAATCCTGAGCACCGCTCCCTTTTCTCGCCCCCTTCCTTCCCACTCTTTCTTATATGCATTCTCCACGTTGAGATAGTCGAACGGCGGTGGTCGAGGTGGGAAGAGGGATGGAAGACAGTCTGGGACGTGCTGGTTCGGTTCCGCCTCCATAGAATTACTTTTTGCTTTTCTGATTTTTCGATTTATGGGCCGAAATCGCTAATGGGGTTGTTCATGAAAAAGCACAATTGCATTTTAATGCAAAAAATGCATTTTAATGCACAAAATGCATTTTAATGCAAAAAATGAATTTTAATGCAAAAAAATGCATTAAAATGCAATTGTGAATAACATCAAAGTGGCATTTTTTGCATTAAAATGCAACTCTATAGAATTATTTTTTGCTTTTCTGATTTTTCGATTTATGGGCCGAAATCGCTAATGGGGTTATTCATGAAAAAGCACAATTGCATTTTAATGCAAAAAATGAATTTTAATGCAAAAAAATGAATTTTAATGCAAAAAAAATGAATTTTAATGCAAAAAAAAGAATTTTAATGCAATTGTGAATAACATCAAAGTGGCATTTTTTGCATTAAAATGCAACTCTATAGAATTATTTTTTGCTTCTCTGATTTTTCGATTTATGGGCCGAAATCGCTAATGGGGTTGTTCATGAAAAAGCACTATTGCATTTTAATGCAATAAGAAAATGCATTTTAATGCAAAAAAATGCATTTTAATTCAAAAAAATGCATTTTAATGCAAAAAAATGAATTTTAATGCAAAAAAATGCAATTGTGAATAACATTAAAATGGCATTTTTTGCATTAAAATTCAATTGTGCATTTCATGAATAACCCCCCATAAGAAATATCCGGTCACCTAGTCATTTGCTTGTTTTCTCCTTTTTTAGTAATTTTTGCGCCTATTTCTGTTGTCTGCCAATAAAATTGCTGTAAATAATAACATTTTCAGTAACAAAAGTAATTTTTAAAAAAGGCGAAAAACCATTGGACTTTCCCCCCCCCCCAAACTAAGATAGCACCGCTCTGACAGTCAACGTTGACTACCTGCATGCCGTCATTCTCTGCCAATTCGCCAAATACATTCATAGATCAAACATGCACGTACTATGATGATCCACCTGAATTATTAAATCAAATTCAAGTTGAAAGATTAAATGGCAAATCACCATATCTGATTGTCTGATTACTTTCCCCGCATTCGTCTCTTCAGTCGCCACTCTTTCTAGCCGCCTCATCCAGTCATTCAGGTCATCATCTCGCTCTCCACGCCGCGCTCGAATCCTGACATGTCTCTCTGATAGCCATCGTACCATTCTCCATCTGTGTTCCAGAGTGTATTCTTTTCAGCTTTTCTTCTAGTTTTCTCTAAAATTCGAACTTCAAGCAGTCAAATTTTACGATGTTAAGGCTGAAACACGTTTCAGGCGTGGCCTACACGCTTATTCAGCGGATTCAACGATTGTCACGTGCCGCCGTTTCTTATTTGTCCTTATCTATTCCCCCCATCCCGCCAACTATCTGCGTATTATATTTGTATAATAATTTATATTATTTTTTACTTTTCTATGAATCAACCTGGGTTCCTGATCTGTCTGAGAAGACGATTTTTTGAGATTTTAGCTAAGGCTTTCACAAAAGACGAAATAAGACCGCCTCGTCTCGCCTCGCCTTCGTCTTGAATTCGTCTAACGCAGAGATAGACATTGTGCAGGTTTACATGCATTTTAATTGACGACGTAAGACGAATGCAAGACGAACTAAGGCGAGACGAAAGACGACTTTTCGTCTTTCGTGGAAGCCTTATTTTTAGCGTTAACATCCTTTTTTACTATAATTCTGCTTCCTTCATACTAATGCTTTTATTTGGGCGAAATTTCGGCCGTCTTGTCTTCGTCTTCGTCTTGAATTCGTCTAACGCAGAGCAGTGTGTCGTTTCGAAAAATGCGTTTTTCGAAAATTTTCCGAAAAATTTTCGAGAAATTTTTCTCGTTTATTTCTCGAGTTTTTCGAGAAATTTTTCGGTAAATTTCCGAGAAATCAACGAGAAAAATTTCCCGAGAAATCAACGAGAAAAATTTCCCGAGAATTTTTCGAAAAAATTTCTCGAAATGCTTTCGAAACGACACACTGACGCAGAGATAGACATTGTGTTGGCCAAGTAAAATACACTGTGAACACAATACAAAACCTTTTTATCGCGTAAGACGAATGCAAGACGAACTAAGACGAGACGAAAGACGACTTTTCTTCTTTCGTGGAATCCTTATTTTTAGCGTTATTATCCCTTTTTTATTATAATTCTGCTTCCTTCATACAAATGTTTCCATCTTCGTCTTCGTCTTGAACTCGTCTGACGCAGTGTGTTGACAATTTATTTATTGCGTGAGACGAATGCAAGACGAACCTCGACTTTTTGTCTTCGTCTTTCGTGGAACCTTTACTTCATACCTTACCTTGGTTGCAGTTCCAGTTCGGATCTCTCGCCAAGCCACATGACGTCACTGAAAACGCATTTCAAGTTCGTGCTCGTCGTTATTATCTACTTTGCTCACATCTATTTCCGACGGCTACCTATCACATTGCTGCCACTAATACGGGAAGAAATTGTGCTCACCAGTGATGATATAGGTAAGACAAACAGATCCACAGATAGATGGAGCACTTGTCGAGTCTGTAGTTTTGCGCTGCTCTGCATTCTTTAATAGTCTCAGATTCTCAGAGAGCACGAATAATCGGCGTCGGTTTCGATCATTACGTGTCTGCTTGACTTCTTGTGTGACGTCTTCTTAGCCAACTCTTCGAATGAGTTTTAAAAGTTCTATTTTCTTAAACTTTTCCTCTGAGATTTCAGTATTTTATTCTTAAAATCTTGAATTGAACTTTGAGCTTTCGTCGTGCAGAAAGGGCTTTTTAAATTAGAGAAATGAAGGCTTCTTGTTGCATTTTACATCGCAACAGTATGTACGTTTCGCATGAAGTTTCTAGAAGAAAACGAAACGAGAATTCGCCTCACGTGATGATTGTTCGCAAGCCGATAAAGAATAATAAATTAAAATTTGAATAATCATACCTTCAATGGAGGCCAAGATGATTGATGACACGAGTTGGGAGGTGTTTAGCGGCGACCGAAACAAAAAAGCAGACTTTCAGGAATGCTCGTGTCGTCTCATGCGCTTCTATACACAATTGGACGCCTTCTGTTTGGAATCGCGTCGGATCGCTATTCCAAGGTAGCTCTTTTACTTCTTGGGCTCGTCACCTGTGCGGCGTGCTCCGTCGGTTTGGCATTCTCGAATCACTTATGGCAAATGCTCATTGCAATGATGCTTCTTGGAGTTGTCCAGGGAGCCGGATGGGTTCCAGCCACTCTTCTGGTTCAGTCGGTTAGTCACTGCTTTATTCACGTCGTCCCAAATTCGTTTTTCGCTTTCAGTGGTTCCCGAAATCCACCTATGGGACGATGTTCTCGATTCTCGCATGTGGATCTACAGTTGCCGGCATCCTTCAGCCGTTCTCCAAAAAGTTCTACTGGCGCCATGTGGAGCTGTACACTGGCGTTGGAATGCTCATGTTCTCCATTCTTTGCCTTTACGCTCTCCGCGAAGATAACGTTTCTCCAAAGCACGAAGACGCCGATGATGACTCGAATCCAGAGAAGCCAAAAAAGAAGGGCGGATTAAGAACTATTGTAGGGTCAATTGTAATCTGGCATATCTCGTTCGTCTACTTGTTCACCATGGAGGTAAGCTGAAAATGAAGTCGATGTTTCCGTGGTACTTCTGCTCGCCTTGCCTGAGGTGGCCGGGAGTAGTGAGTCAAACTTTGATAGTTAAACTCGGGAAAAAAAGAGCGCTGCTTGACCAACCTCTTTTTATGAAAGACATGGAAGAAAGGGAGTTGATGTAATTCGGCGGGACGACAAGGTTTCCTCGTCCAGAAAACCGTCCAGAAAAGGACGTTCTGGACAGAGAAAGGCGGAATTCCGGATTCCGCAGTTTTTTCATTCCGTGAAAAAAATGTTTTCCGGTTTCCGGATTCCGAGTTTCCAAAATCCAATTCCGCCCAACTATGAGTTTTAATACTTTATTCTCAACTGTTGTGAAAAGTATGCTTTTTTGAACTCCCGCAAAAAATTTTGCGAACAGAGCGCATTTACATCATTTGATTCCCTCATTAATGGTTAAAATTCCATTTTCCGAATTCCGCATTCCGGATCCCGCCGTTTTTACATTCCGTATTCCGGATTCCAGATTTCGTGAAAAAATGTTTTTCCGTTTTCTGGATTCCAGATTCCGTGAAAAAAAATTTTTCCGTTTTTCGGATTCCGCATTCCGAGCTCTCAAAATCCAATTCCGGCCTACTCTGGTTCTGGACGGTGCAGGACGAGGACGACGTCTCCCAACAGAAGCGTGGGCCCGCTGCCCATTTTGAGCATCTTTTGCTAGCTATTGAAGTGCAAACGAAGAATCTTAAAATGCGCCATGGCTAAAAAGGGTGCAGACAAACTTATAAAAATGATCTTTCTGTATATATTTTGTATTTACATAGGATTGCTGTAACTACCATAACTAATACCGTAATCATGTTGATACAGCCGCTATTAAGGCTTCCACGAAAGACGAAAACAAAAAGTCGTCTTTCGTCTCGTCTTCGTTCATCTTTCAGTTCGTCTTTCGTCGGTAATTAAAATGAGGGAGACGAAGACAAGATGAGAAGGTCTTATTTCGTCTTTCGTGGAAGCCTTATCCGCTATAGTCAAATTCAGAAGAGTCTACCATCTGGCACGGGGTTAATATCGAGTTTTTCCATTTTGTATTACGGCACCTCCTACAGTATGTTGTTTTACGGTATATACCAGAGAAGGGCGGAATTCCGCATTCCGCATTCTGCATTTCGGATTTCGCCGTTTTTTTCATTCCGTCTTCCGGATTCCAGATTCCGTGAAAAAAAATTCTTTCTGTTTTCCGTTTTCCAGATTCCGAGTTCCCAAAATCAAATTCCGCCCTACTCTGCAGAGAAGGGCGGAATTCCGGATTCCGCCGTTTTTTTCATTCCGTCTGCCGGATTCCCGATTCCGTGAAAAAATTTTTTTCCGTTTCCCGTTTTCCGGATTCCGAGTTCCCAAAATCCAATTCCGCCCTACTCTGGTATATACCGTACTTTTGTAGACTTCAAAAGGTTTCATTTAAAGGATTTTTACTGGTATTCAAGTAGTTTTAATGTGGACTAACTAACCTCTCTGACTTCTTTCAGATGCGTACCATCTGCGAAACGTGGGTTCAGCTCTTCCTAACCGACTCCAAGATTTCCCCTGACGCTTTCCAAATCACCTACGAAGTTGGCGGTCTTGTCGGAACAATGGCATCCGGTATAGTAATTGATCTGGCCACTCGTAAATTCGACATTGACGCCACTCGACGAGTCATTGCAGTGTCCTACACGTGCTTGATGATATTCTCGGCCGCTGGCGTTTTTCAATTCGCGGTGAGCACACTCTGCTGAAATTATTTAAACAATTATTGATTAGCACTCCAGTTGCAGTGAGATCAATTTTTATTTCAGGACCTGAGCTCAATCTTCGGGTTTCTGACTGGAATGTTTGTGAATGGCTCCATTAACGTTTGGTGCATGATCGCCTCTCAAGCTGGATTTACAAGGATTCAAGGGACGGTCAGCGCATTCATCTCTTTCATAGCAAGCTGTAAGTTGTTCTTTTTTTCTTAAAAAATTAATTAACCTTCAACTTAACTTTCATATATGACCTTTCAGCTGGATCAATGCTTGCCGGAACACCGCTCGCCTTTCTGATCAGTGTGTTCGGATGGAACGTCTTCCTCTACATCTTCGCCATTCAACTCGTCATCGTTTTGATCGCTTCTTCATTCCTTGTGCCCCTCCGTATGAGCGTCGGCGACAACGACGGCAGTGAAATTGAAGATGACGAAGGTTCCGGCGTCTGCAGTACAGTTGTGGATTCGCAGCGAAATCTGACAAATTTGAACAAGGAAACGAGAATATCGATGCTTTTGGCTCTTTATGCAACTAATAAAATCAAGCCACTCCGGAATTTTTTAGGGTCTAATAAGGTCTAGAATTCCAATTAGCCGATAGGTATTTTAATTTGAATCATACCAACTAATCACTCCAATATAGTCATTTTGCGAAAGAAAAACGTTCATTTTGTTATGAATCTCACCACTTTTTTGATACGGGATAGCTCTACAATTACTCACATTTCGATAGTCTGTTCCAACGAGTTGTCATTGACATGATTTGTAATGATTTTTGTACATTTTTTTTCCGAATTTAATAAACCATTTTTTTCACATTTTTGAAATTATCTTTTTCTAAAAAGAATGCGAGAGCAAGAAGAAACAATTTTAATTCCGAAGCCAGAATTGCGCTTTGAGTTTCCCACCCCAGCGGCTCAAATTCCAACTCGACAGAACTCACGTGACATGCGTATCTTCATAATGAATAATAATGTTTGCGAAACATGGAAATCCCGAAGAGTTCATTGAAGTTATGCTCCAATGATAATCAGTGGTACAGGATGGGGCATAAATATAGCGCCGCATTCAGGACGGTGTAATAACTTCAAATCGAATGATTTTTTTTCCTGAAAATCAACCAAAATGTTTATTAAACAACAAGAAAGATTAACACTTTTCGAATATTCCTCCCTTCGCTTTGATGACTGCCCGAAGTCTCCTCGGGTAAGAGTCGACGATGGCACGGAGGTAGTCTGGCTCCATGTAGCTGTCAGAGGGATTCAGGGCTCCCAAATTCGGATAATATCCTCACACAGCAAAATCCATAGGATTCGAGGTCTAGGCTCGAAGCTGTCCATTGATCCTTACTGTTGATCCTCCGTGCCGTCGTCGACTCTCAGTCGAAGAGACTTCAGGCTACCAGTCACTTCAAATCGAATGATTTTTTTTTCTGAAAATCAACCAAAATGAGCATTAAACCACAACGCGAATTATAGCATTAATTTTTTTTGTTTTCGAATCTTCCTCCTTTCGCTTTAATGACTGCCCGAAGTCTCTTCGGATAAGAGTCAACGACGGCACGGAGGTATTGGTACAGCTGGTACAGCTAGGCGGAGGAGAACTTTCTCAATGTGTTATAATATTTTTTAAAACACGAATTGAGAGCAACTGCGTATTTATGGTATTTGTGACCATTTTTGAGCAGTAATGTTTGATTTGAAAAAGTTACGAACCGACCCGCGAGAGCGAGTTTTGCCTGATATTGAATTGAAATTATTTTATAATGGACATCAGATTCTGTACATTTTTATTAACTTTTTTTTTAATATTACGGCTGAAATTCTGTTTTGAAAAAAACTTTACTGAAAAAACTAGCGGAAACTGTCATAAAAAGATGGTGGAAGGTGTGCAAGAGAACAAGCAATCCTCGTAGCATGCACATTCAAGTTGGAGGAAACTTAAAGCATTTTGGTACGAAACAGTAAAATGGAGCCAGCTGGAATGAAAAAAAAATTTTAAGTGAAGTACACTAACTTGATATAAACATTAAAAAATAATTTGAAGCAAGAGTTTTTGATTATATTTTAAATATTTGATTGCATCATTTTTAGCAAACTTATTATAGCTTATATTTAAGTATTTATGCTGAGCCTTTCATAGTTTTATCTAGCATTCAATTTTCTACAACTCAGGTTTTCTCCCGACTAGCATGCGAAACTATGAAAAGCTAAGCACGGCTTCCAAAGTAGGAGAGGCCAGTTACTTATGATGTTTTATTTTTTAGATTGGCGTTTTAGAATTGTTTCAAACTGAAATTTCAAAAGAATTGACTTTCACCTCGTGCTGGGACAGAGAACTTAACTGCTCAGTGACCATCGAGCTTCTCCCGCGAAATGCACAACGAGCATTCAGGGACGCTGGAGTTTATTTGTTTTGTGGTGGCGATCAAAGAGAAGCGATCTATGTTTTATTTTCGCTACTAAAAACTTACGAAATGGGAAATGACTCGTATAGTGTTTTTTGCAAAATGACTCATTTTTGGAAGGCTGTGATCGTCTTTCTGCAGTTGTAGACTTTGTGTCTAAAAAACACTAATAATTACTTGATTCTAGTAATGATTGTGATGTAATTTCGATAAAACATCTTAAAATTCGTTCAATAGACTTACATTATTTTTTTCTGCACTTTTTCTCCCCGTTTCTTTTCCGATAATGTCAATTCTTCCATTTCAATTTCGGAGCATCGTTGTACAAAAATGCGAATTTCAGATTAATTTTCCCTTATTTAAATTATTTTTTCAAAAAATGTAGAAAAAACTGTCAAAAATGTGCCGCCCGAATTGGGTAAATAGCTCGGTCCGCCTGGCTCGGTCTGATATTCTGCAGACTAGTTTCTCCTTCAGCGCTGGGCGATAACATCTTGTCGAGTTTTTTTCGCCGATTTCTGTAATTTTTGTAAGTTTTTGAATTGTTTTAGTAGTTGCCGAACTTGGCAATTAAAAAGAAATCAGATTTTGAGGAGAAATAAAGGAGAAACACTATTTAAAAAAATATTTATCGGGAAGTCTCTACTATAATTATTCCGGTTTTACGATATGGCATGCGCCTTTGATTCTTATGGTACACGTTCTCGGTATTTCAATTATTTTCCTATTATCCCCGTTCGATAAAAGTCATATTTTCTGCAAATTGTAAGCATTCTTGTGTTTTTTTGTAGATTTTTAGAATATTTTGTTGTTCTTTTTTTGATAATAAAAATAACGACTTCAAAAACTTTAAAAATAAATAAATAAATTACGGTACTACTCATTTTTTTTAAAACATATTCCTCTCTCAATAATAATTGTTAATTAAAAAATAGAAAAATGTTAAGGTGGATAATTCAATTGTTTCATTTTTTATAATAGGCGAAATTTTCACTAAATACGGAAAATTCGTTTCTTTCGAAGCTTTCAAATAATCTCACTTTTTTGCAAAACAAAATCTGAAATTGACGTCGTTGCTAACCTATTTTAAAGTGTTGTTATTATTTTTAATTTTTTGTTCTTACTGCTCAATGCGTTCAATTGACTTTTGTCTTGATTTTCTTGTTAAAAAAACATAGTTTTGTTACCTACATGCACTTTCCTCCATCGTGATCACGAAGCGCGCTCCATTGAGCATATTGCGTGTACTTCTCCTGGAAAAGACCAAAATTTCATAAGGACTCCAAATTTGAGGATATCCTGATATAATTTCGTTTCTTTTGCCGAATTTTTTTTTCAAATTCTTAAATACATTTATTTTTCCACCCTACTTTTTGTTTATAAATACATTGTATTGCTAAAAACTGAATCTTTATTTGATAAACTGAAAAATCATTATTTTCGGCAGCAGCTCGGGCATTTTCCCTTGTTTCCTTCGGTTTTTATTGTTTTTTTTTTTGCGAATTTTCTATTATGATTAATTCTGATTATTACAGAAATGGTGACCACTCGGTCGAGGTCAAAAAATAATCGAATTTCCGATAAAGATCGTTCCAAGGAAAGGTAGGTATTATAATACAGTGCAACAACTATTCTTTGCACGCTTTCCGTTTTTGTTTCCCGCATTTGTCTGCTTTTTTTCTTGTTGTCTTAGGTTTTTCTTTAGGTACACCTATCGCCCTCGTTCCACATTTGAGGAATCAGATGCCCTCATTGGCTATAGAGCCATCGATCACTACCTACAATATGATTGTCTTCTTACTCGTGAAGAGCTTCGCAGACTCGATGAGCACGTCTATTCTGCGTTAGACACCTCTTGGCTTGATGAGTTCTGCATGAAGAAATTTTGGGAAGCGGTTGTGCTCTATTATCCCCTCTGGGTTGCCCCAAATTTGTTGACACTTATCGGTCAGTCTTTAGTTTTTTTCCTACATAACTCAAGTATTCTATTCAGGATTAATAGTCAATCTAACAACTGTTCTGGTGCTTTCCTTCTACTGTCCAACAGCTACTGAAACTGCACCAACATGGGCATATTTTTTGGCGGCCCTAGGATTGTTTGTCTATCAGACATTAGATGCCACTGATGGAAAACAAGCAAGACGAATTGGAGCGTCTAGCCCTCTGGGGGAACTTTTTGATCATGGATGTGATTCGGTATCACAGGTATGTAAAATTATGATACGCAACGCTTTTATGCATTTTCGATATTACTCTTATGAGGTTATTCATGAAAAACACAATTGCAAAATGCCACTTTAATGTTATTCACGATTGCATTTTAATGCAAAAAAAAATGCATTTCTTTGCATTAAAAACGCAATTGTGCTTTTCATGAATAACCCCATTAAAGAAAGCGAAACATTCACCTCAATACAAGGTGGTTCCTAAGTATGGAGATTTTTTTCCGAGAGCTGCTGGCACGGTGCCAAGGGGTATTTTTCGAAAACTTTCGAATATTTTTGAAAGTAGGTCAACTATATAAGAGGATAGTACAAGCATAAGTCATCACTTCATTTGCATCTCTAGCTATGAGAGCTGCTCCCCATCGATCCCTGATTGCCAAGCGGTACGCTGATAGAGTACGCTGATAGACATTGTTCAACGTCTCCGAATTCCGAAGCCAACTGTCTACATGGTTGTGAAGTATATCAAAACGAGAGGGCATGTCACGGAGCTTCCAAAAACGGGAAGACCATAAAGTATCCACCCTCCTAGGCCTTGGTCTTAACAGGTACCGCCTCCGTCGTGGGCAGTATCTTTCCGACTGGTTCTAGAAAAATCACTTCAAAAATCCAAAAAGTTGATTGGCCCACCGCCTCTCCGACGTCATTTGGACTGATGAGAAGATTTTTACCATTAGACCACTTCCGAACCGGCAAAACCAGCGGAAACTCCTACGAAAAAATGAGTCGAGATCTCCGAAACGTCGTCTGGCCTGGAACCAGATGTTACCTCAATCGGCAATGATGTGGGCTGGATTCACATCCGGCGGCAAGTTCCTCTGATCTTCATCGATCGGAACAAATTATCGTTTCGAAGGATGTTCTATTTCCGTGGACCACTAGGTACTTTGGCCAGCAGCCCTTCATCCTCCAACAGGACTGGGCTCCTTCCCACGGCTCGAAATCCTCCATAGAGGTACGCGACGCTCATTCTCAGAGATATTGGGGGAAGGATTTGTAGCCAGTTTCGTCGCTGGATCTCAATTCGCTGGATTATTCCGTCTGGCGATTCTTGGAGCAGAAGGTCTGAAGAAAGCGTTGCTCAAGGCATGAGACAAAATTGACCAGGACTACCTGCGGCGTACGTTCGAATCTTGTCCGTCTCGTCTGAAGACGTGCATCAAGGCAAAAGGATTAAATTTCAAACATTTTCTCAAGTAATTGTATATAGTTTTTGATCTACGCTATCTGAAAATAAAGTTGATTTTGCTTTAATCTCAGCCGTTTCCAAATTTGACTCAAAAAAAAGTTTCCATACTTAGGAGCCACCCTGTAGATTCTTCTCATCAGCTTAAAGCCATTTTTTAAGGTTTTTGTTACATTGAATGTGTGCTACGCACTACAACTGGGGACTGTTAGCTGTGGTGTTTTCATCGCGTGTCTCATCTCTGTTTCACTTTTCTACACGGCACATTGGAGTACGTATTGCACCGGCCAGCTCAGGTAAAATAAGTGAGCAAAAAAATTATTCTTCAACAAGAAAAACAGCGATATTTTCCACACATACATGTCCGGAATTATGAGCCAAAACCGCAGGCTTTCAGGATAGATATCTGGACAAGAGCTAAATATTCTTTAAACGGGCTAAAACTCACAAAATAACATTTTGAGACGCTAAAATGGTGCACTTCAAAAGTCTCCCAGCTAACGAGCTGGATCACGTAAATTCAAATATATCTCTTTGCTGACTCATGAAAAATATATTTAAAACTCACATTAAATTTCTCTAAATGATCGACAGCCTTTTTCAGGTTTGCGCGGTTCGATGTTACCGAAGCTCAATGGTCAATTATCACCCTGCTTTTGTGCACTGCCGTCTTTGGGCCAAGCATCTGGAGCATTGGAGTGTTTGGTTACTCTCTCAAGCATCTTCTTCTTGCTGTCGTTGCGTTTGGCACAATTTATCAAGCTCTCGGCTATTTGGCTGTAATTTTCACTGATGGAGTTGGAAAAAACGGATCCACCGTAGCGGGAACGTCAGTTCTTTTCCCCGTTTGTCCACTTCTGGCAGTCATTGTGCCGTATTGCATGATCTACAGCAAATCATCATCAAGTGTTTATGACGATTTTATTGTTATCTTTGTTCTACAGTTTGGAGCTGTTGCTGCCAAAGCTACAAACCGACTGATTGTTGCACACATGAGCCGAAGTGAACTATCTCTTTGGGATTGGATTTACATGGGACCTATCGCGTTGATGATTAATCAATATTATGACATCAAAATCAACGAACCAACTCTATTGAAGTACACAACGGTTTACGTGTATGGGTCACTTCTCATCTACTGCTTATTTATAACTCGTCAGATTTGCGATCATATGGGCATCTATTGCTTCAAAGTCACTGCACCAAAAGCTTGTAGCAGCAAGTGATTATATTTATATTAATCATTTTATCCTCCAAGCAGTAATTCGTATTTTGATTGTGAATTCAGGCTTCGAGCGAACGATGAGTGTATAAAATTTAAAATTTCTAGTTGCAACGCGTGTCGCATCGCGGTGTGACTACTATTTTATCGGAGTCGCAAATCACAACTTGGTCTTTACTTTTTTCTTTTTATTCTGCGTATACAAACTAAGTTTCCATAATGTTTATTTTTCTGTCAACATTAATAAAAGAAAACACCACGAGTTGAAAGATTACAAATGAAGGAAGAAGCAAAGACGTGTGATTAGTTCGTACCCTAAAAACCGTGCAGAATACCGAAAAATTGCGAAGTGCCCGCTCAGTTCAAGGTATTCTTTAATTTCAAATTAGCTGTGTGCCACTGGACGTTGTTCAATCTTATCTCACTATCTTCCCAAATCGTGGGTGGGGTATCAATAACAAATACGATTAAAAAAAATAATTTTTTCGCATATCAATCCGAGATCATTTCGAAGCCAGCAATCACTGAAATAGGTATGATTCCGGAACGTTTTAACACAGCGTTCAAAATCAAATGGAAAAAAATTTTGAATATCATACCTTAAAAATGCGAAAGAAATTGTGCTGTATGAAAGATCTCGGATTGTTCCTTTTTGTTATACCATTTTCAACAATTTATAGTATTTTCTATTTTTCTTCAGCTCTTTGAAAACAATATTCAAGCTCGATATATTAAAATGACACATAATGCAATTTAAATTAACCATCGCGCAGCTAGAACTGTCGAAGCCTATTTGAATTTTTCCCGATGATATGGAGAAACTTTGCGAGCATACGGCAACACCTCTAAAAATTAAAAATTATAGGGCGTTTTTTTCCATTCGGCAATCATCGTTTACAGAATTTTTTTGACTTTTGACAGTAAATATTAACTACCGCTACTGAAAATTAAATCTATCGCGCAAGACAACATTGAGCTGTTGAAATCTAACTATGCTTTATAAACTGAAAGCTCTCCTTCTCCTTCTCTTTTAACAAATAGATTCACACACATAAATAACTCTGCATAGCTTGATTTTCACATAAATACAGCACAGCTCGCATTCCGAAACACTATGTTCAGTAGGGCGAGGCTGCAACGCTTTGATGGTTTCTAGTCGAAAGACCGACGATTCCTGGTTTTTGCGACCGCGACGGCCGCGCTCTCACTCTCTACTCTCTGCTCTCGGCGCGCTGTCTCTTTCTACTACTGCCGTTTCTCCTCGCCAATCGAAACACTTCTTCCCTTTGCAAAATGGCGTGTAGCTTTCCCGATTTATTTTTCTTTTAACAACTTATTTGGTCATTTTCATAAAGGCTTTTATGTCCCAGACTGCTCGCTTATATCCTCATTTATTTAAATGTAATTTCTCCGAGTGTTGGCTCTTTTGTTCAAAAAAGTATATTATAAGTTGTGTGATAAATTGATTCGTACTTCTCTGATTCACTCTAATGAATATTTATAAGAGTTCGGGTTTATCCGATTACTTGATACCTTTTTAATACTTTTTATATGGCATTTGTAATGTTTTAAACTTGTATATGGCATTTTCATGTCGTGCTCTACTCTAAATATTCCTAAACTTCCATCAAAAAAACGGAACTCCGTTGTGTTCTCAGTATTCCTGTTAAAAAACGAATATCAGGTCTTCTAATTTATTTTACCAGATACTTCGACCTATAATTAAATTTAATTCAATTGCGTAATTACAGGAGAAGATGTCTGCAGAATCTTCATACGGATTCGTCTACGGAGTGTCGGGACCTGTCGTCACTGCCGAGAAAATGGCTGGATCTGCCATGTACGAGTTGGTCCGTGTGGGGCATCAAGAACTTGTAGGAGAGATTATTCGTCTCGAGGGTGACTATGCCACCATTCAAGTATACGAGGAAACTTCTGGTGTGACAATCGGTGATCCAGTGCTTCGTACCGGAAAACCACTTTCTGTCGAACTTGGCCCTGGTATTATGGGTTCCATTTTTGACGGAATTCAACGCCCGCTCAAGGATATCGCCGATATCACTCAATCCATCTACATTCCAAAGGGAGTCTCCACCAACGCTCTTTCTCGTGAAGCTCGCTGGGACTTCACCGTTTCCAAGGATCTCCGCGTTGGAGGTCACGTAACCGGAGGTGACATCATCGGAACGGTCGATGAGAACTTGCTCATCAAGCACAGGATTCTCCTTCCACCCAGCGCCTGCGGAACCGTTACCTTTGCCGCACCATCTGGACAATATACAGTAGAGGACACTCTTCTGGAACTCGAGTTCGCTGGACGCAAGCAAAAGTTCTCTATGCTCCAGGTCTGGCCAGTCAGAAACCCAAGACCAGTAACTGAGAAACTCGCCGCCAACAACCCGCTTCTTTGTGGGCAGCGTGTCCTTGACGCTTTGTTCCCATGTGTCCAAGGTGGAACCACCGCAATCCCAGGAGCTTTCGGATGCGGAAAAACTGTGATTTCCCAATCACTTTCTAAATATTCTAACTCAGATGCTATTATCTACGTAGGATGCGGAGAACGAGGAAACGAAATGTCTGAGGTAATTAATTATAAAATTGATGAAACATTTTGAAAAAAGAGAAATCAGTAACATTGATTTTGCTAGATCATTTTAAGCGTTGAAAGCTTTTCTCTGATGGTGATTTCTGGTAACAAGTTTATCCTATGACTTATTTCATGTCAAGTTCTAATTTTTTAAATTTAGTCCCTCAAATATCGAATGTTAAGTTTAAACCGTATTCTGTCAACACCTGAAGACTAATTTAGGTACTTCGTGATTTCCCAGAGCTGACCATGGAGGTCGAAGGTGTGACCACCTCTATCATGAAACGTACCGCTCTTGTTGCCAACACTTCCAATATGCCTGTAGCTGCTCGTGAAGCTTCCATTTACACTGGTATCACCCTTGCCGAATACTTCCGTGACATGGGTCTTAATGTTGCTATGATGGCCGACTCCACCTCCCGTTGGGCCGAAGCTCTTCGTGAGATTTCTGGTAAGTACTTTGGCCTTTCGAAATTTTATAAATCAATGTTTATATAATCTTATTCTATCATCATGATTTAGCCTGCAAATTGTTATCTTCTTTCAGGACGTCTCGGAGAAATGCCTGCCGATTCCGGTTACCCAGCCTACCTTGCCGCTCGTCTTGCTTCCTTCTACGAACGTGCTGGACGTGTCAAGTGTCTCGGATCTCCAGAGCGCGAAGGATCCGTCACCATTGTCGGAGCCGTATCGCCACCAGGAGGAGATTTCGCCGATCCTGTCACATCCGCCACTCTTGGTATCGTGCAGGTGTTCTGGGGACTTGACAAAAAGCTCGCTCAACGTAAACATTTCCCATCCATTAACTGGCTCATTTCTTACTCTAAGTACATGCGTGCCCTTGAGGAGTTTTACGAAAAGAACTACCCAGAGTTCGTGCACCTTCGTACCAAGTGCAAGGAGATCCTCCAAGAAGAAGAAGATCTTTCTGAAATTGTGCATCTTGTCGGAAAGGCTTCCCTTGCCGAGTCAGATAAGATCACACTCGAAGTTGCCAAGATAATCAAGGATGACTTCTTGCAACAAAACGGATACACCAAGTACGATCGTTTCTGTCCCTTCTACAAGACTGTTGGTATGCTGAAGAATATGATTGGATTCTACGACTTGGCCCGTCACTCCGTTGAAGCCACCGGTCAATCAGACAACAAAATTACATGGAACATAATCAAGGATAGCATGGGAGATTTGATTCACCAGCTGTCTTCAATGAAGTTCAAGGACCCGGTTGCCGATGGTGAAGCGAAGATCCGCAAGGACTACGATGATCTGGCTGAGGCTATGGCAAATGCCTTCAGAAACCTCGAGGATTAGATTGATTCTTTAAACTTGTATTTGATTTTCCTGCTTGTTTCTGTATCGCCTGCTAGATTTCTGAATCATATTCAGCATCGCGTAGCACATACTTTTTCTCCGAAAGTATGCGTATCTTCTTCTTCGAAATCTGCCTATTTCTCCCCAACTTATTTCTCTCCATTTCCAGATTTTTGATTGATTTGACATTCCGAATTTCAAATATTTATTGCACCTCGTTTCGTTATTTTGTAGATGATAACTTCAAGAAATTCCAACCGTACACATTGTATCTGGTCGCCCTCCCCCTCCCGTTTTAAACCAATAATTTCACTTTTCACACGTTTTTTTTATCAGTTAATTTGTATTCTTGTTAAATAGACTACTTAACTTGTGCCCGTTTATTCCTTTTTGTGACAGCACGTAGTCTTACGAACAATGTTTTACTGTGTTGTGATATGTATAATACTAAGGAGTCGCCGAAATTTCTATTAGCAATAAACATTTAGGAAAATTCAGCAACCGTTAGTGATCGAAATTCAGGAAATAAATGGAGGCAGACCAGAAGACGCGCTGTGATTATATCCTTCCAATCAAAAAGCGTCGTTGTAGAATGCTCGTGAAGCAGGGGAACCGCTTCTGCGGTGAGCATTTGATTCACGATGAGAGCAACACCAACCGCATCGTCTGTCCCAATGATGGAAAGCACACAATTCTCCAAAAAGACCTCGAAGCTCATTTAAAAAAGTGTAATTCTAGAATCGTAGAAGCCGAATACATCAAAGTGGACGCCAACGCTGTTCTTGGAGAAATTAAATGCACAGATAAAATTGACAGAAGAGCCACAGAAAGCGACGTTTGCGATATTGTGAGCAAAATTTGGAATTGTTACGAAAATGAAGTGAAAGATAGACTGATCATTGAACAGCTGCATTATGATTTAGTTGAGAAGCATTTAAGTGACAATCCGGATCTTTCGAAATCAAAAAAGAAGCATCTGATTCAAATTTCCTCGATTATAGGTTAGTTTCATCTAGAAAAATATGATAATTAAAGCTATATGTATTTCAGGTCATATGGAAGCAGTAGGTGTACTTCCTTCCTCCTCAAAATCGTGCATGTTTGAGCTTGGTGCTGGTAGAGGACAATTGGCGTACTGGATCGCAAAAGCTGCTCCAAAAGGAAGCTACATTCTTATGGATCGTTCTGGCTCACGAAATAAATTCGATAACGCAGCTCTTCGAGAAATGCCCTCTCTGTCAATGAAACGATATCGGTGCTCTATTGAACACATGGATTTGAGCAAGATTGAAGAGTTAAAAGTAAGAATCATTTATTAACTAGTAACAAGGGGAGCACTTTCAGAACTCCAAAGAAATCCTTGCTGTCTGCAAGCACTTTTGCGGAAGCGCAACAGATGCAGGAATTCGATCTTTAATGAATAGCAAACTGGAATTTAATGCAGCACTTCTGATTCCGTGTTGTCATCATAAGTCGAGATTCGCAGAATATGGAGGTCACGAAATCTTAGAAAAATGGGGAATGAACGATGAAGCTTCTTTTTCTGCTCTCCGCTACGTCGCATCGTTCGCAACAAATGGAGCGACAGAAGAAACCGCGTGCGAGGGATGGAAAAGTGTGCACTCTCCATTGGAACTAGGACGACGAGCGAAAGCGATCTTGGAACTCGGCAGAGCCATATGGTTGGAAAGCTTCGGATTTAAAACGAATATCATTGAATACGTATCGCCGCAAGTGTCCCCTGAAAATTTGCTAATTTTAGCCTTGAAACCCGGTTACGAGAAACAATAGAATAAATGTGAAGTTGAATCCACTTAGCATTTGAAGCTTGCCATCTGAAATGAGAAATAGCCCAGCAAGAATTGCTGGATTTTCGTAAGGAAATTGACAAAAAATATCGAAATCAGCATTTGTCCTGAATGAAAAGTCTTATTAAGACCGAATAGAATTATTAAGAATTGTCAAATATTCCGGATTCTCCACGATGATTTTTTTTCGAGACGCTTCAAATTTCTGGATCGGCAAAACAGCCAAGTGGTGCAGAACGGAATTAGAAATTTCGTTCATTTTCCTAAAAAGATTAAATGAAAATCCGAAAATAAACTTTACAGCGATTTTTCCGAGAGTTTGGGCTGCATTTTTTGCCAAATTAATGCATCAGACGGAAAAATGCGGAAACAAGGATAAAAAAATATGAGAAAATAGAGCAATTCATACTCAATTCGGTGCAAGACTTTGCATTAAATGAATCGTATGAATCGGAGGCAAAATCTTCACTGAACTCCCTGACGAATTCGTCGTAATTCTGAAGTTGTATGCATTTAATTTGTTTTTTATACAAATTTTTCGTCATTCATTCTTTGCAGGGCCAATCCTACAAAACCGCTGAGAAACAAGCATTCAAGAAGTATATCTTCAGTAATAAAATAACACCAACGAAAGGTAAAAGAAAAGTTTTAAAAAATCCCTTTAAAAATGATATTTTGGAACATTTTGTGAAAACTTAAAATAAAAACATTTAAAATCAACTTAAAACCATAATATTCGGAAAAATAAATCAATCCTGTAAATCTACAATATTTAGGCATGCGGGCTTCTCCAAGGCCTAATCAACAACCTTTGGGAAGTTCTTTGCCATTCCTTATCATTTAAAAAACTCATGCTCCTTGTAAAGATTGCAATTTTAAATTAACAATTTATCGAGATGTAGCGTGGCACAAGTGTGCCATCAAAACGGTCAGAAATAAACAATATCACATGTGTAATTTCAGAGCATCTCTTGCTTTTTTCTAAATTTAAATGTTTATCGATTAAAAAATTTTTTTAACGCGGTTTAATGCTTCTTCACAAGCTTGCCGCATGTGGAGAACTTTTTCCAAGAGTATGTAAAAAAAATAAAAAATAATATTTCTTATCATCGCAAAAGACAAGGAGACCTTGTGAGCCTTTTCGATCCACATTCAGAGAACGAGCGATTGTCTTTTGTCTTTTAGAACAGTGTGATGGGTTCTCCTATCATATAATTGTTTTTATTTCTCATGTGCCTTTCTCATGTTTAAAATTGCAAAAATGTGAGTCGTTTAATAGTTGCATCTATAGAATTCAGAAATAATTGTTTGTTATTCGGTAAAATTAATGAATCCTTCCAGATTCATCTGGATTATTTAATTTCCTTCAAGCCCAAGAAATCCTGATCCTATCTTAGCTTAACGAATGATGCATCACCCCCCCCCCCCCTGCAATAAGGACAAAAGTATTCGACCGTTGAAATCACATCTAGTAGAACTCGCCCAATGAACTATTGTTGTGGGTATACGTGTGAATTGTGGAAATACGTGGAAATACGAGGGCGCCACATGCAAAACCAGAGAGCGTAGCATCGACCGAACCCAAGTTCACGCTGGAAGATCTTTGAATGTGAAAGTTCTGTGCCCCGTCCCGCAGTTTTCCTCGGAAAAGTCGATGCAGCCCGAATTATGCGTATCTCCACAGGTAGGTTTACAACGTGGGCTTCTCGTTTCCCGGCCGTGAAGTCTCCAGCTAACGATATATTCCGCAACATGCCAAGGAAGTGTAATAAATGGTAATTTTTCTTAAATTTTTATTCCAATCCAAGTGATTTCCGGTCTTGCAGTATTAATTTTTTTTTTTGAATTTCCGTGTAAAAAATAATTTAAAAAAAAACAACAAATTTCATACTGCATTAGTTGTGAGACTTTTAGAGCAGTTTGAAGCAGAAGAAAATTTGAAAATTCAGCGCTCTTTTCCTTCCGTGCAATTCTAAAATGGGAAATAAATAACTTTTAAAAATTTAAATATTGATTTTCTATGACAAAATTAATGCGAATTCCAGCAGCAGTGAAAGATGGTATTTGACGCGGTAAGAATTCTATTTCGATAGTCACAATTCGTAGCACCGCTTTTAGTTTTTTCGAGACCACGATTTTGGCAAGAACTCAGAACATTTCTTGAAGAGCTAAAGCGAGACTGTGCTGCAATTTAAATAGTTGCCTTGCTCCCAATATGTCCCTCTCCCGCACGTTTCGAGCGAAAGAAAACTTGTGTACAGGTTAAAGTTACGAGTTGCACCGCGTGTTGCGTCGCGGTTTTGATACTCAATTATCGTTATCGCTAATCACTTGATCATTGCGTCCACCTTTTCATTCTGCGTATACAAACAATGTTTACCATAATGTGTATATTTTTTTTTCTGTCAACATTAATGAAAAGAACACCACGAGTTTGGAAGTTCATAATCGACGAATGAAATGAAGATTAGGAGAATAGACCACGCCCCGAAAATCGTGCGGTAAACCGCATAATGTCGCGACGATGTCCGATGTCTTCCTTGATTTTGCAAAGCTACACCACATGCTACTTTTGCAGTGATGCCCGGCGTGACCTAATCTTTAGTCTCCCACAATCTTTTCGAACCGTGGGGTATCATTAAGAAATATTTTTAAGAAATTTTAAGAGCATAGCGAGGCCAGCAAGCACTAAAACGGTTACGATTCTTTAGTAGAAGCAAAAAGCAAAGTAGCATAGTATTCCGTATGAACACATAATTGAATCGCATTAAGGAAGCTTTGCAGTCTACTATTGTAATTTCTAGCATTATTTATTTTCTCAGGCGTTTTTACTGATTTGGATGAAGCTATGGATATCTATTTCGGAACATATAAAATTCTTTTCGGCGCCACGGAAACTAAGATAAAACTCAATATTCTACCAAACCTTAAATAGCGCTTTTCCTATTTGATTTAATAAGATTTTAAAGAGCAGTAGTCGATCAGTGCGGATTTTCATTGTGAATTTTTATATTTCCTTTAATAATTTATTGAAGCTATGTGCGATTATTTTTTTATGCAACATATTATTTGCCACTTGCTTTTAAATTATTTAAATTACACATTTTAAGACTAAGAAAACCGCTTGCTTTTCAGGTTTTTCAAATGCTCTTCTCAGGCAACTCATTTCTATTCAAGTAGAGTTTATTGGCAAGAACCGGAGTCATATTATAATGTTTTTGTCTTATAGATCTGATTATTTAGTCAAAAATTATATGCTATGCTTCTGAAAAGGAATTTTATAAGATTTAAAACAATTTGAATGCTGAGCGGGTATTTAGTTTTATTAAGTCTTTCTAATCTGACTAAATCTTAATTTTGAAATTCTCAAATATATATGCATTACTGTCTTAAACAACTATATCTCCTACACAACTTCCTTAAAAGTACTGAAAAATTATTTTATAGACACCTTCCCCCAACAAGAGACCTGACGTATTTCTCGTTAACAGGAAATGCGTCAGCGATTTATCCATGACGTTTTTCTATTTGCAAGTAGACGGCTTTTTGTTTTATGTTAAATATCAGAATTCCTAAATATCCTGTGAAATTTAGGCCATCTCTAAATATTTTTATTTTCATTTTTACCTTTGCGTCATTATATAAGCAACTTTAGGTAAAATAATGAAATTACTGTTCCGTGCCTCTGCAATCGCGAGACAATCATTCCGTTTCGCTTCGCAACGGCCTAAGGTGTTTTTCGATGTGAACATTGGAGAAGAGCCAGCCGGACGCGTCACCATCGAACTTTATAGCGATGTTGTTCCGAAAACCGCTGAAAATTTCCGTGCCTTGTGTACCGGAGAAAAAGGTGAGGGAAAGCAAGGGAAACCACTTCACTTCAAGGGATCCAAGTTTCACAGAATCATTCCTGACTTTATGATTCAGGTAAGCAAGTATTTGAATTGGGGCGCTTGTTTCTTTTAAAGCAGCGGAAGAAGTAAAAAAAACCGGTCGTTGGAGCTTTTCAGGTGGCTAGAATGGTGTCTTGCACGGAGTGGAGAAGCCTAACCATTTTCTGAACTCTTTATCCTCCGGTTTCAGGTGCGAAACTCTTTGCGTCGCTACTCACCAACACGAACCGGTAGGCATCTGAAGCTGGGGAAAGAGAAAAAATCTCCTCCGGGTCGTGCGTGTCTTGTCCTGCTATTTCACAGCAAAAAAAAACTTATTAAATTTTATATTGTAGCTATGCTATCTCAAAATAAGCCGCCATAATAAAATATTTTTCAGGGAGGGGACTTCACTCGTAACAACGGCACTGGTGGCGAGTCTATCTATGGAATTAAGTTCAAGGACGAGAACTTCGACCTCAAGCACTCTGGTCCAGGATGTGTGTCAATGGCGAATGCCGGACCAAATTCCAACGGGTCTCAATTCTTCATTTGCACAGTCGACACCCCATGGCTTGATGGAGGGCACGTCGTTTTCGGACAAGTTACCGACGGAATGTCCGTTGTCAAGAAGATCGAAAAGATGGGGTCCCGCTCAGGAACACCAACCAAAGTGGTCACAATCGCGGATTGTGGAGAATTGAAAAGCGTGTAATGATCGTTTTCTCGTTGTTTCTTCGTAATGCAGCACTAACATTTCTGTTTTTATTTCGGATGCATTGTTTCTTAGTAAAGATTAGTTTTTTTTCCTTGTTCAGATCATTCAGAGCTATTTCGAAAAGAGAAAATAAATTACCTCTTGGGTTATTCTTATCTTATATTACTGATTTAAGATGTGAATTCTATTTTCCATAATTTAATAAATTGCATTTGAAACTTCATTAATCCAATTAAAATCATTAAAATATACACTAAGTTAATTCTCCAGATGACTCGACGTCGTATGTAGAATCTGCCTGGCCACAATACTCACAGGTCTTCGCACAAATCTTTTGCAAAAGCGGCGTGTAGGCTTTGTGTGCGCAGAGCTTCTGATTCCTCTTACAGTCCGTTGATCTATCTACACACTCTTCAAGAGCAGTAATTTCTGTTGAAGCCACCACAAAGTTTTTGGGAAGTTTTCGAAACCTCGATCTAATTGCATGTGCAGTGGAATTTCTTATCAAATCAATGATATTGCCGACGATTTTCAGATCTTCCAGTTTTTGAACCGCCTCGTCTCCAATTTCTGATAATATCAAATTTAAAATTCTTTAAAAATTGAAATAGTGTTTTGCGAACACTGGAAATTGTGTTTGGAAAATTGCGCGCGTAAGGCCTAGAAATTCAAATCAAAAAATACGACACTAAAAATTTAAAATTGGCTTGAAATCAGGGTATTTAAAGTGAATCTCAAGATGTCACCGCGGCGATTTAGAAATTTAGATTTAGAATGGCGGATCCCATTTTCAAAATTTTCCTATTCGCACTATTCTTCAGAATATTCCTTTTCTAGTGTTCGACGTTTCAATTTTAGAATAATTCATGGAATAAGCTTACGAAAATATTACTTGATCTGATGTTTGCTAGATGCATTTCCCTGCTGCCATCTTCCTCTTCTTCGTACTCTTCATCAGGATCACAGAATTTGCAAGTTTTTGCGCATCTAGAAAAAATAAAAAAATTCTATACGTCATTCTATTTAAAAAAAAAACTCACTGTAGGCTCATCATCCTTTTATAAAACTTTCTCTGACAAAAGCTCATTCTATCTTCGCAATCATCAGCTTCATCTATGCATTTCGAAGGTGCTATGATGTTACCAGCGGGCGCCGTGCTTTCGGTGACGTGCGGTTGGCCAATAGAAGACTTCGATTCAAGGCAATATCCGCAAGTCAACGGACACGAGATTTCCATCAACTTTTGCTCTATTCGGCTCGGTGACAAACATTTCGCCGCAATTAGCCGACAATCTTGATGAGCATCATAGCAATTATCAGAGGACGCACTGTATGAATATGAAAGAATAAGAAGAAACACCGGGATCATTTTTCAAACTTTCCTGATGGGTTAGTAGTCACACAGAAAAGAGAAACGGACGACGGATCGGGCCCTCTTCGGGAAAAATTCATTTTGTTTGTCCAGAGTTCTAATTGAATGGGAAACGAGCACAAAAGAGGGCATTGTGGGGACGGGCGTGTCTCGAACTGTGAACCGTTTCACCACTTGTTTGTACACGCGTATGTACAGAGATTCAGCACTAACGCCGAAGTTTATCGGATGGCTTTCGCTGTATGTGATATCACAGAAATATAGTCTTGGAATGCAATTTTTTAAAAAATATATTGACGCCAAGCATCAGTGACACTGATTTGAATGCGCTCTGACTAAGGAAATTATGCTCTTTTTCGATTTATTCTATTGAAAATGTGTGAATTAAGGATAATTTTCTTAAATTTTTGCTTATTTAAATCAATTTTTCTGAGAAATTTACGCATGAATCCTATTAAAAAATGAGAGGAAACGAGGGGAAAAGACGAAAATTTTAATGAATTCGGCGAGCAATCATTAACCAAAATACTTTCTCTTAAATCGACACTACATTAGTGTGTCGTGTCGATTTTGGAATTGATCGATTGAATCGAATTAAATCGACAATTTTTGAATCGATTCAATCGATTCAACTTGATTCGAATCGCGATTGAATAAAAATCGAATCGTTCGATTCGATTCGATTCGATTCAATTCGATTCAAGTCGATTTATTCGCGAAATGGAATCGATTCAAATCGATTTGCCCGTTCAACAAATCGAATCAAAATTGATCGATTTTTGAATCGACACGACACACTACACTACATTCGTGTCGAGACCAAGGTTTCTTTTCAAACGAAGCAACAAGAAGAAGTGAATAAAGTCCGTTGTGAGCTTGAATTGCTCGGTGGCGCACGCTATATTTTTCGTTTCAGAATCCATACTGGCCGCTGAAACTTTCTTCTGAATGAAAATTGAATATCAGCTTTGTGGATCCTCAGCAAATTCCCCTTTTTCAGAACAGTTTTCAGCAGCACATATGGAGTTTTTGTGTGAGTTTTATGGTGTTTCTTACATTTCAGTACAAATAATTTAACTTTAAGCAATTTCAGCCTATTTTCAGCGAATTATCTTGATGATGCGAGGGTCTTAATTATTCCCTTTAAAAACGGTATGCTTTTATAGTAACTTAATTAGGTTTTGTGCTCAAATATTTCGTCTAACCTGGTTTTTTGTTTTTTGCTTATTCTAACCGCTAATGCTAGTGCGCGCTAGCGCACTTGTTTTTGTTCTGCCAATTTTGATTTAAAAAAATTTTATTTTGACTTTTGTTTGCTTTATATAATTAATTTCTTCTTGTTATGTAAGCTCACGTTGTTGAATTAATATTTTTAAATAAAATAGCTTTGTTTTCGTTGTTGTTTTCCTGCTCCTGGCTTTAGAAAAGTCTGATTCGAGGTAATTTATTACAGGATTTTCATATTTCATTTAGCACTTTATATATGGATATAAATAGGCTTAAAAAGCCCTAATAGTGAACTGAATCGACTTTGTGCTCGTTGAATCGAAATCGCAAGAACAAAGAATACGATTTTGTTGTCTTCGCAAAGTTACTATTAGTTTATGTTTCCGCATTCCAATTTTTTAAAAATGATTGTGTTCCTAAATTTCCTTTCCAATCGATTTTTATTTTTCTATTTTTCCCTTATAAACTTTCATCGTTGATCCTTTGTCTACTTTAAAATGAAAGGTTTCATTACCCAGGTGTCATGTCCGATCTAGAGATGCAACCATCGCAAGGCATGGTTAGCTGTGATCCGCGCTCACACAAGCGACTAACTATAAGTAAGTAAGTTTCTTATTACTGAAATAAATGGTTTAATTTAGAATTGTGCCTCGTGAAGAAATTGAGAATTTCGCAAATGAGATTGTAAATGCTCCTTCAAGTATGGCTGTGGTCGATATCATAGAGAGATTCATATGCGCGAAAATGCGCGAGAGGACAGCAGGTGTAACACCATTTCCAATTTGAAATTGGAAATGGAAAAACTCAATTCTACAATTAAAAATAGCACTGAGGCTGTTAGACAATTCGGAGACCAAATGCGTGACATTCTTCAGGAGGAGATGAGTAGACGTCACCACTGTAAAGTTCCGCCAATGTCTCAAAGCACAGTATAAAGGGCTGCGGTAGAGCTCCCTTTAATTTACTCTATTATTTTATATTTTTTAATTTCTTGAATTCTTTGATTTGTTATATACTGTTAACTTTTCTGATTGCTTATGGAGTTTTTCATGAAAAGAACAATTGCATTTTAATGAAAAAAATGTACTTTTTTTGCATTAAAAATGAAATTGTGCTTTTCATGAATAACCCCATTAAGTAAATTTCTTAATTACCCAAGTTTGAGGTTTTCCCCACATCAACCCCGCGGAGTGCAAACAACAACGAACCCCTTTCAATATTCCGGAAATGCTAGAAATTTTACATTTGAAACAAGTTGAAATCGATAGTAAACCTTACAAAGGTGGGGAATAAATATAGCGCCGCGTTCAAGAATCGAAAGTTCTTTTTCTGAAAATCAACAAAAATTATAGAATTAACAGTTTTCGAATCTTCCTCATTTCGCTTTGATGACTGCCTGAAATCTTTTCGAATAAGAGTCGACGACGGCACAGAGCTAGTCAACGTTGACTTTGTCCTTGAAATAATTATGTACTTTTATAGCACTTCAAAAAAGCATGGATAAAGGCAATTCGAACGATTTTCTTGTTCCAGTTCAAATAGCCGAAACGCTGTCGAGACAACTCGCGATATCAACGATGCATTTTCAAGAAACCACTATGAACGTACGGCACAACGGTGGTTCAAAATCGCAGCGGTGACGAGAGCCTCGAAGAGGAAGAGCGTCCGGCCGCCCGTCAGTGATTGATGACGATCAATTGAGAGCCTTAATCGAAGCCGATCCTCTCAATCAACACGAGAATTTGCCGAAGAACTTACGTTGCCAATCAACAGTGTTGTTCATCTGAAGCAAATAGGCAAATCAAAAAAGCTCGACAAATGGGTGCCACACGAATTAAACGAAATCAAAAAATCGTCGTTTTGAGTGTCGTCCGCTCTCTTTACGCAACGAAAGATGAACTTCAGGCAGTCATCAAGCGAAAGATTCTTAAGCGGAGGAGTTGCTGTGATCCGAAATCCACCAAAAAAGTAGGTGACGTTTGGTGTCTGCAGCCGGCATCTAAATTCGGGTAAACAATTACAGCAGAGAAGTACTGCACCAATGACAAATGCATCAGAAGTACGAGTATGTGCCGGCATTGATCAACAGAAAGGACCAATTCTCTCATAATGCTTCGACAAACCGACCTGCAAAAGCTGAACGAATTAGGCTATGAGACTCTGCTCATCCACCATACTCACCAGACCTCTCGCCACCGATCCACTTTTTCAAGCACTCGACAACTTCCTTCGCGAGAAATGCTTCAAAAGCAAGACGATGCGCGAAAATGCTTCAATGAGTTCTTCGCTTCAGAGACCCGGACTTTTACGCTACGCATAAGAAATTGTTTCTCGTTGCAAATGTATTTTTTTTTTTTTTCGATTAATAAATTTGATTTTGAAAAAAGTTATGGTCATTTAAAGTTGAAGGTTAAAAAACGCCATAACTTTGTTTTCAACCTAATAGTTTTAAGTATCAAAAAAACTTGATTTCAACTTTTGATTCAACCTGAAATCTCTCACTTGATATTTATAATCATAAGCTACGAAAAGTGTGCAATTGTGTCCGGAAACTCATTATTTCCTTTTTGAAAAGAGAATATTTCATATAGCAGCTCAACTTTTTCTCTTCCGGTCTAGACTAGCGTCCCATTTAATTTTGCAATTTCGCTCGACCGCTTGCGTGAAACTTTTCTTTTGATTTCTAGTTAGCTCTGGTTTATAGTTTATTTGAAATATACAGCTTTCAGAGAATCAATTTTAAACCGGCTGGAAACGGCGCCGCAGATGATTTTAAAGAGATTTGTGAAGAAATGGACCAGTTTCCATGAATTCCTAATGGGGTTATTCATGATGCATTTTTATGCAAAAAATGCCACTTTAATCTTATTCACGATAACATTTTAATTGAAAAAAATGCATCGTAGTTCAGTGCTATGTTCAGTTAAAATGCAAAGTAATGTCGGAGATCGTCACCGAGAAAGTCTATGCGTCTTTAATCTTTCAAATAAATAATTTTACTATTTTTTCATTATTGCCATAGTAATTTTACGCTTTTCGCCTCCTCATCGTTCAGTTTTGGCTGTAAAATATTATTTTTATCAAATTAATTTAAATTTTTTCTGAAAATGTGAATTTTTCGCGCAATAGGAGTTCTTCTCCAAAAAATTGAGAGCCTCGTAAATCGACACATTAAAGGCGCATAGACTTTCTCGGTGACGATATCCGACATCACCTTGAATTTTAACTGAACATAGCACTGAACTACGATGCATTTTTTTTCAATTAAAATGCAATCGTGAATAAGATTAAAGTGGCATTTTTTGCATAAAAATGCATCATGAATAACCCCATAAGCTTAGAATGGAGAAACGCTGAAAAGTGAGCACTGAGCCAGACGGAAGGAAACCCGTGAAATTTGGTCTTCTTTTTCGTCTTGAATTCGTCTGACGCAGTGTTTTACTTTTTTATTGCGTAAGACGAATGCAAGACGAACTGAAAGACGGCTCAACGTTTCGTCTTTCGTCTTTCGTGGAAGCCTTACTTCATTCTTACCTTGATAATAAGCAATGTGAACGGTATGAAAACTGTTAATTAACACTAGTAATGAAGTAATTTGTATGGCTTCCACAAAAGACGAAATGAGACTGTCTTGTCTCGTCCTCGTCTTCGTCTTGAATTCGTCTGACGCAGTACGTAAGAGGAATGCAAGACGACTTTTTACATGCCTCTTGTTTTGAATTAATGCTCTTGTTTTATATAAGGCTTACGAAAGACGAAGACAAAAAGTCGTCTTGCATTCCTCTTACGTAATGCGTAAGAGGAATTCAAGACGACTTTTTGTCTTCGTCTTTCGTGGAAGCCTTATATAAAACAAGAGGCATGTAATTTCAAAAATAAAAAAAAGATATTCGCTTTTGCGAAACGCTCTAAAAATCACTATTCTAACTCTCTTCTTCCTCTCTCCCCCCCCCCATGAAGTGCGTCAAATTAAAAAAAAAACTTTTGACGGCGAAAAACAATGGTCTCATTTTCAAGAATCTCTTATGATTAAATTGGATTACTAATCTATTCGAAGAGCTACAAACGGAGAACTACGGTAGATTAATTTGTAGCTCCGAGACATTGGAAAGTGAGCAAAAAGTCCACTTCTCTGCGTTTTTAAGCATTTTTCGACGTCGTATAGGTAAAACAAAACCAGTAGTTTCTGCTGGTGGACGCTATCTTAGTTGGGACGGGGGGGGGGGGGGTCAATGGTTTTTCGACATTTTTTGGAGGTTTTAGTGATTTTTTTTTTGTTCAATTTTTTGTTGTTTGTTATTGTTGCAATTTCGGCAGTTTTTTAAAAAATCTTTACAAAGTTTTTCATGATCTAATTAAAATAAAAAAATTTAAAAAAAACCACAGAAAAAAACGCCGTTGTGCGGAACCGAACCAAGACTTCGCGAATACCATACATCCATCTTCACCACTTGGCCACCGCCGCTTGTTTTCTCCGTCTTGTGGAATGCATATAGGAAAGATGGGGAAGGAAGGGAGCGAGGAATGGGCGCGGAGCTCCGGATTTTCAGATCGAAATATCTCGATTTCCAGATTTCCAGCCAATGCAATTTTTGTATATATTGCTAGTGTTACTCAATTATGTCTAATAGGATTTTCAGAAACTGAAAAAAATCCAAAAAAGTCAGAAAACCATTAAGTGATTAAGGCTTCCACGGAAGACGAAGACAAATAGTCGTTTTCGTTTGTCTTTCACTTCGTCTTGTATTCGTCTTACGCAAGAAAAGAGTTGTCAACACATTGTGTCAGACAAATTCAAGACGAAAAAGAAGACGAGATGCCCAAAATTTCGTCTAAATGGAAGCCTTACAAGTGATAGACGAATTTTCGTTTTCTTCTCGTTTTTTTTTAGAAAATATTGAGCGAGTGACTTCTTGATTTCCCTGCTCATCTATTGCGGATTGATCAGCGATGGCGCCACACCCTAAGGCTTCCATTTGGACGAAATTTAGGCCGTCTCGTCTTCTTCTTCGTCTTGAATTCGTCTGACGCAGTGTGTTGACAAAAAACTTTTTTATTGCATAAGACGAATGCAAGACGACTTTTTGTCTTCGTCTTTCGTGGAGGCCTTAGCCCCACCCAATTGAAAATCAGGTTGCTCCAAATGAGCAGGCTCCTTTATCACCGCAACGTCTTCCCACGCCCTCCCTTCGTGATATTACGGTGATAACGCCATGAAGGTTCTTTCAATGTAAATAAGAATAAATTTGCATAATTTTGCATAAGGAAAATCAATTTCAAATGCTCCTTCGAGCATTTGAAATTGAAATGAGCATTTGAAAAGGGAATGCTCATTTCTAAGGAGCAGAATGATCTATGGAGACATTCCAGACGAAATACAAAACTTCTCTTAAACAAAGGTGTGCTCATTCTGTCATATTCTGACATTCCAATAACTTTTCTTTCAGAAGAGACTAAAAAAATAAGGCTTCCACGAAAGACGAATGCAAAAACTCGTCTTCGTTCGTCTTACGCAGAATTGTGATTTTTAGAGCGTTTCGCAAAAGCGAATATCTTTTTTTTTTTTTTGAAATTACATTTCTAAATAGAAATGCCTCTTTTTTTATATAAGGCTTCCATGAAAGACGAAGGCAACAAGTCGTCTTGCATTCGTCTTACGTCGTCAATCTGCGTCAGATGAATTCAAGACGAAGACGAGAGGAGACTGTCTCATTTCGTCTTTTGTGGAAGCCTTGCAAATTACTTCATTACTAGTGTTAATTAACAGTTTTCATACCGTTCACATTGCTTATTATCAAGGTAAGAATGAAGTGAGGCTTCCACGAAAGACGAAAGAGAAAACGTTGAGTCGTCTTTCAGTTCGTCTTGCATTCGTCTTACGCAATAAATAAGTTTTTTGTCAGCACACTGTGTCAGACGAATTCAAGACGAAGAAGAAAAAGACGAGACGGCCGAAACTTCGCCCAAATGGACGCCTAATTCAAGACGAACTCCGCAAGGGCTGACCTAGAATTTTGTGGAGATTCGCTGAGTGCTTCTGGATTTTCAGATCCATTCGCATTTCAATAAACAACGATTTTCCATTCGATTCTGAAAGCGAAATAGTGAGAATGCGAGGTTTCTGGTCAGCCAGCTGCCCTAAAAATACAGGAAGTCGTACATATAAACGAACTTTTCCATTTTCTAAACCATGGTGTCAGATTTCAAGGTAATGTCGAAATGTTCAAATGTTCATTTTAAAGATTAGTTTTTTTTTTATTTCTAGAGTTCTATGTACAATAACCACAGCTACAGGGGTGGGGCATAAATATAGCGCCTCTTCAAATCGAGGCTATTTTCAAACTCTTGACGCCGATTTTTGAATCCGTGAGGCCTAGGGCCTAGCTAGTGGTATCTGGGACAGTCGTCACAGTGTCTCAATGAGCTCAATTGCAATTCATAGAGCTCACAAGGATCTACAGGGTGGGGCATAAATATAGCGCCGTATTCAAGACGGTGTAATATCTTCAAATCAAGGCTATTTTCAAACTCTTGACGCCGATTCTTGAATCCGTGAGGCCTAGGGCCTAGCTAGTGGTATCTGGGACAGTCGTCACTGTGTCTCAATGAGCTCAATTGCAATTCATAGAGCTCACAAGGATCTACCGGGTGGGGCATAAATATAGCGCCGCATTCAAGACGGTGTAGTAACTTCAAATCGAAGCTATTTTCAAACTCTTGACGCCGATTCTTGAATCCGTGAGGCCTAAGGGCTAGCTAGTGGTATCTGGGACAGTCGTCACTGTGTCTCAATGAGCTCAATTTCAATTCATAGAGCTCACAAGGATCTACCGGGTGGGGCATAAATATAGCGCCGTATTCAAGACGGTGTAACAGTTTCAAATCGAATGTTTTTTCTCGGAAAGTTCACCAAAATGTTTATAAAAAAACAAAAAAAATTATAGGATTAACAGTTTTCGAATCTTGCTCCTTTCGCTTTAATGACAGCCTGAAGTCTCTTCGGGTAAGAGTCGACGATGGCACGGAGGTAGTCTGGCTCCAATATCAATTCATAGAGCTCTTCAGGGCTCCCAACTTCAGAAAATAGCTCCACACAGTAAAATCCATCTGGACTCGAAGCTGTCCATTGATCCTTACTGTTGATCCTCCGTGACGTCGTCGACACTTATCCGAAGAGTCTTCAGGCAGCCATCAAAGCGAACGGCGGAAGATTCGAAAACTGTTAATCCTATAATCTTTCTTGTTGTTTAATGCTCATTTTGATTGATTTTCAGAGAAAAATCATTCGATTTGAAGCTATTACACCGCTTTGAATACGGCGCTATATTTATGCCCCACCCGGTGAATCCTTGTGAGCTCTATGAATTGAAATTGAGCTCATTGAGACACGGTGATTTCCAGATACCACTAACTAGGTCTCACGGATTCAAGAATCGGCGTCAAGAGTTTGAGAATAGTCTCGATTTGAATTCGGCGCTATATTTATTCCCCACCCTGTATAAGAAGCGGAAGGCACTGACTGCAACGAAACAAAAGATTCAATGAAGAATTCCAAAAATTTTCAGGATTTTCAGAATACTCACAGCGTTTGTCAGTTGCTTCCGCCTTCTGAAAACTTCTGACATCGATTCCGGGTTGGTCTCCATGGAACATCGTGCGCCCTATTGCGAAATTGTCCTTTCAAGATTAAATCTTTCGAATCGTGGAGCGCCAGATGATGCGACGATTCTGAAACAGGTTAATTACATCATGGCTAATTTTATCGGAAAAATAGCAAATTGATTTGTCGGAAAAATGGATTGAAGGGGCTTTCTCGAATTCTTGAATTCCCAGGAGCGCATTTGGAGCATTTTGAACAATTTCTGCGAGTAAATTAAAGTAACAGTTTGTCTTAAACAACTATTTTACTTTAATTACAGCTTAGACGTGAGCAGACAGGAATTTCGACACACTATTCGTATTATGGGAGTGGACGCAATGAATCCTGAGAATCTCAAAATTTTAAGCAAAATTGCTGCAAAAAAAACCATGTATCCCCCACTAGAAATTGATTTTTTTTTGCTGCGGGCTTCAGAATTTGGTGTCTGCTTCACAGAGCGCGATTCTTCCAGGTTGGACATAAGGCTTAAAGGGAATATTAATAGGAGCAAGCGCCGTCTGCAATTCTGAAGAAAAACGCGCTCAATCAATAAAAGCGGAAGTGAGAAGGAGGGAGGTTTCGATTTCGTCTTCTTCTTCGTCTTGAACTCGTCTGACACAGTGTGCTGACAACTTCTTTATTGCGTAAGACGAACGAAGACGACTTTGTGCCTTCGTCTTTCGTGGAAGCCTTACTTTTTTAGTCTCTTCTGAAAGAAAAGTTATTGGAATGTTAGAATATGACAGAATGAGCACACCTTTCTTTAAGAGAAGTTCTGTATTTCGTCTAGAATGTCTCCTAGATCATTCTGCTCCTCAGAAATGAGCATTCCTTTTTCAAATGCTCATTTCAATTTCAATTTCAATTTCAAGCGCTTCGCACTACGGTAGTTTTCAGAAACTGTAAAAGGAGCTTTACCCTGGAAACTTAATAAATAATCGAAGGAAAGCTTCGTCTTGCAGAATCGCAGAGCCAAGAAAAGCGCAAGTGCCGGAATATAAGATGAAGAAGGAGGCTTTGAGCTCGTTGCCTTCAAAACTGTTCAAGAAATATGAAGTTTTCATCATAAAAATGAGCACAGAGCTTGATTTCTGGAGCTCTATCCAAAGCACGCTTTTTGAAGCTAATCAATTGTCTGGAAAAGTCTGAAAAAGTCTGAAAAACCGCGAAAATCAATCAATCAATACACTTCTCTCGATTTGTTCTCTGCTTTCTTTCCTATCATCGTCTCATCATCACATATGTCCAATCAATCAATCGATTTTGCATTGCCCCCTATCTCACATTCCAGTGAAACGAACCCCCCCCCTCGTTGCCTTTCGCGTATTTATCAAACCGTTGAAGCCAACGAAAAAGTGAAGGCGGTCATCATCTTTCATCTCTTTCTTTCCCCAATTGGCACCTGTCGCTTAATTTCCTTTCGTCGTGGATACAGAAGAGCCAGGCAACAACGGATAATCCTAAAATGAGTGTTTAGAGCAGCGAGCGACGATTGGGTTGCCTCCGGTGTCGGAACGGTCGGTGAAGAGGGGAGGTGAAGGGCCCCCGACCGTTTGAAAACATTACCTAATAAGTGCGTTTGTGTCAATGCGTCTTCTTCACAGGATTACCGCTTCAGCGGGGCGAGCGGCGAGAGCACGTCGTCGTCAATCAATATTGATTGCTCAAAGATCAACAAAAAAAAAACAAAAAAAAATCAAAGGCGATCTGGGGAAGGCGAGTTAGGCAAGTGGATGTGAGATCGCCGGTGGCACAACTCTGTTCGCATCTACTGAGCCTACCTCAGATTCCCCGTTGGCCAAAGAGAACGGACGCGGAGGCTTACCTGCTTACTCTAATCAATGAATAAATAGTAGATTTGGGTGAGTAGGGGGGGGGGGAGGAAACAAGTGAGAATTTTCAATGAAATGAATGGAAGAAAAGCGGATGGAAGAGGGGAAGTGAGTGTTTGGGAGCGGAACGGAGGGAGCGAGGAGATGGAGAAGTTGAGAGACAGAGCGGGGCGGCGCCTGCAAATCGGACTAACGGACGCACACACTACCGTAGTTGTTCGATTTTTCGATAGGGGGGGGGGGGGAGAGAGAGAATGGCGCAGAGAGAGAGAAAGAAAAGAAGACGTCTCGCTTATCTTCCCTTCACTCTTCGAGTCTGATGGTATCGTCATCAAGGTGAATGAGAATTTCGAATTGAAAGGAAAAGGTTGCAGACGTTTTTTTTTTTTGGTCTTCTCCCTTCCAACCAATCCTCCATTCTTTCGTTTGTTTGCAAAGGTATAACCGAATTGAAGATGTAGACCTCGATATTGAGGGAATTCTAATTGGCATCACGCAAAACGACGACTACTGTAGCTGACGATTCTCTGGAGTCGTTCAGTCGGTGTGCTCTGCTTCCAGTCGTAATAAAAGAAACTAGTTTTGCAGCTTGATTCAATTGAAACCGCGCGAGATTAGAAGCGAGCGACCGAAGGCTCCGCCCAGTTTTCAGACTTAAAATTTGCTGTATCTGTAAGTTTTATCACTTTTTGAAGAGCTCCACCTCTTTTCTAGCTCCAAAACAGCTCCAAAATCACCAAAAATCAGAATCAGAATCAGAAGTCTAAGAATGCAAAGCAGTTTCCGCTAAATGGACGAGCTGAGCTCTCATCGATGCACATTTTGACTGTAAACCCCCCCAAACCAAATCAAAAAAAAAAAACCCCCCCCCAAACAAATTTCAGTGTTTGCTCAGGGTTTGCTCAAGGTTTGTGCGATACTTGTGCAGGAATTGCACCATGTTTGGCTTGGTGACAGCTGCCGGCCTACTCTCAAATTGTGATCGCTGCTTGAAAAGAACGACTTCAAAAAACTTGATAGACTAGTGGCGATTCAATCGTACTTCTACCGTATTCCAAATGGTCAATTGAGGGGTTTCAGCACGCGTTCTAATCGATGATTTAAAGTCTGAAAATAGGATTAATAAGGGCTTGCTGAAATTGTTGGTTTCACATGCGAACTCTCCCTCTCTCGGAAACTGTCAAAATTCTGATGTTGAAGCTTATAGATCAGACATCTCAACTTGAGGCTGGAAGTTCTGAGATTCAGAGCTTCAGAATCGCCAGTTGTAAAGAAGAAAGACTCCGATTACCGTAGCCATCGATTTTTCAAGTTCTCGCTCATTTTCATCACATCAATCGCAATGAATTGCACCCCTTTCTCTCTCTCTCTCTCTAACTATCTGCAGAGCACATCCTTCTGAATCCAGAATCCATCTAGCCAACCCCCCCCCCCCGCCGCCCTCCCCCGTTTTCCCCGAAAACCAAAACCAATGCATTTGTCACAGATGAGGCAGCTGGGAGACAATGAACGATTGTTTTGGGGTGCCGTCATTTCTCGCACCTACCTCAACTTTGACACCTCAGCGGAAGACGGAAGAAGAACAAGCGCGGCCGGCGGGCGGCACGCGGCACGCCGCAAACCACTTACTTACCTCCAATCAGAATAAGCGAGAGCAATTAGTGAAGGAGGGGGGGGGGAGACAAGCCGAGTAAAGCGGAAGAACGGTAACAATAAAAAAAAAAAAGAAACGTGTCAAATTAGCAGACGATTATGGGATAAGGAGGAGTTGCGCGGCTCTTGCGCGTCTTGCTCTTCTTCTCCTTTGATGTCATCATCAGAATTAACACCACTGTATGAATCTTGAGGAATGAATCTGAACTTTAGAGAATGCTCATCTTAATGAGAGAGACAAAGAGAGAGACAAAGAGAGACAAAGAGAAAGGTCCGATGAAGCTAGACTAGGAGGAGCCGAGGGCGCCATGTAAAAAGCGAGAGGGAGCTGTGCTGTGTGTCCTATGCGGCCGAAAGGGTGTCCTTCTGCACACGCTCACAGCGAAACTAAAACGAATACGCTCTCTTTTTTTTTTTTTTTTCTTTTTTTTTCTGTTCCTCTGCCGCCAGTTCCTAGTCACTTCTCTCTTCATCTCTACCGTCTCTTCAACGTACTCGCGGTGGTTTCGCATCCGCGCACGCGTCAAGATTGCACTTTAAAAAAGTACACGACACGGAGCCTGGCACAGGAGGCGGCTGAGAGGCGCGCGCGCGCGCCGCCCCCCCCCCATCTTCTCCTCCGTGCCGCGCCTCGCTCTCCGCGACTCACGACTCCGCCCACGCCAAAACAACGACAACGGGCCATAACAGAAGAATGGGAGAGCGAGGGCAACAAGTTGTTTGAGCAACCGGGGCAGCGGCGAGCGGCGAGCGGCGAAAAAATGCAGATAAAAAGGGCAGTTGTAGAGGAGCCTGGCACACTGGCGCTGCTGCTGCAGATGAAGACGCCGAATTCGCTCTGAAACTTTGAGAGACGCACAGAGAAACACACAAGACGCCCTTTTAGATGGCAGACGTCGCGGCGGCGGCGGCGGCGGCGGCGCCACCGCTAGGCACAGGCGCCGCGGTGGAAGGGATTGAATGTCATTGGATTCAGCACATTTCAGTTGTTTTTCGATTGAGATCAAGTGGCTGCACTGGTACTTTCTATTAGTGCACTCCACTCACGATACATAGAGAATTGATAACCTAATCAGAGAGCGTGTTTCAGCAGTCAGGACACTCACTGATAGAATCATCTGAAATTCTTCTAAATTTAGCTTTAAATGCATCTGGAGTGTAGCAAAACTACAGTCTGAAAATCTGTGTTTCAGCCAGGAAGAATGCTTGAAGATTTTGGCATCAAAATTGCATTAAACTTCCAGCGAATCTCCAGATTCTTGGGCTCTCTGAACCTGTAGAATCAGATTCCTTAGAATAAAAACCACCACCGGTTAAAGTTTACTTTCACCCCCCATGCCGGTATGATATTTCCCCCCACCTGTAGGGTAGGAAATCTACCCCCCTCTGCATCTGAACTTATTGGGGAGGGGAGGCTCACAATCAGTTCACTATTGGCCCCCATTAAGTCTGTGGGGGGCCATAGTGAACTCCACAACTGAAAAAAACAAAAGTACCATTTTCGCGATTGAAATACAGGGCAATGGTGTGGGGGGCCCTTCCCCAATTTGGGGGGTGATACTGTAGTGGGGGGTGATTCCATACTTATACCAGAACCACCGACTGAAAATCTGTGTTTCAGCTAGGAAGAATTCTTTAAGATTTCGGCATCAAAATTGCATTAAACTTCCAGCGAATCTCCAGATTCTTGGGCTCTCTGAACCTGTAGAATCAGATTCCTTTGAATAAGAACCACCGACTGAAAATCTGTGTTTCAGCTAGGAAGAATTCTTGAAGATTTTGGCATCAAATTTGCATTAAACTTCCAGCGAATCTCCAGATTCTTGGGCTCTCTGAACTTGTAGAATCAGATTTCTTTGAATAAGAACCAACGACTGAAAATCTGTGTTTCAGCGAGGAAGAATTCTTGAAGATTTTGGCATCGAAATTGCATTAAACTTCCAGCGAATCTCCAGATTCTTGGGCTCTCTGAATCTGTATATTCAGATTCCTTTGAATAAGAACCACCGACTGAAAATCTGAGTTTCAGCCGGGAAGAATTCTTGAAGATTTTGGCATCAAAATTGCATTAAACTTCCAGCGAATCTCCAGATTTTTGGGCTCTCTGAACCTGTATAATCAGATTCCTTTCAAGCTTCTCAGAAGTCGTCCCTAAGCAATGCCTTCTGCTCCAATTTCAGCGATCAATCAATCAATCAATACATGATGAAAGACAACTTTAAGACTGCTCACTTTTTGCTCTTCCTGACGGTCTTCGATGCGATGATTCGAGCGACATGGAATGGCTTCTTCTTCTTCTTCTTCTTCTTCTAGTTTTACGGATATCGTAACCCAATTTCCCAGAAAGAAGGAATGAGTTGAAAGTGAAATGAGGAACAGTGAAAGCACCGAACAGCCTTGCCTTCCATCTCTCTCTCTCCCTCTCTCTGTCCTGCTCGCTCTTTTCTCCCTCATTCCGATCATCGTTCCTTCGTTCCAAATAGCCGGCGTGTGTGTTCCGTTGTGCCCGTCTAGTGTGTCTGTCTCTCGCGTTGGCGCAACACTATGTTGTCCGACTTCTCAGTGCACATGCATTCAGCCACACTCTTTCTCTCGCTGTTTCTCTTGCCCCCCCCCCATCATTTCTCTGTCTGATCGGGCTGACATGTTCTTCGTCTTCTTTTCCTTTTTTTTTTTTTTTTTTTCTTTTTTTGTAAAGTGTCCTTGTTCAGAACAGAGAGTGCGAACACTGACAGGCACCCACCACGGCGACGACCAACGGACCGGCGGCGGATGCACTTTTCCGGTGAAAGTGGCTTGTCGCGACGCTGGGGCCAAATGAAACGATTCTGTACTTTCCAACGAAATTTATTGAGAATGGATTGAATGCAGATGATACGGACGGAGAGCGGCGCGTCGTGACACCCAGTTCCAGTTGGCGAGGCGAGAGCACACGACGACGCGCGCAGTTGATGGAGACGAGGAGGATGCCCTTCTGAAAGTGCACGCAACGAAATGGGGCTGTTCTTACACACACACACACACACACTGACTCAAACACACACACACAAAAGAGAGGTTCGAATGAAGAGCGAACTGCGCCAACTGATAACGATTATCGACGGTGCAGAAGGCGCCGGCCGGCGGCGAGGGAACGAAGTGGCGAATGAATGTTAGAGAGAATTGCGAAACGAAATGGAGAAAAGATGAATGCTGCGACTGCGACGTGGGAGGATGTTCATCAAAAGTTTAATGTTGACAAGAGAAATTCGAGGAGCGAAACTTACTTTGCAAAAAGCACAATGAATCGGCGAAAAACGCGAGAGGTGAGGAACTGGAAGCCGTCGGCAATTTCAGCCAATCATGCAGTGAAGTTCACATTGACTAGTGAGTGATCTGAAGCATTTTGGATTATATTGAAGCTTTTCGGAGCTTCTGGAGAACAATGAGGATTCTTCAGGGAGCAAGGAGCTCGTTCCAAAGAATTTCCAGAATTTCCGATCATTTCTAAACGTTTCAGAGAATTCTGAATCATATCGAAGCTCTTCAGAGTATTTCCAGCGTTTCCAAACATTTCTGAGCGTTTCAGAGAATTTTAGGTCGTATCGAAGCTCTTCGGAGCTTCTGGAGAACGGTGAGGATTCTTCAGGGAGCAGGGAGCTCGTTCCAAAGAATTTTCAGCATTTCCCAACATTTCTAAACGTTTCAGAACATTTTGAATGATATAAAAGCTCTTCAGAGCTTCTGGAGAACGATGAGGATTCTTCAGAGAGCAGGGAGCTCTTTTCCAAAGAATTTTCAGCATTTCCAAACATTTCTAAGCGTTTCAGAGCATTCTGAATTATATCGAAGCTCTTCGGAGCTTCTGGAGCACGATGGGAGCTCGAATATCGAGCACTGCTTCTGATCAGAAGCTTTTTTCATTCCTCAGGTAACTGCCGTTTTCAGGCTCTCAATTTTCAGATTTTTTCAGAGAATAGAAGCTGGAAAACTCTGAATTCAGAGTAATCATGAAAAAAAATGATATTATAGGCAAAGAAAAGCTGAAAAAAATCGCATGACGTCACGAGGTAACGTCTTCGATTCCAAAAAAAAAGAAAAAAAACAAGGCCTTCGACTATCTTCAATAAAACTGTGAACTGCGACTCTACCATAACAATCACTCTATTTAAAGACGCCGCGAAACGTGACTTCCCCCCGCCCGCCGAGAACTGTCAGTCATGCAGCAAACTGACTGCCCTTCATGCGTTCCGAAACTCGTTGGAATGCGCTTCCGTTTCCGGCAGAGCAACAGAGGAAAATTCGATTTCAGAGATGCCTGGGAGGATGGTGTACGTTGCTCCGTTGGACGCACCAAACCACAAAGTCTGCAGAGCTCTGCTCCAAAGCAGAAGGCAACGCTTTGAGCACAGCGCTGGAAATCGGGCTTTCCGGTGTGCTCCGTTTGCTTGAAATGATGCGGTGACTTTGTACCCTTCGAGATGAGAAATTGACTTTAAAAAAAGTCAATTTTTTCTGGAAATTTTCAGACGAAAATCTACATTTTTCGAATGTGCACCTTTCAATTCACTCCAGGAGCTCCAGAAGCTCTAGGAGCTCCAGAAGTTTCTCTGTCTTTCATCACCATCTGAAAAGGATTGATTTTATTCATTCTGGAGCTTCTGGATTCTGGATTCTGGATTCTGAATCTGAATCTGAATCTGTGCAGCTATGCGCCGCTTTTTAAAGAGTGCCACGTGCCACAATGGCACCTTTGGTAGCTGCGTCTTCACCCCCCCCCCCCAAAATGCCCCCCCCCCCCCACTTCCGAGTATTATGGAGCAAAAGGAAAAGGAAAACAGTTCTGCATAATGTGTTGTTGATCAGAGCAGCCAGCGCGAAAACAGAGGGGCATGCGCGCTCCGAACAACGGCAGGGGGTCTGTATTGATGGCAGCTGGCTAGTGCTAATAGGCTACTTGGGCCCGTATAAGTATACACCATCGAGTATAACTATTTTGGCAGCACCTGCCTGCACGCTGCTGGCCGGGCTAAAAATGAGCTGTAACACAGGAATATATGTACAGTACTGGCCATAAAGAAATTACGCTGAAAACAGATATTTTCGTGTGAAAATTCTACTGTAGTTGCGGAATGCGGAACACCCTCACGGCAACTTGCAGAAAATGAAATTGCATCATTGGCAAAAGTTTTTGATTTTTTACAGTTTTTGATTCAGCCCAAAAAAAGCCCGCGGACATTCTTTATGGCGAGTATCAAAACGGAAAACGGAATCTGGAATCCGGAATCCGGAATTCCGCCCTTCTCTGCAGAGTAGGGAATCCGGAATCCGGAACACGGAAAACGGGAAAACATTTTTTCACGGAAACTGGAATCCGGAATCCGGAATTCCGCCCTTCTCTGCCCCTCAGTGGATGGTGCCTGGATGGTGCCAAAAAAATTTTCACGGAATCCGCAATCCGGAAAACGGAAACAATTTTTTTCACGGAATCCGGAATCCGGAATGCGGAATCCGGAATTTTAACCATCAATTTTGGCGGGAGATCAAAAAAGTATACTTTTCATAACAATTGAGAATAAAGTATTAAAACTCATAGTTGGGCGGAATTGGATTTTGGGAACTCGGAATCCGGAAAACGGAAAACGGAAAAAATTTTTTCACGAGGTCCGGAATCCGGAAAACGGAAACAATTTTTTTTTCACGGAATCCGGAATCCGGAAAACGGAAACAATTTTTTTCACGGAGTTTGGAATCCGGAAGATGGAATTAAAAAAAAAACGGCGGAATCCGGAATGCGCAAAACGGAAAAAAATTTTTTCATGGAATTCGGAATCCGGAAAACGGAAACAATTTTTTTTTCACGGAATCCGGAATCCGGAAAACGGAATGAAAAAACGGCGGAATCCGGAATCCGGAAAACGGAAAAAAAAATTTTTCACGGAATGCGGAATCCGGAAAACGGAAACAATTTTTTTTCACGGAATCCGGAATCCGGAAAACGGAATGAAAAAACGGCGGAATCCGGAATCCGGAAAACGGAACAAAAATTTTTTCACGGAATCCGGAATTCGGAAAACGGAATGAAAAAAACGGCGGAATACGGAATGCGGAATGCGGAATCCGGAATTCCGCCCTTCTCTGGCCAGTACTGTAATGTTAAGTGCTCCTTGAAATGCGAATAGAGCATTCTGAAGCGGCGCGGAGCACCTCTACTCTGAAATTTTCTGAAAACTGCAATGAGCATGTCTTCCAGGTTGGAATTGAGCAGTTGTCTGAAACAAATCAAGCAATTTCAGAGCTCTGTGATTCTATATGAGAATAAAGAACTTGAAAATTTGCTAGAAATTATTACAGTAATCAGATGTGCAATTTTTTTTCAGAAAAATTTCGAAATAGAGGAAGTGAAATGCTCCATTGCCATTTCCGCTCGTCGTGATTGGCATGTTGACCGTATGAAGCCGGCCGCCGGTCGTAAAATCAAATATTGACTCATATTTCTGTACAGAAACATTGCCATTGTCCTGGTTTCAGCCAGAAGAGAAGCAGGGAGAGTTCAACGGCATCTGAAGTCTGAAATTCACGAAGGACGCTCAGAATTGGTGTTATTTCAGAGGATCCCACCAGAGAAGGGCGGAATTCCGTTTTCCGGATTCCGCATTCCGGATTCCGCGAAGTCATTAGACTGAAAAGGAGGTAAGCTCGGGGAGTTCTTGGAGTTCATACAAATTAGAAAAGATATCTATTTGCCCGGAATGTGCCCACCCACCAGGCGCCCCCCCCGGCGTATAATGGTCCGTGGGCGCCTAGCAGAGAAGAGCGGAATTCCGCATTCCACATTCCCCATTCCGGATTCCGCCGTTTTTTTTACATTCCGTATTCCGGATTCCAGATTCCGTGAAAATTTTTTTTTCCGTTTTCCTCAATTCCGGATTCCGTGAAAAAATTTTTTTCCGTTTTCCGAATTCCGGATTCCGAGTTCCCAAAATCCGATTCCGCCCAACTATGAGTTTTAATACTTTATTCTCAATTGTTGTGAAAAGTATACTTTTTTGATCTCCCGCAAAAATTAATGGTTAAAATTCCGGATTCCGCATTCCGCATTCCGCCGTTTTTTTCATTCCGCATTCCGCATTTCGGATTCCGCCGTTTTTTACATTCCGTATTCCGGATTCCGAATTCCTTGAAAATTTTTTTTTCCGTTTTCCGGATTCCGAATTGCGAGTTCCCGAAATCGGATTCCGCCCTACTCTGATCCCCACCCCCCCCCCTCCAATTTTTCTGACACCTGCTACGGTTATCTGATGGCAAACTTTGATAAGCGAGGTGTTGACTGCTGTTCGATTCGATCCCCCACAAATTGGTGTGTCGAGCAGATGCAGTCAGTGTCCGGAGGAGGAAGTGAGCACAGGCAAATTGCTCCACATCTGCATCACCAGACACTGTGCTCTGCTACGTGCCACGTGGCAACATTCAGGTGCTATATATAGGTACATATAGATATATAAATACATGACCAGTGACCGTTTAGAGAGTCGAATTGCGAACAATAGAAGGGTAATTGACAGAGGAATCGAGAGCATTGGTTACGGTAGTTGTGAGCAGTGTGTCGTTTCGAAACAGGATTCCTCGGAAAATGCGTTTTTCGAAAAAATGTTCGAGAATTTCTCGGGAAATTTTTCTCGTTGAGTTCTCGAGAATTTTTCGAGAATTTTCGTAATTTTTCGAGAAATTTCGAAAATTTTCGAGAAATTTCTCGAGAAATCGCGAAAATTTATTTGAATGGAAATACGATAAAAAACGCGCTTTGCGTTATTTCGGAGTGTCGTTCGAATCGTTCGTTTATTATTTTTTTTTCGAGAATTTTCGAAATTTCTCGAGAAATTTTACTCGTTGATTTCTCGAGAGTTTTTCGAGAATCTTCGAAATTTTTAGAGAATTTCTCGAGAAATCGCGAAAAATGATTTCAATGGAAATACGATAAACAACGCGCTTTGCGTTATTTCGGTGTGTCGTTCGAACTAGTTAATTATTATTTTTTATCGAAATTTTTTTCGGGAATTTTCAGAATTTTTCGAGAATTTTTCAAGAATTTTCAAAATTTTTCGCATATTTCTCTAAAAATTCTCGAGAAATCAGCGAGAACCATTTCTCGAGAATTTTTCGGAAATTTTTTGAGAAATTTTTCTGAAAAAATTCTCAAAAAAGCGTTATTTCGGAGTGTCGTTCGAAACAACGCTTTTTTGAGAATGTAGAGTGTAATTTCTCGAGAATTTCTCGAAAAATTTCTCGAGAAATCGCGAAAAATGATTTGAATGAAAATACGATAAACAACGCGCTTTGCGTTATTACGTAGTGTCGTTCTAACTAGTTTATTATTATTTTTTATCGAAAATTTTTGTTCGAAAATTTTCGAAATTTTTCTCGTTGATTTTTCGGAAATTTTTCAAAAAATTCTCGAAAATTCTCGAGAAACCAACGAGAAACATTTCTCGAGAATTTTCTGGATATTTTTCGGAAAAAAATTCTTGAAAAAGCGTTATTAATTATTTTTTTTTATCGAAATTTTTTTTCGGGAATTTTCAGAATTTTTCGAGAAATTTTTCTCGTTGATTTTTCGGAAATTTTCGAAAATTTCTCGAGAAATCGCGAAAAATGATTTGAATGGAAATACGATAAACAACGCGCTTTGCGTTATTACGGAGTGTCGTTCGAACTAGTTAATTATTATTTTTTATCGAAATTTTTTTTTCGGGAATTTTCACAATTTTTCGAGAATTTTTCGAGAAATTTTCCAAAAAATTCTCGAAAAATTCTCGAGAAATCAACGAGAAACATTTCTCGAGAATTTTTCGGAAATTTTTTGAGAAATTTTTTGGTAAAAATTCTCAAAAAAGCGTTATTTCGGAGTGTCGTTCGAACTAGTTTATTATTATTTTTTATCGAAATTTTTTTTTCGGGAATTTTCAGAAATTTTCGAGAATTTCTCAAGAATTTTTTCTCGTTGATTTTTCGGAAATTTTTCGTGAAAATCCTCGCAAAATTTCTCGAAAAATTCTCGAGAAATCAACAAGAAAAATTTCTCGAAAAGTAGTGGTACGGTATGTACTTAGATTCCGCATCAGAGTTCTGAAATTCTGAAGTTCAAGTCACGTTTTTCGTTGGACTTTTCAGATTTGTTTCTGTATTCGCAAAGTTGTGGAGCTGCCAAACACCGACCAGCGCATCGTATTCTGGAAGACCGTCGCTGTTCACTCTTGACGATTGATTTTCAGCTTTCAGCATATTCTAGGAGACCACGCTGAATTCTACAGTTTCCCGATGTTTTCTAGATAAAGATAGGCAGCACTTTTCTAGATAAATCTGAAAATGAAGTCCAATGAAGCGCAAGTCTTCTTCATTTTGAAGAGCTCAAAGAGCATCCTCCTCAGCAAATCTGGACGATACTGTAATGCTCTGTGGATCCTTCCCACGAGGGTCCGGGCCATGGTAATTGCTGAAAAACTGGAAATCTTCTAGTGAAAAACAAAAAACTGTAGTTATTGAAAGGGGGGCGGAGCCGGTGACGTCATCGGTCCGCAAACACTTTGGCTGCGGGAAAAGTGTGCTCTCTTTTCACATGATTTTCAGTGAAATCAGTGAAGTGAAAACGGAAATGAAAAAGTGGAAAACCAAAAACCAACCACCCTCCTGCCACCAACTGAAATGACAGTGCACTGCACCGAACACCTTAAAGTGATGAGCAGTTGGCTCTTCCAAGAAGAAGAAGAAGAAGAAGAGCCCGCATGGCCAGTGAATTGTGCTGAACTGTCAGACGGAACGGATGCCAGGATGCCGCCAGATGGCGGAAACACGAGAACATGATTATCAGTCGTAAGACCTGAAATTGGCAAGCGAGCGAGTTTGCAGCGGAGCACGAAAGCTGAGCTTAGTCCTCCATTTCTCCTAGCTCAAAAGAGCACAAAATAAATATTTTGATTAACACTGAAATTGCCAATTGAGAATTATGATTGGAGCGAGTTTGCAGCGGAGCACAAAAGCTGAGATCAGAGCAGAGAAGGGCGGAATTCCGGATTCCGCCGTTTTTTAAATTCCGTCTTCCGGATTCCGGATTCCGTGAAATTTTTTTTTTCGTTTTCCGGATTCCAGATTCCGAGAAAAATATTTTTTCCGTTTTCCGCATTCCGGATTTCGCCGTTTTTTTCATTCCGTCTTCCGGATTCCAAATTCCGTGAAAAAAATTTTCTTCCGTTTTTCGGATTCCAAATTCCGTGAAAAATATTTTTTCCGTTTTCCGCATTCCGGATTCCGCCGTTTTTTTCATTCCGTCTTCCGGATTCCAAAATCCGTTAAAAAAAGTTTTTTCCGGTTTCCGGATTCCAAAGTCCGTGAAAAAAATTTTTTTCCGCTTTCCGCATTCCGGATTCCGCCATTTTTTTCATTCCGTCTTCCAGATTCCAGATTCCGTGAAAAATATTTTTTTCCGTTTTCCGCATTCCGGATTCCGCGATATGGCGTTTTTATTCCGTTTTAATTCTTTATTCTCAATTGTTGTGAAAAGTATACTTTTTTGAACATCCGCAAAAAGTTTTGCGAACAGAGCGCATTTACAACATTTGATTCCCTCATGAATGGTTGAAATTCCGTTTTCCGCATTCCGCATTCCGCGTTTTTTACATTCCGTTTTCCGGATTTCGGATTCCGTAAAAAAATGTTTTTTTTTTCCGTTTTCCATTTTCCAGATTTCGAGTTCCCGAAATCCAATTCCGCGCTACTCTGCAGAGAAGGGCGGAATTCCGGATTCCGCATTCCACATTCCGGATTCCGTCTTCCGGATTCCAGATTCCGTGAAAAAAATTTGTTTTACCGTTTCTAGACCATTTCTACTAGCTAAAAAGAGCACAAAAATACTTTTTTTTTATTTTTAAAAATGAATGCTCGAAATGTGCAAAAGAAACTTCAAGAACACTTCCGGATGACTTCACAGTTTGGAAATGTTCGCTGCTCGGTGAGCCCTGCAAAATGTATCATTCTATTTTAGGTAAAAGAGCACACCCTTCTATTAGGGGCATAATAGGAGCATAACAACTTAAAAACTTGCTTTGATAACGTCATTTTTGACGTTGAAAAGCGCCATTCAGAAAACGTAAATTTTCAATGTTCTACCGTAATCTGACGCCGTCGCTTTTCTTTCATAATGCTCCACTATAAACTGCGGAGCCCACCGGACGAAACTGCTGAAAAATTCAAAAGTCTCAATGTTTTGAATAGGGTCCGAAGGACAGCCAAAGGTAATCTGAGAGCTATTGAGAGTGCACTTTGTCTTCTCCGGCGCTTCCTTTCAGCATTTCGTCTTGCTACTCCTACTATTCCAGCCGAGCCGAGCCGAGCCGTCAATTTCGGAAAATAATAAAGTCAGTCGGAAATCATCATCCAATTAATTGGGGGCCGCATTCGGTGCTGCTCACCCGTTGCATGGATTCATATTTCAAACGAGCACACCAACAGCTTCTCGAATTCGACACTTGAAGTGTCGCCTATAATTAATCGGTTGCACACCAACCGTCCACTTCCTTACGCCACCTCCTCTCTCCAAAAAGAGCACATCTCTACAGGTGTACCGTAACAATATTGGCAAGCTCCGCCTCCCCCCAACGCCGTGTGCAGGATGAGCAGCGTTCCTCCGCCTCCACCGTACTTCATGCGCGACGACCATCTTCCTGACACTTCCTCATATTTCGAGTGTTATCAGCAACACGACGCGCATCAACTTCATTTCTCTTCTGTATCATCGTCAACGTCGTCGCCGTCCACGTCCTCCTCGTCTCATTTTACAGCATCGTCGAGAGCACGGCCCTACGAGCTCTCGTCTCATATTCTGACACCGTCTTCTGGAATTCCAACGCTTTCACCGACGGTGGCATCTGATTCGATAAGTTCGCCGTCCCTTTTCGGATTCACGATGACGGAATACTCGACGGAGCAGGTCAGTTGAAGCTTCTTAATAGAACGCTAGATAACGATCTGAAAATCTAGAATTTTCAGTTTCCCTTTTTCAGATGGAGGCGATTTGCACTTCCTTGTTTCAAGCAAGAGATGGCGATCGCCTGGTTTCCTTCTTCAAGCAGCTGGAGTCGCTGTATGGGCCAAATGCGATGGATCATTTGAGAAGTGAAGCTATTGTTGTGGGTACGTGATACTAGGCGCCGGAAAACGGAAAACGGAAAAAAATATTTTTTCACGGAATCCGGAAAACGGAAAACGGAAAAAAAATTTTTTTCACGGAATCCGGAAAACGGAAAACGGAAAAAAAATTTTAACGGAATCCGGAAAACGGAAAACGGAAAAAATATTTTTTCACAGAATCTGGATTCCGGAATACGGAAAACGGAAAAAAAAATTTTTTTCACGGAATCTGGAATCCGGAAGACGGAAAATTTTTTTTTCATAGAATCTGGAATCCGGAAGACGGAAAATTTTTTTTTCATGGAATCTGGAATCCGGAAGACGGAAAATTTTTTTTTCACGGAATCTGGATTCCGGAATACTGAAAAAAATATTTTTTTTCACGGAATCCGGAAAACGAAATACGGAAAAAAATTTTTTCACGGAATCCGGAATCTGGAAAACGGAAAAAATTTTTTTAACGGAATCTGGAATCTGGAAAACGGAAAAAAATTTTTTTTACGGAATCTGGATTCCGGAATACAGGAAACGGAAAAAATGTTTTTTGATGGAATCCGGAAAACGGAAAACAGAAAAAAATTTTTTTCACGGAATCTGGATTCCGGAACACTGAAAACGGAAAAAAAATATTTTTTCACGGAATCCGGAAAACGGAAAACGGAAAAAAACTTTTTTCACGGAATCCGGAAAACGGAATACGGAAAAAATATTTTTTTCACGGAATCTGGAATCCGGAAAACGGAATGTAAAAAAACGGCGGAAACCGAAATGCGGAATCCGGAATCCGGAATTTCAACCATTATTGAGGGAATGAAATGATGTAAATGCGCTCTGTTCGCAAAAATTTTTACGGGAGTTCAAAAAAGTATACTTTTCACAACAATTAAGAATAAAGAATTAAAACGGAATAAAAACGCCATATCGCGGAATCCGGAATGCGAAAACGGAAAACGGAAAAAAAAAATTTTCACGGAATCCGGAAAACGGAAAAAAATATTTTTTTCACGGAATCTTGAATCCGGAAGACGGGATGAAAAAAACGGCGGAATCCGGAATTCCGCCTTTCTCTGCAGAGTAGGGAATCCGGAAACCGGAAAACGGAAATTTTTTTTTTCACGGAATCTGGAATCCGGAAGACGGAATGCGGAATCCGGGATTCCGCCCTTCTCTGCAGAGTACGGCGGAATTGGATTTCTAACTTATATGAACTCCTAGAACTCCCCGAGCCTACCTCCTTTCCAGTCTCATGACTTCACCTTTGACGGAAGCGATGAGCCCCGAAACCCGGGCTTCATCTATTCGAATTGTGCTCCATCGCACCTAGCAGAATGACAATTATGCTCTCGTCTTTCCTCCGCACATCTGTCACCAGAGCACACCGGGCATACGGTAGCTTCGGGTACATCACTCAGTGCTCTATTTAATTCTAAGGATTGGAGCTTGTCATTTTTATAGATACTTCCAGAATTTGAGAATTTTAAGCCTCCGTCGCACGCTACAGATTCCCCAATTAGATTTTTTTTTTGAAATCCGGAAAACGGAAAACGGAAAAAACATTTGTTTTTCATGGAATCTGGAATCCGGAAGACGGAATGAAAAAAAAACGGCGAAATTCGGAATTCCGCTCTTCTCTGCAGAGTAGGGAATCCGGAAAACGGAAAACGGAAAAAAAAACTTTTTTTCACGAAATCTGGAATCCGGAATACGGAATTCCGCTTTTCTCTGCAGAATAGGGGAACTCGGAATCCGGAAAACGGAAAACGGAAAAAAAAACTTTTTTTCACGGAATCTGGAATCCGGAATCCGGAATTTCGCCCTTCTCTGCAGAATAGGGGAACTCGGAATCCGGAAAACGGAAAAAAACAACTTTTTTCACTGAATCTGGAATCCGGAATCCGGAATTCCGCCCTTCTCTGCAGAATAGGGGAACTCGGAATCCGGAAAACGGAAAAAACAACTTTTTTTACGGAATCTGGAATCCGGAATTCGGAATTCCGCCTTTCTCTGCCCCTCAGTATATGGTGCCTTATACGATTGCGTTATACCTTACCCTTCTCCAATTCCACGCATTTGATTGCGTCGTCTCGCCCCCCCCCCTCCCTTTTTTGTGGCCGCCCCATCTCAATATCACGTCTCGAATTTCAGCGTACACCTACGCACTGTACCATTCGAACGAGTTCGAGGCGCTCTTCCATTTGCTCTCCACGCGCCATTTCCAGCAAAACTATTTCAACGATTTGCAAGAGATTTGGCATCACGCCAGGTACAAGGAGAGCCAGTTGAAGAGAGGAAAAGAGCTGAATCCGGTGGAGAAGTACAGGCTGCGACGCAAGTTCCCGCCGCCAAAGACGATTTGGGATGGCGAGGAAACCGTGTACAGCTTCAAGGATTCGAGCCGAAAGTATCTGAAACACTTCTTCCGCGCCAACACACAGTATCCAAATCAGGAGCAGAAGAGGGAGATTTCCAGAGCAACTGGGCTGAAAGTTGTGCAGGTGCGTTTGAAAAATGTGTCGTCGTCAGAGATTTGAATGCTAGAAGCGCTTCTGGAGCCTCCATGGCCTAGTCTAGTGAATTTTTAAAGTATGGCCTGGAGTTGTGAGAGATTTGGCCTTGTTTTGTGGATTTTCCAAGTTTGGCCAAGACTTGTGATAGTTTTGGCCTTCTTTTGTGGATTTTCAAAGTTTGGCCAAGACTTGTGAGAGATTTGGCCTAGATTTGGGGATTTTCAAAGTTTGGTCTAGAATTGTTGGAGATTTGGTCTAGATTTGTTCATTTTCAAAGTTTGGCCAAGACTTGTGAGAGATTTGGCCTAGATTTGGAGATTTTCAAAGTTTGGCCAAGACTTGTGAGAGATTTGGTCTTTTTTTGTGAACCTTCAAAGTTTGGCCTAGAATTGTGAGAGATTTGTGCTAAATTTGTGAATTTTCAAAGTTTGGTCTAGAATTGTGAGAGATTTGGCCTTGTTTTGTGGATTTTCAAAGTTTGGTCTGGAGTTGTGGGAAATTTGGCCTTTTTTTTGTGAATTTTCCAAGTTTGGCCAAGTCTTGTGAAAGATTTGGCCTAGCTTTGTGAACCTTCAAAGTTTGACCAAGATTTGTGAGAGATTTGGCCCAAATTTGGGGATTTTCAAAGTTTGGTCTAGAATTGTAAGAGATTTGTGCAAGATTTGTGAACCTTCAAAGTTTTCAAAGACAGCCAAGATGCCTCATTATTTTTCGTAACAAAATCAGACAGATGAGCAGCTTTGCCCTTAATTTTAAGAAAAACTCATAGCACTTCCAGAGTATACACTTTCAGAATAAGTGTGTTTGCCTTTAACGTTTACATTTTGGGCGAAAAATGGGCAAAAGTTGAGCAGAACTCAGAAATACTACACAGATCTTCCACAAATATTGGCCTAGAATTGTGGAAAACTTGGTCTTTTATGCAAGATTTGTGAATTTTTAAAGTTTGGTCTAAAATTGAGGAAGATTTGTGCTAGACTTGTGAATTTTTAAAGTTTCGTCCAGAATTGCGGGAGATCTGTGTCAGATTTGTGAATTTTCAATGTTTGGTCTAGAATTGTGAGAGGTTTGTGCTAAATTTGTGAATCTTCAAAGTTTGGTCTAGAATTGAGAAAGATTTGTGCTAGACTTGTGAATCTTCGAAGTTTGGTCTAAAATTGAGTGATATTTATGCAAGATTTGTGAAATTTTAAAATTTGGTCTAGAATTGTGAATTTTCAATGTTTGGCCTATAATTGTGAGAGATTTGTGCTGAATTTGTAAATCTTTGAAGTTTGGTCTAGAATTGTGAGAGATTTGCTCATTTGAAATTGCGCCTAGGAGCTCTTCCATAACCTGGGAAACTGTAGGTATTGATTGACATTGCTCCGAGCCACTCATCAGATGCTCGGCGGAGCCCTCGGGTCCTCGACAAGCCTGCCATGAGCAGCTATTCCGAGCCAACGTTAACAAACATACACTGAAATTTGAATCTGAAACTTAGAAATGCATATTCAGCAAGTATCACCCTCTTCTTCCAGATCTCAAACTGGTTCAAAAACCGGCGTCAACGCGACAAGTCGAGCAACTCGGCGCAATGCTCTCCACCATCCAGCTCGAGCAGCACGAACGGCGGCAACGACTTCCCGCCAATCATCACTCCGCAGAGCTTGAGCCTCGCGGCGGCGGCGGCTCCATTTAATATGAATATGAATATGAACATGTTCTACGATTCGCTGCGCGAAATGCGGCAGCAGGGAGACACTGAGCAGTTCAACTTCAACTCGAATTCATGAGAGAGCAAGTTCGAGCAAGTTCGAGCAGCAGCAGCAGCAGTTCTCATTTATTATTGAATGTATCAAACATTGTACACACAGCGAAATGAATAAATTCCGAATAATACATATCAGTTGGCTTTAAAGGGAGGGGGGGGGGTGAGGAGGGGGGGGGAGGCAGAAGACACCAGAACAAAGAGATCACAAAAGAAGAACCGGAAAACTCGAGAATAAAAACTATAAGAAAGACGTATTACAAATCTAGAGAGGTGCTCAGAATCTCTCTGTTCTCCTTCTTCACGATGCGACATCGAATTCTGCGTTCCAGCCATCTGAAACACCTCAAAACGGAGACCCTTATTGTGGCTCAAAGGAATGGACTCACTTTTCGAATCGCACCTTGCCGAAATAGGCCAACGTGTTGGTGGCCGAGTTGAGGATGACCAGGAAGTCGGAGATCCGGATCACTATCGTCATGAACGGACCGAACTGACTGTTTCTCTCCATTAGCACTTCGTAGAGATCAATGAGTGTGGGCAGCGATCTGAAAATCGAGATTTTGAATGGCTGGAATTGCGCTGCTGAGCTGATTGCTCTGATGCTTCTGGAAACTCGGAATATCGAAGATAAGGCTTCCACGAAAGACAAAACAAGTCGGTCGTCTTTTGCCTCGTCTTCGTTCGTCTTTCAGTTCGTCTTGCATCTACCTGTGCGTCGGACGAATCCAAGACGAAGACTATGACGAGACGAGGCGGTCTTATTTCATCTTTCAGTTCGTCTTGCATTTGTCTTACGCACAAAATAAGTTGTGCATGTGTACCAACAAGTTCGTCTTGCATCTATCTCTGCGTAAGACGAATTCAAGACGAAGACGAAGACGAGACGAGACGGTCTTAATTCGTCTTTCGTAGAAGCCTTTCGTCTCGTCTTCGTTCGTCTTTCAGTTCGTCTTGCATCTACCTCTGCGCCAGACGAATCCAACACGAAGACGAAAACGAGACGAGACATTCGTATTTCATTTTTCAGTTCGTCTTGCGTTTGTCTTACGCAAAAAATAAGTTCGTCTTGCATCTATCTCTGCGTAAGACGAATCTAAGACGAAGACGAAGACGAGACGAGACGGTCGTATTTCATCTTTCAGTTCGTCTTGCATTCGTCTTACACAATAAAAAAAGTTGTGTACAGTGTACCAACAAGTTCGTCTTGCATCTATCTCTGCGTCAGACGAATTCTAGACGATGACGAAGGCGAGACGAAAACGGTCTTCTTTCGTTTTTCAGTTCGTCTTGCATTCGGCTTACGCAAAAAATAAGTTCGTCTTGCATCTACCTGTGCGTCGGACGAATCCAAGACGAAGACTATGACGAGACGAGGCGGTCTTATTTCATCTTTCAGTTCGTCTTGCATTTGTCTTACGCACAAAATAAGTTGTGCATGTGTACCAACAAGTTCGTCTTGCATCTATCTCTGCGTAAGACAAATCCAAGACGAAGACGAAGACGAGACGAGACGGTCGTATTTCATCTTTCAGTTCGTCTTACGCACAAAATAAGTTGTGTACAGTGTACCAACACAATGTTGGTACTCTCTTGGTACAATGTTGGTACCAACACTCTGCGTCAGACGAATTCTAGACGATGACGAAGAAGATACCAGACGGTCTTAATTCATTTTTCAGTTCGTCTTGCATTCGTCTTACGCACAAAATAAGTTGTCTACAGTGTATCAACAAGTTCGTCTTGCATCTATCTCTGGTTCAGACGAATCCAAGAGGAAGAAGAAGACGAGACAAGACAGTCGTATTTCATCTTTCATGGAAGCTTTTCGTCTCGTCTTCGTTTGTCTTTCAGTTCGTCTTGCATCTATCTCTGCGTAAGACAAATCCAAGACGGAGACGAAGACGAGACGAGGCGGTCGTATTTCATTTTTTGTAGAAGCCTTTCGTCTCGTCTTCGTTTGTCTTTCAGTTCGTCTTGCATCTATCTCTGCGTCAGACGAATTCAAGACGAAGATGAAGACAAGACGAGACGGTCTTATTTCATTTTTCAGTTCGTCTTGCATTCGTCTTACGCAAAAAATAAGTTCGTCTTGCATCTATCTCTGCGTCAGACGAATCCAAGATGAAGACGAAGACGAGACGAGACGGTCTTCTTTCATTTTTCAGCTTGTCTCGTCTCACGCACAAAATAACTTGTGTATAGTTTACCAACACAATGTCTATCTCTGCGTAAGACGAATCTAAGACGAAGACGAAGACGAGACGAGACGGTCGTATTTCATCTTTCAGTTCGTCTTGCATTCGTCTTACACAATAAAAAAAGTTGTGTACAGTGTACCAACAAGTTCGTCTTGCATCTATCTCTGCGTCAGACAAATTCTAGACGATGACGAAGGCGAGACGAAAACGGTCTTCTTTCGTTTTTCAGTTCGTCTTGCATTCGGCTTACGCACAAAATAAGTTTGTCTTGCATCTATCTCTGCGTCAGACGAATTCTAGACGATGACGAAGGCGATACGAAACAGTCTTCTTTCATTTTTCAGTTCGTCTTGCATTCGTCTTACGCACAAAATGAGTTTGTCTTGCATCTATCTCTGCGTGAGAAAAATCCAAGACGAAGACAAAGACGAGACAAGACAGTCTTATTTGGTCTTTCAGTTCGTCTTGCATTCGTCTTACGCACAAAATAAGCTGTGCATGTGCACCAACAAGTTCGTCTTGTATCTATCTCTGAGTCAGACAAATCCAAGACAAAGACGAAGGCGAGACGAAAATGGTCTTCTTTCATTTTTCAGTTCGTCTTGCATTCGTCTTACGCACAAAATGAGTTCGTCTTGCATCTATCTCTGCCTCAGACAAATCCAAGACGAAGACGAAGGCGAGACGAGACGGTACAGTAGCAGCAAGTTCCGACTTACCTTAAAATCAAGAATTTGACAACAATGAACACTGCCAGAGCCTTCGACGCTTTGTCCTTCAGCTCCTCCGTCACCATCGTGTCGCGGCTCCTCTTCTGACTCTCGAACAGCCTTCTGCGCTCTTTCACATTCTGGTGAATCTTGTATTCAGTGAACAGCGAGAGTGTCGAGATGAAGATCATGGGTCCGACGGTTTCCGTCGTCATCGTCAGCGCGACTTTGAATTGAAAATACTAAATACTGTAGTCCAGAGAGCGGATGACCGAGAAGCGGTGCAACTCACCCAGTAGGCTCCCCTGAGCTGCGTGGCGCGGAGCATTTTGGATTCGGTCCTGTGGACGGCGTCGAAGCAGGAGATGAGGTCGAACTCGAAGTATGAGGTGCTGTGAATCACGAAGCACAGAATCACCAGGAGCACTGTAAATCACGAAGAGCATTTTCAGAAAATCGGATTCCACATACCTGGAACAGTGAATGGTCTGAAGAATCTTCTGAAATTCGCGCTCATTTTCAGAGAATTCCTTCTGGCGTGAAAATCATAGAATTTCTCAGCTGGAAATGAGATTGTGAATTTCCAGGATTCCGTTGACGGCTGCTGAGTCGCCATCATTTTGCCCGGCGACGTGGTTTTCCTCTGAAATGCTCCAAGATCAGAATGCTTCGTGAACACCCACCGAATTCACCTACCGTTCTGCTGTAATTCGACGCGAATTTCAGCGGATTGTTGACGACTCGATACCGTATATATGTGATGTAACACACGAGCATCGGCTGTAATAAATCGATGGTATTATAGCTGTATTTCCCCCCCCCCCCCATAAACCTCAGTATTACCCCCACCCCCCCCACTGGAATGAACAGGAATCGCCCCCCCCCCCTTTTTATTGAAATCGTGGGGGGGGGGGTGATTCTGGAACCGTGGAGGGTGATTCTGGAGTCGTGGGGGGTGATTCTGAAATCGTGGGGGGGGGGGTGATTCTGGAATCGTGGGGGTGATTCTGGAATAGTGGGGGGTTATTCTGGAATCGTGGGGTGATTCTGGAATCGTAGGGGGTGATTCTGGAATTGTGGGGGGCGATTCTGGAATCGTGGGGGGTGATTCTGGAATCGTGGGGGGGGGTGATTCTGGAATCGTGGGGGGAGGGGGGGTGATTCTGGAATAGTGGGGGATGATTCCGGAATCGTGGGGGGGTGATTCAGAAATCATGAGTGGTGATTCTGGAACCGTGTGGGGTGATTCTGAAATCGTGGGGGGGGGGTGATTCTGAAATCGTGGGGGGGTGATTCTGGAATCGTGGGGGGTGATTCTGGAATCGTGGGGGTGATTCTGGAATCGTGGGGGGTGATTCTGGAATCGTGGGGGGGGTGATTCTGGAATCGTGGGGGGTGATTCTGGAATCGTGGGGGGGGTGATTCTGGAATCGTGGGGGGGGGGGGTGATTCTGGAATTGTGGGGGGTGATTCTGGAATCGTGGGGGTGATTCTGAAATTGTGGGGGGGGGGTGATTCTGGAATCGTGGGGGGGGGGGGGGTGATTCTGGAATTGTGGGGGGGTGATTCTGGAATTGTGGGGGGTGATTCTGAAATCGTGGGGGTGATTCTGAAATTGTGGGGGGTGATTCTGGAATCGTGGGAAATGATTCTGGAATCGTGGGGGGTGATTCTGGAATCGTGGGGGGGGGTGATTCTGGAATTGTGGGGGGTGATTCTGAAATCGTGGGGGGGTGATTCTGGATCGATGGATGAATTGAAAAAATCCACTTACCGATGACATTGCGAAGCTGTTCCGAATGCCATACAAGACGAGAATCATTCCCTGATGCTGATAGAAGATGTTGGACCGCCAAAGAAGAATGCTCATTGGCTCGATGCTCAGAAAGAGCACCGTGGTCATCATGAGCAGGAAGTCCATCAGACAAAGAGTGTAAAGAGCCGCTGACATTCTTTTGTTCAGCTTTCCATTCCGAAGGAATCCGATGGCGTAAACCGTTCCGATGGCGGAGAAAAGTGCCGCCGAAATAGTGATGGGTCCCTGGAAATCAGATTTTTGCTCCGGCTTTTAAAGACAACCTTTTCTAGCCCAATCCTGCCTCATTTGAGCCTATAATACGCTCTTCATAAAGCCAAAAGATTAGACAAAATAATAAGAAAATATTCTGGAAATTCCCATGAAAAGTGCAATACATTTATGACTCAACGCTATGATAATCTGCAAGATCATTGAGCTCTCTAATAAGATTAACACTACGGATTTAAGTGATTGGAGAAGGATTTATGGATTTAGTATTAGGACTATTGTAGCATAATTTGCTCAGCTAATGGTCTGGATGCTCTGTGGCATGCAATATTGAATGTGATTCACAAATCTTGCACAAATCTCTCACAATTCTAGACCAAACTTCGAAAATTCACAAATCTAGCACAAATCTGTCACAAATCTAGGCCAAACTTTGAAAATTTACAAATATAGCACAAATATCTCGCAATTTTTCGCCAAACTTCGAAGATTCGCAAATCTTGCCTAATTCTAGGTCAAACTTTAAAAATTCACAAATCTAGGTCAAACTTTGAAGATTGACAAATATAGTACAAATGTGCACAATGCACATTACTTTAAAAACTCACAAATCTCTAACAATTTTTGACCAAACTTAGAAGATTCACAAAATTAGCACAAATCTCTAACAATTCTAGGCCAAACTGTGAAAATTCACAAATCTAGCACAAATCTGTCACAATTCTAGTCCAAACTTTGAAAATTCACAAATCTAGCACAAATCTTTCGCAATTCTACGCCAGACTTCGAAAACACACAAATCTAGCACAAATCTGTCACAATTCTAGTCCAAACTTCAAAAATTCACAAATCTAGCACAAATCTCTCACAATTCTAGACCAAACTTCAAAAATTCACAAATCTAGCACAAATCTCTCACAATTCTAGACCAAACTTTAAAATTTCACAAATCTTGGCCAAGTTTTACACAATTCTAGGCCAAACTCTGAAAATTCACTTTTTAAGCTTTAGAGCTCACTACTGCTTTCCAGCTATTATGGAATTTCTCAATATGAATCTGGAAACCTTCTGTCCGCCAAAATGAGACTCACATCAAGCCAAAGAGTGAATTTCGACTGATCAGAAGCGCGATATTGGCATGTTGGGAAGCTGTCCATGACTCTCCTCCAATCGTCGTCGGTGGCGTTCATGTTTGTGTGTTGCCCACCAGCTGGACACCTGAAACCGAATTGTGGAATGAATTCAGCGGGAGAATCTGCAAAACGGGGGTGCGTAGGAGAAAACGATGCTGAGACGGGGGTGAGGGGGGGGGGAGAGTTCGCTCAGAAATTCATAGGTTATGCGGAATCAGAAGAGTGAGATGAAAACACATGAACACACCGTCGCCCTGCTCGAAACGGAGCAACTAGTTGATGCATGTAAGGAGAGGTGTGAAGCGTGGGAAGTTCAGAATTTATTCAGAATTTCAGAAATTCAGAATTGAGAGTTCAGAATCCAGACGACGTGAAAAAATGTTTAAAGAAAGAGTCGTTGAGAATCTAAAAAAATCTGGAGCTCCAGATTTATAGCTCCGGCAAGAGGGCTTCCAGATTTCAGAAAAAGGAACGTGAATGTTGCTGGAAATCTTCAAAACTACAACGGAAGGCGTGAAGGTGTCTCCTAAGCTGACACTAGGGGACACTCACCGCCTGCGTCTCTGGACAATTGTTGATTGCAAGTAATGGGATGAAAAAGGATAGGAAAACACGTTTTGATTGAAAATTATTGTTGTGAATTTTCAAAGTTTGGTCTAGAATTGTGAGAGATTTGTGTCGAATTTGTGAATTTTCAAAGTTTGGTCTAGAATTGTGAGAGATTTGTGCAAGAATTGTGAAATTTCAAAGTTTAGTCTAGAATTGTGAGAGATTTGTGCAAGAATTGTGAAATTTCAAAGTTTGGTCTAGTATTGTGAGATTTGTGAAATTTCAAAGTTTGGTCTAGAATTGTGGAAGATTTGTGCAAGATTTATGAACCTTCAAAGTTTGGCTTAAAATTGGGGGAGAATTGAGCTGAATTTGTGAATTTTCAAAGTTTGGCATAAAATTGTGGAAAACTTGACCAAGACTTGTGAATTTTTAAAAGTTTGGCATAAGATTGTGAGAGATTTGTGTCTGATTTGTGATTTTTCAAAGTTTGGTCTAGAATTGTGGAAAAATTGGTCAAAAAATTTTGAATCTTCAAAGTTTGGCCTAGAATTGCGAGAGATTTGTACAAAATTTGCTAACCTTCAAAGTTTGGTCTAGATTTGCGCTAGAGTTGTGCAAAATTTGTGAATTTTGAAAGTTTTGCCAGAACTTGAGGAGTTTTGCTGAAAAATCGGTAAACATCAAAAATTCAGTGATTCAGTTTCAGCAAGATGATTTTCAGATGATTTTCAGAGGGTGTGACCAACGGCGCGAGTAATGAGTAATAGCCGTGAAAATCGAAATTTGAAAGCAACATGATGGTGACTGATGAGTGATTCATCAGCGGAGTTCGGTAGTTTCAGGTTTAAAGGCACAGTGAGGAGATTTGTGCTAGATTTGTGAAATTTCAAAGTTTGGTCTAGAATTGTGATAGATTTGTGTTAAATTTGTGAATTTTCAAAGTTTGGTCTAGATTTGCGATAGATTTGTGAATTTTCCATGTTTGGCCTGGATTTGCGCTAGATTTGTGAATTTCCCAAATTTGGCCTAGATTTGCGCTAGATTTGTGAATTTTTCATGTTTGGCCTAGATTTGCGCTAGATTTGTGAATTTCCCAAGTTTGGCCTAGATTTGCGCTAGATTTGTGAATTTTTCATGTTTGGCCTAGATTTGCGCTAGATTTGTGAATTTTTCATGTTTGGCCTAGATTTGCGCTAGATTTGTGAATTTTTCATGTTTGGCCTAGATTTGCGCTAGATTTGTGAATTTCCCAAGTTTGGCCTAGATTTGAGCTAGATTTGTGAATTTTCCAAGTTTGGCCTGGATTTGCGCTAGATTTGTGAATTTCCCAAGTTTCGCCTAGATTTGCGCTAGAGTTGTGAATTTCCCAAGTTTGGCCTAGATTTGAGCTAGATTTGTGAATGTTTCAAGTTTAAAGGCACAGTGAGGCCAGCTAGTATCAAATTGCAAAAGTGTGCTCTCTATTAGAGGTTTACAAAAGCAATTTCAGAAGTCAGATTGCTCTAAGGTTTCAGTTAATCTGTCTGTCTATGGTCTTCAATTTTCGTTTTTTTTTTTTGTTCCAAAAAAAGAAAATTGATGTGTTTGAAGCGAGTTTTTGTTCAAATTTGCATGTTTTAAAGGGAGGAAGCCATTCGCCATTTTTTGTTTCTTAAAAACTCAAATATTGCCATTTTGTTCACAAGAGCAAGACCATAAAACGCGCGTCTCGATTACCATAGAACGGAAGAGCCAATTGGTGCGACTTGCGACTCCCCCAATGTTTAGATCCCTAGAGACTCTGAAAACTTCAGAATTTCAAGATCCCTGACGCCAGAGGAAAAAAGGCGCCAACTGCCGTACAGCTCAGCTGAAAGTGCTCCGCTGAAAACATGAAGCTCTCAAATTTCAGAATAAAGTTGCTCCGCAGGACTTCCTGCAGGACTAGCTCTCTTATCAAAGTACAAGTGGTGCTCCGACTCCTATTCATGAAAACTGCAAAAATCGAGAAAAAAAACGGGGAAAATAACTCTGTTTAAGTGCTCAAAGTGTGGGGGGGGGGGAGAAGCGGGAGGGGGAGGGGGGAGGAGTCAGCCGGAGCTCTTATTTCATGTGCGAATGAAGTTTGCACATTTTCAGAAGAGCGGGCTCCAGAAAGTTCAGAAAGAAAGATTTGGGGAAGATTTGTGCAAGAATTGTGAAATTTCAAAGTTTGGTCTGGAATTGTGAGAGATTTGTGCCAAATTTGTGAAATTTCAAAGTTTGGTCTAGAATTGTGGAAGATTTGTGCAAGATTTATGAACCTTCAAAGTTTGGCATAAGATTGTGAGAGATTTGTGCTAGATTTGTGAATTTTCAAAGTTTGGCCTGAAATTGTTAGAGATTTGTACAATATTTGCCATCCTTCTTGGTTTGGCCTAGATTTGTGCCAGATTTGTGAAATTTCAAAGTTTGGCCTGAAATTGTTAGAGATTTGTACAATATTTGCCATCCTTCTTAGTTTGGCCTTGATTTGTGCTAGAGTTGTGAAATTTCAAAGTTTGGCCTAGAATTGTTAGAGATTTGTGCTAGATTTGTGAATTTTCAAAGTTTGGCCTAGAATTGTGAGAGATTTGTGCCAGATTTGTGAAATTTCAAAGTTTGGCCTGAAATTGTTAGAGATTTGTGCTAGATTTGTGAATTTTTAAAGTTTGGCCTAGAATTGTGAGACATTTGTGCTAGAGTTGTGAAATTAAAAAGTTTGGCGTAGAATTGTGGCAGATTTGTGAATTCTCCGAACTATTCACGAAAACTGCAAAACTCGAGAAAAAAACGGGGAAAATAACTCTGTTTAAGTGCTCAAAGTGGGGGGGGGGAGAAGCGGGAGGGGGGAGGAGTCAGCCGGGGCTCTCATTTCATGTGCAAATGAAGTTTGCACATTTTCAGATGAGCAGGGCTCCAGAAAGTTCAGAAAACGCTGATAATACCTGAAATTAAGAGAGGTTCCGGCAGTTTTTTCAGTGTCAATTCAGTATCAGCAGCTCTGCTTGTTTCGCGCCTGCACTTCGCGCTAAAGGTGCGCCAGCGCCTTTTAGGAAAATCAACTTTGTAGACGTTTATCTTCAGAATCTGACATAAAACCGTCTTCCGTGCTTATTGTCTCAGCTCAGAGCATGTCTAATAGGTTTTTAGCTTCCTGCTTCGCGCCAGCACTTCGCGCTAAAGGTGCGCCAGCGCCTTATATGAAAAAATAATTGTTTTTTGAGCTTTTCAAAGCAAAATTCTACAAACATCAGAATTGTAGCCGTCCATCGTCTGCACTTCATCTGAAACTGACATAGAGCCATCCTTGCTCCGTGCTCATTGTCTCAGCTCTCAGAGCCATGTGCAAAGACCATTATTCTCAACTAAAAAGTGCTCATTTGTGCTGCTCATTTGATCATTTTGCGAGCAATAAGACACTGGTACCCCCCCCCATCTCTACCCTCTAATAAAATGGCACTTGAGCTCCGCGCTTTTTGATGAAGGGTATAAGTGTCAACACCAGAGTAGGGCGGAATTGGATTTTGGGAACTCGGAATTCGGAATCCGGAAAACGGAAAAAAATTTTTTTCACGGAATCTGGAATCAGGAATACGGAAAAAAAAAACTTTTTCACTGAATCTGGAATCAGGAATACGGAATGTAAAAAACGGCGGAATCCGGAATGCGGAATGCGGAATCCGGAATTTTAACCATTAATTTTTGCGGGAGATCAAAAAAGTATACTTTTCACAACAATTGAGAATAAAGTATTAAAACTCATAGTTGGGCGGAATTGGATTCTGGGAACTCGGAATCCGGAAAACGGAAAACGGAAAAAAAATTTTGTCACGGAATCCGGAAAACGGAAAACGGAAAAAAAATTTTTCACGGAATCCGGAATCCGGAAAACGGAAAAAAAATTTTTCACGGAATCCGGAATCCGGAAAACGGAATGAAAAAAACGGCGGAATCCGGAATTCCGCCTTTCTCTGGTCAACACCTCTGAAATATTGAAATATTCAATCGTTTTAGACAGAAGGCGTACTTCCATGATGCAATATTCAGAATACATAGTATTTATTCCCGGCGGGGGGGGGGGGGGGGTGGCAAAGGGGGGGGGGGTGCCGTAGGGGGGGGAGGCCGAGGGCTCCGTCGTCGCGGCGTCAAACTGAATTATCTTTTTCTCATATTACACGCTTTTATTCGCCGTATTTCCAGTTTATTATTCAAAAAGAAACACGTTTCCTCCCCTTTTTTCGACTCGTTTATTAGAGAATACGAGTGAGAATACGCTTCCCCGAGCACAATGGATGCTCCGCGCTCGGGGGGGGGGACCTCCCTGCCTCCTACTGGCTGCTGAAACACTTTGCACACTTCTTATTTATGAAACGAATGGGGCAAAAACGGAAGAAAAAAAAAACGAGAGGAAATGCTCCGAAAAAAAGATTAAAATGGCTGCGACTGAACTTTTCGAGCAAAGCATAAAGATTTTTTTCGAAAATTTTTGATCTGAAAGCTAAAGTTCTGGAAATCAGAAGTCTCTGGCGCACCTGCAGCGCGAAATCTGAAATCTAAGATGAGAGACAATAAATTGTGTTTCAGCAATTACAGAAGTCAAAAGCAATGAAGAATTCTATAAAAGTGCGGCAAAAATATGGCAACACGAGTTTCGCGCAAGCAGGTTGGGTGGGTGCTGGCGCTTTTTTCGTGCAATCATTTTATTTCCATTATTTTCAGAATTTCGTTTCGATTTCAATTTTTAAAGAATTTCTCGGTAATTTTACAGAATCGCCCCCCACCACGATTCCAGAATCACCCCCCACGGCTCCAGAATCACCCCCCAAGATTCCAGAATCACCCCCCACGATTCCAGAATCACCCCCCACGATTCGAGAATCACCCCCCACGATTCGAGAATCACCCCCCCCCAATTTCAGAATCACCCCCCCCCCCACGATTTCAGAATCGCACCCCATGATTTCAGAATCGCCCCCCACGATTCCAGAATCACCCCCCATGATTTCATAATCGCCCCCCACGATTCCAGAATCACCCCCCACGATTCCAGAATCACTCCCCACGATTCCAGAATCAGCCCCCCCCCCGATTCCAGAATCACCCCCCCCCACGATTCCAGAATCACTCCCCACGACTCCAGAATCACCCCCCATGATTTCAGAATCACCCCCCACAATTCCAGAATCACCCCCCACGACTCCAGAATCACCACTCATGATTTCAGAATCACCCCCCACGGTTCCAGAATCACCCCCCACGATTCCAGAATCACCCCCCACGGTTCCAGAATCACCCCCCCCCAAAAATTGATTTTCAAGTCTCTGGCGCACCTTTAGCGCGAATTACTGCTTGAAACAGGAAGCTGTAAGCCTAGTGGTCTTTGGAGATGCTCTGAGCTGAAACAAAGAACACAGGGGGGGTCTTTATGGCAGATTTCGATGATGTGATGTGCAGAAGATTAACGCCTACAAAGGATACAATTTTTAAAGAATTTCCCTTAAAAAAAACGCTCTGAAAAGATGGGGAATAGCAAGCAACGTGGACGGCTTTATGTCAGATTCAGATGACAAACGCCTACAAATTTGATTTTCCTGAAAGTCGCTGGCGCACCTTTAGCGCGAAGTGCAGGTGCGAGGCAAGAAACTGTAAGCCTATTCTGAAAGGATTCTGGACAAAAAACTGTTAAAAACAGCCGAAGAGCACATTTTCAGCGTCCTTGGCCGCAGGTTGCGAAAAATGGAGTGGGTGGAGCTCGCGATATGTTCTTTAGCCAAAAGCTCCGCGAAGTGAGGCGGCGGTAAGGAGTAAAACACAATCGAATGCTTGTCACTGCTCTCAACTTTTGGTATTTTCAGCATGGCAAGAGCTCTCAATGCGCTCTAATGAACGTCGCGTCTTAGTCAGCCGCACTATGCACTTTATAATATGATGTAATAGTCAGAAATCATGGAAATCAGTCGGGTTATGCACGTGAAAACAGAAAAGGGCGGAATTCCGGATTCCGCGAAAAAAATTTTTTTTCCGTTTTCCGGATTCCGGATTCCGAGTTCCCAAAATCCAATTCCGCCCAACTATTAGTTTTAATACTTTATTCTCAATTGTTGTGAATAGTATACTTTTTTGAACTCCCGCAAAAAATTTTTGCGAACAGAGCGCATTTACATCATTTGATTCCCTCATTAATGGTTAAATTTCCGTTTTCCGCATTCCGCATTCAGGATTCCGCCGTTTTTCACATTCCGTATTCCGGATTCCCAGATTCCATGAAAAAAATTTTTCCGTTTTCCGTTTTCCGGATTCCGTGAAAAAAATTTTTCCGTTTTCCGGATTCGCTAGTCGACGCTTGTGGAATGTCCCGTTTCGAAACGGAATGTAAAAAACGGCGGAATCCGGAATGCGGAATGCGGAAAACGGAATTTTAACCATTAATGAGAGAATATTTATGATGTAAATGCGCTCTGTTCGCAAACATTTTTGCGGGAGTTCAAAAAAGTACACTTTTCACCACAATTGAGAATAAAGGATTGAAACGGAATTTCGCGGAATCCGGAATGCGGAAAACGGAAAAAAATATTTTTTCATGGAATCTGGAATCCGGAAGACGGAATGAAAAAACGGCGGAATCCGGAATCCGGAATTCCACCCTTCTCTGATTTCAAGTGTGTGAAGAGCAGAAAACACATTTTGCAGCACAATTTTTCAATTTTTTTCATTTTTTTTCTATAATAAATGGGTTATTCAGAGCAGCTGAAATGAAAGCGCTGAAATTCTCAAAAAAAGCTAAAAATATTTCAGAAAGCACTTTATCATCATTTTCAAGCATTCACGACTCTAAATATACGCAAATTGCAGGTGGAGCAACATCGCCTGGCTCCAAGATCGCTGAAAATGAGTGAGTTGAGTGATGGGGGGGGGGAGAGGTAGCCGAGAGCAAAGGGTGGTAGGGGGGGGTGAGGTAGCCGAGAGCAAAGGGTGGTAGGGGGGGGGGTGAGGGGAGTGGTTCAGGAAACAACTAATTATCATGGAAAAGGCGGGCGCGAGCCGTCGTTTTGTGTCGAGGAAAACTTGAAAATGAAAAAATTGAGCTCAGCTCAAACATCAAAATCAATCTACTCGAGCTCTCGAATTGTGTTTCAGCAATTACAGAAATCAAAAACAGCTAAGAAATTAGGAAGATTTCGCGGATATACAAGGTGCGCCAAAAATATGGCAACGCGAGTTTCGCGCAAGCAGGTTGGGTGCTGGCGCTTTTTTCGTGCAATAATTTTACTTCCATTATTTTCAGCAAGTCTTTAGCATCTTCTTTCCAAAATTTCAAGTCTCTACGATTTTTTTTACAGTAATCCTGGCTAATTCTCTACACCTTTCCAGAATGCGTTTTGCGAAAGAAGCCTGTGGGCTCTTCCAGAGCACGATGCTCCCTCGGTTCTCTTGGATTCTTTCTGAAATTGAGAGAGAGTTCTCGAATTGTGTTTCAGCAATTACAAAAGTCGAAAAAAACTAAGAAATTAGGAAGATTTCGCGGATATACAAGGTGCGCCAAAAATATGGCAACACGAGTTTCGCGCAAGCAGGTTAGGTGCTGGCGCATTTTTCGTGCAATCATTTATTTCCATCATTTTCAGCAAGTTTTAGGTATCTTTTTCCCAAAATTTCAAGCCTCTAAGCGCATTTTTACAGTAATCCTGGCTGATTCTTTACACCCTTCCAGAATGCATTTTGTGAAAGAAGCATGTGTGCTCTTTCAGAGCACTCTGCTCCCCTGGCTCCCTTGGATTCTCTCTGAAATTGAGAGAGAGCTCTCGAATTGCGTTTCAGCCATTACAAAAGTCAAAAAAAAAATTCGGAAGATTTCGCGGATATACAAGGTGCGCCAAAAATATGGCAACACGAGTTTCGCGCAAGCAGGTTGGGTGCTGGCGCTTTTTTCGTGTAGTCTTTTTATTTCTATTATTTTCAGCAAGTTTTAAGTATCTTTTTACCAAAATTTTTAGTCTCTAAGCGTATTTTCACAGGAATCCTGGCTGATTCTCCACACCTTTCCAGAATGCGTTTTGCGAAAGAAGCATGTGTGCTCTTTCAGAGCACAGTGCCTTCTTTTAAGAGCTATAAGTCAACTTTATGGAGCATTTTGAAAGGGCTATATAGCACTCTAAAAAGAAAACAAATAGGACGATGCTCCGGTTAAAGATACAGTAATACAGAGCAATGAAATATGCCCATTTGGCTTTGTTTAATAGAAAAATGCCATCTTTGAGCACTCGTCAAAATGCTCAAAATTGCTCGATTTTCCTGTAGATTAAGAGCTCTCACAAAAGAGCTCTATCTGCTGAAGACGTGATGCTCCGAGCTTCATTTTTGAGAGCTCTGAATCTGTAGGCTTGCAGATTTCACTCAGAAATTAGTGAGCTCCCTTGGATCCGCTAAATCTGAAATTTTTGCTGGAAATTGGGTGAGAACTATAAATCTCAGCGAGCTCTACAAATCTATAAAGATTACAAAATAATTCAGAAGACGTCGGCTGAAAATAGATGCTCCAAATGGCATGAAAATTTCAGACTAAGGGAGAGAGAGATGGGCATTGAAAATTGAGCATTTTAAGACAAGAGAGCTCTTAGAGAGCCCGGAGAATTACGAGAATGGGTCAGCCTGGATTCAGATGAAAACTTTTGACTTTCAGCATGCTTCTTCCTATTTTTCAGAAAATTTATTCATTTTTCGGGAACTGCATGCATAAAATATCAATGGAGCGTGTTCTTGTGCAATTTTTGTTTACTCTGACCGTCATTAATAATAAGAAATATTAAAAAAAGCGATTCGAAATTGAAAAATAACTGGAGCCATGCAAAAACAATAATTATAGCCATCTAAATGGGATTTTAAGCGTATTTTTGAGTTCGCTGCAACGCTGAAGCGCCAAAAGTGCGAGAGCTCCCGGAAATCTCTCATTTTCAGCGCAAAATATTTGCATTCAAGTGCAAATTTAAGGCGATGACCGGAAATTGGGTGTTATGCCGATTTTCAGCATTATTTGAGCAGAAAGTTGTCTTAATCACGGTATTTGGTATTTTTTAGATGAAAAATCCATGAAAATTGGTATTTTTTAGCTAACAAATTCATGAAAATTGGTATTTTTTAGCTGAAAAACCCATGAAAATTGGTATTTTTTAGCAGAAAAACCCATGAAAATTGGTATTTTTTAGCAGAAAAACCCCTTTGAAATTGGTATTTTTTAGCTGAAAAAATCCATGAAAATTGGTATTTTTTAGCTAACAAATTCATGAAAATTGGTATTTTTTAGCTGAAAAACCCATGAAAATTGGTATTTTTTAGCAGAAAAACCCATGAAAATTGGTATTTTTTAGCTGAAAACCCCCTTTGAAATTGGTATTTTCTAGCTGAAAAAATCCATGAAAATTGTTATTTTTTAGTTGAAAAACCAATGAAAATTGGTATTTTTCAGCTGAAAAATTCATGAAAATTGGTATTTTTTAGATGAAAAATCCATGAAAATTGGTATTTTTTAGCTGAAAAATCCATGAAAATTGGTATTTTTTAGATGAAAAATCCATGAAAATTGGTATTTTTTAGATGAAAAATCCATGAAAATTGGTATTTTTCAGATGAAAAATCCATGAAAATTGTTATTTTTTAGATGAAAAACTCATGAAAATTGGTATTTTTTAGTTGAAAAACCCATGAAAATTGGTATTTTTTAGTTGAAAATCCCATGAAAATTGGTATTTTTTAGATGAAAAATCCATGAAAATTGGTATTTTTTAGCTGAAAAACTCATGAAAATTGGTATTTTTTAGTTGAAAAACCCATGAAAATTGGTATTTTTTAGATGAAAAATCCATGAAAATTGGTATTTTTTAGATGAAAAACTCACGAAAATTGGTATTGAATCATAGAAAGACTAGAAAAAAATGATTGCACAGGCCGAGAAGCTTAAAGTAAATGTTGACATTTCTGGCCAAAAGGCTTAAAAGCCGCACACAGACACACACGGGTTTCCACAGAAAACGACTAAAAAACTGACATAACATAAGGACCAGATGCCCCAAGCAAAGCAAGATTTGGACGTTTTCCTTACTACAACTCCCCCCCCCCGTTGGCCCACATCAGAGAAGGGCGGAATTCCGGATTCCGCCATTCTTTTCATTCCGTTTTACAGATTCCGGATTCCGTGAAAATTTTTTTTCCGTTTTCCGGATTCCGGATTCCGTGAAAAATTTTTTTTTCCGTTTTCCGGATTCCGGATTCCGTGAAAATTTTTTTTCCGTTTTCCGGATTCCGGATTCCGAGTTCCCAAGATGCAAATCCGCCCAACTCTGGCCCACATTTCCCTCTACCGTAGTCAATTGAGCCCTTCCACAGCTGAGCACAGCAAAATGCCAGCAGTCATGGAATAGGCAATATGCCGTTGGGCAAGCGGCATGTTGCTCAAAAATTGAAATTTGGCCATAAATAATGCGCATGGTGTAGCTATAGAATTTCGAACAGACCCCTTTCCAATTAGTGGAAAGCGGTAGAATAGGGCAAGTTGCCGCTGGCCATCGGCAAGCTGTCTTATTGAAGGAAATTTGCCGAAATGGCAATAAGAAATGTTGGAATTTGGCGGGGAAAACGAAAAGGTGGAAGTGCAGAGTGCCCGTCCAGCATGCGCTGCTCTTTATTGATTGCTCTCTGAGTTTGTTTTATTTTAATATTGAAAACGCTGTTGCAGCGTTATTTGCCATTAATAATGATTTTAAATGAAGGAAATTCTCACGAAAGAAACGTTTTCTCTCACGCTTTTCGTCGTCGTTTCCCTCGATTCGATGTCTTATTTAAGAGCTTTCAGAAGAGCATTTAGTTACAGAAAAATGCTTCTTCTAACCCCCATCTAAGGTACATCTTCTAGGCAAGAATAAACTCATTGGGCAGCTTGCCCATTTGGCTTCAAAGAAACCAGTTTCAGATTGAAAAACTTGCTTTTGAAGTCTCTCTGAAAGTTGAAGGGATTCAGATGTTCGCGCCATTTCAAGAGAACTTCGCAAAGCCTATAATCAACTTTCCGCGTAAAGTCCACTGAAAATTGCTGGAAATTGCTGAAAATTGCTGAAATAAAATTGGAAAACGGCTGAAATTGTTCTTTGAATTTGGCTGGAACCAAGCTTGGAGCAAGGTCTCGGAGCAAGGCTAAAGAGCAAGACTAAAGAGCAAAAAATTTGTTTTTAAATTGTTTGTGTCTGAAGGCGTACTAGAAAAATTCGTTTTGAGTTTTGCCCCCCCCCCCCCCCACCCGCGGGCGCCCGCTTTGCAACACAGGGTGCGGATTAAATAATAGGATGAGATTTTGTGGCGGGCCGGGCGCGGTGCACACATCGTTTTTTAATTATTGTATTACAGATTCATGATTCAGAAGGTTTCCGCAAAAAACTATTCCAATTTAGGCTCCCTGAAGACTGCGCTTCTGAAGGCCTTGGACGATCTTGACGTCAACTATCTTCTCGGTTCCTACACGGAGGCGAAAGATGAAAAATACCAATTTTCATAGATTTTTCAGCTAAAAAATACTAATTTTCATGAATTTTTCATCTAAAAAATACCAATTTTCATGGGTTTTTCAGCTAAAAAATACTAATTTTCATGGGTTTTTCAGCTAAAAAATACTAATTTTCATGGGTTTTTCATCTAAAAAATATCAATTTTCATGGGTTTTTCAGCTAAAAAATACCATTTTTCATGAGTTTTTTAGCTTAAAAATACTAATTTTCATGAATTTTTCATCTAAAAAATACCAATTTTCATGAATTTTTCAGCTAAAAAATACCATTTTTCATGAATTTTTCAGCTAAAAAATACCATTTTTCATGGGTTTTTCAGCAAAAAAATACTAATTTTCATGAATTTTTCATCTAAAAAATAACAATTTTCATGGGTTTTTCAGCTAAAAAATACTAATTTTCATGAATTTTTCATCTAAAAAATACCATTTTCATGAGTTTTTTAGCTAAAAAATACTAATTTTCATGAATTTTTCATCTAAAAAATACCATTTTTCATGAGTTTTTTAGCTAAAAAATACCAATTTTCATGGGTTTTTCACCTAAAAAATACTAATTTTCATGAATTTTTCATCTAAAAAATACCATTTTTCATGAGTTTTTTAGCTAAAAAATACCAATTTTCATGGTTTTTCACCTAAAAAATACTAATTTTCATGAATTTTTCATCTAAAAAATACCATTTTTCATGAGTTTTTTAGCTAAAAAATACCAATTTTCATGGGTTTTTCACCTAAAAAATACTAATTTTCATGAATTTTTCATCTAAAAAATACCATTTTTCATGAGTTTTTTAGCTAAAAAATACCAATTTTCATGGGTTTTTCACCTAAAAAAATACTAATTTTCATGAATTTTTCAGCTAGAAAATAACAATTTTCATGGGTTTTTCAGCTAAAAAATACTAATTTTCATGAATTTTTCATCTAAAAAATACCATTTTTCATGAGTTTTTTAGCTAAAAAATACTAATTTTCATGAATTTTTCATCTAAAAAATACCATTTTTCATGAGTTTTTTAGCTAAAAAATACCAATTTTCATGGGTTTTTCAGCAAAAAAATACTAATTTTCATGAATTTTTCATCTAAAAAATAACAATTTTCATGGGTTTTTCAGCTAAAAAATACTAATTTTCATGAATTTTTCATCTAAAAAATACCATTTTTCATGAGTTTTTTAGCTAAAAAATACTAATTTTCATGAATTTTTCATCTAAAAAATACCATTTTTCATGAGTTTTTTAGCTAAAAAATACCAATTTTCATGGGTTTTTCACCTAAAAAATACTAATTTTCATGAATTTTTCATCTAAAAATACCATTTTTCATGAGTTTTTTAGCTAAAAAATACCAATTTTCATGGGTTTTTCACCTAAAAAATACTAATTTTCATGAATTTTTCATCTAAAAATACCATTTTCATGAGTTTTTAGCTAAAAAATACCAATTTTCATGGGTTTTTCACCTAAAAAATACTAATTTTCATGAATTTTTCATCTAAAAAATACCATTTTCATGAGTTTTTTAGCTAAAAAATACCAATTTTCATGGGTTTTTCACCTAAAAAATACTAATTTTCATGAATTTTTCAGCTAGAAAATAACAATTTTCATGGGTTTTTCAGCTAAAAAATACTAATTTTCATGAATTTTTCATCTAAAAAATACCATTTTTCATGAGTTTTTTAGCTAAAAAATACTAATTTTCATGAATTTTTCATCTAAAAAATACCATTTTTCATGAGTTTTTTAGCTAAAAAATACCATTTTTCATGGGTTTTTCACCTAAAAAATACCAATTTTCATGAATTTTTCATTTAAAAAATACCAATTTTCATGAATTTTTCAGCTAAAAAATACCAATTTTTATGAATTTTTCAGCTAAAAAATACCATTTTTCATGAGTTTTTTAGCTAAAAAATACTAATTTTCATGGGTTTTTCACCTAAAAAATACTAATTTTCATGAATTTTTCAGCTAGAAAATAACAATTTTCATGGGTTTTTCAGCTAAAAAATACTAATTTTCATGAATTTTTCATCTAAAAAATACCATTTTTCATGAGTTTTTTAGCTAAAAAATACTAATTTTCATGAATTTTTCATCTAAAAAATACCATTTTTCATGAGTTTTTTAGCTAAAAAATACCAATTTTCATGGGTTTTTCACCTAAAAAATACTAATTTTCATGAATTTTTCAGCTAGAAAATAACAATTTTCATGGGTTTTTCAGCTAAAAAATACTAATTTTCATGAATTTTTCATCTAAAAAATACCATTTTTCATGAGTTTTTTAGCTAAAAAATACTAATTTTCATGAATTTTTCATCTAAAAAATACCATTTTTCATGAGTTTTTTAGCTAAAAAATACCAATTTTCATGGGTTTTTCAGCTAAAAAATACTAATTTTCATGAATTTTTCATCTAAAAAATACCAATTTTCATGAATTTTTCATCTAAAAAATAACAATTTTCATGGGTTTTTCAGCTAAAAAATACTAATTTTCATGAATTTTTCATCTAAAAAATACCATTTTTCATGAGTTTTTTAGCTAAAAAATACTAATTTTCATGAATTTTTCATCTAAAAAATACCATTTTTCATGAGTTTTTTAGCTAAAAAATACCAATTTTCATGGGTTTTTCACCTAAAAAATACTAATTTTCATGAATTTTTCATCTAAAAAATAACAATTTTCATGGGTTTTTCAGCTAAAAAATACTAATTTTCATGAATTTTTCATCTAAAAAATACCATTTTTCATGAGTTTTTTAGCTAAAAAATACTAATTTTCATGAATTTTTCATCTAAAAAATACCATTTTTCATGAGTTTTTTAGCTAAAAAATACCAATTTTCATGGGTTTTTCACCTAAAAAATACTAATTTTCATGAATTTTTCATCTAAAAAATACCATTTTTCATGAGTTTTTTAGCTAAAAAATACCAATTTTCATGGTTTTTCACCTAAAAAATACTAATTTTCATGAATTTTTCATCTAAAAAATACCATTTTTCATGAGTTTTTTAGCTAAAAAATACCAATTTTCATGGGTTTTTCACCTAAAAAATACTAATTTTCATGAATTTTTCAGCTAGAAAATAACAATTTTTCATGGGTTTTCAGCTAAAAAATACTAATTTTCATGAATTTTTCATCTAAAAAATACCATTTTTCATGAGTTTTTTAGCTAAAAATACTAATTTTCATGAATTTTTCATCTAAAAAATACCATTTTTCATGAGTTTTTTAGCTAAAAAATACCAATTTTCATGGGTTTTTCACCTAAAAAATACTAATTTTCATGAATTTTTCAGCTAGAAAATAACAATTTTCATGGGTTTTTCAGCTAAAAAATACTAATTTTCATGAATTTTTCATCTAAAAAAAATACCATTTTTCATGAGTTTTTTAGCTAAAAAATACCAATTTTCATGGGTTTTTCAGCTAAAAAATACTAATTTTCATGAATTTTTCATCTAAAAAATACCAATTTTCATGAATTTTTCATCTAAAAAATAACAATTTTCATGGGTTTTTCAGCTAAAAAATACTAATTTTCATGAATTTTTCATCTAAAAAATACCATTTTTCATGAGTTTTTTAGCTAAAAATACTAATTTTCATGAATTTTTCATCTAAAAAATACCATTTTTCATGAGTTTTTTAGCTAAAAAATACCAATTTTCATGGGTTTTTCACCTAAAAAATACTAATTTTCATGAATTTTTCATCTAAAAAATAACAATTTTCATGGGTTTTTCAGCTAAAAAATACTAATTTTCATGAATTTTTCATCTAAAAAATACCATTTTTCATGAGTTTTTTAGCTAAAAAATACTAATTTTCATGAATTTTTCATCTAAAAAATACCATTTTTCATGAGTTTTTTAGCTAAAAAATACCAATTTTCATGGGTTTTTCACCTAAAAAATACTAATTTTCATGAATTTTTCATCTAAAAAATACCATTTTTCATGAGTTTTTTAGCTAAAAAATACCAATTTTCATGGGTTTTTCACCTAAAAAATACTAATTTTCATGAATTTTTCATCTAAAAAATACCATTTTTCATGAGTTTTTTAGCTAAAAAATACCAATTTTCATGGGTTTTTCACCTAAAAAATACTAATTTTCATGAATTTTTCAGCTAGAAAATAACAATTTTCATGGGTTTTTCAGCTAAAAAATACTAATTTTCATGAATTTTTCATCTAAAAATACCATTTTTCATGAGTTTTTTAGCTAAAAAATACTAATTTTCATGAATTTTTCATCTAAAAAATACCATTTTTCATGAGTTTTTTAGCTAAAAAATACCAATTTTCATGGGTTTTTCACCTAAAAAATACTAATTTTCATGAATTTTTCATCTAAAAAATACCAATTTTCATGAATTTTTCAGCTAAAAAATACTAATTTTCATGAATTTTTCATCTAAAAAATACCATTTTTCATGAGTTTTTTAGCTAAAAAATACCAATTTTCATGGGTTTTTCACCTAAAAAATACTAATTTTCATGAATTTTTCAGCTAGAAAATAACAATTTTCATGGGTTTTTCAGCTAAAAAATACTAATTTTCATGAATTTTTCATCTAAAAAATACCATTTTTCATGAGTTTTTTAGCTAAAAAATACTAATTTTCATGAATTTTTCATCTAAAAAATACCATTTTTCATGAGTTTTTTAGCTAAAAAATACCAATTTTCATGGGTTTTTCACCTAAAAAATACTAATTTTCATGAATTTTTCATCTAAAAAATACCAATTTTCATGGGTTTTTCACCTAAAAAATACTAATTTTCATGAATTTTTCATCTAAAAAATACCATTTTTCATGAGTTTTTTAGCTAAAAAATACCAATTTTCATGGGTTTTTCACCTAAAAATACTAATTTTCATGAATTTTTCAGCTAGAAAATAACAATTTTCATGGGTTTTTCAGCTAAAAAATACTAATTTTCATGAATTTTTCATCTAAAAAATACCATTTTTCATGAGTTTTTTTAGCTAAAAAATACTAATTTTCATGAATTTTTCATCTAAAAAATACCATTTTTCATGAGTTTTTTAGCTAAAAAATACCAATTTTCATGGGTTTTTCACCTAAAAAATACTAATTTTCATGAATTTTTCATCTAAAAAATACCAATTTTCATGAATTTTTCAGCTAAAAAATACTAATTTTCATGAATTTTTCATCTAAAAAATACCAATTTTCATGGGTTTTTCAGCTAAAAAATACTAATTTTCATGAATTTTTCATCTGAAAAATACCAATTTTCATGGGTTTTTCAGCTAAAAAATACTAATTTTCATGAATTTTTCATCTAAAAAATACCAATTTTCATGAATTTTTCAGCTAAAAAATACTAATTTTCATGAATTTTTCATCTAAAAAATACCAATTTTCATGAATTTTTCAGCTAAAAAATACTAATTTTCATGAATTTTTCATCTAAAAAATACCAATTTTTATGAATTTTTCAGCTAAAAAATACTAATTTTCATGAATTTTTCATCTAAAAAATATCAATTTTTATGAATTTTTCATCTAAAAAATATCAATTTTTATGAATTTTTCAGCTAAAAAATATCAATTTTTATGAATTTTTCAGCTAAAAAATACTAATTTTCATGAATTTTTCATCTAAAAAATACCAATTTTCATGAATTTTTCATCTAAAAAATATCAATTTTTATGAATTTTTCATCTAAAAAATATCAATTTTTATGAATTTTTCATCTAAAAAATACCAATTTTTATGAATTTTTCAGCTAAAAAATACTAATTTTCATGAATTTTTCATCTAAAAAATACTAATTTTCATGAATTTTTCATCTAAAAAATACCAATTTTCATGAATTTTTCAGCTAAAAAATACTAATTTTCATGAATTTTTCATCTAAAAAATACCAATTTTCATGAATTTTTCAGCTAAAAAATACCAATTTTTATGAATTTTTCAGCTAAAAAATACTAATTTTCATGAATTTTTCATCTAAAAAATACTAATTTTCATGAATTTTTCATCTAAAAAATACCAATTTTCATGAATTTTTCATCTAAAAAATACCAATTTTTATGAATTTTTCAGCTAAAAAATACTAATTTTCATGAATTTTTCATCTAAAAAATATCAATTTTTATGAATTTTTCATCTAAAAAATATCAATTTTTATGAATTTTTCAGCTAAAAAATATCAATTTTTATGAATTTTTCAGCTAAAAAATACTAATTTTCATGAATTTTTCATCTAAAAAATACCAATTTTTATGAATTTTTCAGCTAAAAAATACTAATTTTCATGAATTTTTCATCTAAAAAATATCAATTTTTATGAATTTTTCATCTAAAAAATATCAATTTTTATGAATTTTTCATCTAAAAAATACCAATTTTTATGAATTTTTCAGCTAAAAAATACTAATTTTCATGAATTTTTCATCTAAAAAATACCAATTTTCATGGGTTTTTCAGCTAAAAAATACTAATTTTCATGAATTTTTCATCTAAAAAATACCAATTTATGGCCGGTACTGTATACATACTTAGGATTCTGATTCGCCTCTTCTTTTTTAAGTTTTCACGGAATCTGGAATCCGGAAGACGGAAAAAATATTTTTTTTACGAAATCCAGAATCCGGAAGACGGAAAAAATATTTTTTCACGGAATCTGGAATCCGGAAGACGGAATGCAAAAAACGGCGGAATGTGGAACCCAGAATTCCGCCCTTCTCTGATAAAAACGCCATATTGCGGAACTCGGAATCTGAAAAACGGAAAAATATTTTTTTACGGAATCCGGAAAACGGAAAACGGAATGTAAAAATCGGCGGAATCCGGAATTTAAACCATAAATGAAGGAATATTTATGCCGGGCGCGGTGCACACAGTGAATTTTATTTTTATTATTACAGATTCATGATTCAGAAGGTTTCCGCAAAAAACTACTCCAGTTTAGGCGCTCTGAAGACTGCGCTTCTGAAGGCCTTGGACGATCTTGACGTCAACTATCTTCTCGGCTCCTACACGGAGGCTAAAGGTGGAATTTTCGAAAAATTTTAATTGTATTTGATTTCATATTGTTTGAGCCTACTTTTGTCCAAATTTCATATAGATTGGACTTTTTTTGCAAAAGTTATGACGTCTGAAACCCATCCTATTATTTATGCCGCACACTGCATACTGTAGGTAACGAATTTCGAGGACAATTTGAATGAAATTTCCAAAAAAAAAAAAGAAAAAATGAAGTAACGCAACTATAATTCTAGAAAAATACCTGAAAATTTTGAATTGACTTCTCGAAAACGTGCTCATTGAGCCCTTGAAAGCATGGGAAAGCGCTAGAAAGAAAGAAAGCTAAAAGGTCACCAAAGAGAGACGAATAGTTCAGACTATGCCCACGAGCTCTCAATTATGTCTACACAAATTAATTATTAGGATTCTGAGAGAAGACGTCGCGGAATTTTTAATTATGAGACAATTTGTAAAGGAAAAATGTCTGCAAAGCTCGTGAAGACTGCCACTCATTAATTCAATGGAGAGGAGATTCCAGTTTGTAGTTCTCAAGTGCTCACTATTAAAACTCAATTTTCTCTAAAATTTTCTAGAAGATTCTAGACAAAAAAAGCTTTACTGAGTATTTTTCAGCTGAAAAACCCATGAAAATTGTAATTTTTAAGATGAAAAATCCATGAAAATTGGTATTTTTTAGCTGAAAAACCTACGAAAATTGGTATTTTTCAGCAGAAAAATCCATGAAAATTGGTATTTTTTAGTTGAAAAATCCATGAAAATTGTTATTTTTTAGATGAAAAATCCATGAAAATTGGTATTTTTTAGATGAAAAATCCATGAAAATTGGTATTTTTTAGCTGAAAAACCTACGAAAATTGGTATTTTTCAGCTGAAAAACCTACGAAAATTGGTATTTTTCAGCAGAAAAATTCATGAAAATTGGTATTTTTTAGTTGAAAAATCCATGAAAATTGTTATTTTTTAGATGAAAAATCCATGAAAATTGGTATTTTTTAGTTGAAAAATCCATGAAAATTGTTATTTTTTAGCTGAAAAATTCATGAAAATTGGTATTTTTCAGTTGAAAAATCCATGAAAATTGGTATTTTTTAGTTGAAAAATCCATAAAAATTGGTATTTTTCAGCAGAAAAATCCATGAAAATTGGTATTTTTTAGTTGAAAAATCCATGAAAATTGTTATTTTTTAGATGAAAAATCCATGAAAATTGGTATTTTTTAGCTGAAAAACCTACGAAAATTGTTATTTTTTAGATGAAAAATCCATGAAAATTGGTATTTTTTAGCTGAAAAACCTACGAAAATTGGTATTTTTCAGTTGAAAAATCCATGAAAATTGGTATTTTTTAGTTGAAAAATTCATGAAAATTGGTATTTTTTAGCTGAAAAACCCATAAAAATTGGTCTTTTTCAGCTGAAAAATCTATGAAAATTAGTATTTTTCAGCAGAAAAATTCATGAAAATTGGTATTTTTTAGCTGAAAAATCCATGAAAATTGGTATTTTTTAGCTGAAAACCCCATGAAAATTAGTATTTTTCAGCAGAAAAATTCATGAAAATTGGTATTTTTTAGCTGAAAACCCCATGAAAATTGGTATTTTTCAGCAGAAAAATTCATGAAAATTGGTATTTTTTAGCTGAAAAATCCATGAAAATTGGTATTTTTTAGCTGAAAACCCCATGAAAATTAGTATTTTTCAGCAGAAAAATTCATGAAAATTGGTATTTTTTAGCTGAAAAATTCATGAAAATTGGTATTTTTTAGCTGAAAACCCCATGAAAATTGGTATTTTTCAGCAGAAAAACCCATGAAAATTGGTATTTTTAGCTGAAAAATTTTAGCTTCCCATCTGAAGCTGGTTTCCAGCCAATTCCCCAAGGAAGTTGCTCCGTTCCGCCTGTGATTAAAGCTGAAACTAGAGAATCTGTTTTCCAGAAAGATCAATGCCTTTCAGGGTGTTTCAGATCCGGGCTCTTCGCAAATTTCTAGCGACTGGATGGTTGGGAGATGACGTGCTCCAAAAATTGGCTCATCCCTATCCCATGTTTCTCGAATTTTCCTAGAATTTACGCTGAGATTCTGAGATTTGTGCCGGAGAGATTCAAAAGAATTGCAGCAAGCATTCTTCAGTTTCTGCTCCATTCGAGCATATTCATGCTTGAGCGAAAGTGGTCGCCTCCCCCCCCCCGTCTCGCCTCCTCCGGGCTTCGATTAGATAGAACACCTGGAAATGTCTTCTGGAGAATGCTCCGAGCGTTTTGAGCTTCTGATTTCCGAATTTCGAATTCATCTGCTGCTCATTTTGGATTCACGGAGTGATGTTTGAATTTTCAAGCCAAGAGCCCACAGGCGAATTGCGCAACAAACTATTTTTCACCTGCTCCAATGTCATGCATTTTGAAACAGTTCTATGTTTTCAGCGTTGTCCTCGAAGGGTACGGATTCAGGTGTTCAGCGTGTACTAGGACTTCCGGATCAATGCCGGCCGGTGATTGGGATCGGGAAGTCATGGATCGATAATAGCCGGGCTGCTTACCACTCAAAAAAAAACTGAAATTTGTGACCTGTGGCGAGCATTTCAGATTGAAAAAGGTGTACTGTATCGGCCATAAAGGAATTAATTATGGTTTTTCGACGACACCTCATTAGTCTCACAAATCAAAATTTTCTTAGCTAATACATTATTGATTGATGAAGACATTGTGAAAAAATCAGATTGATTCGATCTATATCGAATGAGATATGATCAAAAAATCGAAATTAATACCTTTATGGCCGGTACTGTATGCATACTTAGGATTCTGATTCGCCTCTTCTTTTTAAAGTTTTCACGGAATCTGGAATCCGGAACACGGAATGTAAAAAAACGGCGGAATCGAATGGAATGCGGAAAACGGAATTTTAACCATTAATAAGGGAAAAATGATGTAAATGCGCTCTGCTCTCAAAAATTTTTGCCGGAGTTCAAAAAAGCATACTTTTCACAACAATTGAAAATAAAAAATAAAAATAAGAATAAAAACGCCAAATCGCGGAATTCGGAATGCGGAAAACGGAAAAAAATATTTTCACGGAAACTGGAATCCGGAATACGGAATGTAAAAAACGGCGGAATCCGGAATGTGGAATGCGGAAAACGGAATTTTAACCATTAATAAGGGAAAAAATGATGTAAATGCGCTTGTTCGCAAAAATTTTGCGGAATTCAAAAAAGTATACTTTTCAACAATTGAGAATAAAGAATTAAAACGGAATAAAAACGCCATATCGAAGCAAGATCTTCAGATTCCCAATTTCTTCCAGAATTGGCTCACTTCTCTTGAAGTTTTGGCAGCCAGGTCTTGCTCAGGGATCGCTTCGTTTTTTCAATTCCAGAATTCAAATTCAGAATTCCTTAGAGGCACGGAAGGGGGGGGGGGAGAGAGCAAAAGCTTTTCATTTGGGTGAGCATGGCGGTGCTCGACGCCGCTGCACTTATTCCAATTTGCCTAGCGCGCAACGTGCCAATGAGTTTCAGAAAGAGTGCTGGAAATGGGGAAGGGAAGAAGCCGTACTGAAGGAAATGCTGAAACGAGGGTCTTAAAGGATTTTGGAGGCGGTGGAGCGGAGCTTATCAGAAATGAGCCGAATCCCAAATCCAGCAAAACGGCACAAGAGCACATTCGTAGTGCTCTCAAGACATTGTAGTTTTTCAGACAAATTAAGGTTTCGAAGAATAGAGCAAGGTTCTCCAGACAGCGTTAAACACCCCCCCCCAGTAATAGAAGGGCAACGGAAAAGTAGAATTACAGCGATTAAGACACTTGCTCTTTTGCTCTAAGGGTCAAAAGGGTCCGGAAGACGGAATGAAAAAAACGGCGGAATTGGATTTTGGGAACTCGGAATCCGGAAAACGGAAAACGGAAAAAAAAATTTTCCCGGAATCTGGAATCCGGAAGACGGAATGAAAAAAACGGCGGAATCCGGAATGCGGAATGCGGAAAACGGAATTTTAACCATTAATGAGGGAATCAAATGATGTAAATGCGCTCTGTTCGCAAAAATTTTTGCGGGAGTTCAAAAAATATACTTTTCACATCAATTGAGAATAAATAATTAAAACGGAATAAAAACGCCAAATCGCGGAATCCGGAATGCGGAAAACGGAAAAAATATTATATTTTTTTCACGGAATCTGGAATCCGGAAAACGGAAAAAAAAAATTTTTCCCGGAATCTGGAATCCGGAAGACGGAATGAAAAAAACGGAGGAATCCGGAATGCGGAATGCGGAAAACGGAATTTTAACCATTAATGAGGGAATCAAATGATGTAAATGCGCTCTGTTCGCAAAAATTTTTGCGGGAGTTCAAAAAAGTATACTTTTCACAACAATTGAGAATAAGAAATTGAAACGGAATAAAAACGCCATATCGCGGAATCCGGAATGCGGAAAACGGAAAAAAAATTTTTCACGGAATCTGGACAATACAGTAACTGGCATACGGTACCTAGCAGAATAGGGTGGAATTGGATTTTGGGAACTCGGAATCCGGAAAACGGAAAGCGGAAAAAAAATTTTTCATGGAATGAAAAAAACAGCGGAATCCGGAATTCCGCCCTTCTCGGTCGGGAGCACCTAGAGCCCGAAATTCCATTGCAACTTGTGTCCTTCCAGACTAGAGTTTCATCTCATCTGACAAGAAGGAGCAAATGCAAGTGCGCTCCAATAAACCAAAAATTCTTGTCTGAAATTGTCACGAAGAAACTAATTTACCCTGTTTTCATTTGCGGGAAGGCTGAAAGAACCAAAGAATAATAATAATAATGGAGACTTGTCTCTGCTCCTCACCCAAAATTGTTATTGAGCATGAAAAGTAGAACGAAGTGGGGGAGGGGGGGGGGAGGGGCGGGATTCGAGAATTTGCTATTCAATTTCAGACAGAAATTTCAGAAATTTCATTAAAATTCTATTTAAAAAGTGGAAAAAAAAACTTCGAGAAATAAGCGAAATGAAGTGCAAAGAGCCCTCAGAAAATGAATCAATTCTGAGGAAGAGCCCTTGTTTTCTTGCTCACTCATTCTAACCTATTGTTGTCTGACTGGAAATGGAAAAAGAGTTCTACTGAAATTAGCTGAAACTAGATATACCCGCCGACAAAATGGTTCTGCTCAGAACTGCTCAAACGGTGTGGGGAACACTGACAGAACGCAGGAAATGAGAGTGCAACGGATGCGCAAACTTGTCTCAAAGTACGCTCCAACCTCCACTTACAGCTCGGAATTTCGGATTTTCGAAAAACTTTTCAAAACATTCGAGTTGCTCATTAATTGAGATGAGATGCCATCGATATCAGAGAAATCAGTTCAATAGAGCGCGTTTGATGACTTTGTACAGACTCAAACAGGGTTGACCATGGAGCATACTTACTTCACCTTGTTGGAATCTTGTTTGAGTGGAAAATTTCTGCTCAAAAAAGAACGGAAATTATAGATCTTCGTCAATTTTATAGCAGAATTGGAATTGTAAATCCGTAGTGCAAGCTGCCGTGCAGAAAGGTTCACTTGCCGATTTTCTTCACAAAATGGCAAGTTGCCGTACAAAAAAGTTAACTTGCAGCTGTAGTACTCAAAAATGGCAAGCTGCCGTGCAGAGAGGTTCACTTGCCGATTTTCTTCACAAAATGGCAAGTTGCCGTACAAAAAAGTTAACTTGCAGCTGTAGTACTCAAAAATGGCAAGCTGCCGTGCAGAGAGGTTCACTTGCCGATTTTCTTCACAAAATGGCAAGTTGCCGTACAAAAAAGTTAACTTGCAGCTGTAGTACTCAAAAATGGCAAGCTGCCGTGCAGAGAGGTTCACTTGCCGATTTTCTTCACAAAATGGCAAGTTGCCGTACAAAAAAGTTAACTTGCAGCTGTAGTACTCAAAAATGGCAAGCTGCCGTGCAGAGAGGTTCACTTGCCGATTTTCTTCACAAAATGGCAAGTTGCCGTACAAAAAAGTTAACTTGCAGCTGTAATACTCAAAAATGGCAAGCTGCCGTACAGAGAGGTACACTTGCCGCTTTCTTTCACAAAATGGCAAGTTGCCGTACACAAATGTTCATTTGAAGCTCTAATAGTCAGAAATGGCAAGCTGCCGTGCAGAGAGGTTCACTTGCCGCTTTCTTTCACAAAATGGCAAGTTGCCGTTTAAAAAAGTTCCTTTGAAGCTCTAAAACTCAGAAATGGCAAGCTGCCGTACAGAGAGGTACACTTGCCGGTTTGCTGCACAAAGTTAATTTGCCGCTTTGTTACACAAAATGGCAAGTTGCCATGCAGAAAAGTTCATTTACAACTGTACTAATGCCTAATACTGCTCTAATACTTAGAAATGGCAAGTTGCAGTGCAGAGAGGTTCACTTGCCGTTTTCCTTCACAAAATGGCAAGTTTCAGTACAAAAAAGTTCATTTGAAGCTCTAATACTCAAAAATGGCAAGCTGCCGTGCAGAGAGGTTCACTTGCCGCTTTCTTTCACAAAATGGCAAGTTGCCGTTTAAAAAAGTTCCTTTGAAGCTCTAAAACTCAGAAATGGCAAGCTGCCGTGCAGAGTGGTTTACTTGCCGCTTTCCTACACAAAATGGCAAGAAGCCCTTTTCACTGCGCCTTTTAAAAAGTCCCACCGACAACTCGCCAATCAGTTGGGCAGCCTTAGGAGACTTCTTCTTCAAATACAATACTTCTAAGGCATCCTAAGCATACAAGCATCTGAAATACATTTGCAGTTCGCGATCTGAAAGAAGAATCGTGCTTCTGAATATTTAGCGCACTTGATTTAGCGCATAAAAATAGAAGAGAAACGAAAGCCGCCACGTTTCTCTCCCAGAATTCTGCAATTGACACACTTCTGGCGGAGACTAATGAAGCGGTGGCGACCAGAAATCGAGAGCGGGGAGAGTGGCAGCGAGTGAACAAATTATTCGGTCTTTGAAGCGGACGAAAGAAGAAGATAAGAAAAGAGGAAAAATGGTGGAAGAAGAGGTGGAATAGTGGCGAAAATTGATGGTTATTAAAGCAAAAAACGATGTAATACATAAGCGATGGAAAAAAAATTGAAGGACGAGTTCCTCCACGAATTCTTAAAGGGAAAACTGGACAAAACTGAGAGAATTCGCGGGCTCTTTGTGCACATTCATTGTGCACACCCTTCACAAAATGGCAAGTTGCCGGACAAAAAAGTTCTTTTGAAGCTCTACTATACAAAATGGCAAGCTGCCGTGCAAAAAAAGTTCATTTGAAGCTCTATTACTAAGAAATGGCAAGCTGCCGTGCAGAGAGGTTCACTTGCCGCTTTCCTACACAAAATGGCAAGTTGCCGGACAAAAAAGTTCAGTTGCAGCTCTAATACTAAAAATGGCAAGCTGCCGTGAAGAGAGGATCAGCTGCCGCTTTGCTACACAAAATGGCAAGTTGCCGTGCAAAAAAGTTCATTTGCAGCTCTAATACTCAAAAATGGCAAGCTGCCGTGCAGAGTGGTTCACTTGCCGCTTTGCTACACAAAATGACAAGTTGCCGTGCAAAAAAATTCATTTTCACTCTAATACTCAGAATTGGCAAGCTGCCGTGAAGAGAGGTTCAGCTGCCGGTTTTCTTCACAAAGTTCATTTGCCGCTTTCCTTCACAAAATGGCAAGTTGCCGTACAAAAAAGCTCATTTGCAGCTCTAATACTCAGAAATGGCAAGCTGCCGTGCAGAGAGGTTCACTTGCCGCTTTCCTACACAAAATGGCAAGTTGCCGTACAAAATTGTTCATTTGCAGCTCTAATACTCAAAAATGGCAAGCTGCCGTGCAGAGAGGTTCACTTGCCGCTTTCCTACACAAAATGGCAAGTTGCCGGACAAAAAAGTTCATTTGCAGCTCTACTATACAAAATGGCAAGCTGCCGTGCAGAGAGGTTCACTTGCCGTTTTGCTGCACAAAGTTAATTTGGCGTTTTCCTTCACAAAATGGCAAGTTGCCGTACAAAAAAGCTCATTTGCAGCTCTAATACTCAAAAATGGCAAGCTGCCGTGCAGAGTGGTTCACTTGTCGCTTTACTACACAAAATGGCAAGTTGCCGTACAAAAAAGTTTCATGAGACGGCGGTAAAGATTCTGGAGAATCATGGCGGTTTTCGCCTTGATAATAGGAGCTCCAATGCGTTGTCACAGTGCTCAAATGGCTCTGGAATTCAATTTGCAGCAGCGTTAGTGTTCTTCGCCGCCCCCCCCCCCACCATCTTTCTTAAGCTCTTTTTGCGAATAATACGCAGCTGAGATGCTCCATCGATGCACATTCGCTTCAATGAACACTTTGACAAGTAGAATTACATACCGCCAGCTGCTCACCGCGCTAGTGGATGTTAGCGGCAAGCGGCAGGCAGCATGGTGTCTGGAGACAAAAATAAGGAATACAAGAAGTTGAGAGCGACAATACAGTAACTGTCATATACGGTACCTAGCAGAGTAGGGCGGAATTGGATTTTGGGAACTCGGAATCCGGAAAACGGAAAACGGAAAAAAAATTTTTCACGGAATCCGGAAAACGGAGAACGGAATGAAAAAAAACGGCGGAATCCGGAATTCCACCTTTCTCTGATAAAAACGGAATCCGGAATGCGGAAAACGGAATGAAAAAAACGGCGGAATCCGGAATTCCGCCCTTCTCTGATAAAAACGCCATATCGCGGAAAACGGAAACACTGTTTTTTCACGGAATCTGGAATCCGGAAAACGGAAAAATTTTTTTTCACGGAATCTGGAATCCGGAAAACGGAATGTAAAAAACGGCGGAATCCGGAATTCCGCCCATCACTGATAAAAACGCCATATTGCGGAAAACGGAAAAAAAATTTTCACGGAATCCGAAAAACGGAAAACGGAATAAAAAAAGGGCGGAATTCGGAATTCTGCCCTTCTCTGGTACCTAGTTTGTCTTCGAGCTCACCTGGCGCTGATGTCGAATGTCTCAATGGAGCGAGTTTGCTAATATAGGTCACTAGAAGTGCCACAGAACGATGGCGCGAAGTACGGTAGAAAAACCTGAAATTACAGCTAGAATCCTAAGTTGTCAGCTCCGATGCTCTCCCATCTGCTGAAGGTCGCAGAGAGGCACTCAAGATCTACAATTTTCAGTGAATTTCTGAAAAAAAGGAATTGTGCACTAGAGCTAGTTTGCTGTCAATGTTGTCCCAATTTTTTTCACGGAATCTGGAATCCGGAAAACGGAATGTAAAAAACGGCGGAATTCGGAATTCCGCACTTGTCTGATAAAAACGGCATATCACGGAATCCAGAATGCGGAAAACGGAAAAAATATTATTTCACGGAATTTGGAATCCGGAAAACGGAAAAAATTTTTTTCACGGAATCTGGAATCCGGAAAACGGAATGTAAAAAACGGTGGAATCTGGAATGCGGAATGCGGAATCCGGAATTCCGCTATTTTTGGCAGTTTTGAAAAGAAAAACCATTTGTTTAGAGCTTTTTAATTATTTCTGAAAAACTCGAATTTTGCTCCTTCGATGCTCCTCTCTCAAAGTGCCTGAGAAGGGCAACTTGCCGTTTTTTTGCGGCAAGTTGCCCGCCGTATTCTTGTCAAAAACTAGAAAAAAAAAGCAAGCAGAAAGTGTGTCAAAGTGCAGAAATTCTGAAATTGTTGGATTCTTCTCCGTTTTCTGGCACCGCCGTCCTCATTTCGGTGGCTCTCTATGTGCTTAAACTTTGAGAGCAGAGGCTCTTCTGAGAATCGCCGAGCAAAGTAATATGAAAAGGAAGTGTGCTGGCGAATCTGAAGATTCTTGGAACTGAGAAACGTTGGCGAAATTAGTCTCCCATATTTAAAATCGTCACCTTTCTTATTTACTTGGACGGCATTTGGACGGGGATGTTCTCAGCGTCGGGTACATTTGGGATCAGTTGCCGTCGGGAGAATTGAACTTCTTCAGTGCATCAGACCGTCTTGTTGCGGAATGTCCCTTGGATACCAGAATGTCCATCTACGAGAGAAGGGCGGAATTCCGCATTCCGAATTCTGCATTCCGTCTTCCGGATTCCAGATTCTGTGAAAGAAATTTGTTTCCGTTTCCCGTTTTTCGTTTTCCGCGTTCCCTACTCTGCAGAGAAGGGAGGAATTCCGGATTCCGCCGTTTTTTCATTCCGCCTTCCGGATTCCAGATTCCGTGAAAAAAATTTGTTTCCGTTTTTCGTTTTCCGAATTCGAGTTCCCAAAATCCAAGTCCGTCCTATTCTGCAGAGAAGGGCGGAATTCCGTATTCCGGATTCCGCCGTTTTTTTTCATTCCATCTTCCGGATTCCAGATTCCGTGAAAAAAATTTGTTTCCGTTTTCCGTTTTCCGAATTCCGAGTTCCCAAAATCCAATTCCGCCCTACTCTACAGAGAAGGGCGGGTATCCGGATTCCGGATTCCGCCGTTTTTTTCACTCCGTCTTCCGGATTCCAGATTCCGTGAAAAAAACTTGTTTCCGTTTTCCGTTTTCCGAATTCCGAGTTCCCAAAATCCAATTCCACCCTACTCTGCAGAGAAGGGCGGAATTCCGTATTCCGGATTCCGCCGTTTTTTTTTCATTCCGTCTTCCGGGTTCCAGATTCCGTGAAAAAAGTTTTTTTCCGTTTTCCAGATTCCGAGTTCCCAAAATCCAATTCCGCCCTACTCTGCAGAGAAGGGCGGAATTCCGCATTCCGCATTCCGCCTTCCGGATTCCAGATTCCGTTGTCTTTCAGAGCTTCTTTCAGCTAGTTTAAGAGCGCTTCAGTGAAGACTGAAATGAGCAGAAACGCGTGAACGCGGCGGGAACTTTGAAATCCCACGTCGCATGAAGCGATTCGAAATGCGCGTCGCTTCTTATTTCCGATATTCGATTTTATCAGATGTCAAATGACGAACTATCTCATAGTTAATTGTGAGCGCTTTCTGATTGATCATTGATTGATCATTGATTATCGATTTTTCCATTTTGCAGTTGTTCACCTCATCATCATTTCTTTTCTTGCAATCTACGCCGGATTCGCGTGCTCTTGCGATGCTAAAACTCGACAACGAGTACACCTGGAGAGGAGACAGGTAGCGACACGTAGCGGAGCTGAATACTTGGAGATCAAATGACTAAAAGCGCAAGCGGGTCGCTGCACGAATCTCCATTCCTTTGATTCAGGGTTCACTGCGCATTTTCTCGCATTATTTAAGAGCGCGGCGCCTGAAACTCTCCGCGCAGAAGTCATCAGATTCCATGAAAAGGCATCGTCATGATCTTCAAACTGTAGTCGGTCCTTTGAAATCTGAGATTCTGCAAAAAGAATCATGAGCGTCGATGCTCTCCCATCTATCCGGAAGACGGAAAGAAAAAAACGGCGGAATCCGGAATTCCGCCCATCACTGATAAAAACGCCATATTGCGGAAAACGGAAAAAAAATTTTCACGGAATCCGGAAAACGGAAAACGGAATAAAAAAAGGGCGGAATTCGGAATTCTGCCCTTCTCTGGTACCTAGTTTGTCTTCGAGCTCACCTGGCGCTGATGTCGAATGTCTCAATGGAGCGAGTTTGCTAATATAGGTCACTAGAAGTGCCACAGAACTATGGCGCGAAGTACGGTAGAAAAACCTGAAATTACAGCTAGAATCCTAAGTTGTCAGCTCCGATGCTCTCCCATCTGCTGAAGGTCGCAGAGAGGCACTCAAGATCTACAATTTTCAGTGAATTTCTGAAAAAAAGGAAGTGTGCGCTAGAGCTAGTTTGCAGTCAATGTTGTCATAATTTTTTTCACGGAATCTGGAATCCGGAAAACGGAATGTAAAAAACGGCGGAATTCGGAATTCCGCACTTGTCTGATAAAAACGGCATATCGCGGAATCCAGAATGCGGAAAACGGAAAAAATATTATTTCACGGAATCTGGAATGCGGAAAACGGAAAAAATATTATTTCACGGAATCTGGAATCCGGAAAACGGAATGTAAAAAATTGCGGAATCCGGAATGCGGAATGCGGAATCCGGAATTCCGCAATTATTTTTTTTTTCAACACTGCCACTAGGGGCAAGTGGCAGTGTTGAAAAGAAAAACCATTTGTTTAGAGCTTCTTAATTATCTTTGAAAAACTCGAATTTTGCTCCTCTCTCAAACTGTCTGAGAAGGGCAACTTGCCGTCTTTTTGCGGCAAGTTGCCTGCCGTATTCTTGCCGAAAACTAGAAAAAAAGAGCCAGCAGAAAGTGTGCCAAAGTGCAGAAATTCTGAAATTATTGGATTCTTCTCCTTTTTTTGGCACCGAGTCGCTGCAGGAATCTCCATTCCTTTGATTCAGGGTTCACTGCTCATTTTCTCGCATTATTTAAGAGCGCGGCGCCTGAAACTCTCCGCGCCGACGTCATCAGATTCCACGAAAAGGCATCGTCATGATCTTCAAACTGTAGTTGGTCTTTTGAAATCTGAAATTCTGCAAAAAGAATCATGAGCGTCGTTTCCAGGCGCTCCGCGACCGTCAACGACAAGCAGTGCTCTCTGGAAAAAGTGTACGAAGCGTCATCGAGACGGAGGTGGAAAGCGACGCGACGACGTGCCCGACGTGCGTGTGTGTCGGCAAACTGGCACCGCGTCTCAAGAATCCGGAGGAAGTCTACGAAAAAATGAGCCTAATCGATGAATCCAGTACGAGTACGAGTAGCCAGAAGGCGGCGCCGTTCGAAGTCACCGTCGTGCCTCCAAACAACTTTTTGAGTGACAAGTGTGAAAGCGAGGAATGCAGGAGATGTCAAGTGCGCTGACGTTGCCTTCAGATGAATGGTTTCAGAAGAACGTGGAGAGCAATTGAATCCCTGTTTTTTTTGCAGATTTGGGTTTCAGCATGTGCTTCTTTCAGTCATAACAGTCACAATGGCTGCTCGACTCGAAAATAAATTTGTTTAAAGCTCCTATGAATTCAGTGAATTTCTAATCGTTTTTTTTGCTCAATTTGAATACTTCTAATCAGTGTGTCGTTTTGAAAACATTTCGAAAATTCTCGAAAAAAAAAATTTCGATAAAAAATAATAATAAACTAGTTCGAACGACACTCCGAAATAACGCAGAGCGCGTTGTTTATCGTATTTCCATTCAAATCATTTTTCGCGATTTCTCGAGAAATTTCCGAAACATTTTTTTAGAAATTCCCGAAACATTTCCGAAAAAATTTCTCAAAAAACTTCGAAAATTCTCGAAAAACAATTTCGATAAAAAATAATAATAAACTAGTTCCAACGACACTCCGAAATGTTTATCGCTTATCGCTCGAGAAATTTCCGAAAAAAATTTCGAGAAATTCTCGGAAAATTTCGAAAATTCTCGAAGAAAAAAATTTCGATAAAAAATATAAATAAACTAGTTCGAACGACACTCCGAAATAACGCAAAACGCGTTGTTTATCGTATTTCCATTCAAATCATTTTTCGCGATTTCTCGAGACATTTTCCGAGAAATTCTCGAGAAATTTCCGAAAATTTTTTCGAGAAATCAACGAGAAAAATTTCTCGAGAATTTTCCAGAAATTTTTCGAAAAACGCATTTTTCAAGAAATCGATTTTCGAAACGAAGCGTGATTGGGAAACCTTGAAACTTGGCGAATTTAATTTCAGATCGGTGTTGGCCAAGCATTGGAAACTTGCTCATTTTCAGAATTTCAGACAATTGCCAACATTTCTACTGTTTTTTTTCCCAATTTTTAAGTATTTAAATCGAATTTTGAGCATTTTTCAGTTCAGCTCCCTGCATGAAGTACAAAAAAGTTGAAAGCGACAATACAGTAACTGTCTTACGGTACCTTGGATTTTGGGAACTCGGAATCCGGAAAACGGAAAACGGAAAAAAAAATTTTTACGGAATCTGGAATCCGGAAGGCGGAATGAAAAAAACGGCGGAATCCGGAATGCGGAACACGGAATCCGGAATTCCGCTCTTCTCTGCAGAGTAGGGCGGAATCGGGTTTTGGGAACTCGGAATTCGGAAAACGGAAAACGGAAAAAAAATTTTTTCACGGAATCTGGAATCCGGAAGACGAATTGAAAAAAACGGCGGAATGCGGAATGCGGAATGCGGAATTCCGACCTTCTCTGGTACGCATTGAATTCAAAGAATTTAGAACCGCCGAGGCATCTCTCCAAGCACCCGCTTTGGCCACCATGCACCAGCTTGCCCAAACTGTTGGGCATGCTGTTCATTTAATGCTCCACACACTGCACCCCCCCACCCCTTTTAATTCACTATTCAAGGTCCAAAGAGCATTTTTCTTAGAGCCATTTAGCAACTTTAACAGAGCACGTTTCGCTGGAAGAAGACAAGGCAATTAGCCGCGGAGAATTGCCGCTCCCCCGGGGATACACTTGAAGGGAAGTTCTCCGCGATATGGCAATTTTATCAGAGAAGGGCGGAATTCCGGATTCCGCCGTTTTTTTTCATTCCGTCTTCCGGATTCCAGATTCCGTGAAAAAATATTTGTTCCGTTTTCTGCATTCCGCATTCCGCATTCCGCCGATTTTTACATTCCGTCTTCCGGATTCCAGATTCCGTTAAAAAATATTTTTTTTCCGTCTTCCGGATTCCAGATTCCGTAAAAAAATATTTTTTTTTTCGTTTTCCGCATTCCGGATTCCGCGATATGGCGTTTTTATCAGAGAAGGCCGGAATTCCGGATTCCGCAGTTTTTTTCATTCCATTTTCCAGATTCCAGATTCCGTAAAAAAATATTTTTTTCCGTTTACCGCATTCCGGATTCCGAGTTCCCAGAATCCAATTCCGCCCAATTATGAGTTTTAATACTTTATTCTCAATTGTTGTGAAAATTATATTTTTTGAATTCCCGGAAAAATGTTTGCGAACAGAGCGCATTTACATCATTTTCTTCCCTCTTTAATGGTTAAAATTCCGTTTTCCGCATTCCGCATTCCGCCGTTTTTTACATTCCGTCTTCCGGTTTCCAAAGTCCGTTAAAAATTTTTTCATTCCGTCTTCCGGTTTCCAGATTCCGTGAAAAAATATTTTTCCGTTTTCCGCATTCCGGATTCCGCGATATGGCGTTTTCATTTTGTTTTAATTCTTTATTCTCAATTGTTGTGAAAAGTATATTTTTTGAACTCCCGCAAAACTTTTTGCGAATAGAGCGCATTTACATCATTTAATCCCTCATTAATGGTTAAAATTCCGTTTTCCGTATTCCGCATTCCGGATTCCGCCGTTTTTTTACATTCCGTTTTCCAGATTCCAGATTTCGTGAAAAAATATTTTTTTTCCGTTTTCCGCATTCCGGATTCCGCGAAAAAACATTTTTTTCCGTTTTCCGTTTTTCCGTTTTTTTTCCGTTTTTTTATCAGAGAAGTGCGGAATTCCGGATTCCGCAGTTTTTTTTTAACATTCCTTTTACATTTTGTCTTGAGTATAGAGCCACCAAAAACGGATATCACGTGGAAGGTTGTACCTAAACTGTGCTCAATTTCATTTCAAAATGGGTGGAGAAGGGGAGCCGAGTGATGAAGCAGTCTTGTCTTAAAGTAGCACACTAATAGGAGTGAGACGGCCGAGCTGAAGTTGATTGGCACACGAGAAATGGGGGAGGAAACTGAAGAGAAACTAATAAAAACATACTCGGAGCCTAGCTTTTCTCATTTTCAGAAATTTTGATTTTTTTTTATTTATTTTTTTTTTTTTGGAGCACAGAAGAGCTCATAGCTTTAATTTGCTGCTTCTAGTGTTTTTTGTTATTCTCTGAAATTAAAGCACGAAGAAAACGACTAGGGATACAAATCTATGATCCTTAGCTTTATCTCTTCAGTGGGATTTTGTAGGCGTTAACAAACTTCTGAATTCCTCTTAGAATCCTCAGAATCCGTAGAAAAAGACTGAAAAGATATCTGAAAAGAGCTCTTTAAATATGTGCTGAAATGGGTTGCTCACATCCGGTTTCAGAGAGATGCAAGAAAGCTCGCTCCACTGTACTCAATCGCCTTAAGGGCGTGAAGAGCAGAAGAGCAGAAAAACTTGAAGAAATCGGCTCATTTTGTGTGGCTTAGTACGTGGCCGGCCTACGCGAGTTTGCGGTAGTTCTGCCACGGCCCTCTCCTTTTTACGTTTTTCAAGCGATTTTGCGCGATTACAAAATTATTTTTATGGAAAAATACGGTAAGCAGCGTGCCTAGTGTTTGCACACAAATTTTAAATTTTAAAAACATTCAAATTATTTTTTTAAATCTAAATTTTCGCCGATATTTTTGCACTTTTTTAAATGAAATTTTTTTATAATTTTATACAAAAATTTTTGGTTTATTTTTCACTATTTTCGCCGATTATTTTGCACTTTTTAAAATGCAATTTTATATATAATTTAATAAACAAATTTTTGTATTATTTTTCGCTATTTTCGCACATTTAATTTTGAGAAAATTAACATTTAAAGTCATATTTCTTTAAGTTTTAAAAATTAATTTTTAATGGAAAAATACAGTAAGCAGCGTACCTTGTTAGCATGGTGTTTGCACACAAACTTTGAATTTTAAAAACATTTTAATTTTTAATTTTTATTTATTTAATCTAAATCTGAATTTTCGCCGATTATTTTGCACATTTTTAAATGAAATTTAAATATAATTTTATACACAAAATTTTGTTTTATTTTTCGCTATTTGTGCCGATAATTTTGCATTTTTTCTAAATGCAATTTTATATATAATTTTATATACAACATTTTGCTGGATTTTTCGTTATTTTCGCACATTTAATTTTAAGAAAATTAACATTTAAAGTTTATTAGAAAAAAAAGTTTTAAAAATTAATTATTTTAATGGAAAAATACGGTATGCAGCGTGCCTTGTGTTTGCATGGTGTTTGCACACAAATTTTGAATTCAAAAAACATTTGAATTTTTAATTTTTATTTTTAAAATCTAAATTTTCGCCTATTATTTTGCACTTTTTAAAATGCAATTTTATATATAATTTAATAAACAAATTTTTGTATTATTTTTCGCTATTTTCGCACATTTAATTTTGAGAAAATTAACATTTAAAGTCATATTTTTTTTAAGTTTTAAAAATTATTTTTTTTAATGGAAAAATACGGTAAGCAGCGTGCCTTGGTAGCATGGTGTTTGCACACAAATTTTGAATTCAAAAAACATTTGAATTTTTAATTTTTATTTTTAAAATCTAAATTTTCGCCTATTATTTTGCACTTTTTAAAATGCAATTTTATATATAATTTAATAAACAAATTTTTGTATTATTTTTCGCTATTTTCGCACATTTAATTTTGAGAAAATTAACATTTAAAGTCATATTTTTTTTAAGTTTTAAAAATTATTTTTTTTAATGGAAAAATACGGTAAGCAGCGTGCCTTGGTAGCATGGTGTTTGCACACAAATTTTGAATTCAAAAAACATTTGAATTTTTAATTTTTATTTATTTAATCTAAATCTAAATTTTCGCCGATTATTTTGCACATTTTTAAATGAAGTTTTATAAACAAAATTTTGTTTTATTTTTCACTATTTTCGCACATCTAATTTTAAGAAAATCAACATTTAAAATTCTATTAGAAAAAAAGTTTTAAAAATTAATTATTTTTATGAAAAAATACGGTAAGCAACGTGCATGGTGTTTGCACACAAACTTTGAATTTAAAAAAATTTTTATTTTTAATTTTTATTTTTGAATCTAAATCTAAATTTTCGCCGATTTTTTTCCATTTTTCAAAATGCAATTTTATATATAATTTTATACAAAAATTTTGTTTTATTTTTCGCTATTTTCGCACATTTAGTTTTGAGAAAATTAACATTTAAAGTCATATTTTTTTTAAGTTTTAAAAATTATTTTTTTAATGGAAAAATACGGTGAGCAGCGTGCCTTGTTAGCATGGTGTTTGCACACAAACTTTGAATTTAAAAAAATGTTTTAAATTATTTTTTTACTTAATTTTTCGCCAACTATTTTTAGCTGAATTTTCAGCCAAATAAAAAAAATGAGTAAATCAGTTTTCAATGTCAAAGATTATAAAGTCTTACGTCTGGATTAGCGAAAAAAGAAGATCGGAAATGAAAAACTGAAAACGAAATTTTGCTGTCATGTGTATGTCAATATGAATATGCTTAAAATCCTGGAAAAGCACTGCAAAATCGACTTTTCTGCGGCCTTTTTGCGGCCTTTGTCGTGTTTTGGGCTCACCAATTTTCCACAATTGTGTCTATTTTGTGTTAGATTTGGAAACACTGTGCACAACATTTTTTGTGCGTTAGACGAATGCAAGACGAACTGAAAGACGAACGAAGACAAGACGGAAGACAGGGAAACGAACTACAAGACGAAAGACGACTTTTTGTTTTTCTCTTTTGTGCAAACGTTTCCAAAATTTGTAGAAGCTTAAAAATCGGAAAAAAATCTTTTTTTTGGTTTTTAGCCACATTTTTACACATTCAAAATGCTCCCAAAAAGTACAGACCTAGTCTCTATTATGGCTTTCACGAAAGACGAAATAAGACCGTCTTGTCTCGTCTTCGTTTTCGTCTTGGATTCGTCTGACGCAGAGAAAGACATTATGTTATTACACTGTGCACAACTTTTTTTATCGCGTAAGACGAACTAATTCCGTCTCGTCTCGTCTTTGTTTTTGTCTTGAATTCGTCTGACGCAGAGATAGACATTATGTTATTACACTGTACACAACTTTTTTTTATCGCGTAAGACGAATGAAAAACGAACTGAAAGACGAAATTAGACCGTCTCGTCTCGCCTTCGTTTTCGTCTTGGATTCGTCTGACGCAGAAATAGGCATTGTGTTGGTACACTGTACACAACTTTTTTATTGCGTAAGACGAACGCAAGACGAACTCTAAGACGAACTGAAAGACGAGACCAAAGGATTTTATATTCAGTGAGTACGAAGATTATGGGTCCCACGGTTTCCTTGCTCTTGTTCGTCTTGCATTAATTTTACACAATAAAAATGTTGTGCAGTCTTCATTCGTCTTTCAGTTCGTCTTGCATTCGTCTTACGCGATAAAAAAGTTGTGTACAGTGTACCAACACAATTTCTATCTCTGCGTCAGACGAATTCTAGACGAAGAGGAAGACGAGACGAGACGGTCTGATTTCGTCTTTCGTGGAAGCCTACTGTGTACACAACTTTCTATCTCTGCGTCTCTGCGTAAAAACCAAAAAAAAAGAAGTTTTTTTTTTACCGATTTTTAAGCTGTTTTTTCTTAAATATACTCCTCCAACACTTATAATCTGAATTTTTGAGAATGCTAAAAAGCGGATTTAGTATGAATTTTCGGATATTTAATCGGAAAATCAAAAAAAAAAACAACAACTTTAAAAGCTTTAATTTCAGAAATATTAATCTCCAATAGAAGCGATCTAGAGCGGAGAGCGGAGCAGCAATGAGCCGCTGCTTCCTGTAAAACGGTTGGAAAGAGCGAGTTATTAGGTTTGAAATTTGAAAATAATTTCAAGAAAAGTGCTTAAAAATGTACTGAAATTCTGGATTTTCAGATTTTGCTCTGCGAGCTCACTTACAGCAATTCGATATTTTAAAAAAATAATTTGTTTTCTTTTTTTTTCGTCAAATTATGCACAAAATTTAAATCTTAAAATTATCATTGTCAAATGCCAAAAATTTTATTAAAATTTCCCATTGTTTTAGGAAAAAAAAACAAAATTTCAAAAGGTGTGTGCAAACACCGTGAAGTTACGTTGCTTACCGTATTTTTCAATTAAAAAATTAATTTTTAAAACTTTTTTTTCTATTAGAGTTTAAATGTTGATTTTCTTCAAATTAAATGTGCGAAAATAGCAAAAAATAATACAACATTTGTGTATAAAATTATAAATAAAATTTCATTAAAAAATGTGGAAAATAATCGACGAAAATTTAGATTTAAAAATTTTAAATTTTAAATTAAAAATTGTTTTTAAATTCAAAATTTGTGTGCAAACACCATGCTAACAAGGCACGCTGCTTACCGTATTTTTCAATTAAAATAATACATTTTTAAAACTTTTTTTTCTATTAGACTTTAAATGTTAATTTTCTTAAAATTAGATGTGCGAAAATAGCGAAAAATAAAACAAAAATTTGTGTATAAAATTTCATTGAAAAATGTGCAAAATAATCAGCGAAAATTTTAGATTTAAAAATCAAAAATCAAAAATTAAAAATTTATTTTAAATTCAAAGTTTGTGTGCGACCATGCTAACAAGGCACGCTGCTTACCGTATTTTTCCATTAAAATAAGTAATTAAAAAAAAAATTTTTATAGAGTTTAATGATAATATTCTTAAAATTAGATGTGCGAAAATAGTGAAAAATAAAAAAAATTGTGTATAAAATTATAAATAAATTTTCATTAAAAAATATGCTAAATAATTTGCTAAAATTTAGATTTAAAAAATTAAAATTAAGACTTAAAAATTTTTTATATTCAAATTTTGTGTGCAAACACCATACTAACAAGGCACGCTGCATACCGTATTTTTCAATTAAAAAATTAATTTTTAAAACTTTTTTTTCTAATAGACTTTAAATGTTAATTTTTTTAAAATTCGACGTGCGAAAATAGCGAAAAATTAAAACAAAAATTTCTGTATAAAATTATAAATAAAATTTCATTGAAAAATGTGCAAAATAATCGGCGAAAATTTAGATTTAAAAAATAAAAATTAAAAATTAAAATGTTTTTTAATTCAAATTTAGTGTTCCAACACCATTCTAAGAAGACACGCTGCTTACCGTATTTTTCCATTAAAAAATTAATTTTTCAAAATTTTTTTTTCTAATAGACTTTAAATGTTGATTTTCTTCAAATTAAATGTGCGAAAATAGCGAAAAATAATACAAAATTTGTGTATAAAATTATAAATAAAATTTCATTAAAAAATGTGGAAAATAATCGACGAAAATTTAGATTTAAAAATTTTAAATTTTAAATTAAAAAAAAACACATTTTAACTTGATTTTTACAATTGTTAAGTGAAAATTATATTTAAAATTCTGTTAAAACCATGCAAAATGTTCTTGCAATTTTAAGCAACTTCTGGCACAGTTGTAATTCTCAAATTGAGAAATTTAGCCCTTAATGCAAAAAAAAATCGGCGAAAAATTAGGTAAAAAATCCTATTTCTTCCCACGTCATTTTTCAAAAATATTCGTAATTAGCCAAATAAGATGACTCCCCATTTGCTCTGTTTTCTTCTGGAAAACCAAACATTTGAAGACACGTGCTTTTGCCGAGAGCCGTCGCATCAAAATCACTCTGAAACTGGATGTGAGCAGCAGATTTCAGCTTTCTTTTGAAAACATATTTTCACCGGGTGCGCGATTAAGAAAAACGGATAACAAACTCTTGAGTGTCGCTGCTGGAATTCCTTTTTTTCCAGATTTTCACGTTTTCCTTGTCTGTCACCGCTTAATATTATAGAATGAAAATTAAAGATTAGGATAGGATTCTGACGGATGTTCACGAAGATTGATCTAGATATTTCTTCAAAATCCAAAGAGCCCTGCCGGAAGCTATAGTGAACGAAACGCTGACCCATAAAGCTTCCACGAAAGACGAAACAAGTCGGTCGTCTTTCTGTTCGTCTTGCGTTGTACAAGCACTATGTCTATCTCTGCGTCAGACGAATCCAAGACGAACACGAAGACGACACGAGACGGTCTTATTTCATCTTTCGTGGAAGTCTTAATCGATCTAATATTGCGTCTCCGAGATTTGCGTCTTTCGGAGTGTCGTTCGAACTAGTTTATTATTTTTTTTATCGAAAATTTTTTTCCGAAAAATTCTCGAGAAATGTTTCTCGTTGATTTCTCGAGAATTTTTCGAGAATTTTTCGAAAATTTTCTCGAAAATTCAACGAGAAAAATTTCTTGAGAATTTCTCGAAAAATTTCCGAATAAATTTTTGAAAAATTTCTCGAAAATTTTCGATAAAAAATAATAATAAACTATTTCGAACGACACTCCGAAATAACGCAAAGCGCGTTGTTTATGGTATTTCCATTCAAATAATTTTTCGCGATTTCTCGAGAAATTTTTCGAGAAATTCTCGAGAAATTTCCGAAAATTTTTTTGAGAAATCAACGAGAAAATTTTCTCGAGAAATCATTTTTCGAAACGACACACTGTCTAAGGCTTCCACGAAAGACGAAATAAGATCGTCTCGTCTCGTCTTCGTCATCGTCTAAAATTCGTCTGACGCAAAGATAGACATTTTGATTGACGACGTAAGACGAATACAAGACGAATGCAAGACGAACTGAAAGACGAGACGAAAGGATTTTATATTCTGTGAACAGCGAAAGTGTGGAGATAAAGATTTGCTTGTTTCCTTGCTCTTGTTCGTCTTTCATTCATATTACGCAATAAAAATATTGTGCAGTCTTCTTTCGTCTCGTCTTCGTTCGTCTTTCAGTTCGTCTTTTGTTCGTCTGTGCACCAGCACTATCTCTGCGTCAGACGAATCCAAGACGAAAACGAAGTCGAGACGAGACGGTCTTATTTCGTCTTTCGTGGAAGTCTTAATCGGGGAAAACTTGCGTCTCCAAGCGCTCGCAGTTCATGATTTGCACAGTCTTCTTTCGCCTCGTCTTCGCTCGTCTTTCAGTTTGTCTTGCGTTCGTCTGTGCACCAGTACAATCTCTGCGTCAGACGAATTCAAGACGAAGACGAATACTAGACGAGACGGTCTTATTTCGTCTTTCGTGGAAGTCTTAATCGGGGAAAACTTGCGTCTCCAAGCGCTCGCAGTCCATGATTTGCACAGTCTTCTTTCGTCTCGTCTTCGCTCGTCTTTCAGTTCGTCTTGCGTTCGTCTGTGCACCAGTACAATCTCTGCGTCAGGCGAATTCAAGACGAAGACGAAGACGAGACGAAAAGATTTTATATTCTGTAAACAGCGAAAGTGTGGAGATGAAGATTTGCTTGTTTCCTTGCTCTTTTTCGTCTTTCATTCATCTTACGCAATAAAAATGTTGTGCAGTCTTCTGTCATCTCGTCTTCGTTCGTCTTGCATTCGTCTGTGCACCAGTACAATCTCTGCGTCAGACGAATTCAAGACGAAGACGAATACTAGACGAGACGGTCTTATTTCGTCTTTCATGGAATTTCGTGGATTGCAGTTTGCTCTTTTTCGATTCTTGCGTCTCAAAAGTCTTAATTACCTATTTCTCTGAAAATGAACAGTTTACAGTGATTCTATTTTTAAACAAACTCTTCATTCTCCTACTTTTCCCTTCCATTTCTCGCTTGCCCATCAACTCCAGCTTGGCCGTCTGGAGTTGATGGGGCCTGCTGGTTTATGGGTACCAATCAGCACAATGTTTGGTCCCTTAAGAGCGGGGAGCAGAATGTAAGTCCACCCCCCCCCACCTCCCCCATTCAGTGTTTCGCCGCACCTTCTTTTCCATTTCGTTTTCTCATTACTGGAGCTCATAGTGCTGTCTCAACAAAATGAAGTTCGTGGTTTTCCAGACTAATTGGGTTGTTCGACATCTATTGGAATTCAATTGCAACGCCATCTGATTCATGATGTTTCATTTTTCATTTCTGAAACCATGAAAGGCTCCTTGATCCAAAAAAAATCAGACAAATCGCTGGATTTCCTGGATTTCTTGGATCTAGTCTGAAAAAACTGGAATTGCAGCGTGAAGCTCTGAAACTTTGACCAGTTTAAAGGCGCATTCTCGACTCGTAGGGAGATTGGGCCTAGTGAAGTCCCAAAAAGTGCATAGACAACTGCAAGTGCCAAGCAACATGGAAATCGAATGAGGGACCCAGATTCAATAGTGAAATGTCTTTTGTGCTCTTCTTTGCTCCGCTACTCTCAACTATACATCTCCCCCCCCCCCTTTTCATCATCGTTTACGTTTTCCAAGAACTTCTTGAATGCGGTCAGACATACTATTACTATACTATAGGTTTTGGCGTCCGTGACCCAGAGAAGGGCGGAATTCCGGATTCCGCCGTTTTTTTCATTCCGTCTTTCGGATTCCAGATTCCGTGAAAAACATTTTTTCCGTTGTCCGGATTCCAGGTTCCGTGAAAAAAACAATTTTTCCGTTTTCCGCATTCCGTCTTCCGCATTCCAAATTCCGTGAAAATTTTTTTTTCCGTTTTCCATTTTCCCAGTTCCCAAAGTCCAATTCCGCCCTACTCTGCAGAGAAGGACCGAATTCCGCATTCCGCATTCCGGATTCCGCTGTTTTTTTTCATTCCGTCTTCCGGATTCCTGATTCCGTGAAAGAATTTGTTTTCCGTTTTCCGTTTTCCGGATTCCGCAATATGGCCTTTTTATCAGAGAAGGACGGAATTCCGGATTCTGCATTCCGCATTCCGAATTCCGCCGTTTTTTTCATTCCGTCTTCCGGATTCCAGGTTCCGTGAAAAAAATTTTTTTTTTCCGTTTTCCGTTTTCCGGATTCCGAGTTCCCAAAATCCAATTCCGCCCTACTCTGCAGAGAAGGGCGGTATTCCGGATTCCGCCGTTTCTTTCATTCCGTCTTCCGGATTCCTAATTCCGTGAAAAAAATTTTTTTTCCGTTTTCCGTTTTCCGGATTCCGAGTTTCCAAAATCCAATTCTGCCCTACTCTAGTACTGTATCTCCTTAAATCGTGAGCTCTGGAGAGCCATTATCTCAGGATTCCATAGGAATGAGCTGGTGAGTGAGCATGAAGAAAGAGCAACACTTGTGACCTTGTTCTCTAATATGCATTCCTTTTTTTTCTCTTGCTCTTGCTCATCTTTCGATGCTCCTCCATCTGAAGGTTTGCAGCATTCATTTTCAATGAATATCGATGCTTCAGGAGAGCGGATTCTCAAAATGTGGCTGTGACGTGCCAGGCTTCAGACTGAATTCTTACTTCGTAAGATACCATCAAGACGGTGTTGTCCAGAGAAGGGCGGAATTCCGGATTCCGGATTCCGGATTCCGCCGTTTTTTTCATTCCGTATTCCGGATTCCCGATTCCGTGAAAAAATTTTTTCCGTATTCCGGATTCCGGATTCCGCCGTTTTTTACATTCCGTATTCCGTGAAAAAAATTTTTCCGTATTCCGGATTCCGGATTCCGTGAAAAAATTTTTCCGTTTTCCGGATTCCGGATTCCGCCTTACTCTGGTGTTGTCCCCAATGTCTGTTGCAGTTCGAAAACTTCGAATTTTCGATTTTTCCAATGATTCTCAATTCTAAAATAGTGTGGAGCATCGTATTGCTTAAAAACTGAACACTTTCAGAAAGTGATTCTGAAAATGACTTGACTTCTTTCTCGGATTCTAGATGACGACTATGCAGTTCTGAAGCTCTTTCAGCCGTTTTATATTCAATTTAGTTTGCACGTCTTCTAATCCTCAAGTAGTACAAAAGAGAGCCACAAATTTGTATTCTTTCTAGCAAGCCACTCCATTTACGAGCACTTTTAAAGTACTTTCAGACAATTTCATGCGTTGTGGGCGGAAATTCACGGAATTCCGAGGGGGGGGGGTGGGGTGGCTGCAATCAGAATTTTCAATTTGAAGGCGCGTAGCATCCTTCAAATTGAAAATTACTGCTGAAAACGTCTACTTTGAAGGCAAATAACAAATCTGCCCGTTTGCCCATCTGCCCAATGCTTCTTGCTTCGTTACATCTCGTGTAGTGGGCACGGTGCCAGACGTTTTCCTGTTTGCCCATCTGCCCAATCTTTCTTGCCTTGTTACACCTCCTGTGGTAGGCATGGTGCCAGACGTCTGCCCAATGCTTCTTGCCTCGTTACATCTCGTGTAGTAGGCACGGTGCCAGACGTCTGCCCGTTTTCCCATCTGCCCAATGCTTCTTGCCTCGTTACATCTCGTGTAGTAGGCACGGTGCCAGACATCTGCCCGTTTGCCCATCTGCCCAATGCTTCTTGCCTCGTTACATCTCCTGTGGTAGGCATGGTGCCAGACATCTGCCCGTTTGCCCATTTGCCCAATGTCTCTTGCCTCGTTACATCTCGTGTAGTAGGCATGGTGCCAGACGTCTGCCCAATGCTTCTTGCCTTGTTACACCTCCTGTGGTAGGCACGGTGCCAGACGTCTGCCCGTTTGCCCATCTGCCCAATGCTTTTTGCCTCGTTACATTTCCTGTAGTAGGCACGGTGCCAGACGTCAGCCCAATGTTTCTTGCCTCGTTACATCTCGTGTAGTAGGCACGGTGCCAGACGTCTGCGCGTTTGCCCATCTGCCCAATGTCTCTTGCCTTGTTACATCTCATGTGGTAGGCACGGTGCCAGACGTCTGCCCATTTGCCCATCTGCCCAATGTTTCTTGCCTCGTTACATCTCCTGTGGTAGGCATGGTGCCAGACGTCTGCCCGTTTGCCCATTTGCCAAATGCTTCTTGCCTCGTTACATTTCCTGTAGTAGGCATGGTGCCAGACGTCTGCCCAATGTTTCTTGCCTCGTTACATTTCTTGTGGTAGGCACGATGCCAGACATCTGCCCGTTTGCCCATCTGCCCAATCTGTTCTGATTTGCCGCCTGATTTGTGAAGTCGCAAAAGGAAGAATAATTGAAAGTAAAAGAGCCCTTCTCGTTTTCAATTTCTAGTCAGTTGACCTAGATGAATTTCCGAGATAACACCAACTGCAGTTTTCCATATTTCAAATGCTCTCTCCGTTTCCCTTTTTTTCGCCAGATTTCCTGTTTTTTTTTTGTGATATTTTCCTACGCCTATGCTCATAAAGCTTACTATTAGTTGACTTCAAAAGTTCCAGTCAAATCTCAAAAATGCTGAAAATTCCCCTTCTTAGAATTCGTTTTGTTTTTGAATTTCCAATGGATTTCTCGAATTTTCAAGATCCGGATACTTCACAGACTGAAAAACAAGGAAGCGTATTCTGCAAGACGGCTTCAACCTCTTAAACATTGCTGCTCAACTTGAATTCTTTTCACTTTTTTTGAAAGGAATAGAAAAATGAAATGAAACTAAACAAATAGACATTTTTCATAAGGGAAATAGCGTTTTGCGCTCTTCTTTTTTGGAGTTCGTGGCGAGACCATGGCATACATATCTCACGACTACGGTGATGCGTTAGGCGAATTTCGCATTACCGTATGCCATGGACTACTCTGCACAACTCCACAATTGCAAAAGTTTGTCTTTTGTCTTGTAGTTCGTCTCCTTGTCTTTCGTCTCGTCTTCGTTCGTCTTTCAGTTCGTCTTGCATTTGTCTTACGCAATAAAAATGATGCATATATACCAACACATTGTCTATCTCTGCATCAGACGAATTCAAGACAAAGACATAAACGAGATGAAGACGAAGACGAATCCTACTGTGTACACAAATTTCTATCCCTGCGTCAGACGAATTCATAACGAAGATGAAGACGAGACGAGACAGTCTCATTTCGTCTTTCGTGAAAGCCTACTGTGTACACAAATTTCTATCCCTGCGTCAGACGAATTCAAGACGAAGATATAGACGAGATGAAGACGAAGACGAATCCTACTGTGTACACAACTTTCTATCTTTGCGTCAGACGAATTCATGACGAAGATGAAGACGAGACGAGACAGTCTCATTTCGTCTTTCGTGAAAGCCTACTGTGTACACAAATTTCTATCCCTGCGTCAGACGAATTCAAGACGAAGATATAGACGAGATGAAGACGAAGACGAAGACGAGACGAAACGAGACGATTTCATTTCGTCTTTCGTGAAAGTCTACTGTGTACACATATTTCTATCCCTGCGTCAAACGAATTCAAGACGAAAACGAGACGAGACGGTCTTAATTCGTCTTGCGTGGAAGCCTACTGCGTACACAACTTTCTATCTCTGCGTCAGACGAGTTCAAGACGAATTCAAGACAAAGATGAAGACGACATCAAGACAAAGACGAAGAGTAGACGAGACCGTCTTTTTTTGTCTTGTGTGGAAGCCTACTGTGTACACAACTTTCTATCTCTGCGTCAGACGAATTCAAGACGAAGATGAAAACGAGATGAAGACGAATCCTAGACGAAGACGAAGACGAAGACAAAAACGAGACAAGACGGTCTTATTTCGTCTTGCGTGGAAGCCTACTGTGTACACAACGTTCTATCTCTGCGTCAGACGAATTCAAGACAAAGATGAAAACGAGATGAAGACGAATCCTAGACGAAGACGAAGACGAAGACAAAAACGAGACAAGACGGTCTCATTTCGTCTTGTGTGGAAGCCTACTGTTACACAACATTCTATCTCTGCGTCAGACGAATTCAAGACAAAGACGAATTCAAGACGAGAAGAGACGGTTCTATTTGAGTCGTACATGAGCGTTGTAGCGGCTAAACGAAATATTTAAATTTCATTTTTTTTTTCGGCTGAAAAAAAAAACGCCAAAAATGGCAGTGACCCCTTCTAAACTAGAGACTGAACACTCGTGCTCCGGCCACTTATGTGCAGAGTTTTTGAACTTTGGCTTTGAGCCAGTGTGCATCGTTGAGAAGTGGATTCTCGGCTTCTCAATTTTCCTTAAATTCTCGAAATCCCCAGAGCTCACGATCTCCAAAATAGCCATTTTTTCAAGGTTTTCAGCGTTTAAAGTTCATTTAAAAAATCATAAATTTGGAAATTATAGCCGCTTTGCGTCCGTCAGCGGTATGTTCTGAAAATGGACGGTTACGAATAGGCCGTTGCGAAACAGGTTAATTTTCTACAAAAAAAAACGAAAATTTCTTGCTATAACGATCTAGAAATCAGTGTGTTTCGAAAGTATTTCGAGAAATTTTTCCGAAAAATCAACGAGAAATTTCGATAAAAAATAATAAAAAACTAGTTCGAACGACACTCCGAAATAACGCAAATCGCGTTGTTTATTGTATTTCCATTCAAATCATTTTTCGCGATTTTTCGAGAAATTTTTCGAGAAATTCTCGAGAATTTTTTGGAAATTTTTCGAAAAATTTCGAAAATTCTCAAAAAAAAAATTTCGATAAAAAATAATAATAAACTAGTTCGAACGACACTCCGAAATAACGCAAATCGCGTTGTTTATCATATTTCCATTCAAATCATTTTTGGCGATTTCTCGAGAAATTTCCGAGAAATCAACGAGAAAAATTACTCGAGAAATTTTCGGAAAATTTTGAAAATTCTCGGAAATTTCTCGAGAAATCAACGAGAAAAATTTCTCAAGAATATTTCGGAAATTTTTCGAAAACCCCATTTTTCGAGAAATTTTCGAAAATTCTCGAAAAAATATTTCGATAAATAATAATAATAAACTAGTTCGAACGACGCTCCGAAATAACGCAAAGTGCGTTGTTTATCGTATTTCCATTCAAATCATTTTTCGCAATTTCTCGAGAAATTTTTCGAGAAATTCTCGAGAAATTTCCGAGAAATCAACGAGAAAAATTACTCGAGAAATTCTCGAAAAATTTTGAAAATTCTCGGAAAATTCTCGAGAAATCAACGAGAAACATTTCTCGAGAATTATTCGGAAATTTTTCGGAAATTCTCGAAAAATTTCCGAGAAATCAACGAGAAAAATTACTCGAGAAATTCTCGAAAAATTTTGAAAATTCTCGGAAAATTCTCGAGAAATCAACGAGAAACATTTCTCGAGAATTATTCGGAAATTTTTCGGAAATTCTCGAAAAATTTCCGAGAAATCAACGAGAAAAATTACTCGAGAAATTCTCGAAACATTTTGAAAAGTTTTCGAAAAATTCTCGTTGATTTTTCGGAAAATTTTCGAAAAAAAAACTTCGATAAAAAATAATAATAAACTAGTTCGAACGACACTCCGAAATAACGGAAATCGCGTTGTTTATCGTATTTCCATTCAAATCATTTTTCGCGATTTCTCGAGACATTTTTCGAGAAATTCTCGAGAAATTTCCGAGAAATCAACGAGAAAAATTACTCGAGAAATTTCGAAAAACGCATTTTTCGAGAATTTCTCGAAAAATTTCAAAAATTTCTCGAAAAAAAAATGTTCGATAAAAAATAATAATAAACTAGTTCGAACGACACTCCGAAATAACGCAAAGCGCGTTGTTTATCGTAATTTCATTCAAATCATTTTTCGCGATTTCTCGAGACATTTTTCGAGCAATTCTCGAGAAATTTCCGAACAATTTTTCGAAAAATTCTCGAAAATTCTCGAGAAATCAACGAAAAAAATTTCTGGAGAATTTTTTGGAAATTTTTCGAAAAATTTCGAAAATTCTCAAAAAAAAACTTCGATAAAAAATAATAATGAACTAGTTCGAACGACACTCCGAAATAACGCAGAGCGCGTTGTTTATCGTATTTCCATTCAAATCATTTTTCGCGATTTCTCAAGACATTTCCGAAACATTTTTCGAAAATTCTCGAGAAATTCTCGAGAAATCAACGAGAAACATTTCTCGAGAAATTTCCGAAAAATTTTTCGCATTTTTCGAGAAATCATTTTTCGAAACGACACACTGCTAGAAATGTCTGAAAATCTGGAAATCTCGAGATCCGAATGCCCATTGACTTGAGCTCATTCTCCTTTCCCGAGCTCTTCTCTCATGTTTCCCGTTGTCCCTTTTTCGGAGAGCTTTGGTCATTCGTACTCTTCTTCTTCTTCTTCTTCTTCCTTTTTCGAATATCCGCTTGATAATTCGGCGAGCTCATTTCATTCCGTCAGGCTCCGCACTCCAACGAAACACGTCATTTCGCTAATTGGGATCAGCAGAAAACGTCTCTTTCATGCGATGTGCTCCTCTTCAATTTCTGCAATTATGAATTCATGTCTCAAATTGGATTTCTCGGCGAGCTTCTAATTCCATCTAATTCATCTTTTTGCATTACTATGCAAAAGTCGCTGCTTCGCAGCTTCCTCATAAGGGGGGGGGAGAGGGCCACTTCAAAAATGCTCGCAATGCTCCTATCCTTCATAAATGTTGCGTGGCATGGCTAATCAAAGAGCGTTGATAAGTGTGTCTTATCATGAAAAGTGCGCAGATATCTGAAACCTTCGAACGTGCCAAAAAAAACCGGAATCCGGAATCCGGAATTCGGAAAACGGAAAAAAAATTTTCACGAAATCCGGAATTCGGAATCCGGAAAAAAAATTTTTCACGGAATCCGGAAACCGGAAAACGGAAAAAAAAATTTACGGAATCCGGAATCCGGAAAACGGAAAAAAAAAATTTTTTCCCGGAATCCGGAATTCGGAAAACGGAAAAAAAAAAATTTTTCCCGGAATCCGGAATTCCGCCCTTCTCTGCAGAGTAGGGCGGAATTGGATTTTGGGAACTCGGAATTCCGCTCTCCTCTTTGCGCGACAAGTAATGCCCGGAAGCGGGCGAGCAGCGAGCCGCCGTCCAACCTTTGGCCAAAATCATACACGGAATCCGGAATCCGGAAAACGGAATGAAAAAAATGGCGGAATCCGGAATTCGGAAAACGGAATGAAAAAATGGCGGAATCCGGAGTTCCGCCCTTCTCTGTTTGAAACCCAATTTTCTTGGCAGCGACGCTTTCCCAAACTTTCAAACTTTCAACGTCGCCTGGAATCAGAAAGGGTGGATTTCAACATAGATTTCCGATTTTCAGCCTTTTTTGCTCAAATGCCGACCTTTCACGGAGCAACTTGCCTATAATTACCTTGATTGTCTTGAAACCCTTTTCTCCGGTTTTTCACAGAAGTCTAATACTTGTTCAAGTCTCCTCTCATTTGTAGTTATTATTTCGTGCAAAGGTTGGACGGCGGCTCGCTGCTCGCCCGCTTCCGGGCATTACTTGTCGCGCAAAGAGGAGAGCGGAATTCCGCATTCCGGATTCCGCATTCCGCATTCTGTCGTTTTTTTTTCATTTCGTTTTCCGGATTCCAAGTTCCCAAAATCCAATTCCGCCCTACTCTGCAGAGAAAGGCGGAATTCCGGATTCCGCATTCCAGATTCCGCCGTTTTTTTCATTCCTTCTTCCGGATTCCAGATGTCTTGAAAAAAACTGTTTTCCGTTTTCCGTTTTCCGTTTTCCGGATTCCGAGTTCCCAAAATCCAATTCCGCCCTACTCTGCAGAGAAAGGCGGAATTCCAGATTCCGCATTCCAGATTCCGCCGTTTTTTTCATTCCGTCTTCCGGACTCCAGATTCCGAGAAAAGAATTTATTTCCGTTTTCCGTTTTCCGAGTTTCCAAAATCCAATTCTCTGGTAGGTAAGTCCCTGAGAATCATGTGAAAACCCATTCCGGACTGGAAATTTTCAGAGAATTAGATTGAGTATTAATACACCCCGGCTCATAGGGGGTGCAACTCGTATGTCAAATGTTGGGCAGAGCAATCCGCCCGCGGTTGGATTATAAATTAACTGCTCCCCCCCCCCTTTGAGACTTTTATGAGAATTCTGAAGTATCGAGATTAATATTAAAAGTAAATGAAATTATTGAGCTTTTGCGCATTTCAGCCGTTTGATTTATGAGTTTCAATTACGGATATGGATATGAGTAAGGCTTCCGCGAAAGACGAAAACCAAAAGTCGTCTTTCATTCGTCTTACACAATGTCTATCCCAGCGTCAGACGAATCCAAGACGAAGATGAAGACGAGACGAGACGGTCTTATTTCGTCTTTTGTATAAGCTTTAGTAGAGACTAGGTCCGTACTTTTTGGGAGCATTTTAAATGTGTAGAAGGCTAAAAAAAACCAAAAAAAAGTAGTTTTTTCCGATTTTTAAGCTTCTACAAATTTTGGAAACGTTTTGCCTAGGGCTTCCACGAAAGAGAAAAACAAAAAGTCGTCTTTCGTCTCGTAGTTCGTCTCCCTGTCTTTCGTCTCGTCTTCGTTCGTCTTTCAGTTCGTCTTGCATTCGTCTTGCACTTGCAAAATAAGTTGTGTACAGCAGTGTGTCGTTTCGAAAAATGATTTCTCGAAAAATGCGTTTTTCGAAAAATTTCCGAAAAATTCTCGAGAAATTTTTCTCGTTGAGTTCTCGAGAATTTTTCGAGAATTTCTCGAGAAATCGCGAAAAATGATTTGACTGGAAATACGATAAACAACGCGCTTTGCGTTATTTCGGAGTGTCGTTCGAATTGATTAGAATTTTTCGGAAAAATTTCTCGAAATGCTTTCGAAACGACATACTGGTGTACAGTGTACCAACACAATGTCTATCTCTGAGTCAGACGAATCCAAGACGAAGATGAAGACAAGACGAGACGGTCTTATTTCGTCTTTCGTGGAAGGCTTAGATCTGAGATGAAAATGAGAGTTGCAATGGGCTCGAAATGAAACATTTTCAGCTTAGGCTGGAATTGAAGGGAGCTATCATATAATACTGGAAACTTCTAACCCCGATTCTGTGCTCACGGCTATTTAACAAAATTCCGAATTCTTATCTAGCTCCCTTTGCACTAGGCTCCTGTTAACTCTGCAGAGAAGGACGGAATTCCGGATTCCGTATTCCGGATTCCGCCGTTTTTTTCATTCCGTCTTCCGGATTCCAGATTCCGTGAAAAAAACTTTTTTACCGTTTTCCGTTTTCCGGATTCCGAGTTCCCAAAATCCAATTCCGCCCTACTCTGCAGAGAAGAGCGGAATTCCGGATTCCGTATTCCGGATTCCGCCGTTTTTTTCATTCCGTTCGTTTTTTTCATTCCGTCTTCCGCTTTCCGGATTCCGAGTTCCCAAAATCCAATTCCGCCCTACTCTGGTAGTAGATCGCCTCTCTCGACTCGCTTCAGACTCTACCGTATCTGAGACGGAAAGAGAGGCCGAGCGCATACATTATAGCCTGCTAAGCGAAGCCAAATTGAGAGCTGTTATATCTCTGAGAGCACTGAGCCCAACCTCCAACACGTCATGGCCAACGAAAGACTCTCGGGATGTCTAGAAGATAATCAGAAGTGTTTTACACATCCCGACTATGAACTTTGAACTTTGCCGTGATACCCGGAGATTGTCTGCGTTCTTTAGTCCATTAGTCCATCCCCCATATTTCAGAAGCACCTTCTGACCTTCTGTTTTTTTTTTGAAATTAAATATTTTCGAATTCCTAAATAGTTATATTATCGCCGTAAAAAAGTTCCGACATTTCTTCGAGCCCGCGAAAATCGGGATTTGAATTTAGAGGCTCCTCCGCCCATTTCATCATCAGAGCGCACTTGCTATGCGCGATATATTTTTATCAGAAGAAACGAAAAGAAAAATAAATGACGCAAATTGATATATTCGAAGAAACGTGTAAAAAAATTCACAATTAATACAATTTCGTTATTTTAATCCAGTTTAATTCTGAAAATTCAAAAAATATATCGCGCATAGCAAATGCGCTCTGATGATGAAATGGGCGGAGCCTCTCTAAATTCAAATCCCGATTTTCGCGGGCTCGAAAAAATGTCGGAACTTTTTTACGGCGATAATAGTGCTAAAATATGTGAGAAAATAGAAAAAAATCCCATAGAACACATTTTATATTTCTGAAAATAATTTGATTTCCCTTTTTTTTGCTTCGTCTCTCAACTCTGATTCATCATCGTGCAACACTCGCGACATGCCTCACAGATACTCAATTCAGGACCCCTCTAAGCTACATAGCCTATTCAAAGCAAATGCAAACTAATAAAGAAGCATGAGCCATGCTGTTTTACGCTTCATTTCTTTAAAACAAAATTGCGTTTTCAGCTTTCCGTTTTCATCTCCATTATTCTGTGTCTTCTTCTTTTTTAGCGGTTATCTATCTGGTAGCCGGCATAATTTAAGTGCAAACTGACCAATACGGCTTCCACGAAAGGCGAAACGAGTCGGTCGTCTTTCGTCTCGTCTTGCGCTCGTCTTATCTCGTCAATCAAAATACATGTCTATCCCTGCGTCAGACGAATTCTAGACGAAACGAGACGAGACGGTCTCATTTCGTCTTTCGTGGAAGTCTTACTGCCAGAGAAGGGTGGAATTCCGGATTCCGCCGTTTTTTTCATTCCGTCTTCCGGATTCCAGATTCCGTGATTAAAATTTTTTTTCCGTTTTTCGAACTCCGAGTACCCAAAATCCAATTCCGCCTTACTCTGCAGGGAAAGGCGGAATTCCGGATTCCAGATTCCGTGAAAAAGTTTTTTTTTTCCGTTTTCCGAATTCCGAGTACCCAAAATCCAATTCCGCCCTACTCTGCAGAGAAGAGCGGAATTCCGAATTCCAGATTCCGTGAAAAATTTTTTGTCCGTTTTCCGTTTTCCGAATTCCGAGTTCCCAAAATCCAATTCCGCCCTACTCTGCAAAGAAGGGCGGAATTCCGGATTCCGCCGTTTTTTTCATTCCGTGAAAAAATTTTTTTCCGTTTTTCGAACTCCGAGTACCCAAAATCCAATTCCGCCTTACTCTGCAGGGAAAGGCGGAATTCCGGATTCCGTGAAAAAGTTTTTTTTTCCGTTTTCCGAATTCCGAGTACCCAAAATCCAATTCCGCCCTGCTCTGATTCCCATTAATTTGCTTTGATTCCATGAATGGAATGCACTAATCAAGTTCCATGCTGGGCCCACCCTATATAATCCGAAACCCGCCGGCGGTTCTCATATCGCCTATTTTCATTTTACCAATCACCGCCATATATTGCTCATTTGATTTCGGTACCCTATAGAACTACGGTAGCTACCATAAGGTTGCTGTTCTCGTCTCCGTCTCGCCGGAGCCCATTTCTCCCTTTTAATGTTGCTCTTTACGCTCCGAAACTGCGAAAGGCCAATTTCGGTTAATAATTAAATGTAAGTAGCAATTTTATAACACAATTCAGGCACTAGATTGCGTGATTTTCAAGAAAAGTGAGAATAGAAGCGTATTAGAAGGAAACGAGCTTTCAGTTTCAGTCTGTTTGGATTGAGTCTGTCAGTGGCTGAATTCGTCCTTATTTCTTATTTCAATGATCCTAAATTTGCATCAAATTTAAAATTTTCTCACTGACCTCTGAATCATTGAAATGCGTAGCTTCACATTAAGGTTGATTGCATTTACAGCTGCATTAAGAACCAACTCAGAATTTCAATGAATTTCAGAGGTAATTCTTCCAGCTGTATTTGTTCAGCTACACTACAAAAGTAACGTAAAAACCGCAAATAAGTACATAGAATATTATTGCACAATGGGAGTACAAGTTGACGAAAATAAAAGAAAAATAAAATAAGATTTTTTTTTGAGTATATAGCAAAAATGAGTCATCATTGTAAGCAATATCATGTCTTATTCATGGCCTCATCTCGCTCCGTTCCGCGCAGTAATTGCCCATCCTTGTCCCACTTGAGCGCCATCTCTGATCAGCTAATCCCTTCACGCAGTCTCCACGCCTTCCATCCCTCGGTGCTCCTCTTTTCATGATCAATGGCTGTTCATTAGCACGTTGTCACATTTCTATGCATCGTGACATACACGATCCGCATTCTTCATTGGCTCGGCGAAACTACTCGGCCAAATTCATATTTCACATACAGATGCTCGCGACTTATCTTAACAGCTGTAATAAAAGTGCGCCGTCCTGATTTTTAGCCTTCGTACTTACACTTTTCAAGCATAGAAAGGTATGTTCTTCTATTGAACCTCTTGGTTTTTGTTAACAAAATAGTTAGTTAATCCTTGTATAATCATAGTGGTTGGCGAGCCCATACTTCACTTTCTTAAATTTCAAGCATCTGCGACACTGGCTCTGAAAAAATTATATAGTGTATTTTGGCGCTATGGTAGTTGGAGGTTTTTTCTTGATTTTTTTTTCTGAAAATGTTAGTTGCTATTGTTAAATTATTTGTAAATGATGACGCTTACTCTTACAGGGGAACCATGTTTCATCTCAGAATTTTTTCTAAATTTGCTCATTTGTAGTTTCGAAAACTGGCTTTCTCGTGGTGTATTTGGTTTTCTGCAAAAATTTCTAGAAGTTGAGATTTTCTTTGAGCAAGTTTAGAAAAAATTCTGAGATGAAGGCTGAACATGGTTCCCTTGTTAGCACGAAAACTACGATTCCACTTTTTTTTCACGCGTGGCGCGCTTCAACGATGAGCAATTTTTCTTTGGATGTTTTTTTCGCTTATTAGTTAATAATAACTTAGTTAATCGATATGAATAAAACCGCAGCTGATGCACTTCTCGACTTGAAGTAAGCCTAAGCCTAAGCGTAAGCGTAAGCCTAAGCCTAAGCCAAAGCCTAAGCCTAAGCCAAAGAGTGGTCTCAAAGAAAATTTATGGAATGATCATTACTTTGAGGCGCTGTGGTATTTAAAATTCATATTGAAGCAGAATTTTACGAGATATAGGCCGAAGTCGCCAAGAAATATCCAGTGGCCTAGTCATTTTTTCTTTTGTGCGTCGTATTTTTGTTGTCGGCCAATAAAATTGTTCTAAAAATTGCTAATGTTATTCGAGTACGTTTATTCGAGTATATCTAATAACATTTTCAAGGAAAAAATTAAGAAAAAAACTCTAAAAATGACTAAAAGCCATTGACCCCCCCCAACTACCTTAGCGCCATATTATTTAATTAAAATAAAAGACTTACGTTACAAAGTAGGCTGGCTGGCACAAGTCGCAGTGTCCCTGAATACTATCTGGTGTCTACCCTGAACCTGTCTGATCACACTGATTTTTTTTTGTTCCTTTACAAGACACCACGGCAACTAAGTTTCCCTTGCCAATGTATACACGGAGTTTTGGATTCCTGTATAAAAAGAAAAAATATTTACAATGAATAAAATTTATTTGAGAAATAAATTAAAGAAAAAAAAAGGAGCATCTAAAGCAAGAAACAAAATTAAGTAGGGACGATTAGGGAATTAGGTAGCTGACCTAAAATTTAATTTTTAAAAATTTCTGATTTACGCTTGCTAAATTGCGCGCAACCCGTTCGGTGGAGTGTCGTTGTGTCGCTACAGTAATTCTTGCAATCGAAGGCGTTTTTTCATTAAAGATTAAATCGAAACTATTCATTCTTCTTCAATTTTCAACTTTCTTTTTATCTTGGCTCTTATTATTCAAAAGCGATTTTCAGAAATGCCACAAACATTAACCATCACGGCAGCTCCTTCTATAAACGTATCAGAGGAGGTGAGCATCCATGAAACTCTGGGTCACGTCCCATCGGATTACGCTCAAATGCTCCTCTACGGAATTTTCGCTCTCATCGGCTTGCCGGTCAACATTTCCACGTTGATCTACATGCTCAAGAGGTATCGGCATGCCAAATCATTTCTACTACTTCTTCATATCAATCTCAACATCTCCGACATTTTGGTGAGATTAAATCAAGTGCTCTAATTGACCGAATGTATTCAGGTTCTTGGTCTCTACGTGCCGGGTCTAATCGGGTGGTTGCTGACTTTGGAATGGCGCGGGGGCAACTATCTATGCAAAATTATGCGATTCGTCGATGCCTTTGTTTTTGCGATCAGGTAACTTCATTATGGGAAAATAAAAATAAAAAACCAGAGATAACGAGACCGCTTTTCGATTTATTTTTAGAAAACCAGAGACCGATTTTCGATAAATGGATGATGAAAATAATGAAAAATATCTGAATGAGCCTTTAGTAAAAGCATCTCAAACCAGTAGTGTAAATATTTTGTCCCAAACTTTGTATGATTTCGATCGGCCAAGCCTTGTCGTTACCTCTAACTTGGGTAATTAAACTATTTATAAGATTATAAAGATAAAAAAAAGGTACAATACAAAAAATCAACAAGAAATTAGAATAGAAAAGGTATTTAACAATAGAAGAATTAATTTCCTCATACTATACGAAGAGAGGTTAATGAACAAAAACAACAGTATTTTCGTTGCGGGGTGAGATCCCACAGTCAACCGGGTGAGTGCGCCTTTAAGCAAATAGGGAATCGCAAGAAGGAGCGTGCCATTAGCGCGCGTTTAAAATAAATTTAAATTGATATACGCGCTCAGAGGAATTTATAAAGGGCATCAAAATTTCGTAGTGCTCGAATTCTCGAGTACAAGTAGAATAATGCTTCACCAAACTTGCGATATGAAAAAGAGGTCTCCAAGCGATTTCAGCTCAAATGTAATGGTGTGCATTGCTCTTTACCGACTTTCTGCGCTTCGCTACCCACTTTGGGTGAACGCTGTTGGCCATTCAAGAGTGCCGAGGATGCTCGTTCTGGCGTGGGCTCTCGCAGTTATCACTATGCTTCCGCAGATTTTCGTATGGAATGAGGTTGGTCAACTTTAAAGTGAACTTCCATATTTCTTTCATGCAGATCCGCTTCTCGAATATCACTCAATGCGTGACGATATGGACGGAGATCATCAATAAAAGGGAGACGTTGAGTGACGACGATCTTCGAAATATGAAGTTGTATTCCATTCAAAATTCGATTGTCATTTTCTACATTCCATTGATGATATTAGTTGCATGCTACGTGCAGATTCTTAAGGTATTTTCCGAGCAAAAAGGCTGCAGCACTTTATTGAATTTTTTAAGGACATTTACAAGACATTGAGCACTGATGCAGAATGCTCATCGGCTGGATATCTCTCTGAAATGAGCTCGTCGAAGACTGGCGGAAAAGCGGTGGCTCACATGAAAGAGCAAGAGAGCTTTGGTGAGTTCAGAATTAGCAATTCTCTGTAAAAAAAAAGCAACTAAAAGACTCCTTTCTATAGTAACGCTAACCACGAGAACAGTTCGCGGACAAGAGAAATTCCGCCGTGCAAAGGTGCGAAGTCTCCGAATCACACTTCTCCTGATTCTGACGTACGTAGTCACGTGGCTCCCGTACAATTTGCTCTCTTGGTGGATGGTATTGCACTGGGATTCGTATCGCGAGAATTTAGATTCCAATTACATTCTGAACTCACTGGTGGTGTTGAATAGTGTCATTAATCCCTTTATTTATGGAAGGTCAGCTTTATATTTTATATTTTTATTTGATAAGTAATAGGACAAATAAGAGATGACGAACTAGGAGTTATAAAACTTAACAGTACACCAAAAAATTGATTAGCTTACAGATGCCAAGGGATTCGATTCCTGTTCAAATGTAGGGAACGACTAGCCGCTCCAAAAACAAAGAAAATATGCAAGATATTGCAAAATTGAGAAAAACGAATGGAGACTGATAACGAACAGGTCAACGGAGAAATCGAGAAATGTAAAATAATTGATCGAATTTTTTAAAATGGATAATAAAGATATCTGAAAAAATACTGGGCATATCTTCCGATGATTCGCATTAACACTTTTTTTTTAGTTTTAAGAGTCTCGCACCGGAATTCCAGATTGAAAATACACGCGGAGTGTGGAAATGTCTGAACAAAAAACTGCCAGTGATCACAACTCACAAACCAGAACCACGATCTCAGACGCCCAACGTCACTCCAGAAGGAGTCAATGTGTTTCTGCAGGACACCCACACCATGTCAAAAATCCTTTTCGAAATGGGAAGCGTATTTGGGATGTTAGAGCACAGAGACGCTGAAAAATGTCGTGGGAGCAACATTGAACGTGTTTTCGTGGTCCTAACCATTATTTTTCTATGAAAACTGGCAGAATGAGTAACAGAACAAAAGCACCTCACAGGCGGTTTTCTACTAGTGGAACATGAAGGCGGAGACATTCTAACAGACCTAAACTTTAAAGCAGGGCAACGAATCATATGAAGAGATGTGATGGTAAGGGAGGAGAGAGAATTGAATTGAAAATGTATAATTAAAGAGAAAACAAAAGATGAAATATATAAAGAGAACAGAGAAAATGTATAAATGAAAAACTAATGGTGAGAAATCGATAAAAAATACAACACAATTAATAGAGCATAAGTGAAGCAAAGCGAAATTTTGAATTCTTCTTATAGAGCGAATGCTTCGGCAGGAACGGATGCCCTTATCTCTGTAAATTTCTGGCAGGCGAACTGTAAATTATTTGATTATCAATTTAAACATCAAAATCTAGTTGAGAACTAACATCAAAGTTCCATCCGCAATCCGCAAGACATTTTTCACTAAATGGTGCGATCATTCCACTGAATTTGCACATAGCTTTCACCATTTCTTCGCGAAGCTGCGGAGGTGGAGCGCCATCGAATCCCATTCCATTCACTCCGATTTGCGCGATCTGAACAGCGCTGACTTGCTCCACAGCGGCTCCGTTCACGGTCGATTGTTCATATAGTTTCTTGAATTTTTCTAAACGTTCTACTGAAGCGGTTGTGATGAAAAGTTGATCTGATATGACGGCAACTGCGCTGAAATTAGAAGTATGCATGTTTTTTGTTTTATTATTTTATTTATTGGATATCCAAAAAACCCACTCATTGCCTCTCGGTGATACAAGGAAGGACCTGCTGAAGAAGCTTGGCGAAGGTACTTGAGTAAGGTCGCCATCGTAGAAAAGTCCTTGCACGGTGAATCCGAGAAGATCGTTGGAGAGTAAAAACACATCAACGATGAACGTGGTTCTCATATGAACAGACGTAGGTAGTTTCGAAAGGGCAACAGCGATGTCCATAGCTCCACGAGCTGTTCTAGAAGCACGATTGCGAGAAAAATGGTCTTGCTCGAGAACATTGTGCGAAGTATGAGCATACTGACGATAACAATCACTGAAAACAAGGGATGTGTTCGAGTGTTAAAACAAATTTACTTACTCATTGTGGTGTCTCTGGAACTGGGAGCCATTTAACCCTTTAATAGTCAACGAAAATGTAGATGAGTCAGCGTCATATGCGTTGTGAAGATTCTTCCTGGTTCTTTGTCCATCTGGTCCATCATAAAAGTCATAGAAGGAGGTAACAAACTGCTCAACAAGGACTCGAATCTGCTGGTTCGGATAGTACCCAGCCTGAAAACGCGTACCTAATCTGGGAAAATCATTCTTAAAACTAACTCGAAATGGCATTGCTTCATTGATGTTAATTTCAGGCTCAGTCACAAGCGGCTGCACTGCGATTCCATCCTGGAAAAAATTGTTTTGAAAAATCAGGTAAACATTTTTGAAAGTTTGTTCTTACCAGCATGTTGCATCGTGGGAACGTTTTGTGAATGTAGCTGAAGTGGTAGTTTTGAAGTTAGTGAACGAAAGGAAAAAATATACAAAAAAACGAAAGAAAAAAAACTCTGTAAATCAATTAGACAATGTAACCTGATATATGCAGTTTTTTGAGTGAAAGTTTCTACAATTGGATTTCCTTCGAAAAAACATCTCTCGACTGGGAGTCCGGATAACTTTTCCAGATCTTTTTCAGTGGATATCTGAAAATGAATATAGTTTAATTAACTCTTAATTAATGTTCAGCTACATGATTATGACTTAAATCCAGCTCTTTGACAAATTTGGCGATGGATACGAGCGCTGAAGCATAATCCAGAGAACGTAAACGGTTATTCTGCAATAAAATACATTTGAAAGCATGAAACAAAGGTCTTTAACTGACTGAAAGGGATAATGCCACGATGTTTCCATATTTGTCGTCAATGCGATCAAGAACAGTAAGCATAACATTTCCTTTTGTAAGATTCATTAGCATATCCTTTGATTTGAATTCTTCGTCCTCGTGAAAGTTAGAAAGATCAAGTATGCGGTTTTCCGCGTTATAGCGTCTGTCAACGACCCTCTGAATGTTTAAATTTTTGAAGAAGAGCTATTTTTTTTTAACTTACGTGAATAATATCAACTTCGGAACGTTTCAGCTGCATCCATGGGGCTGGTACTTTATTAAAAACAAGTTCTACCCTTGTTCCTGTCTCTTTGTGAACTATGCGACGATTGTTCATTCTAATAGTTTGAGCGGTGTCTTCGTCTCGAACGTACCATTCGAAATCTCCTCGAGTGTTCTCCGACCAGAGCATTGGTTTGAAATTTTCAATTTTTTGGTTTAGTTGTTTGATAAGCCATTTGCCATCAAATTTTTTCGCGGCTCCAACAGCACGACACTTGAACACGATATCAGCGTTAGAAACGCCGGTGCTCGCAACAGAAGCAGTGGTTCGACCGAAGGGATTATTGCCTCCTCCACCATTTCCACGTGTGTTCGTTGTAGAAAGGCTGCCTCGCACTGAAATAAATTAATTAGTCTGAATTTTCTGTTCATTTTCCGATTTCACCTGGAACAGCAGGTTCATCATCGATATCATCATATTTGCTTTGAATGTCCGGATCGAGTCGGGCAAACCGACTTTTGTTGCGTGATAATTGTTTCGCGTCACGGTGAACACCTCCTGCAGAGCGATGAGTTCCAAAACCTTTTCTATTCATATCTGAAAAAAAAAACAGAATAAGATATTAAGTAAGAACATGGAAAAAGGACCGAACGAAGAAAAATAATAGAAATATAATTAAACTTTGAATGATAGATAAAAGCAGAACAGATAAATCATTCCTTCGAGGGAGAGAGCATGTTTCTGCTTACATAAGAGGATTCATTAAAAAAAAGCGAATAATAGAAATTAAAGTAAAGTAGAACAGCTCGGATTGAAAAAACCATATTCCGATTTTTTTTAAATCATTAAGCAATTTATCGATAGAGAAGAGAGCAGTTGAGAAGAGGAAAAATAAGCGTCAAAACAGCAAACCACTAGAAATGCATTTAGGGTTCACGAGAAAAACCCTGTCTCTCAAGTGCAGATGCAGCGCGTTTGCTTTGAATGCTTTAAAACGCGTAAGACTCGGAAAACGCCGTATTTATAGAACAGGCAGAGGCAGACGGGAAAAAAACTGTGAAAGATTAGTAAATTGAAGACAAACAATATTCTTTGTCGAACAAGATTTTTAGAATAATCGATTGTTTCCGTTTTAAACGCCAGGAACGAAAAGAATACTATTCTCTTCCCAACAACAGTTTCGAAATGAAATGCGAGTGGCAGTAATCGATATCTTTCAGTAAACAGTTATTATAGAGGGAAATAGATCTATATCTAACTATAATAAAACAGGAAGGCTTAATGCTATAATTACAATTAGTTGAAGAGGCGGCGTGGGATCGTTTCTCCAAAATACTTTACACCTCTGAATCTCTTCCAATTATATGGAAGAAATTTCTGGTCTGTTCTTTAATTTAAAAAACATTTTTAAAAAATCAACGCTACAAAAAGGGCCCTAAATTGCAACTCATTTTTGAGAAAGTAAATATGTCAATTTACGTATTTAGCTAATTGAAATTATATTTAAAAACCACAATCGGGACTTGAAATCAATGCGAGAAAAATAGAAAAGTGCACACAGCGGAAAAAAATTTTTCGAAAACATTTCGAAACTCACAGCAGTGCAGTTTCTGACAACGAAAAAAGAAGGATATGGAGTATTGCGAAAATTAGGCACATACTTTTAATGGGTTTCTCATACTTCTGTGGTATTTTCATACTAACAGATAGTTTAATGAGAACATATGAAATGAAGGAAAAGGCAAAGACATTCCCATATTACTCGTGACCGGTTCGGTGCAAACACCACGACGCGCAAATGCGAAACAAGTTTATAAAAATGCATGGCAGAACGGACATATAGAATACAATGTTTTAGAACAATGACACGGATTGTCAGAGAAACCGATATTGGGGTTATGAAAGAAATTAAATAGAACATTAAAATAATTTTTTCGTTTTTTCCTGTGTGTGCGAAAAATAATTTTTAATTAGTTTAACATTTTTGGCATTTTAGTGCTTTTCTGCATAGTAAAAAAATACACTTTAATACCTACTTTAATTTCTTGAGTACCCCCGATAACAAAAATAAATGGAGATGCAATAATTAAAAACCTAGTTTTCCCCTGAAGGTTTCCGCAAATTTATAGTGTGCAATAAAACGGCGGTTGTAGAGTTTCTTTCTATTTGCTGATAAAGGTGTATTCTTAAAGCATGATTCGAAAAAAAATCATTTCGTTGCCTCTAGAACTGCAATCAGCAAGTAGCGCTAACCGAGTGGAAGCATCCTGTGCTTTCTGATTTTTTTGTTTGCACAAAGCTCTTTTTCCCTCGTTTTTTAAACAACAGCCAATCTTCCAAACACCCGTCCTTCTCCGGCCCAATTTTTGAGGCCAGATGCAGAAAAAGTACGCGCCGGATTCTCGTCTCGACGATATTTCACCAATACCGACGCGATTCGATCGTCGAAAAATGCTACCAGACACAAATGCTGCTGCGGAATTCCCATGGGCACGCGTTCCAGCACTTCCAGCTTTCAGGAAGCCGATGGGGTGAGAATTCTCAAAGTTTTATTTGAAAGTTTGATAACTTTCAGATGGCGTATTTTTGCTATATACTTCGTGAGTACGACAGCCGGATTTGCTGCTGCCTGGTTTGGAGCCGCCACATTTGATCATATAAACTTGAAATTAGATAGCGTTAGAGATCGTTTGGATATGGTACCATATAAGTGAATAAATATTTTAATAAATATTAAAAACATATATATTTTGCATTTTACAGCATATAAACTAAATGATTGACAACAACCAATTAAAGGAATAGCTTGCTCATATCCAAAAAAAAGGTTAGAATTTCGAGTACATATCTTAAAATGATGCGCTCGATACATTGTTGAATCACTGCTTGATGTCAGTTGCTGTCTCTACCATCATGCGATAAGAATCTGTGCGCCGCTTCGACATTGAACTGATGAATAACTGGTCTGAAATTACAGCTACTCTTCCTTCATTTCTCGGAGCAACCAAAAATGTTCTTGTAAAATAGCTGTCTTGTTCGCTGCTTCCGGGTTTATGTTCAACTCCATCACGAAAAGTCCCATGTACTGTGAATCCAAGGAGCTCTGCAGAAATCAGAAATACGTCAACAACAAACGTATCAATGTCGTGCAGTGTAGTTGGAAGCTTTGAAAGTGCAACAGCGATGTCCATCGCTCCTTGTGAGATCCGGGAAGATCGATTCCAAGCGAAAAACGATTGGTCTAGAACGTTATGGGAGTTGCGCAAATACGTCCGATAGGAATCACTAAAAACCGGATATGGGCGTCAGCTCAAGGAGAAAAATATCTCACCTATTTGGATATAAAACATACTTAACAGGATCCCAAAGACAAGTGACTGTGAGCGTGAATAGGGACTTAAAATAATTATTGCCAATAAGCCGTCCTTGTTTTACATACATTCGTTTCATCGTAAGCGTCCAATAGCTTCTTTCTAGTTTGTGGACCATCGATCCCATCGTAAATCGCGTAATATGTGATAAGAAATTCTTCGACAAGCGTTTGTACTGCTTCACCTCCGTAGTAGCTATTCTGAATATTAAGAATACAACTTGTATTTACCCGTTTAAAAATCATACTCTGAAAGGAATCAGCTCTCTTTCATTCATTGGTGATCTCTTTGGTTTCACCACTATTCCGTCCTAAAATAAAAACGAATTAAGATTTGAAAATAAGGATTATTCGAGTACCAGATTTCTGCAGTTCGGAAACGTCTTCTGAATAAATCTGACATAATCGGATACTTGAGAGAATAGTTCGCAGATTGGATTTCCTTCGAAACATACAGTGTTGACTAACATCGTTCCTAATTTCGGTAACTCTTGTTCAGTGTCTATCTGAAACAGAAAAGGATGAGGATGTTAATAATGATCACCGCTGAATTAATAATCTACCTGATTGTAACTCAGATCAAGATGCTTTAGAAATTTCGTAGTGCTTGCGAGAGGTGAAAGGTGATCCAAGCGGCTAATCCGATTATTCTATGGAAAAATTAGAATATAAATTATATTTAAATACGAACACCTATTTAATTACTGATACCAAAAAGTGAACCCATCATACTCACCGAGAAAGATATTCCGTCAATTGTTTGATATTTCCTTCCGATATATTGTAGTACAGTCGACATTACACGCTTTTTTGTCAAGCACATAAACATATTTTTCTCAATAAATTTCTCATTTTTCGAAAAGTTTGTCAAGTCAAGAAAACTTTTCTCGGCAATGTAACAATGATCAATTACATTCTGAATTATTTTAATTTCCTTTGGCTTCAAACTCTGCGTTGGGAATTGATTGACAGATGAATTCGGGCACGAGTTCAACTTCAACCCGTTTTTCTGGCAAAAACCATGTGGGCCCTGCCATGACATCATTTCGGTCACTATAAAACAAGAACATAAGCAACAACAAAAAAGAAAGCAATTTCGAATGATAAAGGAATTTTTTTTAACGGGGAGGAACGTGAAAGTACCAATTCGGCGAAACGGAGCACCAAGCTTACTCTTCACCAGTGTGCTTCACCGGCTAAAAATTTCGCGATTAAGGGGTGAAAGCTAAAAGCTAATTGACCGGTTAATTAACCGACGGTTAACCGGTGAATTTTATTTTTTAATCGAACAATTAATCGGTTAAATTAATTCACGGTTAACCGGGTAATTAAGAGTCTTCACAATATCTTCCGCGGCCTTATGGGATTTAAAATTTGCTAATGAAACTCGTAAACCCACAAAGCTACTGTAAGCTTCACTTTCCAGACGAGACCCATGTAATAAGAGACACCAGCTGTAGCCTGATCCTAATGCTTCCAAAAACTCTGTGCTGTGTTTTAATATCAAAATAATGTCAATATATAATATAATAATCACACCAGACCAAAAAATAAATCCATTTATCTACTTCCCGTAGTGCTAGAAACCCGTATTTGTCGAAATTTGGCTAATTTGGCCAATTTTATTCAAAGAATTTATCGCAATTCCAGACAAGCACGTCGCAAAAATTCAATTAACTATTATAGTAAATGGTTGCTGTGAAACAAAAAGTAAGCGCTGTATAAATATGCTCGAAATTAGAAAAGTAAAAATAAAAAATATTTCTTAGAAGTCAAACAAAAAGCTGAGCAAAATTAGCGGGAAGAAAAATGTCGACAAGCTTTGTGTGAAGAATTCGCAGGATGGAGATGTGGACAATAAATTCTATCAAGTTGAAAGAATCGTCAGCAATGTAAGATCTGTGTTAAAAAAAAATATTGCATTTTGCTTCTTTCAGAAAATAAATGACAGGGAACTGGTCTACAAAATTAAATGGCAAGACTGGAAAGGAAGCTGCACTTGGGAACCTGAAAACCGGTTGTATTGCAGCCAAAAGCTTATCGAGTTTGCAGCAAAGCTCTTAAAAGCTAAGTTTGCTTCTAATTCCAACTGCATAAATAAGCATCTTCAAGATATAAATCTAGCTTTTTCCGATAAAGAATTCTGTAGGAAAATCGTCGATCCGATGTCCATTACCGCTCAAACCGCAGTTCTTGGAGGAACTACGAAGTTCGTTACTATGGACACCATCGGATCCAAAGTTATGTATCTGAAAGTAGGTAGCAGTTTAATAAACCTTAAAATAATAATTTGTGGATTATTTCAAGATGTAAATGGTTTTAAGAAGCAATGTGAAGAAATAGGTGGGCACGTTGTTTTTGATTTTGATTCTGGTGGTATTTGACATAGTGGGTACCTATAATGACCTATAATAAACCGCACTGATTAACAAGCTCTGCTCCCCTTGACTTTTCAAGCTGATTATTGGGCGCTAAGGTAGTTGGTGGGGGTCAATGGTTTTTAGTCATTTTTGGAGCTTTTTTCTTGATTTTTTTTTCTGAAAATGTTTGTTGCTATTGTTAAAATATTTGTAAGTTGTTTTTTTTTTCATGCGTGACGCTTACTCTTGGCACGAAAACTACGATTCCACTTTTTTTTCACGCGTGGCGCGCTTCAACAATAAGCAATTTTTGCAATTTTTTTTGAATTTTTTTTTCGCTTATTAGTTAATAATAACTTAGTTAATCATAGATATGAATAGGACCGCAGCTGATGCACTTCTCGACTTGAAGTAAGCCTAAGCCTAAGTCAAAGCCAAAGTGTGGCCTCAAAGAATATTTCTGGGATGATCATTACTTTGAGGCGCTGTGGCATTTCAAATATCATAATGAAGCGAAATTCTACGAGATATGGGTCGGAATCGCCAAGAAATATCTAGTCACCTAGTCATTTCCTTTTTGTGCGTATTTTTGTTGTCTGCCAATAAAATTGTTCTAAAAATTTCTAGTGTTATTCGAGTATATCTAATAACATTTTCAGAAAAAAAAATCAAGAAAAAAGCTCCGAAAATGACTAAAAACCATTGACCCCCACCAACTACCTTAGCGCCGATCATTGTTAATGTTTAAAAAAGTAATCTAGCTTGCCCATGTGTTTTTTTGCTTTTAACATGTTGCGAAAGTTTTTATTATAACTAGAAAGGGTGTTATCGTTGTTAATTATTACCAGCGGAAAGTTCGCGGCTACGCCGCGACTTCCACTGGCTTCCACTGGCTTTCGTTTAGAAAGAATTGTAGTCGTTCTGTTTTCTACTTGTTAGTAAAACAATTGTTAGCAGATCGTCAAAAACAAATAAAATTACATCCGTGCGTATCTACAACTTCTAAATAATTGAATGTGAAGCGCTCGGTGTCATGATCCATCCGAAAATCAAAGTAAAAGACCACGATCTTTGAGTTATTCAATGAAACGTCTTGGACAAAGTCACATACAGACAGAACTATTCGCTTAATAATAAGTAGATTTGTGGAAAAAACGAATTTTAATATTTGAAACACTAGAAAAAATGCTCTGTTTATTAATTTTTTCACGAAAATGTGAAATATTATTCACGGAAAAGAGGCGAATCACTTTAGGAAGCTACGTATTCAAAAAATACCGCGCTCAATTACTAAATTTATTGCACATTTTTAGCCCAAAAAACCGAAAAGACGACTTTTTGTCTTCGTCTTTCGTGGAAGCCTCAAGTCTGATCCGCCTTGTTACGTTTTATATTTATTACCGTTAATATACCTATTTGCAGTACATTATTGATCATGACCAGCAATATGTGCTACACTCTCTCCAGTTCCCGAGCTTCTTCAGAATTAACAATGATTTCAAGCGATATCGCAAAGAGCTAAACTATCGACAACAAATTTTCGAAGAGCACCCGTTTGTCAAGTTCATCTTTCCTGTCAGACCTCGCAATGTTTTCTATAGCCCTCCTCCACTATCAAATCTGCTCTTCGAGCCAGTAACAGAAAGAATGCTTGAAAATCGGGAAGACTATATTCATTTCTTTCCACCGAGATCATCTGATCGCGTATTTAATAATGTAACTTAAAATCTGAAATTAAATTATTCTACCCCTAGATGGTTTAGGTACAGGCTTTGATCAAAGCCGAATACTTCGAAAAGGAAGCAAACCGACAACCGTGGCTACTCATGCAAAAAGAACACTCGAGCCGAATTTTCTATGGCATGAAGCGAATTCGCTACAGGTATTTATGGAGTTTTCTCGAATTCGTATATTTTTTCTGCGTTGTCCATTGCTCATTCAAAGTGCGTCGAAATGCGAAATGTGTCACGTGCTCCGGATTCCGCCGCACTGATAAACTCCAGCTCTATGCACATGCTATCGAATAATACCATATTTTCAACGGAAGAATTCCTTGTGAAGCTATTGCTGAATTTTCGCAAAACTTTCGACGCATCAGGAAGACAATTCCTCATTTCGGCGCATTTTGGGTCTGATATTGTCAACTATCTGCCTTTCCAGAAAAAATTCAAGATTTGGAGTGTCGTTTGAATTACGGCAAGAATCCGGTATTGGATGGACTCTTACAACACCAATGAATATTAATGCTGGTGTGCCGTTAATGATGATGTGCGGCGTGGTATTATTTCTCACAAATAAGCTAACTTAAAGATTTTTGATTGCAGATTCGTCCATCTTCAACTGCCCATCAATCATTGGTGACGGAAGGAGAACAGGTTGCATTCGGTTCATTCATCGAGATCCCTGGAACTGGAATGTGCCTCGATCGCCGGGAATTCTACGACTTCTCAAAATACATTCCGCATAGTGTAAGAATTCAAAGAATTATGAAAATATCTTGAATTTTATTCACGTTTTAATGTTTCAAAATTGTAGTTGTTCTAGTGTAATCCAACTTGCGATGTTCGTCTTGTTGAATCTGGTAACGAGATTCCTGATCTTGTCGTTCACTCGCGTGTGCCTATTTGTAAAAAGAATGATAATGCCATCACTTTGGACTACTTTAGAAGTTTTACCAAATGTGTCAAAAAGCACTTCAGTAATAAGAGATTCCCAGGTAGGGGTTTCAATAAGTTTCAAAAATTCATCGACGTTTCCCATCCTTCATTCAGATGGAAAGATGTTCTCCCTCTACGAAGACGGCATCGATTTCATAAAGTGCCACTGCGAAAACAAATGCCGAGAAATTCTATATATTGACAAATCGACAATCAAAACTCATAAAAACTCAACGAAATTGGAAAAATTGAGTAGTCTTGACCCGAAATTCATGTTCACTGGAATGCGATTGGTTCAATCAAGCAAAATCTGGAAAATTTCTGAACAAAGATTTGTTGATTAATAGTTTGATTTATTCGCTTCATTTTTCTTTAATAGATTACAAGATGGCTTACGCTGCCATTTGGCAGTGAGTTTTTTTTACATAAAGGAATTTAATACCTTGCACCACCAATTTAATTTTTGATTTTGTGGTCAGAGTTTCATGATTTTGAACAATGCATTCTTTACACATTTATTATCAACATTAAAGATCGATTGTAAAACTGTAGTTAAACACTTGAAAAAATCGTAAACAAGAAATGGGTAGTCATTACTTCGCGTTTTCCACACATTGGGTTATTAGCTAAAAAAGGAAACAAAGGAAGGCTAGAAGCACAGCTAGAAATTACTGATGGATAAATAGTCAAAAATCGACTATTTTGGCCCCGGGCTTTAGAACTATTCAAAATGTCTGTTTGAGTTATACTATCATTCACAAAATTTCAACGATTCAGGACTTGTCAAGGTAGAACGGGCTTTTTTGGAACTCGCGAATCCGATATAGTGATTTTACATGAAACGCGCTTAACATCGCTTATTTTCAGATATTTTAAATTTTTTTCTGAAGTTATATTTCTTTGTAAACAGTAAAAACATAGTAATGCTTTCACCAGTTTCAGAAAAGGACAGCTTTGTATTGTCCAGTTCGACTTAAGAGCAGTTCAACCTTGTACTGAGTTCAAAAATGGGCAGTTCAATTCTGCCAAGTTGTGAATCATCGCATTCGCAAGACATTCGGTTATTTAAATCTCGACACTCGCAAAATGCAAAAAGCTATATGTTGAAAAAATATATCAGAGCTGCCTTAACAGCTTTTCGTTTCAGAACCGAACTTTCAGCAGAGAAATTGCGAATATTGCGAAGCATTAATCGTTCAAGTATTTGAAGAAAACTCGTTAAATTTTGAATAACCGCATAATTGTCTTGCAGTAAGGCGTCATGGAAAATGAAGATGAAATAAGTGACTAACTAGAGAACCTCGAACAGAAATCTCCTTAATTTTTTCTAAAGACCACAAGTACCATAGGTACTTCCGACTACAGAGAATTCAGTACACATAGTGGTTATCTGCCGAAATTTCTGGACATCGAGATATTTTGAATTTTTGGAAAAAGTAAAGGAGATTTCTGTTCGGTGTTCCCTAGTAAGCGACACGTTTTTTGAAAAGTTTTTTTTCTAGTTATGGACTCACATAATAGATTACAGAGAATAGTTTAAATTTGATTTTTGACAACATCTTTCAGCACTTTTATATTAGCTCATTTAGCAAGCCCAGTGGCTTCGAGGCTGTAGTTGTACAAGTCCTGGCATGACTGCTCATCCAGTGCCAAGGGGTTCTCCATAGACAGCTTGCAATCGGCAAAATACTTTCCGCTGACACCTCCAAGTTTCTTGCACAAGGCAACGTAAAGAGTAGTCTGAGCACCATCTGCGCTGGTTTTTAAGAAAAACCATCTGGAAAATATGAACATTAACATTTTAGAGATTAAAACAGTAAAGTATATGCAAAATTGTACGAGAAATGAATTAAAATCGTACCTGAAAATGGAACTTAGCTGCTTGAATCCTGGCCAATAAACAAATGTACTTCTCATAAGCTCTGTGTCCACAACACCCGGGTGAACAGAGTTTGCAGTAACGTGCTCGCTACCTTCTTGTCTTAATACTTTAGACAAAGCTCTGGCATGCATTACATTTGCTAATTTGCTCTGGGCGTACGACTTCATCATTCCAAAGTACTTCTTATCATCTACTGTAGCTACGTTAATTTTTTCTGCTTTGGTATGTATAAGAGAAGATAAATTGATAATTCGTGCATAAGAAGACTTCTTCACAGCAGGTAGGAGAAGTTCAGTGAGAAGGAAATGACCGAGATAGTTAGACTGCCACGTTTTTTCATGGCCATCCTTGGTAAGCTCATGCTTTTTTTGGAACATTATTCCGGCATTATTAATGAGAATGTCAATCTTTTCTGTCGACTCGAGAGTTTCTTTAGCAGCGCGACGAACACTTTCAAAGTCAGTCAAGTCGCATTCGATGAAATGAAGACGAGTGGCATCGCATCCTTGTCTCACTAGCTTGCGTTTTGCTTCGTTAGCTTTTTCCTCGTTTCTGCAGAGCATATAAACCTAGAAAAAGTATCGGAAATTACTTATAAATAATTGTTTAACTAACATCAGCTTTTCTCAAATTGAGCTCCTTAACTGTCTCATATCCAATTCCACAATTGGCTCCAGTTACAACTGCCACCAATCCTTTCGCAGAAACCCGTTCAGTGAACTGAGCACCCTTGAAGAAGCGTCTGAATTGTTTATCTTATGGCGTTTCAAAAAATCGACTAATTACCTGACAACGTACAGGACAACGAGAGTGCAACTAACCACAAGAACAGCGATTAGGAATCCTCCTGATTCTTCTGTGCTGTCTTCCATCTAGAAGGATGTACTACTGGAATTAGAAAGATTTCAAACCGCATTGATTCATATTTGACAAATGCGAGGCTGTGTTACCTATATACAGGATGGCTGAAAATTACGTGCGCGTGCATTTTATTAGTAATTAAATAGATTGTATAAATTTTTTTTCGCGTGTATTTATTTGTTTCTGATTGCTTTTTATTTTTTTTATCCGAAATTGTGTTTTTTAGGTGATGACAAAAACTTGCGAGCATCGGGAAGCCATTTCTCGGCTGTCGGCGTCGGGGATGAAGAACTCGGCAATTGCAACTCGGCTCCGAGTCCCCCTGAGAACCGTTCAAAAGATCGTGAAACAATTCAAGGAAGTCGGACACGTTAAGACAAAGCCTGGAAGAGGAAGAAAGCGCATCGTGAACACCCGGCAGATGCGAGGAATCATCAAAAAACGCATTGATCGAAAAGATGGCGTCTGATCTCAAAATATCCAGACAATCGGTTCAGTCAATAGTGAAAAACGAACTCAAGATGTTCAGTTACCGATTGCTGAACGGCCAAGTGCTCACTGATCAAGCCAAGCTTAATAGAACGGAGAAATGCAAGAAGTTGCGCGCTTTTTTGACTGTGCGCCGTTTGGCGGAGACCCTTTGGACAGATGAGAAAGTTTTCACTGTGGAAGTTGCCAAAAACTCCCAAAATCATCGGCAAATCATCAGCCCGTCTCAAAAAAACACCAGAAAGCGAAAAATTGCTACGAGGTCCCTTTTTCCAAAAAGTTTGATGGTCTGGGAGGAATTAGCGCTACCGGCAAAACTCCGCTCATTTTCATCGATAAAAACGTGAAAATCAACGCCAAAGTGTACCAAGATGAGATTCTCACAAAAGCAGTGCTTCCCTGGAAGCAATCACACCCAATATGATCCTACAACAGGACTGGGCGCCTGCGCATGGCGCAAAAACGACTATCCAATTCATCGAGTCAAAAATTGGCAATTTTTTGACTAAGGATCTTTACCCTGCCAACAGTCCGGACCTTAATCCACTTGACTTTTCTGTGTGGGGTCATATGGAGGGACAATTGAGGGACCGCAAAGTGCACAATTTGAAAGATCTGCGTACCGAATTGACCTAAATCTGGGACAATTTGGACGTCAACTACCTGCGGCGCACCGTCGATTCTGTGAAGAAGAGAATTGATGCCTGTATCAAAGCAGATGGTGGCCACTTCGAAAATCTTTTGTAAATCGTTAATGTTTTAGCTTGTTTTGTATAGGAATAAATTTGTTTGGAGATAATATGAAAAAAAATTTATGAAAGCGTTTTTTTGCGCACGTAATTTTCAGCCACCCTGTACAGGGTGCACCAAAATTACAGCGCCGCTACTTTGCGTGAGTTCTGGCGCATGCGGAACGCTTTTTGTAGCGCACAATATTATTTTTTAATTAATTATTTTGTTTTCAACTATTCCTGAAAATTTCAGCCAATTATATTATTTTTGAAAGTAATGGTGGCTGCTCCTCCATTCCGATCTGCAATTGTAGAGTGTGAGAAGAAGGAATTGACTTCTTTGGAGATTGTAAAAAAGCTAGGAGTCGGAAGCCCGGAACGTTGAACGACAAACGTAGAAGTGATCGCCCGTCTGTGACAACTCCAGATGCGGTCAAGGTCGTCAGAGAGAGAGAGAGAGAGAATCAGAAGAAATCAGGAAAAAAGCATGAGAAAAATGTCCACAGAGCTTGGAATGAGTGCCAAATCTATGAGAAGAATTGTCAGAAACAAGCTGAAGATGATCCCGTTTCTGACTGGTTTATGTTTTAAAAAACATTTTGGTTGATTTTTAGAAAAAAATCTTTCGATTTGAAGTTTTTACACCGTCTTAAATGCGGCGCTATATTTATGGCGCACTCTGTACATATGCAAAGTAATAGACAAGGGAGGGTTTGATATTCAAGAGCTGCAGAAATTTTAAATAGGCTTGGCTTGCGAAACCACCAGACGTCGGAATCATAAGAGAATAGTATTTCGAAATAAGTGTCAAATATTTATTTTTACTGATAAAGAAACACTTAGTGATAAAAATGGGTGAAAACAGAATGTAAAAGAGAGAATAAATAATTAAAAAACACGGGAGACAGAACGCGGGATCGTAAGAGGAAAATATAATTATTATTTATTAATCTCTGTTGGCGATTTGGTTGAGATGATGCTCGACCTGGTCGTTGGTTAGCTTTGTAAACTTGGTATTACCTTTAGTGACCACGACAACTTCAAGATCCTTAGAACGCACATCAATTCCCAGTGACGTCTGGAGGGCTTCGATTGCGAGTTCGATAGCTTCTGTGGATGTGAGATCCGCCTTCTTTTTTATTTTCTTTTCGAGGAAAGAAGTAGCTGGAACTTGTTTGACACCGACAGACACTCCCTTCATTCCACGGTAGTATCCAGCTGGATCAACACGATATACTTCTGGTCCCTTTTCATCGTCGTAAGAAATAAAGAGAAGAGCTGAAAGATAACATTTCATTGCACACGTTAGATTCGTTACACTAGAATTCAATGCATCTTTTGAATATTCAGCATGACTCACCGCATCCCAAACTGCGCATCTCAGCATTCTGGGTGTAATATTGATTGAGATCAGCCATCTTTTTCGCAAGAAGCTCGCATGGCATATTGTATCCGTTTTTGTACTTCCAGCTAGCAGCTTCTCCTTGTGCCCGTTTTACCTGGAACTTGGCGTCTGGAATCATTCCAATGGCGCAACATCCGACGGTCTCAGAGATTTGGTAGACAGAAGTAACGGTATTGGCCACAATCAGACTGTCTGGTACACGCTTCTGGACTGCAATTACAGCGGTATCGGTACCTTTAACAGCAACGGCAGTGAGATTGGTAGAATTTATCGCTTTAAACGCATATTCGACCTATAAGAAAGCTAGAAAAATTATTTTAAACGTTCTTAGGGAAAAATTCACTTGGTATACGCGTCCTTCCGGAGAGAAGATGGTGATATGACGATCGAATCCTGCGCTGCTTCCACGAGACATCTGAGAATATTTCAATAAAAATTGCGAAGAAGAGGATAACATTAAATTGAAGATAAGAATATTGGAAAAACCCGATATTTCAATAGAAAATCAGAGCAAAGCTTTGGGGATTAATTTCGTTTTTTTTTCATAGTATCAACAAAAACACAACAAATAAATCAATAAATCAACAAGAAAAAACAAGTAACCGATCCGAACGCACACTTCAAGAGTACTCAATATCTTTTTTCTTGCATTTTAAACATGTGTAGAACACTGTCTGTCCTTCATCAGCTGATCTTGTCTGCATTGTTGAGTATGAAGCTTTTTCGTAACCGCATCTGAAAATAAAGAAATTTAAGAATTCAAACTCATACTTTGTCAAATTATAAGACTCACTTCGTACAAATGTGGTCTACAATAGCGTCGCCTGATTCGTCATTGTCGATTCCATCGGTATCTGCCACAGTTCGCTCGTAGAATTTCTCAACGCGGCTTACAACTTCATCCACTTTTTCTATAATTGAGAAAATGACTTTTTGCTTAAACTTCAACATACCTTTCATGGACCACCGTGTTGAGCAAACCTTGCAAACAACGGTAGCAGGTGCCTGTGGCGGGAGCTCCAAAATTGCACCACAGTACCCACAGAAGTCATCATCGTGAGAAATAAAATTAAATGGCATTCTAACAAAATTATCAACTTTTATCTCTATATGAATGAAAATCTGTCGAAAGTATTAAATGAAAGGATGACAAAATTACAAAGATGTGCGACGGAGCGCACTTGCCACATTTAAACATCACTGAGTTTTTTCCAGTGATCAAAAGCTCCCGGTCATTTCTAATAAGACAGAGATGTGAATATGAAGAGAGAGAGATCGAAAAAAAACCTGAATACTGTACAAATATAAAAATAAAAACAAAACTTTATTGGGTGAATATAAAATCTACATGTTAAAAAAGGAATAGCAGCGATAAATAAAATAAAACGAAACAAATAATCAAAATCAACAAGTTTTAGAGGAAATAACAAAGAAAAAACAGTTTACTCCTGAATTACCTTTTTGCCTTAGCCCCCTTTTTTCCTGATCCCCCAGTACCCTTCTTTTTCCCGTCCACCTTATTTTTGAACCATTGTTGTCGGTGAATCTGGCTTTTTTGTCTTGTCTGTCCTTTAGCTCCTTTCTTTTCCTTCTTCTCTTTTTGTCTGAAATATGAGGTGAGTCGACAAACTTCATTGATTGAACTTACTCTTTAAGAGGTCCAGCAATGGCGGCAGCTTTTTCTTCGACAATCTTCGCTTTTTTCGACTTCATTCGCTGAAGTATTTGTAAAGCACGCTCTTTCTCGCCGGATACTGGAGCTTCATTGGCTTCAAACTTTCTCTTCTTTCCTGTTTTTACGTTCGGCTTTTCTCCTTTCAGTCCTTCTTGGAACTTTCCAACCGAAGCAGTAGCAAGCTTTGCACGATCCACGGCGAAACGAACTTGTTGCTTCGATTTTTCATTAGCATCGATACCTACTCCAATCATTTTTTCAGTTGATGGGCCACTTTTCACTGTAGTCTTCATCTGACGAGCGAGATTTTTCATCCTCTGCATCTCGTTCTTTGCTATTTTCTCCTTCTTCTTCTCACGCCTTTCAGCAAAGAAGTCCTTGTTTGGATCCTCAGCGTTATCTGGAATCTCGATGAGCCAGTCCTTAGTATCATCGTTTCCACGTCGATATCCATAGGTTGGTTTCCATTCTTTGGTGGCTTCATCGAACACCTTCTTATCCTTTTTTCTCTTAACAATGCCTTTCTCAGCAGCATACTTCTCCCACTTTGTTGGCTCTTTCTTTTCCGGCAATCGCTTTTCACGAGGAAGACGATAAGTGGCTAGTGGGAGGGAGACAGTGATAGCCTCTTCTACTCGTTTCTGCTCTAGTTGCCAGATGTTATTGAAAAGTAGCTGTGTGTTCTTTCTGGCCCGCTCTTCAAGGTTCTCGCTAAAAATTCATCCATTGAATAGTAAAAATAGTATAAGAAAATTATTCTACCTGGCATCTCCTTGAATTGGTTCTCGGTCAATAATCAGAAGGTTACCCAGGTCAATGATCGGATCGATGGCTTTTTCAACTTCTGTAGATTTATCAGCCATTTCCTAAAAATAATTCAGATTTCTTGGAACATCTTGACGAAAAACGGCAATAAATGAAGGATATTTATTTCTCTTAATAGCTTTATGTATCACCTGATTGATAATTTGAGGGACTAGGCCCGAATTAAATTAACAATATTAGTGATATTAGTGAAATTTGATGAAAACAAGTCTGTAATAATTTTTAAAGAAAAAATATCGCAGTTTATATTAGAAACCCATGAAGATAATTAGTAATTATGCGAAAAACGAATAAAAAACAAGGAAAAAAGGGGGTGGGGTCAAATTTGCATTTCTGCCGCACACTTTTTGCAAACCCACCGCACGCTCCAGCTTTTTTTTTTTCATATTTGCAAATTCTACTAGTCCCTATATTCTGAATTCAACAATGTAAATAGGATTGAATTTCTGAAAATACCAAAAGTGAGTTTGTCGAGAAACAATTTTTAAATGTCTCATTTTTCCAAGTTGTATCACTTTTTGCAGAATTTTTGCCGCATTCGAAGAGAATTTCGTGCTTAAAAGGTGTTCGAAGTAGTAGAAAATTAGAATCGTTTTTTGCGATTTTAAGCTTGCAAATTGCGAATTGCGAATTTTATTTCTAACTTTGTTAGTCTTAAACAATAAGCATACGTAAATATCTCGCCATGCAACGAAAGAATGTTCGGAAAACGAAGAAAAATTCCTTTGCGCATTATTCACTTCCAACGCAGCATTGCGAAATAAAAATATTAATTTTTATAATAATAAACGCTCATTTTAGAAAATTAAATTTTTCAGTGTGACTACTCTCAAGGAGCCGTTCCCCCGATTTTTGCGTTTTGCTCTTCAATTCATCGAAATGCACAGCTTCCTTATTATCCCATATGTAGGCATTCCTGTATATAAACCTTCTCCCCCCACCCCCACCCATCCCATTTAGAATATAAAAATATTATATTTTATTATCCATTGTTCAATGCATACCGGGTGGTCTAACCCGAATTTTATAGCCCAATCTGGACTATAGACCCCCTTGTGGAAGGATCTAAGAATTTACAAGTTACGTGTTGAATTTTTCATCAAAGAAGCCGCCGTTTTCAGATAGGATGTTTCAAAAGCCAACAACTCGTCAGGATAAATCAACGAATTAGTGGTTTTTCTGTTAGCGCAAGCCGAAATGCGGTAAACTTCTTACTTCGTCTTTCCCCCATAAATCATGGCAGAAATTAGCGCGCGAGACGAAGGGAGACGAGTTTTGATAAATTGCGTGAAGGAGGCGACGGGTACAACAACACACACGCTTTTGTAGAAGGATGTAACACCAACTACTCACCGCACATCTGCCTTTTGTTCCGGATGCCGAGAGTATCCTCTTTTAGCAAGGTCATGCCAATATTATGATGTTGATGAGTTGAAATGACAGATGACACAAAATATGGACTCTGCGGTGTCCGGAAATGAATGGGCTTCCGAGCTTTGAAGTCAAGAGCTTCTGGAGTTTTAGTTGAAGATAGTGTCAATTTTGTCGAAAAGCAACGCGGGTAGGCTTATAAATTTTTGAATTATTTTAGAAAAATCGTTTATTTTCAAATTTGTTTTGGCACCTCATCTGGGTATAAACTCGATTTTTTTGAACTTCAAAGATATGAGTTTCTGATAAAGTTCCCCAAGAAATCAATAATTTTTCTTGTGCAATAAAAAAATGAGAAAATTCACTAAATTCTATTGTAAAATAAATATTTTCAACAAATTTTTTTTCAAAAGATGGAATTCGAGTTTTTAAATCAGTTCAAAAATTCTTAAATGTGTAGCACATTTTATGGCACAAAATATGGAATAAAGCCGAAAATTTTTATTTCATTTTTTATAGAAAACTCATTTTCACATAAATATGAATAGAAAATGTTGAAAATCAAAGAAAAAAAATTAAATTTTTATCAAAACGCCGGGCAGTCATTAAGCATCTAATTAACAGCTTATTGAAAACAATGAAATTAGAAAAAGTTTTGCGGAAAATGAAAAACGACGAAACGCAAAAGCTATTTTTGGAACGTGGCATTCATGATTTACTTTTGAGCCATACGGTTTAAAGAAAACTCTCGCAACGAATACAGTAAAATTGAAATTTGGAAAAATTGTGGCTTAAAATCCTTGCGGATGGCTTTTCACTTATTCTTTTTAGCGCAGAATTCTGTGGCACATTTCAAATATCTGTTTCGGCGAGCAAATTCCCAATTTTTTCCGTTTTCATTTAAAATATCAGTGCTTCTAATACTCATTCCATGTTTTAATACTTCAAAAATCTTCTTTTAAAGTATTTTTTGCCTCAAATAAGTTTTTAAAAAATTCTTAAAATTGAGTGTAACAGAGTGGACTAAAATCAGCTCGTTAAAAAAAGTTGTACGTCAAGTCCAAAATAAAGTTACCCAACCGTTTCGAGATATATATCCAGAATAATGCGTGCTCTTCTAATAGACGTATGTATTTTTATAATCACAATACAATCTCGAATATAAATTGTTGACAGCTGCCTGAAAGTGTCTCGTCTTCTTATTGCGCTCCACATAAAGATACGCCACCTCATAAAATTTCGAATAATGATCTCGAAAATGAGCAAATTTAGCTTAAGCTTTGAATTAGAAACCGAAAGTTGAGAGATAAAGAAAAAATAAATTGTAATTTTTTAATTTTAATTTTGAATAAAATTTTTTAAAAATCCACAAAATGATACGCCAGCTTTTACAAAATTAGAAAAAAATGGAAAAATATAAAGAATAATTGTGGTTTGCATCAAAAATATAAGAATCCACAAAGAATGAAGGATTTTCAGCAATTTTTAGTCCTCCAGTAGTTATGCTTCGATGATGGCATATTGGAGGGCGGTGGTACTGTAGAGCTCTTCTTTTCCGTCGTAAATCTGGCTCACCAGAAATCCTGAATCGTTCTCGATGATGTTGATGTCAGAAGAGTAAGCTGTCCAATCGAACACTGGAATTCCACGGGCTTCCAAGAAAGACGAAGACAAAAAGTCGAGAATATTCGTCTTACGCAATAGAAAAGTGGTCAACACACTGCGTCAGACGAGTTTAAGACGAAGCTGAGACGAGCCGGCCGAAATTTCGCCCAAATGGAAGCCTTTCTCTGATTGTGCAACGTAGGAGCTCCATCTTGTGAAAATGTGCAATTGCTTGAGCTGCTTCGACGAAGAAATCGTAGTAGAACTCATCTGATCGCGTATCTGTATTCAGATGAGTCTATTTTGATCGAAGATCCGCACAATTCGACGCTGATGGCTCCCCAGACCATTACTCCTCCTCTTTTGACGTTGCGCCGAGAAAAACGACATTTTTCATAGCTCAAGTCATTCTTCTGAGCCGTCACGATTAAACTTCTTTTCATCGCTGAAAATGATCTGAAATCAAAAGATGAATCTACCGTAATCCTCGCCAGATTTCAAGTTTGCTGTTTTGTGCGAATTTCACGCGGTTTTTCAGCGATATTTCTCATAGTCAGTGTCCATCAGAATCCTTTCGCATTTTTCATTGTTTTGATAAAATCCGACGAACAGTCTCTGTGAAGACCGACAAGTTCAATTCGCTTTTAATTTTGGAGCATGAGGAATTGGAGTTTAAAGCTCGAAGAATAATCTGAAAGTCTTGAAGGTCGGCTCGCGACTTTTCAACTTCAGAATCTCCTGAATTCGAAGCGAATTACGTCTCTGGAACGACCAATTCTCTGGAAATTCGACTCCCTGATAGCAGCGGAGCAATTTTTCGCGTAGCGTCAATATGGTCTTCATGGCAGCAAAATTCAAAAAAAATAACGCAATAGTTCGTTTTTTTTGTCAGAATTTAAAAAAATAAATAGAAAAATAATGAAAAAAATAAATAGTGGCGTATGATTTTGTGGATTAGAAAAAGCTATTATCGCCGTAAAAAAGTTCCGACATTTTTTCGAGCCCGCGAAAATCGGGATTTGAATTTAGAGGATCCGCCCATTTCATCATCAGAGCGCATTGGCTATGCGCGATATATTTTTTGAATTTTTATTTTTTCTTCTGAATTTTCAGAATTAAACTGGATTAAAAAAACGAAATTGTATTAATCGTGAATTTTTTTACACGTTTCTTCGAATATATCAATTTGCGTCATTTATTTGTTTTTTTCGTTTCTTCTGATAAAAATATATCGCGCATAGCAAATGCGCTCTGATGATGAAATGGGCGGAGGAGCCTCTAAATTCAAATCCCGATTTTCGCGGGCTCGAAAAAATGTCGGAACTTTTTTACGGCGATAATAGCTTTTTCCAATCCACAAAATTATACGCCACTATTTATTTTTTTCATTATTTTTCTATTTTTTTTCAAAATTCTGACAAAAAAACGAACTATTGCGTTATTTTTTTTGAATTTTGCTGCCATGAAGACCATATTGACGCTACGCTAAAAATTGCTCAGCTTCTATCAGGAAGGCAAATTTCCAGAGAATTGGCCGTTCCAGAGACGTAATTCGCTTCGAATTCAGGAGATTCTGAAGTTGAAAAGTCCTCAACCGACCTTCGAGACTTTCAGACTATTCGTCGAGCTTTAAACTCCAATTCCTCATGCTCCGAAATTAAGAGCGAATTGAACTTGTCGGTCTTCACAGATCAAAACAAAGAAAAATGCGAAAGGATTCTGATGGACACTGACTTTCGCTTCGAATTCAGGAGATTCTGAAGTTGAAAAGTCCTCAACCGACCTTCGAGACTTTCAGACTATTCGTCGAGCTTTAAACTCGACGTTGCTTCGTGCTTACAGTACTCCTCTCCGCTTATTGCACAACCCATTCATTGTCTCTCTCTCCCTCATCAAGTGGCGATTCCTCATTTGCATCGTTCTCGCTCTTTTTGTCATCCATCTTACTCATTATGTCGATCCGTCTTTTGAGTGACACCTACTTGCAAAGTGTGTCGGAACCCTTTCTCCACAGCAATTGGCTTTTAACATCCAACACACATTTGCATAACCACTGCTCGTCCCACGTTAAATGGATGATCTTTTGTGTAACAATTAACACAAAATGAGAGAGCAGATGGAGATGGAGTTGGTGGCGTTCAGAGGCAGGAAGTGTGTCTCAATTCCACATCTAAATTTTCGCGCATTCAATGAGCAAATATTATGGAACGGACAATACTTGCACACCAGTGCACAATTCAACGATGTGCATCCTGAGAAGCCACCTGCGTGTGAGAGAGCGTGCCTCGTCACGAGACGCCGACAGTATTGTGTACTTGAAGACGTTTAGCTGACCTACTAATACTTATTAATCCACTGGTTTAGCGTATCCTAGCTATTCTTCTCCGGGCTCTATTATTTTTCTTAATTAGAGATTAAAATGAATGAATTGGATTGTACTATGAGGACGTATTGGGATGATGAGAAGAGGCTCTTCAAGTGATCGAGATTTGTCATCTACACTACAAAAGTTATAAGGAGCCAAGTAGATCTCAAGTGGCTAGTGGAGAATGGATACAGCTGGAGCTCATGAGTTATGCTAGCTCAGCACAACTCCACAAGTCTAGCACAATCCTAGGCCAAAATTTGAAGGTTCACAAAGCTAGCACAAATCTCTCACAATTCTATGCCAAAATTTCAAGGCTCACAAGGCTTGCACAACTTTAGCACAATTCTAGGCCAAACTTCAAAGATTTACAAATCTAGCACAAATCTCTCACAACTCTAGGCCAAACTTTGAAGGTTCACAAAGCTAGCACAATTCTAGGCCAAACTTTGAAGGCTCACAAGTCTAGCACAAATTTAGTACAATTCTAGGCCAAACTTTGAAGGTTCACAAAGCTAGCACAATTCTAGGCCAAACTTTGAAGATTCACAAATCTAGCACAAATCTCTCACAATTCTAGGCCAAACTTTTCGCACCTTCAAACTTCCTGATTAAATTGAGAAAAAAAACTCTGAAATTAAAGCTCAGAACTGCTTCAAAATTGCAGACAAACCGGAGAATCATTGCGAATATCTGCAGTGTATTGACAACTTTTTCATTGCAAAGGACGAATGCAAGACGAACTGAAAGACGCGACTTTTCGTCTTTGTCTCAGGTGTCAAATTGCATATAAAAGCGCACTCCAAGCACTTAAGAAGAGCTGGGATTCCGAATTAACAGTTTCCGATGTGCGCATTCTTTGAATCCAATAGATTTTGATAGTTTTATTTTAGCGCGTTCATCGTCAGTTACAGATTTAATTCAGAGCATGAAAACCACTCTGAAAGTTGAGAATCACACTGCTTTATTTATGTTCACAACATTTTTATTGTGTAAGACGAATGCAAGACGAACTGAAAGACGAATGAAGACAAATTGTTTTTTTCCTATAACTCTAGACCAAACTTTGTAAATTCACAAAACCAGACCAAATCTTGCACAATTCTAGACCAAACTTTGAAAACTCACAAAACCAGACCAAATCTTGCACAATTCTAGACCAAACTTTGAACATTTACAAAACGAGGCCAAATCTTGCACAATTCTAGACCAAACATTGAAAATTTACAAAACCAGGCCAAATCTTGCACAATTCACGACCAAACTTTGAACATTTACAAAACGAGGCCAAATCTCGCACAATTCTAGATCAAACTTTGAAAATTTACAAAACCAGGCTAAATCTTGCACAATTCTAGACCAAACTTTGAAAATTCAAAATACCAGGCCAAATCTTGCACAATTCTAGACCAAACATTGAAAATTTACAAAACCACGCCAAATCTTGCACAATTCTAGACCAAACTTTGAAAATTTAGAAAACCAGGCCAAATCTGGCACAATTCTAGACCAAACATTGAAAATTTACAAAACCAGGCGAAATCTTGCACAATTCTAGACCAAACTTTGAAAATTTAGAAAACCAGGCCAAATCTGGCACAATTCTAGACCAAACATTGAAAATTTACAAAACCAGGCGAAATCTTGCACAATTCTAGACCAAACTTTGAAAATTCAAAATACCAGGCCAAATCTTGCACAATTCTAGACCAAACATTGAAAATTTACAAAACCAGGCGAAATCTTGCACAATTCTAGACCAAACTTTGAAAATTCACAAAACCAGGCGAAATCTTGCACAATTCTAGACCAAACTTTGAAAATTTACAAAACCACGCCAAATCTTGCACAATTCTAGACCAAACTTTGAAAATTTAGAAAACCAGGCCAAATCTGGCACAATTCTAGACCAAACATTGAAAATTTACAAAACCAGGCGAAATCTTGCACAATTCTAGACCAAACTTTGAAAATTTAGAAAACCAGGCCAAATCTGGCACAATTCTAGACCAAACATTGAAAATTTACAAAACCAGGCGAAATCTTGCACAATTCTAGACCAAACTTTGAAAATTCAAAATACCAGGCCAAATCTTGCACAATTCTAGACCAAACATTGAAAATTTACAAAACCAGGCGAAATCTTGCACAATTCTAGACCAAACTTTGAAAATTCACAAAACCAGGCGAAATCTTGCACAATTCTAGATCAAACATTGAAAATTTACAAAACCAGGCGAAATCTTGCACAATTCTAGACCAAACTTTGAAAATTCACAAAACCAGGCCAAATCTTGCACAATTCTAGACCAAACTTTGAAAATTCACAAAACCAGGCCAAATCTTGCACAATTCTAGATCAACCATTGAAAATTTACAAAACAAGGCTAAATCTTGCACAATTCTAGGCCAAACTTTGAAAATTCAATGCATAAGACGAATGAAAGACGACATTTTGTCTTCGTCTTTCGTGGAAGCCTTAAGCCTCACATGACGGAGTTGAGCAATAAAGAGCATCGCCTCACATTTCCAGAGAGCAATAAAACTTGACGCTCTTATCACGTCTGCATCCTGACACGCAGCTGTAAGTCATTCTCAGTATCACATTTCCTAAATTACAACCGATGTACTCAGCAACCCAACAGGACATCCGATACGGACCGGTGGGGGGGGGAGAGGGGGGGAGAGGGTCAATTAGGATTGCGCGAGAAACAGGTGCTAATCATTGTACTACCAGCCAGCTTCTCCTTCCTGTTCCCCTCCCCCCCCCACTCTCATTCACTTGACTAATTAAGCGGATGATCGGTTGGAGGTGGGGGGGGGGGAGAAGTTGAGCAAACATAACAAACGCAGTCGCAGTCGCAGTTGCAGGAGTTTCGATGAGAGCAGCTACGGAAACACCTTATTGGAACAGGTGTGATGGGTAATCATAATATTTACAGAGTGTACCAAAACACTAGGTGATGAGGTGTGGAAAAGAGCAATGAGAATGAGCACGAGCTCTCTCTCTCTCTGATACATTTTAGGCCTCGAAGACTCGGAAAACGGAAAACGGAAAAAAATTGTTTCACGGAATTCGGAATGCGGAAAACGGAAAAAATTGTTTCACGAAATCTGGAATCCGGAAAACGAAAAGCGGGAAAAAAATTGTTTCACGGAATCTGGAATGCGGAAGACGGAATTAAAAAAACAGCGGAATCCGGAATGCGGAAGGCGGAAAACGGAATTTTAGCCATTAATGAGGGAATATTTATGATGTAAATGCGCTCTCTCTCTCTCTCTCTCTGATACATTGTAGACTTCGAAGGCTCGGAAAACGGAAAACGGAAAACGGAAAAAATATTGTTTCACGGAATCCGGAAAACGGAAAACGGGAAAAAATATTTTATCACAAAATCTGGAATCCAGAAGACGGAATTAAAAAAACAGCGGAATCCGGAATGCGGAATGCGGAAAACGGAATTTCAACCATTAATGAGGGAATATTTATGATGTAAATGCGCTCTGTTCGCAAAAATTTTTGCGGGAGTTCAAAAAAGTATACTTTTCACAAAAATTGAGAATAAAGAATTGGAACGGAATTTTGCGGAATCCGGAAAACGGAAAAAGGAAAAAAAATTGTTTCGCGGAATTCGGAATGCGGAAAACGGAAAAAAGTATTTTTTCACGAAATCTGGAATCCGGAAAACGGAATGTAAAAAACGGCGGAATCCGGAATACGGAATGCGGAATCTGGAATTTTTACCATTAATGAGGGAATATTTATGATGTAAATGCGCTCTGTTCGCAAAAATTTTTGCGGGAGTTCAAAAAAGTATACTTTTCACAACAATTGAGAATAAAGAATTGAAACGGAATTTCGCGGAATCCGGAATGCGGAAAACGGAAAAAAGTATTTTTTTTTTCACGGAATCTGAAATCCGGAAGACGGAATTCCGCCCTTCTCTGATAAGATTGCTAGGTTTACCTGGGCTATTGAAAACGGTTTCTTCTACAGCGGACGTCATCATTCTGATAGCCTCTGGAAGCAGTCAAAGCAATGGTTTTCCGCAAAAAATCTGAAACTTCTGAAACTACAGTGTGCATCGATTCCTAGAAACCAGAGAAGGGCGGAATTCCGGATTCCGCCGTTTTTTTCATTCCGTCTTCCGTTTTCCGTTTTCCGTGAAAAATTTATTTTTCCGTTTTCCGTTTTCCGGATTCGCGACATGGCGTTTTTATCAGAGAAGGGCGGAATTCCGGATTCCGCCGTTTTTTTTAAATTCCGTCTTCCGGATCCCAGATTCCGTGAAAAAAAATTTTTTTCCGTCTTCCGTTTTCCGAATTCCGTGAAAATTTTTTTTCCGTTTTCCGTCTTCCGAATTCCAGATTCCGTGAAAAATATTTTTTCCGTTTTCCGTTTTCCGGATTCCGATGTCCTAAAATCCAATTCCGCGCTACTCTGCTCGAAACTGAGCTACAAAAGCTGCCCCCCCCCTCACCTCAACTCTCCCGGCTTGTTTCTCGTTTCTGTCTCCGCATATTGATGACATAATCGGTATGCTTTGTGTGTATCCATAATTTATGAACAACACGACGCTGGTTTTCTTATATAATTACTCTGTTTAATGTGCCACAGTACGGCTTCAAGGAAAAACGTTTGCGGCGGCTCTTTTGATAGCCTCCGTCACCCCCCCCCCCCCCCTCCCGTCCCGTCCCGTCCCCATGGGGATAAACAGGAGGCGACGAGGAGAATGAAATGACAACGAATTATGCGATAATTCATGCGGGAAAAAACGGATACCGTATTTGGTGAATGCGTTGTTTTACGGCTTACGGCAGACACCTTTTCCGAGTGGACGGCTTCTCAATGGCTAGACAGACGAAAAAAGTCGTCTTGCATTCGTCTTTCGCAATAAGTATTTTGTCAATACACCGCGTCAGACGAATTGAAGACGAAGAAGAAGACGAAGATGAGACGAGACAGCCGAAATTTTGCTCAAATGGACTGTTTGAAAATGACAAAAAGTCACCTTCGTTCGTCTTTCAGTTCGTCTTGCATTCGTCTTACACAATAAGAATGTTGTCAATACACCGCGTCAGACGAATTCAAGACGAAGAAGAAGACGAGACAGCCGAAATTTCGCCCAAATGGACTGCTCGTCTTGCATTCGTCTTTCGCAATAAAAAAGTTGTCAACACACTGCCTCAGACAAACTCAAGACGAAGAAGGAGACGAGACGGCCGAAATTTCACTCAAATGGTCTGTTTGAAAATGAAAAAAGTCGTCTTGGCCTGGTTTTGTAAATTTTCAAAGTTTGGTCTAGAATTGTGCGAGTTTTGGCCTGGTTTTGTAAATTTTCAAAGTTTGGTCTAGAATTGTGCGAGTTTTGGCCTGGTTTTGTAAATTTTCAAAGTTTGGTCTAGAATTGTGCGAGTTTTGGCCTGGTTTTGTAAATTTTCAAAGTTTGGTTTAGAATTGTGCGAGTTTTGGCCTGGTTTTGTAAATTTTCAAAGTTTGGTTTAGAATTGTGCGAGTTTTGGCCTGGTTTTGTAAATTTTCAAAGTTTGGTCTAGAATTGTGCGAGTTTTGGCCTGGTTTTGTAAATTTTCAAAGTTTGGTTTAGAATTGTGCGAGTTTTGGCCTGGTTTTGTAAATTTTCAAAGTTTGGTCTAGAATTGTGCGAGTTTTGGCCTGGTTTTGTAAATTTTCAAAGTTTGGTCTAGAATTGTGCGAGTTTCGGCCTGGTTTTGTAAATTTTCAAAGTTTGGTCTAGAATTGTGCGAGTTTTGGCCTGGTTTTGAAAATTTTCAAAGTTTGGTTTAGAATTGTGGGAAAAAACAATTCGCCTTTGTTCGTCTTTCAGTTCGTCTTGCATTCGTCTTACACAATAAGAATGTTGTTAATACGCTGCGTCAGACGAATTCAAGACAAAGACGAAGACGACAATGGATCGAGACGGCCGAAATTTCACCCAAATGGACTGCTTGAAAATGACAAAAAGTCGTCTTCGTTCGTCTTTCGCAATAAAACAGTTGCCAATACACTGAGTCAGACGACTTCAAGACAAAGAAGAAGACGAGACGAAGACGAAGATGAGACGAGACGGCCGAAATTTTGCCCAAATGGACTTTTTGAAAATGAAAAAAAGTCGTCTTGCATTCGTCTTTGGCAATAAAACAGTTGTCAATACACTGCGTCGGATGAGTTAAAGATCAAGACGAAGACGAGACGAAGACGAAGATGAGACGAGACGGCCGAAATTTCGCCTTTAAAAAAGTCGTCTTCGTTCGTCTTGGTTCGCCATTCAGTTCGTCATACATTCGTCTTACACAATAAGAATGTTGTCAACACACTGCGTCAGACGAATTCAAGACGAAAACGGCCGAAATTTCGCCGGAATAGAAGCCTTAGGCTAGACTGCACCGAGATTCAGATTCCGGAGAGCCAGCTCCCTACCGCTTTGCATTATTTCCTTCGCATTTTATTTTTCGCCAGTTTATTGCATGTGGCATTTATAACATTTTTGCAGAAAAGAAAGAAAGAATGAAAACGAAACAGAAAGTATACAATCCGTTGGCAAACTTTCAGTTTTCTCTTCTTTTTCTTTGCTTTTTATTGCGCTGAGATACACCGAAATACACATTTTCTTTTTAAAAAAATCCATATTTATTAGTTAACAAAAAATATGCAAAGTAATGATTCGAATTCGGGATTCCAGATTCTTCTAGAACTAAAATAGAGAAGACGAAGGGGGGGGGGAAGAGATCACATAAAAAAATTGACTAAAAAAGCACCGGGGAGCGAAGAGAAATGGTAGGGTGGAAGCTATAATCAGGCGAAGAGCTCCAGGAGACGAGTGAGGAGGCTTCTGGAGGCGCGCACGTCTTCTGAACGCCGGTAGGACATCATCTGCACGTCGAACTCGTCGCCCAGCGCTGCTAGTTTGGTGCCGATCTCGTAGCCAAGCTGGCAGACGGCGTCGGGGTCTTCTGAAAGAGTGGCTTCGTTAGGCTTCGCTTCAATTTTAAGTCAAACTCACCGAAAAACCCTGAATCATCGGCGGACTCATTTGACGTCATCGTAGTGGCGTCAGAAGCGCACAAGAAGTCGTGGTGCTCATAGGAATGGAGCACACTTTTGTCGTCGTTGTAGAACGACGCCGAGTTGAAATCGTAGAGAGAGAGCATCGGAAGTGGATCCGAGCAAGAAGACGTTGAGGCGAATGTGAGCATCTGAAATTTAGAAGACGTTTTAATGGGGCGACACGTTGATACGGAGCGGAGAGAGCAATCTGTGGAAACAGTTTTCTAAATGGCCATCATAGAGGAAGAGAGAGTGAGAGAGAGCGAGAGAGAGAGCGAGAGATAGCGAGAATGAGAGAGAGCGTAGGAGGCGAGACAAAAAACAAAAACTTTGAAAATGTTTCTTCGATTGGAACTTCAAGAAAATCTTGAAAAATGAAAAATGCTCCGTTTTTTTTTGTTGCTTAAATTGATATAAATCAAATTGACAGAAAACTACAAGAAAATCAATAAAAATAACAAATCACTTGGAGTGTTTTCGGTGTGAATGAATGGTGTGAATGAATGGAGCACAGCTTCTCACCATGTGGCTCCGCCCCGCCCCGCCATCCCTCTCCCCCGATGGCCACGCCCCCAGACTCGTCCCGTCGCCCCCCCCCCCCACCCCCTATCCCGCCAGCGATTTGGTGTCAAATGTCCGGACAGTCTAGCTTTGGGTGGCAAGTCTAGTGAGAAGTTTTTATGGGTGAATTAAGAATGATTAATTGATGCTGCAAGACGGGGGGAAGACGTTGCGCAACAGCTGGTATGGGCCTAGACAGGGGGGGGGAGAGGGGGAATGGGCGGAGAGGAGATGGTGGCTTGCAGAGTAGGGCGGAATTGGATTTTCGGAACTCGGAATCCGGAATTCGGAAAAAGGAAAAAAAATGTTCATGGAATCTGGAATCCGGAAGACGGAATGCGGAATTCCGCCCTTCTCTAGTGGCTTGACGAAAAAGTGAAAGCGGGCTTCAAGAATTTTGCGCCAATGTTGCCTCAATTTGGCTTCAATTTGGTGTCAATTTTAAGAAGACTAATAGTAAACATGGAGCGTCGTTCCAAGAAGTTCTGAAGAGGTAACACTGCTCCTCAGAATTTTGCGCCAATTTTGCCTCAATTTGGTGTCAATTTTTGAAGAATTTTTTTCGAAAAATTTCTTGAAAATTTTCCGAAAACAATCTCGAAAATTCCCGAAAAAAAATGCGGAATGCGGAATCTGGAATTCCGCCCTTCTCTGGTGGCTTGACGGAAAAGTGAAAGCGGAGCTTCAAGAATTTTGCGCCGCCAATTTTGTCTCAATTTGGTGTCAATTTGGTGACAATTTGGTGTCAATTTGGTATCAATTTGAAGAAAGCTAATAATGGAACGCAGTTCCAAAATATTCTGAAGAGTTAACATTGCTCCTCAGAATGTTGGGCCAATTTTGCCTCAATTTGGTGTCAATTTGAAGAATTTGCTTCGAAAAATTCTCGAGAAATGTTTCTCGTGGATTTCTCGAGAATTTTCCGAGAATTGTTCGAAAAATTTCTCGAAAATTTCCGAAAAATCGACAAGAAACATTTCTCGAGATTTTTTTGAAAAATTTCGAAAATTCTCGAAAAAAAAAATTTCCAGAAAATATAATAATAAACTAGTTCGAACGACACTCCGAAATAACGCAAAGCGCGTTGTTTATCGTATTTTCATTCAAATCATTTTTCGCGATTTCTCATGAAATTTTCGAGAAAAATTTCGAAAAATTCTCGAGAAATCAACGAGAAAAATTTCTCGAGAATTTTTCGGAAATTTTTCGAAAAACGCATTTTTCGAGAAATCATTTTTCGAAACGCCACATTGACCCAACCCTTCAAGTAGGATTTTAAGAGATTCCAGGATTTTAAGAGATGCTCTTCGCAGTGAGTTTCCTAGAAAAGCAAGTCTGATTGAGCTTCTCGCCTTGGGTGCTCAATCTCTCCGAAGAGCAAGTTTTGCTCCCTGAATCTGCGAGCCCAAGTTTTTGGAGCATTGATTGAGCCGGAAATCACTTTTTGCGCTAAATCAATGCACTTATTCTTCTTTATTTTCTTCCATATTCCCTAATATTTAATCAATTAGTCCTTGTGCTCGTGCACCTGTCTAACTGCGCGAATCACTTGAGATGGTGTGGCCGGCCATTCAATTGACATATATATATTATCGCCGTTTTTTTGTCGAAATTTTAAAGAAAAACAAAAAAATAATGAAAAAAATAAATAGTGGCGTATGATTTTGTGGATTAGAAAAAGCTATTATCGCCGTAAAAAAGTTCGAGCCCGCGAAAATCGGGATTTGAATTTAGAAGCTCCGGCCATTTCATCATCAGAGCGCATTTGCTATGCGCGATCTATTTTTTGAATTTTTATTTTTTCTTCTGAATTTTCAAATTTTCAGAATTAAACTGGATTAAAAGAACGAAATTGTATTAATCGTGAATTTTTTTACACGTTTCTTCGAATATATCAATTTGCGTCATTTATTGTTTTTTTTTTTCGTTTTTTCTGATAAAAATATATCGCGCATAGCAAATGCGCTCTGATGATGAAATGGGCGGAGGGGCCTCTAAATTCAAATCCCGATTTTCGCGGGCTCGAAAAAATGTCGGAACTTTTTTACGGCGATAATACATAGTCCTGTGTGCTTGTGCACCTGCCTAACTGCGCGAATCACTTGAGATGGTGTGGCCGGCATGGCACCGAAGAAGCCCTGCACGGAGCACTGCAAAAGGTGCGAGGAAGCTGATCCTTTTGCTCCATTTTACCTCATAAATTATTGAGAGCCGCCGGCCGACCTGTTGCATGGCTTCCAAGGCAAGGCACTTTGCGATAATCTGTTTGTCGGCATGCTTCTGTCGATTAATTGGCGTGTGAAACGATACGGGCCTAATCCAGTCGACTCGCGACTGTAAACGCTTTGAGAAGAGCCGACAAATAGGTTGTATAGAGTGTTGCGTCAGAATCCTTGATACACAAATATGGTGAGGTGATGAAGTGATCTTAAGTGGTGAGCCGGAGGGGGGGAGGGGGGGGGTCAAATTGGATTACGCAATTACCAAGTGCATAGCACTGTAGGTATAATGGTTTTGATGGGGAACCGGTGGACAGCAGAGAAGGGCGGAATTCCGTCTTCCGGATTCCAGATTCCGTGAAAAATGTTCTTTTTCCGGTTTCCGCATTCCGGATTCCGCGATATGGCGTTTTTATCAGAGAAGGGCGGAATTCCGGATTCCGTTTTCCGAATTCCAGATTTCGTGAAAAATTTTTTTCCGTTTTCCGCATTTCGGATTCCGCGATATGGCGTTTTTATTCCGTTTTAATTCCTTATTCTCAATTGTTGTGAAAAGTATACTTTTTTGAACTCCCGCCAAAAATTGTTGCGAACAGAGCGCATTTATGCCGTTTTCCGCATTCCGCATTCCGGATTCCGCCGTTTTTCACATTCTGTTTTCCGGATTCCAAATTCCGTGAAAAAAATTTTGAGTTTCCAGCAGAGTAGGGCGGAATTGGATTTTGGGAACTCGGAATCCGGAAAACGGAAGACGGAAAACAATTTTTTTCACGGAATCTGGAATCCGGAAGACGGAATGAAAAAATGGCGGAATCGGGAATGCGGAATTCGGAATTCCGCCCTTCTCTGCAGAGTAGCGCGGAATGGGATTTTGGGAATTCGGAATCCGGAAAACGGAAGTCTTCAGTCTTCTTCCCTCCAGTCTTCTGGAGCAGTTGGAGAAAGTAGGATTTCCAGAAGATTGCGAAATACTGTAGAATAAGGAAAATCTCATGAAGCTCATTGTCATCCGTCTGAAATTGTGCACGTGCTCTTCCCTCCGTTCCGCCTCCCCCCACCGCTTGCGTAATTGCTCCAGTGCTCTCCCCATACAATTCCAATGTACCTTTAAATACCTAATTAATCCTCCACTCCTTAATTAACACCGTTTACTTCAGGTCATGAGAAATGGAATCAGTACATCTCATCTCAGATTCACTGCTTCCTGTGTGTGTGTGTGTGTGTGTGGGCTACCGTATCAAATATCCAGTGATTGTATTGTGGTAGTGGTATTGAGAGTTATCCAACAGAATGCCCATTAATGGCATTGAACAGAGTAGGGCGGAATTGGATTTCGGGAACTCGGAATCCGGAATCCGGAAAACGGAAAACGGAAAAATGTTCTTTTGACGGAATCCGGAAAACACTCGAAAAACTCGGAAATCTGGAATCCGGAATCCGGAAAACACTCGGAAAACTCGGAATCTGGAATCCGGAAAACACTCGGAAAACTCGGAATCCGGAAAACACTCGGAAAACTCGGAATCCGGAATCCGGAAAACGGAATGTAAAAAACTTCCGGAAAACGGAAAATGTTATTTTGACGGAATCCGGAAAATGGAACACTCGGAAATACGGTAAACACTCAGAAAACTCGGAATCCGGAAAACACTCGGAAAACTCGGAAATCCGGAATCCGGAATCCAAAAAACACTCGGAAAACTCGAAATCCGGAATCCGGAAAACGGAATGTAAAAAACTCCGGAAAACGGAAAATGTTGTTTTCACGAAATCCGGAAAACGGAATGCTCGGAAATCTGGAATCCGGAATCCGGAAAACACTCGGAAAACTCGGAATCCGGAAAACGGAAAATGTTTTTTTCACGGAATCCTAAAAACGGAATACTCGGAAATCCGGAATCCGGAATCCGGAAAACACTCGGAAAACTCGGAATCCGGAATCCGGAAAACGGAATGTAAAAAACTCCGGAAAACGGAAAATGTTTTTTTCACGAAATCCGGAAAACGGAATGCTCGGAAATCTGGAATCCGGAATCCGGAAAACACTCGGAAAACTCGGAATCCGGAAAACGGAAAATGTTTTTTTCACGGAATCCGGAAAACGGAACACTCGGAAATCCGGAAAACACTCGGAAAACTCGGAATCCGGAATCCGGAAAACGGAATGTAAAAAACGGCGGAATCTGGAATGCGGAATGCGGAAAACGGAATTTTAACCATTTTAACCAATAAAGTATTAAAACTCATAGTTGGGAGGAACTGGATTTTGGGAACTCGGAATCCGGAATGCGGAAAACGGAATGAAAAAAACGGCGGAATCCGGAATGCGGAAAACGGAATGAAAAAAACGGCGGAATCCGGAATGCGGAATATGGAATCCGGAATTCCGCCCTTCTCTGGCATAAAACATGAAACCGATTCGATTCCCTTCGTAACTTCCCTTCGTAAGAAAGGCTGGCAGCAGATGGGAAAAAAAATCTGAAACCTCTGAAACTGCAGTGTGCATCGATTCCTCGAAACCAGAGAAGGGCGGAATTCCGGATTCCACATTCCGCATTCCGGATTCCGCCAATCCGGAAAACGGAAGACGAAAAAAATTTTTTTCACGGAATCTGGAATCCGGAAGACGGAATGAAAAAAAAAACGGCGGAATCCGGATTTCCGCCCTTCTCTGGCATAATCCTTGCAACCGATTCGATTGTATTATTATCGCCGTAAAAAAGTTCCGACATTTTTTCGAGCCCGCGAAAATCGGGATTTGAATTTAGAGAGGCTCCGCCCATTTCATCATCAGAGCGCATTTGCTATGCGCGATATATTTTTTGAATTTTTATTTTTTTTTCTGAATTTTCAGAATTAAACTGGATTAAAAGAACGAAATTGCATTAATCGTGAATTTTTTTACACGTTTCTTCGAATATATCAATTTGCGTCATTTATTTTTTTTTTTCGTTTCTTCTGATAAAAAAATATCGCGCATAGCAAATGCGCTCTGATGATGAAATGGGCGGAGGGGCCTCTAAATTCAAATCCCGATTTTCGCGGGCTCGAAAAAATTTCGGAACTTTTTTACGGCGATAATAACTGCTTCAGAAGACTGAATTCATTCTGAACTGCCAAAAATAGAGTGATAGGTTGCGGAGATCAATCAAAAAATGATTTATTTCAAGGATGACGTCATTCGGATCACTCGGATCAATCAATGGAGCTCTACGGCATGGAGTTTGATGCATAATTGCTATCGAAGCATCCCATCTTCCACTTCGGCAGGTCATCTAAGGAATGCTTCGCGTAAGGCTTCCACGAAAGACGAAATAAGACCGTCTCGTCTCGTCTCGTCTTTGTCATCGTCTAGAGACGAACAAGACGAACTGAAAGACGAACGAAGACGAGATGAGCCAAAATTATCGTCTTTTTCGAGAAAGCAATTATGAACAACACTTTCAGCTTCTCCGTGCTGTAAAAAAGTTGGCTAGGCCGTTTCGGAACCTTCAAATAGGATGGGCCGGGCAGACTCGTAAAAATGTCGGAACTTTTTTACGGCTATAATATGATCAAGGAGAATATTTTGGTTTTTGGTTACGGTAGGTCATCATAACACGATGGAGTTTTTGTGCTTCAACTACTAGCTAATAGGGTCAGTGACCATGAAATCGGCAAACGACCTGTGCACGCGTTATTGCACAACTTTTGCCCACAACTCTCATCCATTCATCTATACCCATCCTTGTGTCGGCACGCGCCTTCAAAGGAAAATCACCGACACGACACCAGCCGATTCCCGAAGAAGTCCGAGAAGACTGTCAATAAGGAGAACACTGGCAGGCCGGGGGGGGGGGGAGTTCTTTAGGTGTAGTGTGATGACAGTAGAAGAGAAACAATGAACAATCGTGTTTGCATTGATAGCCAACGCAAACAATGTGTCTATTGCGAGGTACGTGGGGGGGGGGGGGAGATGTCCCCCTCAATCGGAAGTGCCGACAAAGGGACGAAGACGATAAAATGTTATTGGATACAGCGTGGCTACTGGATTAGGATGTTGCCAACGATGGGCGAGGAGCGCGGAATCAGATTTCAGACGGCGGCACAAGAATTCGCGCGTTCGCTTCCTTTTGATCGAGAAGCACATGTCTTCTGAATTGGTGATCACACGCGTCGTTGCATATGCTCGCTATTTGCCTAATAATTGTCGTACAATTGGCCGTGAGCAAATTAAAAATTACAGGGAATGGAAGAAGCGCCGCTTTTAATAATTTTTATTATGGGGTTATTCATGAAAAGCAAAAAAAGCATTTTAATACAAAAAATGCATTTTTTTTGCATTAAAATGTTTTTTTTGCTTTTCATGAATAACCCCATTAATAATTTTTTATAATTCCTTTAAAATTAAAGGTTTTCAGTATTTTCAGAATGCTTATTCAAGGTTCGTAGGTCCGATTGCTTTCTGAACTCAAAAAGTTCGTTTTCAGTATTACTTCACACCAGAGTAGGGCGGAATTGGATTTTGGGAACTCGGAATACGGAATTCGGAAAACGAAAAAAAAAACATTTTTCACGGAATCTGGAATCCGGAAGACGGAATGAAAAAAACGCCATATCGCGGAATCCGGAATGCGGAAAATGGAAAAAATTTTTTTCATGAAATCTGGAATCCGAAAAAAATGAAAAATGTGAATGAAAAAATGAAAAAAACGGTGGAATCCGGAATTCCGCCCTTCTCTGATAAAAACGCCATATCGCGGAAACCGGAATGCGCAAAACGGAGAAAAAGTTTTTCACGGAATTCGGAATCCTGAAAACGGAAAAAAAATTTTTCGCGGAATCCGGAATTCGGAGTGCGGAAAACGGAGTAAATGCGCTCTGTTAGCAACAATTTTTGCGGGAGTTCAAAAAAGTTTACTTTTCACAACAATTGAGAATAAAGAATTAAAACGGAATAAAAACGCCGTATCGCGGAATCCGGAATGCGGAAAACGGAAAAGTTTTTTTCGCGGAATCTGGAAACCGAAAAAAATGAAAAAAACGGCGGAATCCGGAAGGCGGAATTGGATTTTGGGAACTCGGAATCAGGAAAACGGAAAACGGAAAAAAATTTTTTTCACGAAATCTGGAATCCGGAAAACGGAAAAACATTTTTTTCACGGAATATGGAATCCGAAACAAATGAAAAATGTGAATGAAAAAAATGAAAAAAACGGCGGAATCGGAATTCCGCCCTTCTCTGATAAAAACGCCTTATCGCGGAAATCGGAATGCGGAAAACGGAAAAAAAATTTTTTCACGGAATCTGGAATCCAGAAGACGGAATGAAAAAAACGGCGGAATCCGGAAAACGGAATATATGCGCTCTGTTCGCAAAAATTTTTGCGGGAGTTCAAAAAAGTATACTTTTCACATCAATTGAGAATAAAGAATTAAAACGGAATAAAAACGCCATATCGCGGAATCCGGAATGCGGAAAATGGAAAAAGTTTTTTTTCGCGGAATCTGGAATCCGGAAGACGGAATGAAGAAAACGGCGGAATCCGGAATTCCGCCCTTCCCTACATCTCCAGATTCCGGGATGCTTCATTGAAATTAGTTTTCCAGTGCTGAAAGATGGCTTAGATAATTTTAGATAATTTTTCCATGAATCTACTTATTAAAAAAAAATAGCAAAAAAAAAGCAAAATTTAAAAAAAAATTAGAAAAAAAAACAATTATTTTCCAGCAATGCATGCGCGCTCTATCGAAAAAGCGAGTTCAATTCGCGGGAATTTTGATTTTCACTTTTTTTTTGAATTTTTGATTTTCCGGCATTTCTATTTTGAATAGCTCCGTATTTTTTCGGGACGGCGGTATCTTAGTTGAGAGGGGGGGGTCAATGGTTTTTCGACTTTTTTTGGTGGTTTTATTGTTTGCTGTTACTTTTAAAATATTTTTAAAATTTTTTTAAGCGCGGCGTTTACTCATGGCGCGAAAACCACGATTCGATCTGAAAATCCAAGGCTCCGCGCGATTTCCTCGCCGCCTTTCTTCCCCATCATTCCTATATGCATTCTTCATTAGTAGAAAAACAAGCAGCGGTGGTCGCACAGGCAAAGCGCCACATGCGAAGAGCAGTCGAAGAGCATGCGAGCGACCGCTAACATGCGAAAAGAATGCGAAGAGAATGCGAAGAAGCGCTACATGCGAAAAGTAGGCAAAAAAAATGTGATCGAAATCAGTCTAAAAGCACGGAATTCGAAGAGCATGCGTGTAACATATATGTAGCCGCTCGAAAAGCGCAGCGGGTGAAAAAAATTTCGAAGGACCGCCAACATGCGAAAAGCAGGCGAAGAGCATGCGAACGGAACTAAGAACATGCGGATGGGACTATGGTATTCAGATGTGGAGATGAAGTCAAAACAACGTTCTACATCTTCTGGGTAGATTTCAGTTTGGTTTTCAGCCTTTTTTCATAAAATAGTGAGCATAAGCGCCAACAGGCGTAGGTTAGCCTACCGGCAGACCGCTGACATGCGAATGGCATTCGAAGTCAATAACTCACAGTTAGTATTAGAATCACTTAGATTTATAAGATAAACTGTATTTATCAGTTTTTATCGAAAACAGCTTATCGAGCTCCTAAATTTCGAAGTCTCACTTGTCAATCTAAGCATTTCAAAAAAGGAACACGAATTGACAATCTATTCTGGGAGTCTGAAGATGTGAAAAAAAGTGCTGATGCTCATGAGATCAATTCTAAGTCTTCTGGCGTGAATACAAATTCACATGTTTTTCAACAGTTTGTGTTAAAGTTTGAAGATATCAGTACAAAAAAATTAAAGTTATCCTCCAGAAGCCATGCAGGTCAAGAAATCAAGCGGTCAAGATGTGGACGCTGCCACGTGGCCTTCTAGAACAACAAAATTGATTCGGTGAATTCAATTCGTTATTTATTTGTCATTTGTTCAAGTTTTTTTCATATATTTTTATATTTTTTATATATCAGATTTGAAGTATATCTATATTTGAATTTTGGTCATGCCACGTAGCAACCGTCAATTTTACGCACCACTATTTCGAGATATTCCATTTCCTGAAGAAACCAGTTCACCTGAATTGGAAAGTCATGATGAAAGCTATGAAGAACAATTCGAGCATTTTGATAACGGCGTATGCGATTCATATGATACACGTTCAGGTAAGCCTAATGACTAAAAATAGATTAATATCTGAACAACTCAGGTCTTTTTCGTCACTTACGTGAAGCTTCTGATGAAGTCATCAAGGCAAGTCATATTTTATAATTTAATATAAAAATATATTTTTTTCTTCCAAAAAATGATGAAAACGAAAGATAAATTACGAACCAATTGCCATTGGTCTAAAAATAATTACTTCATTGCCAATATACTATTTTTTCTCTTTTCATTGCGTTTTTAGATCAAATTTCAAATTTAAGATAAGATGAAGTTACATTTTCCGCGGTCAAAATTTCTTTTAAATGAAACTTTTTTTTTAAATATCAGCTTATGACAATTTCAATATTCTTCTAGATTTTACTTGCGTGAGAGACTTTTTTTCACAAAAAGTGAATGATTGCTTTGTCTGAATGCTGCCTACTTTAATTTTAAATATAACGAATGAAACAGAACGGAGAAATTGTTTAAAAAAATCCTGGAGTACTGCCTAAATGTAGAAAACTTATTCCGAATTCCGAAATATTTGGAAAAAAAACAACGAAAAATGAAACATAAATCGATTCAAAACCTGGAATAAATTTGGCCTTCTGGTTATTTAATTTGGAATTTTCCTTTTCCCATTAATTTCTGACATGAGTCGTTGATTTCGCATTCGAACTGACAAAAAAAATATCAGTCGTTTAAAAAAAAAATAATTTCACAACTGAGAATACGATACACCGTTAAAATTGCGTACACATGGTGTTTTGCGGACTTGTTTACGCAATTCTTTATTTGTCGAAGCTGGGATTATTCCTTGAAATTCAGCGCCTCGACTATATTCTATTTCTTCGTCCAATTTACCGCGCGGATTAATTAAAAGGTAAGTCATATTTTATAATTTAATTTAAAAAAATATTTATTTTCTTCCAAAAATTGATGAAAACGAAAGATAAATTACGAACAAATTGCCATTGGCATAAAAAAATTATTCACTGCTAAAAATATATTATTTTTTCTACTTTCGTCGCGTTTTTAAATCAATTTTCTAATTTAAGTTAAAATTAAGTTAATTCTTGATCTCCTCGCTCCTTAATAACTTTCCTGGTAAGATTAATTTAAAGAACACAAGAAATTCAATGCATTTTTTGCAGACGTTCTGAAGCATGGATTCGATTTAGAAGAAAGTGATCTAACCAATGTTGCAAATCTCGTGAAAGACTCGATGACGAATTTCATGTAAGAAAATTCACTATATGTTTTGATATAAATACCCATCCTGTTTCAGCGGCAAACGACACGGTTATAACAAAGAACGAACAGCTCAGCTATTCGAAGAGTTTCAGAGGATGGGAAGTACTTCTCAGAAAAACAATATAGCTAAGACAAATGATGCAATCGAACCACTTGAAGGGGCCCCAAAGCAAAACGAGGAGTCAGATGTACCGGTCAAAAGGATGACTAGAAAGCAGAAAGGTCAAATTCGTTAATAAACCCCTGTTTCTTTTTTACTAACTTGTTCATTTTTTACATGGGTTAGTTTAAATTAAGAATTGCCATGATTCAAATTAATGATTTCACCCATTTTCTGTTGTTCCCCCTACTTTTCTCACTTTTCAATTGTAAATGTTGAATTTCTTCAATAGATAAACCTATAATTCTTTTAAAACTTGATTTGCTATTGTTTTTATGAGAAATTAGAATGGGTAAGGAGGGGTCGAAATGCAGGAGGAATGCCGCCGGAAGTCTACCGACAGACCGCCAGCATGCGAAGAGCAGACCGCCAGCACGCCTGCGGTTTGTTCCCCGCTCGCATGCCAGCGGCCTGCTCTTCGCATTTGGCGCTTTGCCTGTGCGAGGCGGGAAGAGTGGGGAATGGGGTTCCTGGCAATGTGGGTTCGATTCCCATCCACTGCATTATTATTTCAAACTCATTTTTTTTTCCAATTTTCCACTTTAATTCTGCGGTAATGCTGAAAATATTTCGTTCCCATCTTCTCAATTTCTTTTGTTCTTCAGGAAAATCATACTGATCATGAAAACGCCAGTGGTGAAGGTCAAGCATCGGGAGCGTCGTTTCAAATTACCTTTTTTTTCCCAATTTTTTGTCCCTGATCGTTATTATTGAAAGTGCCATGTGTGGAAATCAACGGCCAACCAGTTTGTCTAGCCCGAATCACTGGAAGTGCGGCCTTCGTGGTCAGTGTCTCATTACACTCAAGAAATCGACGAAACACAAGAAAAAGAAAAGACACCGATTGGTGTCGAACGTACTTGAAATGGTATGAAAAGATGGCAAGACGCCGTCATCGAGTAGATGATAGAATTTTGTAGACGCCACTCACTGCAAGTGACCTTCCGTCTTCTTGCAGATTCTTCGGGGTTCACTAGGTCTTTTTATTTCTCACGAAGTCTCTAAGTGATGCTCATTAGTAGACCCCTTCTTCACGACGATATCCTGTGTCCTTTTTTCGAAGTTTGGTCTAGAATTGCGCAAGATTTGGCCTGGTTTTGTAAATTTTTAAAGTTTAGTCTAGAATTGCGCAAGATTTGGCCTAGACTTGTGAACCTTCAAAGTTTGGTCTAGAATTGCGCAAGATTTGGCCTGGTTTTGTAAATTTTTAAAGTTTAGTCTAGAATTGTGCAAGATTTGGCCTGGTTTTGTAAATTTTCAAAGTTTGGTCTAGAATTGCGCAAGATTTGGCCTGGTTTTGTAAATTTTCGAAGTTTGGTCTAGAATCGCGCAAGATTTGGCCTGGTTTTGTAAATTTTCGAAGTTTGGTCTAGAATTGCGCAAGATTTGACCTGGTTTTGTAAATTTTCGAAGTTTGGTCTAGAATTGCGCAAGATTTGGCCTGGTTTTGTAAATTTTTAAAGTTTAGTCTAGAATTGCGCAAGATTTGGCCTAGACTTGTGAACCTTCAAAGTTTGGCCTAGAATTGTGCGAAATTTGGCCTGGTTTTGTAAATTTTCGAAGTTTGGTCTAGAATCGCGCAAGATTTGGCCTGGTTTTGTAAATTTTCGAAGTTTGGTCTAGAATTGCGCAAGATTTGGCCTGGTTTTGTAAATTTTTAAAGTTTAGTCTAGAATTGCGCAAGATTTGGCCTAGACTTGTGAACCTTCAAAGTTTGGCCTAGAATTGTGCGAAATTTGGCCTGGTTTTGTAAATTTTCGAAGTTTGGTCTAGAATTGCGCAAGATTTGGCCTGGTTTTGTAAATTTTCGAAGTTTGGTCTAGAATTGCGCAAGATTTGGCCTAGACTTGTGAACCTTCAAAGTTTGGCCTAGAATTGTGCAAAATTTGGCCTGGTTTTGTAAATTTTCGAAGTTTGGTCTAGAATTGCGCAAGATTTGGCCTGGTTTTGAAAATTTTCGAAGTTTGGTCTAGAATTGCGCAAGATTTGGCCTGGTTTTGTAAATTTTTAAAGTTTAGTCTAGAATTGCGCAAGATTTGGCCTAGACTTGTGAACCTTCAAAGTTTGGCCTAGAATTGTGCAAGATTTGGCCTGGTTTTGTAAATTTTCAAAGTTTGGTCTAGAATTGCGCAAGATTTGGCCTGGTTTTGTAAATTTTCGAAGTTTGGTCTAGAATCGCGCAAGATTTGGCCTGGTTTTGTAAATTTTCGAAGTTTGGTCTAGAATTGCGCAAGATTTGGCCTGGTTTTGTAAATTTTCGAAGTTTGGTCTAGAATTGCGCAAGATTTGGCCTGGTTTTGTAAATTTTCGAAGTTTGGTCTAGAATTGCGCAAGATTTGGCCTGGTTTTGTAAATTTTTGACGTTTAGTCTAGAATTGCGCAAGATTTGGCCTAGACTTGGAAGTGCGGCCTTCTCCGCATCGTGGTCAGTGTCTCATTACACTCAAGAAATCGACGAAACACAAGAAAAAGAAAAGACACCGATTGGTGTCGAACGTACTTGAAATGGTATGAAAAGATGGCATCGAGAAGATCTGCAAGTGACCTTCCGTCTTCTTGCAGATTCTTCGGGGTTCACTATGTCTTTTTATTTCTCACGAAGTCTCTAAGTGATGCTCATTAGTACACCCCTTCTTCACGACGATATCCTGTGTCGGATCACAGGTGTGTTTGTGTGTTAGAATGTCACATATCTGGCAGCAGCTGTTCATGTAGTTGCTGCACGGATTACCCTCATTACGGGTTGTTTTTATTATTAATAACTGTTATTAATGAAGAGCCAACATGTGAGATTAGAGTGCAGCTACCAGCCAGATAGGGGGGCACGCTTCCTGTTTTCAGCAGGTCGCATAAAGTCATTCTAGAATGTTTTATAGTCAATAATCAGAAATTCGTCATTATATTTAAGGTTTCCACGAAAAACGAAGACAAAAAGTCGTCTTCGTTCGTCTTATGCATTGAATTTTCAAAGTTTGGTCTAGAATTGCGCAAGATTTGGCCTGGTTTTGTGAATTTTCAAAGTTTGGTCTAGAATTGCGCAAGATTTGGCCTGGTTTTGTGAAATTTCAAAGTTTGGTCCAGAATTGTGCAAGATTTGGCCTGGTTTTGTAAATTTTCAAAGTTTGGTCTAGAATTGCGCAAGATTTGGCCTGGTTTTGTAAATTTTCAAACTATGGCCTAGAATTGTGAGAATTTCGGTCTAGATTTGTGAATTTTCAAAGTTTGGTCTAAAATTGCGCGAGGTTTGGCCTGGTTTTGTGAATTTTCAAAGTTTGGTCTAGAATTTTACGAGATTTGGCCTGGCTTTGCAAATTCTCGAAGTTTGGTCCAGAATTGCGCAAAATTTGGCCTGGTTTTGTGGATTTTCAAAGTTTGGCCAAGAATTGTTGAAGTTTTGGCCAAGATTTGCATACTTTCAAACTATGGCCTAGAATTGTGAGAATTTCGGTCTAGATTTGTGAATTTTCAAAGTTTAGTCTAGAATTGCGCAAGATTTGGCCTGGTTTTGTGAATTTTCAAAGTTTGGTCTAGAATTGTGCAAGATTTGGCCTGGTTTTGTAAATTTTCAAAGTTTGGTCTAGAATTGCGCAAGATTTGGCCTGGTTTTGTGAATTTTCAAAGTTTGATCTAGAATTGTGCGAGATTTGGCCTGGTTTTGTGAATTTTCAAAGTTTGATCTAGAATTGTGCAAGATTTGGTCTGGCTTTGTGGATTTTCAAAGTTTGGCCAAGAATTGTTGAAGTTTTGGCCAAGATTTGCATACTTTCAAACTATAGCCTAGAATTGTGAGAATTTCGGTCTAGATTTGTGAATTTTCCAAGTTTGGTCTAGAATTGCGCAAGATTTGGCCTGGTTTTGTAAATTTTCAAAGTTTGGTCTAGAATTGTGCAAGATTTGGCCTGGCTTTGTAAATTTTCAAAGTTTAGTCTAGAATTGCGCAAAATTTGGCCTGGTTTTGTGAATTTTCAAAGTTTGATCTATAATTGTGCGAGATTTGGCCTGGTTTTGTGAATTTTCAAAGTTTGATCTAGAATTGTGCAAGATTTGGTCTGTTTTTGTGGATTTTCAAAATTTGGCCAAGAATTGTTGAAGTTTTGGCCAAGATTTGCATACTTTCAAACTATGGCCTAGAATTGTGAGAATTTCGGTCTAGATTTGTGAATTTTCAAAGTTTGGTCTTGAATTGTGCAAGATTTGGCCTGGTTTTGTGAATTTTCAAAGTTTGGTCTAGAACTGTGCAAGATTTGGCCTAGGCTTGTGAACCTTCAAAGTTTGGCTTAGAATTGTAAGAGTTTTGGCCAAGATGTGTGGATTTTCAAAGTTTGGTGTAGAATTGTGCAAGATTTGGCTTAGGCTTGTGAACCTTCAAAGTTTGGCCAAGAATTGTTGGAGTTTTGGCCAAGATTTGTGTATTTTCAAACTATGGCCTAGAATTGTGAAAAAAGAACTTGCACTGCACTGACACCGATTAGCGAGCGTGTCACGCTTCAATGCTGAACGGTCACTTGTTTGCTTTAATTACAGCGCGATTGGTGGAGAGCACAGAAGTAGGGCTTTCAAGAAAGACGAAAAGCCGCCTTCGTTCGTCTTGCATTCGTCTTGCATCTTACTTTCGTCAGACGGATTCAAGACGAAGATAAGACGAGACGACATGTGAGAATATTTGTTTTTGATGAAAATTAATTTTAAAAATTTATATAAATTAAAATTGAAAAAAAATCTTTAAAAGTGACACAAAAGTTCGTGGACAAAATATTTTTTAAAAAATTTGAAAAAAAAATTGAAAATGCAACAAAATTGGAAAATTTTTGAAAATTTTAAATCTAATTTACTTACTATTAAAAATATTTTATTTTTTTGAATATAATGTCAAATAACGCGCTTACGAATTAAGGCTTCCACGAAAGACGAAGACAAAAAGTCAAGTCGTCTTGCATTCGTCTTACGCAATAAGAAATTTGTTAAAACACTGCGTCAGACGAATTCAAGACGAAGATGAGACGAGATGGTCGAAATTTCGCCCAATTTTGCCTAAATCTCAAAATAAATGTAACGAAATGAATTTAAAAGAGCCAAAACCGGGTGTAACTACTTAGCCGACATGGTCTACGCTGTAAGGCTTCCATTTGGACGAAATTTCGATCGTCTTGCATTCGTCTTACGCAAGTCAGACGAATTCAAGACGAGCTAAAAGACGAACGAAGACGAGGAGACGAATGACGAGAGGAAAGACGACATTTTGTCTTCGTCTTTCGTGGAAGCGCTTATGCTCATTGGGATAAGAAGCGGGATTTGGAAGATCTCGGCGAGCTCTCTAAGGGAGCTCTCGGCCTTTGATATAGCTAGCTATCTGGGGAGCAAAGAAAGGCGGAATTCCGGATTTCGCCGTTTTTTTCATTCCGTTTTCTTTTTTCCAGATTCCGTGAAAAATTTTTTTCCGTTTTCCGTTTTCCAGATTCCGTGAAAAAAATGTTGTTTTCCGTTTTCCAGATTCAGTGAAAAAATTTGTTTTTCCGTATTCCGGATTCCAGATTCCGTGAACATTTTGTTTTCCGTTTTCCGTTTTCCAGATTCCGTGAACATTTTGTTTTCCGTTTTCCGTTTTCCACATTCCGTGAAAAAAAATATTTTTTCCGTATTCCGGATTCCTGATTCCGTGAAAAAATATTTTTTCCGTATTTCGTTTTCCAGATTCCGTGAAAATTTTGTTTTCCGTTTTCCGTTTTCCAGATTCCGTGAAAATTTTGTTTTCCGTTTTCCGTTTTCCAGATTCCGTGAACATTTTGTTTTCCGTTTTCCGTTTTCCAGATTCAGTGAAAAAATATTTTTTTCCGTATTCCGGATTCCAGATTCCGTGAAAAAATATTTTTTCCGTATTCCGTTTTCCAGATTCCGTGAAACAATATTTTTCCGTATTCCAGATTCCAGATTCCGTGAAAAAAATATTTTTTCCGTATTCCGTTTTCCAGATTCCGTGAAAATTTTGTTTTCCGTTTTCCGTTTTCCAGATTCCGTGAAAAAATATTTTTTCCGTATTCCGGATTCCAGATTTCGTGAAAAAATATTTTTTCCGTATTCCGTTTTCCAGATTCCGTGAAACAATATTTTTCCGTATTCCGGATTCCAGATTCCGTGAAAAAATATTTTTTCCGTATTCCGTTTTCCAGATTCCGTGAAAATTTTGTTTTCCTTATTCCGGATTCCAGATTCCGTGAAACAATATTTTTTTCCGTTTTCCGTATTCCGAGTTCCCAAAATTCAATTCCGCCCTACTCTGGGGAGGGGGGAGGGAGAAAGTCTTGGTTTTTTTTTAACAGTATCGCTGTCGGCCCGCCTACTTAACGGCTTCTAGTCCACTGCCAATTGATCAGGATCATGATCTTTTTGCGGCTTTTCTTGGGGTAGAAGTGAAGCTACAGCTCTGATCACTGTGAGCCCCGAAGTGCTCCTTCCTTCATTCTTTTTTCTAGCTTATTCTAGGGTGAACGGTAAGTGTAAAATTGAAATTCTATTATGGGGTTATTCATGATGCATTTTTATGCAAAAAATGCCACTTTAATCTTATTCACGATTGCATTTTAATGCAAAAAAATGCATTTTAATTCAGTACTATTTTGCATTAAAATGCAAGGCGGTGTCGGATATCGTCACCGAGAAAGTCTATGCGCCTTTAATCTTTCAAATAAATAATTTTACTATTTTTTTCATTATTGCCATAGTAATTTTACGCTTTTTCGCCTCCTCATCGTTCATTTTTGGCTGTAAAATATAATATTATTTTTATCAAATTAATTTAAATTTTTTCCGAAAATGTGAATTTTTCGCACAATAGGAACAGTTCTTCTGGAAAAAAAATTGAGGGCCTCGTAAATCGACACATTAAAGGCGCATAGACTTTCTCGGTGGCGATATCCGACACCACCTTGCATTTTAACTGAACTACGATGCATTTTTTTGAATTAAAATGCCATCGTGAATAAGATTAAAGTGGCATTTTTTGCATAAAAATGCATCATGAATAACCCCATTATAGTTCTGGAAGAGAACTATTCTGTCGCGTCCTGTTAGCCTCACTTCATTATTTCGAACATCTGAAGATACTGACATTTGTCCTTGTCTCGTTTCAAGGCGCTGCTATGTCCCTTTAAACGAACCAGAATGATCATGGGAAACTGGAAATTTCAGTTCATATTGCTTAAAGAGGATTCAGCAGATGGAAGAGTTTCCCCCTCATGAATCAGCGGGAAGACTGAGTGAACATTACACCAATCTTACCGTTGGCAGTCGTCATTTGAAAGAGATCAACAAGTGTAGTTTGCTGATTCTTCACTACCTTGATCTTGAAGGACACGGCCATCGGGGAAAGCTAGGCCACGAAAACAAAGAATCGGCGAGATGACGTTGAATGCGGAACCTAACAAATAGTTTATAGAATGATCGTGAAGCGATTCTTCTTGCATTTGACAGACTTCTTTTTGGGCAATATTTCGCTCGTCTTCGTCTTGAATCCATCTGACGCAAGTAAGATGTAAGACGAATGCAAGACGAACGAAGACGACTTTTTTGTCTTCGTCTTTCGTGGAAGCCTTAATCCTTAATTTCGTAAGCGCGTTATTCGACATTATATTCAAAAAATAAAACATTTCTAACAATAAGTAAATAAGATTCAAAAATTTTAAAAATTTCCAATTTTGTTGGATTTTCAATTTTTTTTTTAATATTTTCAATTTTTAAAAAAATAATTTTTTAATATTTTGTCCACGGACTTTTGTGTCACTTTTTAAGATTTTTTTCAATTTTAATTAATATAAATTTTTTAAATTAATTTTTATTAAAAATAAATATTCTCACATGTTGTCTCGTCTCATCTTCGTCTTGAATTCGTCTGACGCAAATAAGATGTAAGACGAATGCAAGACGAACGAAGACGACTTTTTGTCTTCGTCTTTCGTGGAAGCCTTAATCCGTAAGCGCGTTATTCGACATTATATTCAAAAAAATAAAATATTTCTAATAGTAAGTAAATAAGATTTAAAAATTTCAAAAATTTTCCAATTTTTTTAAAAAATATTTTTAATTCAAAAAAAAATGTTTTTTCAATATTTTGTCCACAGACTTTTGTGTCACTTTTTAAGATTTTTTACTAATTTTTAATTTATATTAATGAATTTTTATTAAAAATAAATATTCTAACATGTCGTTTTGTCTTGAATCCGTCTGACGCAAGTAAGATGTAAGACGAATGCAAGACGAACGAAGACGACATTTAGTATTCGTCTTTCTTGGAAGCCTTACTCTATGCGACCTGATAAGTTTAAGAGCACCGTTGTTGATTACCCAGGAAGCGTGTCCCTTCTCTGGCTGGTAGCCGCTGCTCTAATCTCGTCTCATCTTCGTCTTGAATTCGTCTGACAACTTTTTTTATTGCGTAAGACAAAGACGAACGAAGACGACTTTTCGTCTTAGCTGCTAGCTGCTCTAATCTCGTCTCATCTTCGTCTTGAATTCGTCTGACAACTTTTTTTATTGCGTAAGACAAAGACGAACTGAAAGACGAACGAAGACGACTTTTCGTCTTAGCTGCTAGCTGCTCTAATCTCGTCTCATCTTCGTCTTGAATTCGTCTGACAACTTTCTTATTGCGTAAGACAAAGACGAACTGAAAGACGAACGAAGACGACTTTTCGTCTTAGCTGCTAGCTGCTCTATTCTCGTCTCATCTTCGTCTTGAATTCGTCTGACAACTTTCTTATTGCGTAAGACAAAGACGAACTGAAAGACGAACGAAGACGACTTTTCGTCTTAGCTGCTAGCTGCTCTAATCTCGTCTCATCTTCGTCTTGAATTCGTCTGACGCGGTGAGTTGACAACTTTTTTATTGCGTAAGACAAAGACGAACGAAGACGACTTTTTGTCTTCGTCTTTCTTGAAAGCCCTACTTCTGTGCTCTCCATCAATCGCGCGCTGTAATTAAAGCAAACAAGTGACCGTTCAGCCTTGAAGCAGCACACTGTCTATCTATTACACATTTTGTCTCGAAAAAAGTCAACTTCCCTTTCCTCTTCAAACGCTATTTTCTAAACAAGACAACAGTAAGCGACAAGGGGGCAGAGGCCCGTCATATTTCTCTCGCCACTCCTCCTTCTCCATCACTTCTGACGACTACTTCTCATCAGTTTTTGACGATCTCACTAGTTCCGTATTTCTCCTTTTTTTTTTGAAATTACATTTTTGGTGGCGCGAAGGAATTTCCCTTTTATATATATATATATATGTACACTGATATAAACAAGTAAATAAACGTTGACACAAATGTCCGTGGACAAGTTTTTTTTTATTTATTAAAAATATTTAAAATTTATTAAAATTTTTGAAATTTTTATATTATTTAGAGAATAATTTAAAGTTTTAAATCCAATATTTATTTTTAATAAAAAATAATTTCTAAAATTTATATAAATTAAAATTGAAAAAAAAGTGACACAAAAGTCCGTGGACAAGTTATTTTTATTTTTTTTTAATATTTAAAATTAATTAAAAATTTTGAAATTTTTATATTATTCAGAGAATAATTTAAAGTTTTAAATCCAATATTTATTTTTAATAAAAAATAATTTCTAAAATTTATATAAATTAAAATTGAAAAAAAAGTGACACAAAAGTCCGTGGACAAGTTTTTTTTATTTTTTAAAAATATTTAAACTTTATTAACATTTTTGAAATTTTTATAATATTAAGAAAATATTTCAAAATGTTTAATTCAATTTTTATTTTTAATAAAAATTAATGTTTGAAATTTGAAATTTATAAAAATTAAAATTGAAAAAAGTGACACAAAAGTCCGTGGACAATTTTTTTTTATTTATTAAAAATATTTAAACTTCATTAAAGTTTTCGAAATTTTTATATTATTCAGGGAATAATTTAAAGTTTTAAATCCAATATTTATTTTTAATAAAAAATAATTTCTAAAATTTATATAAATTAAAATTGAAAAAAAAAAGTGACACAAAAGTCCATGGACAAGTTTTTTTTATTTTTTAAAAATATTTAAACTTTATTAATATTTTTGAAATTTTTATATTATTTAGAGAATACCTAAAAATTGTTAATTCATCATTTACTTTTATTTCCACTGGTTGGGGATCATTTCTTCATCTAGATATCGGTTGAATCGATCCGCGATATCTAGATGAAGAAATGATCCCCAACCAGTGGAAATAAAAGTAAAGGAAATAAAAGTACCAGTGGAAATAAAAGACCAATCGCCCTGCTGTCCCAACCGTACAAGCTGTTCACTAAGATCCTACTGAACAGACTGGAACGAACGCTAGACGACTTCCAACCCGTGGAGCAAGCCGGTTTTCGGAAGAACTTCGCCTGCCTAGACCACATTCACACTGTCACCCAAGTCATCGAGAAGACCAGAGAGTACAAATTACCACTCCTCCTCTGCTTCATCGATTACAACAAGGCCTTCGACAGCGTGGAACTGAATGCAGTCTGGAGCTCTATCGCCAAGCATGCTCGAGCAGTGCAACGCCGGAACGACTACCAAGATTAAGATGTTCCACAAGGAGTTAACGATCCCAATCGGGAAAGGAGTCCGGCAATCACGTCTGCCCTCCAACATGCAATGCTGGACCTCGACTGGACAGACAGAGGAGTCGCGATCGACGGCAGAAAGCTTTCCAATCTCCGATTTGCCGACGACATCGTCCTCCTCAGTCACAGCGCAGCCGAGCTCCAAGATATGGTCGATGACCTCAACGAAGCCGGTAAAAGAATTGGTTTATGCATGAACAGAAAGAAGACGGAGGTGATGCGAAACAAGTGGGCCGACAAGACTACCATCATAGTGGACGACACGGATCTACCGGATACGGACCACTACGTATATCTTGGCCGCCGAATCAGCATGGACAATGATCTGAAAGCAGAAATTGGCAGAAGAAGAAGATGTGCGTGGGCCGCGATGAACACCATCAAGGAAGCAGCACATCTGGTCAGCGACAAGAAGATCCGTTCACAGCTATTCGATACAACCGTCCTACCAGCACTTTGTTACGGAGCCGAGACCTGGGCAGATAACAAAACATCAGACCTGCTCATCACTCGGACTCAACGAGCACTGGAACGGACTCTTCTGGGAACCAACCGCCGCGAACAGTTCGACAAAGGCCTCAGGAGCGCCGACCTCCGACAACAATCCGGAATCCAAGATGCCGTCACCTACATCCGACGAGCAAAACATCGTTGGGCCGGGCATGTTGTAAGAAGACAAGACGATCGTTGGACAACAAGATCAACCTTCTGGTACCCACGGGACGTGAAGAGAACACTCGGCCGTCCCGCCACACGCTGGAGTGACGCGTTCAAGTCACTCAACACTCCACGACAACATTGGGCCCAAGCCGCCCAAGACCGAAGCCGATGGAAAACATGTGCCCGCCGCTGGGATGACTCCCAGCCGACTACGGGCGTCTAAGTATCTAAGTAAGTAAGTACTTTTATTTTAAAAAAATTATATAAATTTAAAAGCAAAAAAAAATTCTAAAAAGATGACGCAAAAGTCCGTGGACAAAATATTTAAAAAGTTTGAAAAAAAAATTGAAAATCTAACAAAATTGGAAAACTGTTAAAATTTTAAATCTTATTTACTCAGAAATGTCCTTTATTCTTTGAATATAATGTCGAATAACGCACTTATGGATTAAGGCTTCCACGAAAGACGAAGACAAAAAGTCGTCTTCGTTCGTCTTTGTCTTACGCAATAAAAAAAGTTGTCAACACACCGCGTCAGACGCATTCAAGACGAAGATAAGACGAGATAACATGTGAGATTAGAGCAGCTAGCAGCTAAGACGAAAAGTCGTTTTAGTTCGTCTTTCAGTTCGTCTTTGTCTTACGCAATAAAAAGTTGTCAGACGAATTCAAGACGAAGATGAGACGAGATTAGAGCAGCTAGCAGCTAAGACGAAACACACTGCGTAAGACGAATTCAAGACGAAAACAGAGACGAGACGGCCGAAATTTCGCCCAATTTTGCCCAAATCTCAAAATAAATGTCACCAAATGCTTTTAAAAGAGCCAAAACCGGGTATAACTCCTTAGCCGACATGGTCTACGCTGTAAGGCTTCCATTTGGGCGAAATTTCGACCGTCTCGTCTCGTCTTTCTCTTCGTCTTGAATTCGTCTGACTTGCGTAAGACGAATGCAAGACCAACTAAAAGACGAACATTGTAAAATTTTCTTATTATTTAGAAGCGAAAGAGCGTTGGTCACGATAAAAACTTGTGAACTACCGATACAGTCTGCACTTTAAGAACACTAATGAACTTAGAGATGCCATCAAAGAAGAATTCGATTTATTTGATCAAATCGATTCAAATTTTTAAAAGATTCTTTAGCTAAGTACGCCAATAGATTATTTTTCAAAATTCCAAAAAAAAAATCCCAAAAAAATTAATTATTAAGCCATTTTCAAATTTTTGTCCACGGACTTTTGTGTCGCTTTTCAGAGTTTTTTAAAATTTTAATTTATATTAATTAATTTTTGAAAGTAAATATTAATTTTAAAATTTTTAAGAATTCTCTAAACAATATAAAAATTTTGAAGATTTTAATTAATTTTAAATATTTTTAATAAATGTGTAAACAAAGTTGTTCACGGACTTTTGTGTCATTTTCTAGAGGTTTTTCGAGAATTTTAAATTAAATAAATTAATTTTTAAAAAATAAATATGAAATATAAAATTTCAAAGTATTCTCTAAATAATATAAACATTTTTTAAATAAATAAAACAATTTTGTCCACGGACATTTGTGTAATTTTTTAAAAGGTTTTTTTTAAATTTTAATTTATATAAATTATTTTTTAAAATAAATATCAAAATTAAAAGATTTAGAGAATTCTCTAAATAATAAAAAAACTTTGAAGATTTTAATTAATTTTAAATATTTTAAATAAATAAAACAAACTTGTCCACGGACTTTTGTGTCAAAGTTTAGTTTTTTTAAATCAATTCCAAATACATAATTCGAATTGATTTATAACTATACAGAACTCGTTTTCTCAAGCCATTTCAATTTGCATATCGAAGAAATTTATGAGGCGGCCCGGCCCATTGCCGGTCAGTGCCAGAAACGTTCTTGAAATCCACCCAGGTTCTGGTCCTTTTCTCCGATTTTTTATCAGAAATGCTCACAATTAGCTGAAATTCGAAGTTTATGAGATCAAGAGTAGTAATTCAATCAATAATTTATTGATTTTTTGATGGGCCGCGTAACTTTAGTGATTTATGGTATTTATAAGCTATTCGAAGCGATTCTAAAGGCTTCCATTGTCTTTCGCTTTCACAGCTTCGCTCGGGGGGGGGGGGGGGGGCGAATTCTAGCTTCAGCATTAGAGAATTATAATACTGCAATTTCAGAGGTATAATTGAACCTTCCAGCTATTTAATGTGGGCTTCAGAAGCGAAAGATTACAGCATTCCCTTTGAAAACCGATTCTTAGAGCTCCTAGAGCTCACTAGGGAATTTCGAAAAGAAATCCTCTTAGATTTTTCTAAAAATTCGACTACAGGTATTATCGCCGTAAAAAAGTTCCGACATTTATTCAAGCCCGCGAAAATCGGGATTTGAATTTAGAGGCTCCGCCCATTTCATCATCAGAGCGCATTTGCTATGCGCGATATATTTTTATCAGAAGAAACGAAAAAAAAAAAAGAAATGACACAAATTGATATATTCGAAGAAAAAAAATTCACAACTAATACAATTTCGTTCTTTTAATCCAGTTTAATTCTGAAAATTCAGAGAAGAAAAAATAAAAATTCAAAAAATATATCGCGCATAGCAAATGCGCTCTGATGATGAAATGGGCGGAGCCTCTAAATTCAAATCCCGATTTTCGCGGGCTCGAAAAAATGTCGGAACTTTTTTATGGCGATAATACTTTCTGCGCAAACTTTTCGAAATCGAGAATTTTGAAAATTTCAATCTAAAAATTCGGAGAAAATCCACATCTTTCTTATATGCATTCCCTACCACAAAGCAAGGTTGCACCGATGGTCGAGTGGTGAAAAGGGAGGAATGGGAATCTGAAGGTGTTGGTTCGGTTCCTCTTGACTGCAAAGTTTTTTTTTTGCTTTTTTTTAAAGTTTAATTGGATCATGATAAAAGCACAGAGCTTAGAAATAGTAAATTCTCCGCGGTGTACTTCCTTGTAGTTCATCTCTCGAGCCACAGAGAGATCGGAGGCTCTGCTGTGAGATGCGCGCTGAAATTATGTGAGCGATGAAGTAATCATTCCTAAGCCCATTTGTAGTACTTCCTGGTAGTTCGTCTTCAAAAAAAGTAGATAAGGATCTCCAGCCTCTCCGCCAACCTCTTCTCCCTCCCCCCCACCGTGTCCTTCCTTAAGAATGGCCAGCATCTTTAACTGTTTTCGCGCACGATTTTCGAGTTGCTTTCGCCAACAGAATGGCGAATCACGCTGCAACGATTATGTGTCGGAAAGAACGTTTCTCATGTATTTACTGCCATTCTTCTGCAGATTCATACGCCAACGAATGGCGGTGGGGCAACGGGATAACGCTTTCGATTTCCGCTTACGCATCTTTTCGTTGGTTTACTTCAGTCTTCGTCGGTTCACGCGTCACGGCTTTTTCCGCATTTTTACTTCGAATTGCAGCCTTTATAAGGGGCTCCATTCCATTTTCTAAACATGCTCCTCGGCTTATTTTGATTACTGTAATAGGCGCGTTTCCTGTTGGCGGGAATGAGCTCTTCTAGGCTCAGCTTGCACCATATTTTTTCTGAATTTCTACCTCTCTTTGAAGGAATTGCAGTTTTCACCAAGTCAAAGCTTACTTCAAACCTTTAAGAAAGCCAGGAGCTTCTGAAAACATTCAATGCTGAAATGCAAAGATTCGCTTCATTTTTCCTTCTAAAATTTGAAAAGACATGTCTTTCTGCTAAGGGAGTTTCTGTTTTGGGCTCCGCCATTCACTCTTCTGCAGGATTTTCTATAATTCTGGATTTGTACCTTTTTTCCCCATTTGAAAAAGGAAATTGGAAATTCTGAAAGGATTCCAGAAAACTAGGATTCTTGGAAGAGATCTGAAGAAGACGTTCATCCAACAACGCTTTCAGAAGGACCCGGACACTTAAAATCCGGTAAAACTGCTGAAAATCAACAGGATTTTATGGATACGCTTCCGATTCCTTCACCAATGGCTTCTTCGGAGAATATTCTGAAGAACACACAGCTCCTGAATGCTAGCTTTGCTCCAATCTTGGAAATGGAGAGCTCGATGAGCCGATTGCTTCTCCAGGATCTCCAGAAGTTTTGCAGATTTCTACATTTTTCTCCACAGAAATCACAGTATTATGGAGGGATCAGAATCCCGGCGGACGTCTTCCACAGAGCCATGCTGAATTCCACCTCCACGGTTAACATCTTCTGGGAAAGCGTGCCCATCCACGTTGTCTTCATGGCTTCCATGAAATTCCAGCTGAATTTCAGCTCTTTTCGTCGTTTCATTCTGCAGTTATACCGGCTTCAAAGTGTCCCGCTATTGATTCTAGCTTAGCACTATTGTCTTGGGAAAGGAGAGCTCAATGAGCCGGAGCCGCGCCTCGTTGAAGAGCTGAGCTGAATGCTTCTCAAGGATCTCCAGGATCTCCAGAAGTTTTGCAGATTTCTACATCTTTCTCCACAGAAATCACAGTGCCATGGAGGGGTGAGAAGCTCGGCGGACGTCTTCTACAGAGCCATTTTTGGAAGCTGAATTCCACCTCCACGGTGAACATCTTCTGGGAAAGCGTGCCCATCCACGTTGTCTTCATGACTTCCATGAAATTCCAGCTGAATTTCAGCTCTTTTCGTCGTTTCATTTCTTTGCAGTGTCTATTATACCTGGGAAAGGAGAGCTCAATGAGCGGAATGCTTCTCCAGGATCTCCAGGATCTCCAGGAGTTTTGCAGATTTCTAAATCTTTCTCCATGGAAATCACTGTACTATGGAGGAATCAGAAGCCCGGCGGACGTCTTCTACAGAGCCATGCTGAATTCCACCTCCACGGTGAACTCCTTCTGGGAAAGCGTGCCCATCCACGTTGTCTTCATGACTTCCATGAAATTCCAGCTGATTTTCAGATCTTTTCGTCATTTCATTCTGTAGTTATACCGGTTTCAAAGTGTCCCGCTATTCGTTCATTATTACACAATTTCCTTTCCACTCCACATCACTTACATCTGAAACTTCGAAATTCAGCGTCTCCCTCCCCCCCCCCAGTCTGAAGTCCTACAATCCGCTGGCCAGCATCTCCAGCGATGCCTCGCGTCGTCGCCCCCCCCCCCCGCCTTCTCCCTCTTTCCACCGTTCCAATGCCATCCCTATCTCTTGTCTGTATCGAGTTCTTTTTCAGTTTTCCGTCTTATTTCCCGGTACGAATCTCCCCCCCCCCGCGCCTCGATGTTCTCTCATAATTCTTTAGCAGATCGTTCTTCTCTCAATGCTTGAGTCGCTCACCGCCGCCGTCGTCGTCGTCGTCGTCGTGAGTCTCGCCGTGACGGTGCCGAGTGCAGTGGCGTGGCCCGATGGTGCGCCGTGTGTTCACGCCGCGTTCGAGAGCATGAATCCGTTGGAAGCGGTCGAGCATCAGGGTGGTCTCCAGTTGTCCACACCACCCTACGAAGTCGCCATCGATCAGAAATGCTATTGGAGGAATCAGCCGATTGGGTGTGAGTCGGAAACTTGATTTGTCAGAATCCTGATGATTCGTATCGCTAGATATTAATCAAATCAGAATACTGTAGACTTTAATAAAACTCTAATAGAAGAGCACACGGCTTCTTTCTAGAAAAAATGCTTAAAAAACTGAAAAAAAAAAAACGAAAAAAAATTTTTTAATCTGGAAGATTGGCGAATAGAAAAATGACATTCCAAGGTACCGTATACTTTGGAGCAAGATGGTGCTGAAGTGGCGCTGACGGCAGAGAAGGGCGGAATTCCGGATTTCGGATTCCAGATTCCATGAAAAATTTTTTTCCGTTTTCCGTATTCCGAATTCCCAAAATGCAATTCCGCCCTACTCTGGCTGACGGCAGAGAAGGACGGAATTCTGGATTCCGGATACCGCCGTTTTTTTCATTCCGTCTTCCGGATTCCAGATTCCGTGAAAATTTTTTTTCCGGTTTCCGGATTCCGAGTTCCCAAAATCCAATTCCGCCGTTTTTTTCATTCCGTCTTCCGGATTCCAGATTCCGTGAAAAATGTTTTTTCCGTTTTCCGGATTCCGAATTCCCGAAATCCAATTCCGGCGTTTTTTCATTCCGTCTTCCGGATTCCAGATTCCGTGAAAATTTTTTTTTCCGGTTTCCGAGCTCCGAGTTCCCTAAATCCAATTCCGGCGTTGTTTTCATTCTGTCTTCCGGATTCCAGATTCCGTGAAAAAAATGTTTTTCCGTTTTCCGGATTCCGAGTTCCCAAAATCCAATTCCGCCATTTTTTTCATTCCGTCTTCCGGATTCCGTGAAAAATGTTTTTTCTGTTTTCCGGATTCCGAATTCCCAAAATCCAATTCCGGCGTTTTTTCATTGTCTTCCGGATTCCAGATTCCGTGAAAAAACTTTTTTTCCGTTTTCCGGATTCCGAGTTCCCAAAATCCAATTTCGCCCTACTCTGGCTGACGGTAACATCATCCGAGTACCGTATTCCTGGATTCATGAGGAGCCCTTAAATAAGGGGTTTAGCGTGCTGAATTTGCTTAAATCTCCATTAGAATATGAGACAAACTACTGCACGTCTGAAAATTCAAATTCCGAATTTTCCAGTGACCCTTCAGGGACTGAACGAATCAATTTGGTTCAAAGGATTCGTTATTCAACCCTTCAAATGGAACAACGATCAACTCGGAGAGAGATTCGGCGAGCTCGTGCGGCTCGACGACAACGGCTCGTGGCAGCAACAGTGCTTCAGGTACGGACTGCCGCGGCTTTCAGAATGAATGAGCACTGATTCTGAAATCAGGTATCAAGTGTCAGCCACGCATTCTCACGACGAGAAGAAGAAGCACATCAAGATGTGGTGGAAGGTCGATGACGATGTGGACACGGTGCAGTTCGTGTGAGTGCAATTTTGAATTCCATAAAGCCGCAAAGTCTGTAGAAAGCACAGAGAAATGCTGGCTTAAAATCCTCATATCAAGCCCCCGCAATTTCCAGCGCTACCGTCGTCAAGCATCAGACGCAGTTCTGGGTGAAGTCCGTCCGGTCTCGGCCGATCCCTCCGTGTCGTGTGAATCGCGACGGGTTCCCGAGCTATAGTGCTCCGGCTCCACAAGTGCCACCGCAAGTGAAGCAATTCAAAATGGATACCTTCAAAGTGTTCGACAGTATTGTGCGTAGGCGCCCCGTGAAATAACTAACTTATTGATTTGTTTAACGTCTTCTTCTTCTTCTTTTTCTTATGCTTTTTGTTCTGTAATTTCAGCTCATTGGATCTCACCAACTTGCTTGCTTTTGTTCTTTGAATTACAGCGAAATAATACATTAATATTACTCACTTCTAGTTAGCCGCATTACACAATCAATACCTCCGCCACGTCGCCTAACATTGACGAAGTAAAATCGCTTTCTCTTCTAGAATGTAGTTCCGGCTTTTCGCAATCTGAAAGTGACCTTTTTAACTCGCCAATTCTAATAGAAATTCTAAAATAAATATTTAGGTAACCCACCCGAGCCAGCAACAATCACTGCCCCAACCACAGCCGCAGTCCAACCAGGTCAAGAGTTTTTTCGCCTCAAGTGTTCTCGTTTTTCAGCCACACTTTCAGCCGCACCAGACTCGCTTTGTCTCGCACCGCTTTCCCACACTTTTTTCGTTGTTCCCTTTACCCGGCTTCTCTTAACCATTGTTTTCATGTTCAGCCGCAGCCTGCATCGTCGACGACGCCGCACATGACGAGAATTATTCCCGTGGCAGGTATGGAAATCATGCATAGACGTATGTATCAGGTGTTGAGTGACGTGGATTAGACACACTTCAGTTGTTTTGCTTTTCAACGTTCGATTATTCAACTGAGCTAGTGTTCCATGCCTGAAAATCGGCGAAATTCATTTGAAATTGCGGTGTATTTAATTCGTAAATCGAAAAAAAATCGAATTATGAGTTGCCTATATTATGTTTTCTTTATTTAAACATCGCCCACAAAATCACCCGAAAAAGCTTTAAAAAACCTGTGTTTTCAAAGCTCTTTGTTCCCGAACTTCGCAAGCGTTGCGGCTTGCGTCGCGGCTTGCGTTGCGGTTCGCGTTGCGTTACCTGAATGCTTAAACGATTTTTGAAATAGCGGATAATCGGCGAAATTATTTGAAATTGCGATGGATTTCATTCGAAAATCGGAAAAAAATCGAATTATGAGTTTCCTATATTATTTTTCTTTATTTGAGCATCGCCCACCAGAAAATCACCCGAAAAAGCTTTTAAAAACCTGTGTTTTCAAAGCTCTTTGTTCCCGAACTTCGCAAGCGTTGCGGCTTGCGTTGCGGTTCGCGTACGAATTTTGAAAAAAAAACATTCTTCTATTTTGAAAGATACTTTTTATCTTGTTTTTTAAGCTTTAAAAACTTTAATCCTTGAATAATCCGAAAATGTATAGAAATGGGATTCGAAATTACATTTCAAAGTAATTTGGCAATTAATTCCTTTTACTCCAGTTTTAAGCAAAAGAAAATGAAATAATTGTTTGACATGGTGAAAAATCGGAAAATTCATTTAAAATTGCGAAGCATTTTATTCGAAAATCGAAAAAAAATCAAATTATGCGTTTCCGATATTATTTTTTCTTTATGTGAGCATCGCTCATCTGAAAATAACCCGAAAAAGCTTTTAAAAACCTGTTTTTTCAAAGCTATTACCGAACTTTGCAAGCGTTGCGGCTTGCGTTGCGGTTCGCGTACGAATTTTGAATGATTCGAAAACGTAACATACAATCTAAAATTGAAAAAAAAAAATAAAAACATTCTTCTATTTTAAAAAATGCTTTCTATCTTGTTTTTTAGGCTTTAAAAACTTTAATCTTTGAATAATCCGAAAATTTATGGAAATGGGATTCTAAATTATATTTCAAAGAACTTTGGCCATTAATTCCTTTTACTCCAGTTTTAAGCAAAAGAAAATGAAATAATTGTTTGACATGGTGGAAAATCGGAAAATTCATTTGAAATTGCGATGAATTTTATTCGAAAATCGGAAAAAAAATCGAATTATGCGTTTCTGATATTATTTTTTCTTTATTTGAGCATCGCCCACCAGAAAATCACCAGAAAAAGCTTTAAAAACCTGTGTTTTCAAAGCTCTTTGTTCCCGAACTTCGCAAGCGTTGCGGTTCGTTTTTTTAGTTTTTAAAAACTTTAATCCTTGAATAATCCGAAGAGAAATTCTATGGAAATGGGATTCGAAATTATATTTCAAAGAAGTTTTGCCATTATTTCTTTTTACTCGAGTTTTATGAAAAAGAAAATGAAATAAAAACGATTTTCTTTTTAATGAATTCTCGCATCGCAAAGGTGCTCCATCGCAAATTCAATGTTTTCCGGACCATTTTCGTTCATTCTGAAAACATTTCAGAGTTTATATTCCATGGAACACACTCATTCTCTTGCAAATCCTTTCATTTAGCATGAAATAAATTCTGTGATAGTGTTTAAGTTATTTATCATTTATTCGTTTGTGGTAGAGTCTATTCCTTATTTTCCTAGCCCCAGTTGCGTTATTCAGACGGCTTCCAACGTGTATCATCTGGAAATGCTCAAGTCCCTGTTCAACCTATTCCGCAGGCTACTCCACAGTACGTTCCACAGTACATCGGTTTCAAATTAAATATTCTTCAATTTCCAGACCAACATTCCAGCAGCAATTCCGGCCAGTTCCTGTGGTATTGTTTTTTTTTTTGGAAAAAAAAACTTCTACGTGGTAGATTGAGAGATTTCAGTCTCTAATCTGACACTTTTCAGCGTCCTCGTCAACGAATTATTGCTCAACAGCCACAATCCGTATTCAGCCGACAGAAGATGATCGTTTCTAGAAGGCGTGGACAGAGTGGCAGATTCACCGTCAAACAGGATAATTTTGTCCAACAACAACCATTCGGCGGTGGAGACAGACGTAATTTTCAGTATTCCGGTTCGTGATGCCATCACTAATTTCCAGAATGTGTGGATCGCGATCCACAGGGAAGATGTGGCCAGTGGCGACAGTTCTGCAATTCTCCAACTCATCAGCAGTACCTAGCAGCATTCTGCGCACAAACTTGTGGATTGTGCCGTCGACATTAATATGAATTTTGGAGCATTTTGTTTTTTAAGGTCTCTCTTAGCATTGTGCTCATTATTATTACAGATCCGCTAGGCGCTTCTCCTCACTACGAGTTTAAAAAACTTTCTTTATGACATTAACGATAAAATAATAAAAACATACTAAAGGTCTAAAAATTTCAATTACACACTACCGGAAAATTTTTGACTTACTGGGAAATCTGCCATGAAAAATGAAGAGAAGGGAGAAAGAGAATGGCTGAGACATAGAAAGAAAAAAATTATGACCTATTTATACGCTATCACTTCGAGATTTTACGGATTAAATTCGATTCGGTTAAAAATTGGTAGGAAAATACGGCGAGAGGGACTGGGAAGCACGGAATCATTTAGAGCAACATCGTGTGTGGCTTTTCCAGGAATTCCTTAAAGTGACGTAGCCATACTGCTCCAACGGCTCCATCAACAGTTCGGTGATCACATGACAATGTTACTTTCATGGTCTTCACCTTCTTGTATCTGTAAACAACATGGAGAAATTATATTTTGCATTTTAAAAATTACTTACCCTTCAGCCTCATCTGGCACCAGTTTGTCCGAAGCTCCTCCAATAGCTAAAATGCAGGATTGCGGTGGATTGATGATTGCCGTGAAATCAGAAACAGATCCAAACATTCCTAGATTCGAAACAGTGAATGTTCCTCCTTGGAACTCGTGTGGTTGCAACTTTCCTTCTCGAGCTCTCTGAGCTAACTCTACAACTTCAGAAGCGATCGTAGCAAGTCCTTTAGCATGAGCGTTAAAAACAATAGGAGTAATAAGACCGGCTGGGGTACTGACAGCTACAGATACGTCAACGTGATGGTTTTCACGAATGAAGGAGTCCATCCAATAGCTGTTGGCTTCTGGAACTCGTTGACATGCAAGAGCTGAGGCCTTGATGATGAAATCATTAATCGAGATCTTAGTGGCTTGACCAGAGGTTCCTTTAGCAAGAAGAGCATTGAGCTTTTCGCGGACTCTGGAAAATTTTCAGTAAGTATGGCTGTCTCTATAATACTGAAAAATAGCCATCCGGTTACTCAACAATTGGCCGTTGGTATTTAATATTTTTCAATAAAGAAAGCTTCTTACCGATTGATACCATCGGCACATTCTGAAATTTCAAACATTTTTGTCAAGACGTTGAGCAACTCTATATTTTTCACAATACGCGCTCTTCAATCAATCAAAGTCCTGGAATGGATCAAAATTGTAAAAGATAAACTGTTTTTTCTTAAGTACAGTATCATAAAATCCGAATATAGCTATGCAAATTTTTAATTTTAAAAATACTTACTGTTTACTTTGGAATGCGCAGTTAAGAGTAAAATACTTTGTGCACAAGCACCTAGCACCTATTTGTTCTCTCTAAAAGTATTCATCATAACGGACAACCGCAGAAATAAAACGCTTAAAATACGCTCAATTTTGAATTGAATTTTAATTTGACTTTTTCTCAAATCTTGGGAATAGGCAGAAAATGTAGCGTTTTTCCCTATTCTCTCCGACATTCCGTTAATACAGGGTGGCTGCCATGAAGTGTTACACAACTTTGCGTGGATTCTGGCGCATGAGCACAAGTCGCTACTGTATCAATTTTATTTTTTATTAATTATTACATATTTATTACTATGTTTCTTAATTTTCTGGTAGCAACTTTCATTTTTAAGGTAATGACGGCTGCTTCACCCCATCGTGGTTCTATTATTAAACTGATGCAGCAGGGTGTGTCGAATTCGGAGATCGCTAAGCGGTTGAATGTCAACCGAATGCTTCTTCATCGGACTGTTACTCGCTTCCACCGTCTTCGTACACCTAATGACCATCCAAGATCGGGTCATCCTGTCACTTTGACGACGCCAAAAGCGTTCGGGAAAGAATCCGAAGAAATCCGAAGCGAAGCATGAGGAAGCTAGCTAAAGACTTCAAAAAGTGCCGATATTCTATGGGAATCATTGTCAAAGAGAAGCTGAAGATGACTCCGTATCGTATGCAAAATAGCGCATTCCTTACCGAGAAAATCAAAGCTCTCCGAATGCAAAAAGCACGAAAGCTTCTTCAAGGCACGCGCTCAGGCACACTGTTCGCAGACGAGAAATTTTTCACCGTTGAAGCTAATAAGAATGGCCAAAACCATCGGGTTATTGCGAAAGACTTTCAAACTGCATGTAAAAACCGAAAAATTCTCAATAAGACATCTCATCCGTCTTCAGTCATGGTTATTGGTGGAATTTGCTCCGATGGCAAAACCCCGCTGATTTTTGTTGATTTGGGACCAAGGTGAACCAAACCTACTACAGAAAACACATTTTAGAGGCTGCAGTTCTTCCGTGGTCCAAATCGCATTACAGAAACCGACCCTGGTGCTTCCAACAAGACGGCGCACCGGCTCATTCGCGCCAAGGCCACTCAGCAGTGGTGCAAGAACAATTTTCCTGAGTTCATCTCCTCGTCAGAATGGCCAACGTCGTCACCCGACCTGAATCCTATGGACTACGCCGTTTGGGGATATTTGACCCAGAAGGTTTTCACCAAAAACTACGCTAGTTTGAGCGCTCTGAAGGTCGCACTTGTGAAAGCCTGAGACGAAATGGATGCCAACTACCTGCGTGCCGTGGTGGACGCTTACCCGAAGAGATTGAGAGCGGTGGTGAAGGCCAAAGGAGGGCGATTTGAAAACTATAGTTAAAACTTGTTTTTGTATCATTTCAATAAACTTCTGTCCAATTCTGGTGAAAATTGAACTTGTTTGAAGACATTTATAACGTTTCAAGCGTGTAACGGTATTTGGCTGCCACCCTGTAGTAGTGAAAATAAAACATTAAAAACTCGTTCAAAAATATTTTTCTTCTTCGAATGGTTTTGTTCAGACTTTTGTTTCGGCCAATATTCAATGGCTACCTAATCTTTGGCTACTTGATCAATGGCTACCTCATATTCTTTGGCTACCTTTGCCTTCGATTATCAATGGCTACCTATTATCAATGGCTACCTAGTTTTTTCTGATTTTCCATTTTTTAAAAATCATATAGCTTTGTGATTTACAATGTCATAGTCTAGTTTAAGAAACAAATAAAATTAACAAGTAAAATGACATATTCAGCTGTTGCAAGTTAAACATATATGAGTTTCAATTTTAACTTTTTTGTTTTTGTTTTTTTTTGTCAAGAGTTTCCACAAAATATCTTGAATATATTTGTTGGCACAGGGAACGGATTTTCCCACATTTTTGAAAAATGGAAGTTCTTCTAAACTAAAATCACTTCAAGAAATTCAAATAGCCGACCGACTTGAATTTTTCAATGATTTCGTATAAAAAAACCAATGGCTTCTTCAACTCCACAGGAGAAAAAATCAAAAAGGTTGCAGAGAGTTTTGTGAATATAGACTATATTCGTTTTTACAGATATGCAGAACCCACACTTGAGAAATTTGGTTTCACTTTTGTTATAAAGAAAAAATAAATTTTCATTTATCTTATTATAGAATTTAAAAAAATTTTTTGTACGATGTTATCATTTTCTTTTGAGTTTTCATTTAATTTTCTTGTTATCCTGTTATTTTTGTTCTTTCAAAAAATTCAATTTTGATATTGATTTAAAAAAGGAGTAACCACAAGATAAACTCTGGCTACCCACTGAGTGGAAAAACTATCAGTGTCTTTAAAGATTAAAAATCAGAAAAAAAACTGGGTAGCCATTGAAACTAGGTAGCCATTGAAACTCGAAGGAAAAAGTAGGCAAAGAATATCAGGTAGCCATTGAAAATAGGTAGTCATTGATAATAGGTAGCCATTGATAATCGAAGGCAAAAGTAGCCAAAGAATATCAGGTAGCCATTGATCACCAAGTAGTCATTGATCGAGTAGCCAAAGATTAGGTAGCTATTGAATATTGGCCTTTTGTTTCATTTTCTTACAAATATGACGTTTTCTAAACTGTCGACACTTTTTATATGTATTCTTAATGTGCAAGTGAGATAAGCAAAAACAAAAATTTTAAAAATTAAACGGGTCTAGTTAAACCAAGGAGGAAAAATTCTGAAGTACTTTAGAAAATTTATAGTTTAAATTAGATCATTGCGGACCCTTATTGGAGTCTCGGATTTCATTGGAAAATTTATAGTTTTCTTTTAAAAAATTTCAATTTTAACAGAGTCACTTTAAATTTATAAATATTTGAATTAAAACTGTTAACTTTCTTATTAGACTAAAAACTATTTACTTCAGCAGGATAATCAAAAACACATTCTGTGTTTATAATTTTTGCGAAGAATCGCTTTTTTCAATATCTCCCTGACCAGATCAATGCATTTTTCAGCTTCATAAGGGTAGAATTCGATGACAAATACTTTTTTTTCTTTCAAAAATGACAACGTAACCAAAGAAAAAACTTATTCTTCCATTCTTTTCATTTTAGTGGAAAAAATAATGCAACCGCGCTTCTCTCAACATTTTCCATTGTTTTCCAGGTATGAATGGCTGAGAAGCATTTTCGCTTTCTTATTATTATTATTATAGAAAAAGAAGCATACAGCCATTTTTAGGAATCAAAGCTAAAATTAGTGAGAATTCGACAAATTTCTCGAGGAAAGCTTTTGCGACAAAACTTTAGAGCTTGCTTATGGAATAACCGTGACTGTCAGGGCTGATTCATAAGATTGAAAACTTACTGAAGAAGGGAATCCAGCTGAATTTCGCTAGTTAGATAATAATGTGGAATGGCAGACTTGCTCTCGGTCAGTCTTTTCGCAATAGTCTTTCTCATGTTGGTGAGAGGGACATCAGTATAGTCTTGTCCGGAAACAGCTTGACTTGGGGTGGAAGTAGCTCCCTTGGCTGGGGCTTGGGAAAGATCCGCTGCGAGAATACGTCCCCCTGGACCACTTCCTGCGACCCCGCTTAAATCAAGACCTTTTTCAGCGGCAAGTTTTTTGGCGAATGGAGAAGCTGTTACTCTTCCTGTTTGTGGTGGCGGAATAGAAGCAGGTTGTGGGATTGATGGCGGCGTGTATACTAGAACTGGTGGAGAAGTAGAAACTGGTGGAGAAAAAGCTGCTGGCTTTGGAGGTTCTGGTGCTTTCTCGGCTGTCGCTCCTGCAGCGGAACTCCCATCATCCTTGAAATCCTTGAAAGCAGCAACGTCAGATTCGCTTTCGACAATAATGCAGAGAAGCTTTCCAATCGGAACGTCTTTGGAACCCTCGTGAATGAGAATCTTGGCTAGATATCCCTCTTCTGGTGTCTCAAAGCCCATGGTAGCTTTGTCGGTTTCAATTTCGCAGAGCAAATCTCCTTCGCTAAGCTGGTCTCCTTCTTTCTTTTGCCAGCTGACAACAGTTCCAAGTTCCATTGTAGGAGAAAGAGCCGGAAGAGCCACCCTCTTGTGGTTTGGTAGATTACCTGAAATAAAATTGATAAACTGAATAAAAAGCAACGAAGATTGAAAAAAAAACTTACCACTACTGTAAAAACGAAATTGTTTAATATTGAAACCAGTATTAGGATATTGGCGTACTACATGCCCAACGAGAAGTGAACTCTTATTTGTCACTCCGGTGTTGATGGTGCGACTTGATTGAGTGAAACCGACGCTGGCCGCTGAAATAGCGGCATTTGCCGAAGGACGGAGTCCTCCAATTGTTCTCAAAGGCACCGGAAACTTCGACATTTATAGGAGACCTTAAATAATATTAACATAATTTCCGAACATATAGAAGATAGGAAAAGTAGTTTTGAAACTTGATATAGAAGATATATTTTAAATTTAGGTTTTTTTACGTTGAGAAATTTTAATTATTTTAAATTATTTAAAAAAAAAGAAAATGTAATTTAATATATATAAGACAAATATTAATTATTCGTTTTATGGGGTTATTTATTAAAAGCACAATTGCTTTTTTTAATGCAAGAAAAAAAGCATTTTTTTTTTGCATTAAAATGCAATTGTGCTTTTCATGAATAACCCCATTAGAAAATAAGTTCTTCGATTTGCCAGTTATGTTTCGGACAGTTTCTGTAGCTGTTACTGAGCAGAGCTTTATCGAAGTCTTATAATAAAGTAAAAGTTTTGCAGGAATTCTCATTTTTGACAGGAGAAGAGCGTTTTAAAATGGGAAAAAGGGAAAAAATCAGACGGATACAACGACGCTCCAGTTTTAGGGAAGCGCGCGCGGTTTACGTCTCCTCCTTTTCGATATGAAAAACGTAATTTTCTTTCTTTCTTTTTCTCTGGTGAAATCTTAACCCGTTAATTAAAGAGTAAAATACACGAATTGCAGAAAAATGACTTCTCCTATTCCTTTCCGCTCATTCAACGATAAATTTAAATGCAATGACGATGACAACTTTACATATTCCAGCACGGAACAAGTTTTTCTTTTTCAGTGTTTCCATGTTTAAATTTTCAATTTATAGAAGCGAGTCGAATCAATGCTGTTTGAAAACTACAACTCGTTGGTGTTAGAGCCACTTGAGAAGACTGGCGATGAGGACCTCACGGAGCTGGCTGTTCTTCGTCAAAAACACAAAAATTATTTGCTCAAATACCTTAAGACTTGCCCGTCGAGCTATTCAGTGAGTTGGCCTTTATATTTGCTACTTTTTAGTTTTTATGCATGATTTTAGACTTTGGATGCAAGCCGATCTTGGATGTGCTATTGGGGCGTAAATGCGCTTAAAATTCTGGACGCTGAAGTGCCAGATGAATTAGCGAATGAAATAATAGTCTTTCTGAAATCATGTGAGCACTCAGATGGCGGTTATGGAGGTGGACCAGGACAATTGGCTCATTTAGCGCCTACGTATGCCTCTGTGATGTGCCTGGTGTCGCTTCAAAAAGAAGAAGCATTACGCTCCATCAATAAAGTGAAATTGCTCAATTTTTTGAAGAAATGCAAGCATGAAAGTGGAGGATTTTATATGCACGAAGGAGGAGAGGTTAGATACAAGTTAATTATTATAAACAGATTACATATTACAGATTACAGATTACAGATTACACATATATATATAGAATTGATTCTATTATATCTTCTAGTCTTAAGTGGAAAATTATTAAAAACCGGAAAATCTGTCGGAGTTTTAAATTTTGAAATTTTACAAAGAACTCTGGTCAGTCATTTTGAAACTATCAATAAGTCATATGACATCCCTTGTATCGTTTTTAATCAAAGCTAATGATGTGAAATTCCTTTTCTTAAAAGTTTCGCCATCAATCGCTTTTAGTCCTGTTTTAATCCAAAAAAATTGCTAAATAATTGGTGGACGCCCTTTTAATTAATGCTCGCATTAACTATATTGCTCCATAGAAAGTTCAATATTTGTAAATAGTAGCATTGAGGTATTCAAATAAATAAGCTATCGAACAACATTATTATGTTAAAAACAAAAATAAATAAACATAAAAGCCAAAGAAAAACTACTTGTCAGATAGACATGCGAAGCGTCTATTGTGCATTGGCAACTTGCGAAATCGTGGGCCTCCCAACGGAAGAAATTTCTGAGGGAGTTGCTGAATGGATTATCAGCTGCCAAAGTTACGAAGGTGGATTCGGCGGAGAACCGTACACAGAGGCGCATGGAGGGTACACATTCTGTGCTGTTGCCTCATTGGTTCTGTTGAACAGGTCAGAATGATGTTATCAATTAGAAAAATGCTGCAAATCATGTGTATATCACGTGTAATATTTGATTTTTCAAGAAGAATCAAGTTCAGTATATGAAGTAGAATCATTGATCTCTGATTTGCAGGTTTCGTCTTGCCGACATGGAAAGTCTCCTTCGCTGGGTGACCCGGCGTCAAATGCGTTTCGAGGGAGGCTTCCAAGGGAGAACCAATAAACTTGTCGATGGTTGCTATAGTTTCTGGCAAGGAGCAATTTTTCCACTCCTCGATGGAGAAATGGAACGAGAAGGCAGATCTCTGGAGCATGGGCTTTTCGAAGCACGAATGCTTGAGGAGTACATTCTTGTTGGATGCCAATCCGCTCACGGCGGATTCAAGGATAAGCCTGACAAACGTAGAGCCGAAACTTGATACAGTGTCGTAAAAAAAATCTATAATTGTTTCAGCTGTTGACCTATACCACACTTGCTACGTTCTCAGTGGTTTATCTATCGCTCAGAAGTATTCACTGTTCCGAGAGGGAGAGATACTTGGTGGGCAGATGAACATGCTCGCCGAAATCAATCCAGTATTCAATGTAACTGTCGCCGCTGAGCAGTTCGCCAAAGAATTCTTCACTTCGCATTGATCATTTTTCTCTTTTTCTGGTATCTCCTTTGCGTTGTCTTAATAATCTTGCTGTTTGACGATTGCCTTTTTACGAGTTTATTATTTAAAAAAATGTATTATACAGATTTTTTCTATGTTTTGTGAAGTTGTAAAGTCGCAACAAACGCTATTTTTCCGAACAACCAGTTAAAAACCCACTTAAGATTAACAAATTTCCAGCAATAATGAAGCTCAACAAACGACCAATGAAGCTGGCAATTAAACGGAAACAGCAAGTAGAAAAGCTTGGAAAGGCTCAGAAACTAAAACAGAAAGCTGATAATTTGGCTAGCGTGAGTTAATGAACTTTGAATGAATCCTTTTTCCATTTTTGAATAATTGTTCTTTTTCAGGCTGAAAAAGTTATGGCTCAATTCGAGAGCAGCTCTGTAATCAGTAACAAAAAGAAACAGAAAAAATTTGAACCCGGAGAAACGAATAAGCCCTCGTATCGTACACCTTCGGCTGCCAAACAAGAGAATTCCAATGAAAAACGGCAGTTGAAGAAAATTCTCGGGCAAGATGGCCTACTAGTAAAACATCAAGAAGGCTCGAAATGGTACAGCTATCAAGTCGATCATGTTCACAAGGAAAACACAGAAAGAATAAATGCGGCTGAAATTCAGAAACTTCTAGAAGAAGGAAAGGATGCATTAGCGCAAGATGCTGCCCTTCTCCAGACAAAAGAACGACAAGATAATGGATCGGAGGCATCATGGCTCTACTCAGTTATTTCTAAGGGAACGTCTTCTGATAAAAGAACGGCCATGCAGCTTCAAATGCACAAATCACCTGTTCACTCTTTGGAATACATCGAGAGGCTTATTGCTTCTTGTAAGAAACAAGGGACTAGAGATGTGGTGGACGTCATTCGTAAGTTATATAATAACATGAGAAGCATTCATAATTATTGATAATTTCAGCCATTCTCGAGGATGTCTTCATCAATCATTGTCTCCCGGAAAACCGCAAATTGATTTCATTCTCAAAACGCGCTCTGAATGAGCTCACCGAACTTTCATCCGGAAACCAGCGTTCTCGTCGTAAAATTCTGATGATGTGGGCTTTCGAAAATGAGCTGAAGAGTCTCTACCAACAGTTTATCGAAACTCTTGTTGAAATTCTCAAAAGACCATTGGAAGAAGTTATCAAGAGATCACTGAAGACTCTGGCAAATTGTTTGATGGGAAGGCCTGAGTTGGAAAACGTATATTAACTCTAATAGAATACAATACCCTTTTATTATTTTCAGGTAATTTTGTCCGCTCTGGTCAATGCTTTCGGTCATCCAAATTACAAAATTGGAGCTTTCGTTGTTGTTATTCTAGAGGGAATTGCAAGGAAACATCCGGCCATGAGAATGGTTATGGTTGAAGAAATCGAAAGATTGGCCTTCAGGTAGATCATTTTTATTTTCTTCTGTTATAAATTATTTTATTAAAGAAAGAACGTCAATGAGCGTGCCCATATTTACTCGATGACTTTTCTTTCTCAAATGAAGTTCTCCAAGAAAGATTCCGAGCTTTGCTGTCGTCTCATGTCAATTTATCTCGCCTTATTCAAGACAATTGTAGGAAAGAAAATTACCGACAATAGACTTCTCCCTATTATTCTTTCGGGGGCTAATCGTGCTTTCCCATTCGCTAAAGATGTTGAAAAACTTCTGGAAGACGTCAAGGATGTTTATTTCCTTGCCCACAACTCGAATTATCGAACTGCGATTCCGGCATTGAAGTTGCTCTTCCAATTCCATAAAATGAACGACTACGTTTCGGATAGGTTCTACAATGCATTGTACCGAAAGCTGTTGGACAACTGTCCTGCTGGGGCCTATGCTCAACTGCTCAAATTGATATTTGATACCATGAAAGAGGATTCGTCAGCACAGAGAGTTCGTTCTTTTGTGAAGCGTCTTCTGCAAGTAGCTGTTAATTCCCAACCTGATTTCGCGGCTAGTATTATTATTCTCATTTCTCGACTTCAAAAATTGAGAGGAACCACAGAAAAAATGATTGTTCTCGCTAAAGATATAGATGTAAGTCTGATACAGTAATTAATTTATTTGACTGATAGTGATATTTTAGCCTGCTGCGCGAGTGGTGGAAAAAATGAAGAACGATGATGATGATGAGGAAGAGCGATATGTTGACCTCGACGTTGAAGGAAACGAAATCGTACGTAATGGAATGAAGAAAGATGATAATGCCGATGAACTCGTCATAGAAGACAATGAACAAGATGAGAAGAAGAAGGTTCAGACCGGTAAATTAGGGGCTTCGTCAACTGGCGGATGGGTGCACAGAAATATGGGTGCTAGGGGAGCCAAGTCTCCCTATGATTCAGTGGCTCGCAATCCTCTCTTCGTTGATGCCTCTCATGTAGCTGACAGTGAACTTCTTCTCCTTTCAAATCATTATCATCCATCTGTCGGAGTGTTTGCAAAAGCTTTGATGGAGGGGAGACCAATTAATTATGGTGGAGAGGCTCTCAGTGATTTCACTTTAATGGCCTTCCTCGATCGATTCGCCTTCCGTAATCCAAAAGATGTCACGAAAAGTACTGGAAATAGAGTGGTCAGAAAGAAGTTGCACGATCCATGGGGAATAAGAAAGCTGGCTGTCGGATCTACTGTAAGTAAACGGGTCTTCCATTATTAGGTATTAAATGCTGTACCTATTATCTTTTTCAGGAATACACTCAGAAGCGCCGGGAAGAGATTCCAGCCGATGAGCGCTTCCTCCATCGCTACATTTCTAGCCAACATAAGGAGAAGATAGTTAAAAAAGAAAATGACGAAGATGAATGGGAGTATGCTGAATCGGTCAACTCTGAAGAATTCGATCAGCTTCTTGAAAGATTCGAACCTGGGGAGCTCAACGAAGAATTTGACATCGACTATACAAAAGAGTTCGGATCTGAGAAGAGTAAGAGAAATAAGAAGGCTGAAGAAAATGATGTCGATATGGACGAAGATGACGATATTGATTTTAATGATTTGAATGAAGAGGAGGATGGAGGAATGGATGACTATGAGGACGAAGGAGCCGTCGATGATGATGAAGATATGGACGAAGATAATGATGGCGATGACGACGATGAAGACGAGGATGACGAGGACGCCGAACAAGAAGAGTTTGGAGGGAAGAGTTCTGCCAACATTTTCGGAGAAGACGAATCGAGTGATGAGGAAATTGGGAAGAATGATTATGAAATGGCTGGGGACAAATTCGCGGAGATGCTGGAAGAATTGGAAGAAGATGATGACACCAAAAAGGGAAAAAAGAAAGGAGGCAAGAAGAGAGGAGCCGGTTCAAGATTCAAGCGAGGCGGATCCAAAAAGTTCAGAAGTCATTGATAACCATTGTATTCTTTTTGTTGTTTTTTTCTTTGTTTTAATGTTTTGTTGTTCTGTTTTTTGTTGTTTTTGAGTTTATTATTACTAATGGACAGGAAATAAAATGCGATATCTGAAAGAGAGAAGCGCCGAAGGCACTGCAGTCATGCTTATCAAGAATGTTATTGTGCAAATTATGAACTGAAAAATTATGGTTTTTGATACATTTTATTGAGGATCTCCTGTACTCGTTTTATAATTACAATTGAGCAAAAATTAATAATTTTTCAGTGTTTCGGAGTAAAGGTGATTGGAATGGAGCGAGAAGTTGACGTCTTCTTTTTTGGAGCATCGATCTGAAGTTTCCCCTCATTGGAAATCGCTGAATTGACAGCTGCCAAGTCGGCATCTTCCGGAAGGAGAATCATCTTCGAGAAAGATCGTCTCGAATATCCATTTTCCGTTTTTACTTCCTGACATCCTTCAACTTTCAGCTCTCTTCCGTCTAAATGAACTTTGATGTGTTCCGGCTTGAAGTGGGAAATATCAAATTGAACGGAGAACTTGCTGTCGTCGTTGACAATCTGAAAAAGAAGAATAATGAAAAATACTACAAATATGAAAGTAATTTCAAGAAGAAACGCACCTCTCCGACGGTATTTGAGAAATCAAAAGAGTTGTGATCGGCATCCCTCCAATAAGGAAACTGAACAGGTCCAGTGAGCTCATCGAGCCAATTGTCGAAAGCGCTGGATGATGAGAATGGATGACGAAGAACTAGCATTTCAGAATTGAGAGTTCACTTGTAGAAAGTGTGTTGGAATTATCCGAGGCACGCTGGCTTATATACGCCATTGGTCACATCTTCGGGAATATTCTGAAAGATTCAAGAAGCACTCGGCGGGTTAGAATAACAAGCCCACTGCGAGGAGACGCAGACGAAAAACACTCTGCGTCTCTTTATTGCGCGCACTCTTTTTCCGCATCACATTGCGAGAGGCGACTGGTATGACGCTCGAAGGAGCCAGAAGATTCTAGAAATGAATGAGAATATGTATAAATACCGGACGGAGAAGGCAATCAACAACCTAAAGTCAAATCGACAATCTACCCAACTACTATTGCTAAATGTCTCTGTACCACTACTATCGTCCAACTCAGCGCTCTCTCTTTAATGAATTGATGAGAGATTTTGGAAGGATGGAACAATTCGGCGGAGATCCGACTTCTTCTCAAGTAAGAATTATCTTCTGAATTATTTGGAACAGTTTCAGATGTAAATATAGCTGTTTCATTTCTAATTTCTCCATTTTTCAGATCGTGAACACCGATGAGAAGTTTGCAGTGAATCTGAACGTCTCCAACTTTAAACCAGAAGAATTGAAAATCGATTTGGAAGGAAGAACTCTGTCAATTCAAGGAGAACAAGAAGTCAAAAATGAGAATGGATACTCGAAAAAGTCGTTCTCCAGAGTCATTCTTCTGCCAGAAGACGTCGATGTTGCTGCAGTTGCCTCGAATCTCACTGAAGATGGAAGACTTTCCATTGAAGCACCAAAGAGAGAATCCATTCGTGGAAGATCCATTCCAATCCAGCAGACATCCGTTGAGCAGAAGTCAGCCGACTGACTTCTGAATTGTCTTAACTCTTAAACAGTTCGTGTATTCTTGATATTTTATTTATTGTAAAACGGCACTTCACAATAAATTGTGATTATCTTATCTCTCGTTCAACATTATGATACATTTTTGCTGCAAATTCTTGTCCCCAATTTTCGACATTCAGCTTGCATGAGCCGACTTATTTGAATAAAAATAATGGTTTTCTAGAAGCCCATTTGCATTTTTATATTGATCCTTCCCTTCAATTAGTGGGGATATTAATAGGAGTTTCCAAAGAAACAAACTGAAATGCCAAACGGCGATTCGAAATTGATAAACTGGCAGTATCTCTAAAAAATGAAAAATCTAGAAATGTGCAGTTTCTTCATGGAAATAATTCTTCTTCCATTTTCTGCATCAACGTCTTCTCTCTCCTTTTTCTCCGTTCTCTCTCTCTGACTCCACCCACCGAAGCACAATATATGGAGGCAGGCGGAACCCGTGAGACGCCGGCACATTGGTTAGCCTTAGTCGAGCTCCACTATTCCTCGTAAACTTACCTGGCTGGGGGTATCTCGCGATCATTAAGGCGGGATCCCCATGGTGAGGCCTACCCATTGCACTTTCGGGCGGGCTGACCTGTGTGGCAGTCTCGAGTTGAGATTCGCCAACAGCTTAATTTTTGCGTATCGGGGCTGCGTTCGCGCGGCCCTGGAAAAGTGTTAAGCTCGTTATTGTTTTTAAAACCTGAAATAATGAATTTAACGAAAACCGGAGAGTTGGTCATTTTGCAGCAAGCTTTTTACATAAAGAAATTTAACCTTGAAGCCAGTGTGTCGTATCGATTCAACAATCGATCAATTTTGATTCGATTTGTTGAACGGGCGAATCGATTCGATTTCGCGAATGAATCGATTCTATTCGATTCGATAAAATCGAATCAACAAAAAAAAAAATTTTTTTTCCGTTTTCCAGATCCCGGATTCCGCGAATAAAAATTTTTTCCGTTTTCCGGATTCCGCGAATAAAAATTTTTTCCGTTTTCCGGATTCCGGATTCCGCGAATAAAAATTTTTTCCGGATTCCGCGAAAAAAAAAATTTTTCCGTTTTCCCGATTCCGCGAAAAAAAATTGTTTTTCCGGTTTCCGGATTCCGCGAAAAAAAAATTTTTCCGTTTTCCGGATTCCGCGAAGAAAAATTTTTTCTGGATTCCGGATTCCGCGAATAAAAATTTTTTCCGGATTCCGTGAAAAAATTTTTCTTTATTTATTTTTGTTGATTCGATTTTATCGAATTGAATCGATAAAATTCGAATCATGTTGAATCGATTGAATCGATTCAAAGATTGTCGATTTAATTCGATTTAATCGATCAATTCCAAAATCGACACGACACACTACTTGAAGCCAGTGTGCGTTGTCGACGAAATTTTGTCGACAAATTTGTCGAATATTTGTCGTCGGTAAAAATAAGAGAAAGAGACGCAGAGTCGATTAATGAATGCGTAATGCGGAGCATCGTTGTATTTCAATTTTTATAGCAAATTTGAGCATTTTTTCTGTTTTTCTCTTGTTTTTCTGTGTTTTTCTAGATTTATAATAATGAAATGTCGAAAATGTCGGTTATTATATTTTTAGACTACGCTAACGTAAATAGCCGACACTATTTGGGAGAATGCAAACGCGCCCTACCAAACTTGCAAAAAGAAAGCGGGGATTTAAATTATTAAAATTATCCAATCGTTTTTCTTTGTTTTTCAATGAGTTTTCTTCTAGAAAACATATTTTACTTTTAAAAAGCGCGATATGGTAGCTGGTGGGAGTTAATAGTTTTTAGTCATTTTTGGAGCTTTATTCTTGATTTTTTTTCTGAAAATGTTATTAGATATAAGTTATGATTAACTAACAAGCGATAAAAAAATCCTTTAAAAATTGCAAAAATTGCTCATCGTTGAAGCGCGTCACGCGTGGAAAAAACAACTTATAAATATTTTAACAATAGCAATAAACATTTTCAAAAAATTCAGAAAAAAACTCCAAAACTGACTAAAAACCATTGACCCCCCTCAACTACCATAGCGCCTAAATAAAAATTTATTTCAAAAAATAACAACAAAACCCGAAAAAAAAAATTGAAAGTAGTCAAAATTAATCGGAATTTTCATCTGAATCAATTTCAATTTCGTAATTGTCTGGATAAAGTGGAAAATAAGAATTCGGAAAACATTTTCTGTTTTCTGTTGTTGTTCTTTTTTTATTTCAATAAAGTAAATTACATTTCAAAAATGTTGAACGCGGCGCTTTCCTTTTTACCAGTGGTTCAGAAAAAGAATTTACAATACTGATCGTTGGATTAATCAATTTTTTGTTCAAATGAACTTAAATTCGAAGTGCTTCAAAAACAAGAGAAAAAAAATGTTTTTGTCGACAAAAAATTATTCGATAAAATTTTGTCCAAAATTTGTCGACAAATTTGCCGATAAATTTTTCATCGACAAATTTGTCGACAAATTTGCCGGCAAAATTTTGTCGATTTTTTTTTTTTTTTTTTTTTTTTTTGATTTTGCCGGCAAAATTTTGTCGATTTTTGTCGACAAATTTGCCGATAAATTTGTCGATAAATTAGTCGACAAATTTTGTCATCTGTTGCCGGTAACGCACACTGCTTGAAGCAACTGAAAATCATTCTAATAAGAAGCCAAGAGCTTAATTAGAATCTAGATTAGGGCATAATTGAAGGCACGCATAGCGTTCTAAATTCTAGTATTCGGTAATATGCAAAGTTATTTAAACAATATAAACAATTGTAGACAAATCTGAAATGTCCTGGAATGTTCTAGAACTTTCTGGAATGTTGTATTATCGCCGTAAAAAAGTTCCGACATTTTTTCGAGCCCGCGAAAATCGGGATTTGAATTTAGAGGCTCCTCCATTCATTATCATTTGAGCGCATTTGCTATGCGCGATATGTTTGTTGAATTTTTATTTTTTCTTCTTCTTTTTCTTCGCAAATTGATATATTTAAACATTCGAAGAAGCGTGTAAAAAATTCACGATTAATACAATTTCTTAAATATATCAATTTGCGAAGAAAAAGAAGAAATAAAAATTCAAAAAATATATCGCGCATAGCAAATGCGCTCAAATGATAATGAATGGGCGGAGTCTCTAAATTCAAATCCCGATTTTCGCGGGCTCGAAATAATGTCGGAACTTCTTTACGGCGATAATAGAAACATTGGAAAACATGTCTGTTAAAGTTATAGTTTCGCACATATCTAGCTGATTTTTGACATGTGATATACGGACATCCAGATTTATATAGCAGCAAAATGTTGATTGATTATATCGTTGTTAAGATAGTTTTGTAGATTTTGTGTGTACGGTTCTACAGCAGAGAAGGGCGGAATTCCGGATTCCGCCGTTTTTTTCATTCCGTTTTCCGGATTCCGTGAAAAATTTTTTTTTTCGTTTTCCGAGTTCCCAAAATCGAATTCCGCCCAACTATGAGTTTTAATACTTTATTCTCATTTGTTATAGAAAATAATACATTTTTGAAATCCCTCAAAAATTTTTGCGAACAGAGCGCATTTACATCATTTTTTATTTTTCGAAATTTTCGAAATCATGTTTTTCCGCGCATTATTTTTTCCGCGCATCAAGCTTGAGTTCTCAAATGTATTTGTTAATTTTTAGAAGAATGCGAAACATTTTTTTATTTCGGAAATTTCAATTTTTTTGTTATTAATCATAATTGTTTACTGATAATGTTGTTTTCTTTCATTTTCCATTGTATTGACTCAAAATAAAAATTCCCTCATTAATGGTTGAAATTCCGTTTTCCGCATTCCGGATTCCGTGAAGAATTTTTTTTCCGTTTTCCGGATTCCGGATTCCGTGGAAAATTTTATTTTCCGTTTTCCGGATTCCGGATTCCGTGAAGAATTTTTTTTCCGTTTTCCGGATTCCGGATTCCGTGGAAAATTTTATTTTCCGTTTTCCGGATTCCGGATTCCGTGAAAATTTTTTTTCCGTTTTCCGGATTCCGGATTCCGTGAAAATTTTTTTTCCGTTTTCCGGATTCCGGATTCCGTGAAAATTTTTTTTCCGTTTTCCGGATTCCGGATTCCGTGAAAAATTTTTTTCCGTTTTCCGGATTCCGGATTCCGTGAAAATTTTTTTTCCGTTTTCCGGATTCCGGATTCCGTGAAAAATTTTTTTCCGTTTTCCGGATTCCGGATTCCGTGAAAAATTTTTTTCCGTTTTCCGCATTCCAGATTCCGTGAAAAAATATTTTTTTCCGTTTTCCGGACTCCGGATTCCGTGAAAAATTTTTTTTTCCGTTTTCAGGATTCCAGATTCCGTGAAATATTTTTTTTCCGTTTTCCGGATTCCGTGAAAAAATTTTTTTTCAGCACGCGCTCATCCCTGACACTTAAAAATCGACATCGAGATACGAAGAGATAACGTCACACTTTCTCATTTGTCAAATCTATTGCTCTGCATTATGATGAGTTACTGCAGTGCGAAGCGGATTGTCAAAGAGAAGCTGAAGATGACTCCGTATCGTATGCAAAACGGCGCATTCATGACCGAGAAAATCAAAGGTCTCCGAATGCAAAAATCACGAAAACTTCTTCAAGGCACGCGCTGAGGCACACTGTTCGCAGACGAGAAATTTTTCACCGTCGAAGCTAATAAGAATGGCCAAAACCATCGGGTTATTGCAAAAGACTTTCAAACTGCTTGTAAGAACGGAAAAATTCTCAATAAGACATCTTATCCGTCTTCAGTCATGGTTTTTGGTGGAATTTGCTCCGATGGCAAAACCCCGCTGATTTTTGTTGATTTGGGAGCCAAGGTGAACCAAACCTACTACAGAAAACACATTTTAGAGGCTGCAGTTCTTCCGTGGTCCAAATCGCATTACGGAAACCGACCCTGGTGCTTCCAACAAGACGGCGCACCGGCTCATCGCGCCAAGGCCACTCAGCAGTGGTGCAAGAACAATTTTCCTGAGTTCATCTCCTCGTCAGAATTGCCAGCGTCGTCACCCGACCTGAATCCTATGGACTACGCCGTTTGGGGATATTTGACCCAGAAGGTTTCCACCAAAAACTACGCTAGTTTGAGGGCTCTGAAGGTCGCACTTGTGAAAGCCTGGGACGAAATGGATGCCAACTACCTGCGTGCCGTGGTGGACGCTTACCCGAAGAGATTGAGAGCGGTGGTGAAGGCCAAAGAAGGGCGATTTGAAAACTAATGTTGAAACTTGTTTTTGTATCATTTCAATTGAAAATTGAACTTGTTTGAAGACATTTATAATGTTTCTAAAATGTTATAATGTCCTAACTTCAAGACAGGAGGGGTCTTATAAATATAACGCAACTGTGCACGTTTCTTAACACGAATCGGGTCCGCACTCATGTCGCGGTTGATCTTTCTCTTCAGCATAAAAATGATAAATTCCTCTATGTTGAACAATGTGTACATTTCGTCATTCTTGTACTCACTCAGATCAGTCTGAAAGAGATCATTTAAGTCTGATCGAAGTTAAATGCTTAAAAAAGTACATACCGTCCCATCATGAATCAAAAAAATCGGACCCAGATGAACATGAAGGTAAGGGTGTGATCCAGGATTAAAATATTCTTTGAATGGGATCGACGGAAGTATTACACCACCATGAGCTTTGACAATATTGGATAGACCTGAAAAATGAAGCCAAAAGGAAATAAATCGAATTCCATGCTGCTACAGTAACCCACATTCTTCGTTTTCTTTCACCACAATTGCCGCGTACACTCCATACAGATAAGGAATTGAGCACTTCCCGATTGCTTCATTCCATGATTTTACCGTATTGTAGATGACTCCTGCGAACTTTACACTTTTCACCTTATAGTTTCTGTAGTGCTCTATCATGTAGTCGTCTTCTAGGCAAACGGCCATCCATTTCTCCTGCATTAAAATTAATCCACTGAAAATCCAATAGAGGAGATCAAGGCTGTCAGTTACGAGAATCCCTTTTTCATCCGTTTTCACAATGACATGTGTAGAGGCGTCCCTTCGTTTCTTACAGGTCTAAATTTCACAAATTCGGTGGAAGAAGTACAAAACACGGCAACGATAACCACATATATGTATAGGGAATCTCAGTAAGAAAAGCATGCATCTCAACGGGCCCTTTTATTAGGACTCTCTTTGCTCAATTAGTTTACTAGTCTCAGATGAGGAACTTTGCAATTGCTTGTTGAGAAGATGCTTTTTAAAATATAAAATGAACATAGTCGACTCACAATGTCAGAAAAATTGTGAACGAATTTAAACCTCAATGTGGCTTCAGTGAGCTTATCTACATAAATGCGGAACGAGGTGGTCGGAAATTTCGGAGGAACACCTAAAACCTCATTAGTTAGTACATGTATAGTCAACTGATCCAACACGAAGACTCACTCATGGGGAATTTCGTATTTCTGTGCATTTCATAAATCTCATGAATTTTCTCGTACTTCTCTCTCTTCGCCTTGTCCAATTCTTGATATCCCAATGGAATCATTTGCTCGGCAGTTTTGTTCTCCGTATTCAACAATGACCTGTCCGCTCCATTTCTGATGAGACACTCCACCATCTCGGGATTTCCATCTCGTGTCGTTATGTGGAGAAGAGTGTTTCCGTTTTCTGAAAATCGCAAAAATGCTCATTCAAGACACAAGACAACGTTCCTTACCAGCATAAGAATTTACGTATACTTCCTTCTCCATTATTTCTTTAAAAGCCTTTTCATTCTCTAAAGAAATAGCGGTTAATATCAGTCTGAAAGAGCCGCTGAGAAGCTGAAATTCTTATTTTCATCAAATCTGTGACGATAGACGGAGAAACCCACGTAAAATGTCCATCGGTCCACGACATATTCTTGCTTTCCGTATAGGTCTCGATAAATAGTATATAGCCTATCTCTATACATACAACCTATCACACACACCACAGTCACTACAATTGCAGCAAAAGTGCCAAGTCCTATTATCAACATTTCTAGTAGGCTTCCTCTTTTCTCGATGGACAACGTCGTGTTCTGTACCTCGCTATAGCTATGACTAGATGAATAGACTAGACTAGGACTAGGACTAGGACTAGGACTAGGACTAGGACTAGGACTAGGACTAGGACTAGGACTAGGACTAGGACTAGGACTAAGACTATGACTTGATATGCTATCAAAGTATTGAGCCAGCGAGACGACTGCGGATTGAGCTCCTTTTAGTTGAGCCTTGTACTTGGAAAACTCCATATCAATGTTCAGAATGCTTCGGAATAGTCCTGCTGCTTTAGCATCATGCTCCGTTGTATTCAGCGCAGCACCACTTATATTGACACCGCTTTCGAGAGATCCTGCAATTTGTTGAGGTGATTCATGATTTTTGGCTCTGTAGCGTATGGGCGGAGCACACATATATTTAATCTACCGTAAAACTTTTAATAAAATAATAACAATATAACAAAATAATAATAATAATATAATCTAATAATAATAGAACAATAGTATTGCATGCAACTCTAATTGAGTTTTTACGGTAATAAATATGATACTACACCAAAGTGCTAGTGTAACCTCGGGTCCTGGCTAAATAATAATAACATTGGAGTTTCGAAAAATGCGTTTTTCGAAACATTTTAACGAAAAAATTCTCGAGAAATCGCGAAAAATGATTTGAATGGAAATACGATAAACAACGCGCTATGCGTTATTTCGGAGTGTCGTTCGAAATAGTTTATTTTTATTTTTTATCAAAATTTTCTTTTAAAAATCGCGTTCTCATGTATAAATTCTTGTTTTTTTTTTTAATTTCTTGTCAAATTATATTTTCAATTGGTTTTATAGTAAAAATTACTTTTTTAGACAATTTCGTCGGAAATGTGACCACCGAAGGCAGAAAAAAGCAAGAAGAGTGTCGTTTGGAAGTTTTACGATGATCCTGGTTCTCCAAATGTTGCAAAAGTGAATTTTCCTGTTTGCGAGGAAGCGAGGATTTTCAGCTGGAAAGAGACACGCCGGTGACTTCAGAAATTGTGCCAAGCCTCGTTTACTTGGTTTTTCAGTTTAAAAAAAACCAAATCTTCTCTGTCGGACACACTCTGACAAAATGTCGAAAAACGGAAAACTGATTGTCTCAAAACCCGACGGCTTTTGTGTGAAGTCTTGATGGACCCTAGATTCGCTTTTGTTGACATATGGGTCGATCTGATTTGTTGGGAAGACGTTGAAAAAGATATCGTGAAACTATACCAGCACCCGGATTGTGTTCAACACCATCATCGTCAAATTCTGATATGTCATTCGAAACTTTTGTGAAAGATCGATCTTTTAGTGGATCGGTCAATCAGGATGATTTAAAGGTGATTTGTCGGAGGTTAACAACATTTTATAACACTTTCAGGCAGAACTGATCAGGTACAGAGCACTTGTGGTCACGAATCGTCCGTGTTCTATCGAAGATTTTCTACAATTTTGGCGCGTCCAGGCGGTGAACTTTCCAAGATTATGCGGAATCGCCAAACAACTCCTTTCAAGTCCGGCATCTTCTTGAGCTTCTGAACGATGTTTCAGGTAAATTATACAATAAAATCGGACATTATTGATGTTTTTGTAGCCGTTGCACCGATTTCATCCGCCAAACGAAAAGGAATCGCTCAAAACTTGAAACATTGAGTTCCGTTCTCACTGTTTCGGAAATGGGCAAGCTAAGGTTCAAAAATCAGGTTGAATTCAATTGATCACTTTTTTTCTGCAGACGGGAAGAATCGGATGAAACGAAAGAAGACTGCGACGACGACTGGGATGAAGACGAAGAGGAGGAAGGAGAAGACAGTGGAACTTATCAGAATGCAGGTCTTTCTGACACTGATAATTTGTGACGTGACAGTAATGATATGCAAGCAGTTTTTTGTTCATTTCTCATGTTTTTTTTTTACATTTTTAATTCATTTGTTGCCTCACAAAGCTTTTTCGAATAAAACTGTTTTGCGAAATAATGGAAATTCAGTGATGAGATAAGAGAACGGAAAAGAGAAAGAAGCACTCAATAAAAAGGAAAGAAGAACTAAATTGCGAAAAATTACTAAAATTTCTTTTTTTTTTAACGTGCAATTTCTCGAAAATTTTGGTGTTCGATAAGAAATTTCACGAGAAATTTTTCAGAAAATTTTCTCGAAATGCTTTCGAAACGACACACTGCATTGGAGGTTTCAACATGTTATTATTATAGAAGTGGAATATCCGAATGTTACGGCTCCTGTATTTAACGTCTAATCGGAGCATTTTCAGACGTTTAATGTCATAAAAAATACCAGAAAACTGTTTTTTTAAGACGCTAGAAAGTCAGTCTATTGCCGATTGTAAATTGATTTTTAAAAGAATGTCTATTCTCACCAACTAAGCCGTAGAGTTGTTGCTGCGATCCCAGAATCCCTTCAATTCTTGCAGCTGCTTCGAAGACTTGTGACATCTCCATCAACGTCTTATCCCGGACATTCCTTGCCAGCGAATTCACTTCATCCGCGTCTTTTATCATTTTTTGAAGTCTTTTTCCGGGGTTTTCCCACTGCAGAAGATGCGCATCACGTAAACATCTGTAGGCGAATCCTTCGAATGCTTTGAACTCCAGAATCTGCTGACGATGATTTCGCAGTTCGTCCAAATCCTCTAAAACTTTTACGGACGTTCCCAATGTTTTAGGAATTGAAGGATCCAGAGCTAAAACTGGATTATCACTTATCGTTTGATTCATCTGTTGTTTCAGAATATTTTCAGTTGCCGCCAATTTTTGTTGAAACTGAAATGAACAAATGGATGATTACAACTGAAAAAATAATCGAATAGCTTAAAACTAACGACTGCAAGCTCATTCAGGTACTCGTTCATTTTATCTAAGGCTTCGACAGACGGGAAGTCGAGGATGCCGAGGATGATCTGCTGAATCTGATAATTGTTCCATGCATCAACATTTTTTCTGTAAAGAATGGATTTACAACATTTCAGAGTCACTTTGGAACTGCGACATTTCGCAATTAAAACACTTGGCTACTGGCAAAGTTGTTTGCTGAGAAGTCAGAATTACTCTTTTAGAATTGTTTGCCTCAATGAGCCAAGTGTTCTCAAAATGCACATTTTCTTTACTCTTTGATTACGCGCCCTTTGTACACTTGTTAAACTTACAGGAGACACTCTAGAACTGGAATGACTTCCATCGTTTCCAAAACCAAATCCACAGTCTGCACGGTTTTGCCATTTGTACGTCCGATTTGCACATTCTGTTTCAAGATGTTCATGTCCGATAGCAATACGGTGACTTCTTCGATCATATTGAAAATAACTCCAGTTTCATTGAGTTTCTCATTAATCAAGTTTTCCAGTGAAATCGCATTCGTCGAACTCGCGTTTCCTTTCAAAACATCGTCAATTCGATTGGTTGCATTACCGATGTAAGACAGCAGATTCGTTGTTTCATTTCCTGTTTCAGATATGTAACTATTCATAATAGTAACGCTTTCTTTAATTTTCACAATGGCACTGCATACTGCTTCTCCAGGATTTTGTTGTTTTACGAAACTCTCAACCAAATTTGTCCACTCATTGCTGTAGCCCAAATTCACACATTGTATCACTTTATCCCGGGACAATGTAAGAATGTTGAGGTAATCCATATAGAAATATTGAAACTTTTTGATCATCGCAATTCTATGTACTCCATCACTAATTGATTTATTTGCCACGATAGCCCGAGTTTTTTCAACAAATTCTTTCCAAGACAACTGCAAATTGACTAAGCTTTCCGCAATATGTTTATAAGATTGCAGAGCTCTTTCAAGATTCTCCGCTGTTTCGCTTCTTGCAACATTCTCCAGAAACCACGGAGATTTCAAGTCATCAAAAACTCTAAGCATATCGTTAGCTTGTCGGAAGCCTGGCGTGTAGATCGATGTGGGTCTCGAGTGACTTTCATTGTGCTGCTTCAATGCTCCGAATGACATCAATATTTTATCCATAGCCGATTCAGTCATTGTGTTAAGTTCAGTTTTGTCGTACGATGTAACGTTCAGGAGTGCTTTTGCCTTTTCTAATACTTTTTTAGAAATGTGAAAAAAACTGCCAAACATGTATAGACTCTGTGCGTGTTTTGAAATCAGCTGGAGGTATTCCGTTACATTGTTGAAAATTTTATGCTTTTCGCATTTTTCCAATTGACTATCGAACGCATTCTGAATTGTTGAAACATTCTTCAAACAATCCCGAAAGATTTGAAGCTCGTGATGAAATCCGCTGAGAATTCCCATCGTTTTGTTGTCATCTCTATTTCGCGAGTCTGCATCTTGCATGAGTTGGATCGTGAAATTCCGAAATTTGACGGTATCCAAGTCATAGCATCTGTTATTCCCGACGACTTCATTTTCGAAATTTGAAAAATTCAAAACTAAAAATTCGGTTGAATAATTCTGGGAATCTCTTATCGTTTTCAATATTTCATCGGTCTTATTGAAAAATAAAAATGCATTCAATAATTGTTTGGCGTTATCACGCGCTGATTTTCCTTCGTTGAAGGCAACGCTTTCTTTTTCACGAGACATGCGTTTAATTTCTGATAAAACAGCATTGTCAATTGTCAAGTTCACTGTCCGATTGAGTGTATCGTTATCGATTTGCAATAATTCAGCCATGAAGGCTCCGTCTTCAATTTCATTTCGATTGATGGAGGCTTGAAGTGAAATTGCGTTGATGACTCGGGAGAGGATCCGAAATTCTTCGGATATCACTTGAAGATCAGATTTAGCTGAAAACAAAGCATGGTTTCGTCGAACTTTTCAGAACGATTTAAAGTCAGAGAAAGAGACAGAGAGAGAGACAGAGAGAGAGAGAGAAAGAACTGAATTCAGAATGTTCAAAAAGGGAACCATACTTGCTAATTTAAGACTTGTGAAGCATAAAATGAAAAAAAAATAAAAACACTCAAAAATAGAAAAAACAAAAAAAAATAAAGAAAACAAAATTTTTGCAATAATGCAATTTCATTTTCTGCAAGTTGCCGTGAGGGCATTCCGCAATTACAGTTGAATTTTCGCAACAAAAAATATACGTTTTCAGCGAAGTTAACCCAAAAAACACCCGTGCGCATTCTTTATGACCATTAATTTATTCTCCATTTTTCCATTTTTTTTATTTGCTAAAATTCTCAAATATTAAATAAAAATGTTTTCTTTTCAAAAAATTTTTATTTTTGCATCTAGTTTTAATGATAATAACTGTCGGATTAAGAGAGCTTCCAACTATTTATAATATTACTCATTTTGATGAATGAAAAATTACACCGGAAAATAGCCGGCGACGGTTTGGGAGAGACAGAGACATAGATACTAGAGAGAGAGAGAGAGAGAGAGATAGAGAGAGAGAGAGAGAAAGAGAGAGACAGAGAGACAGAGAGAGAGAGAGAAAGTGAATGAATAAAACATGTCTTACCAGTTTGCTGAGCTGTTACAATGGATGATTGTAATCCGAAGCACAGCAACAGATATACAATCATGGTTTCCATTTATTTCTTGATTCTCTGAAAACTTTCATTTTTTTTTAACGAAAATTAAACGATGAATTCTACCCCAATGGCTTCAGAAGCTTTGAGGAAGAATTTGAATGCGATGCGACTTTGAATTTTGTCAAACTTTTTTCGCAGGACGCAATATTACGGAATTAATTTCATAAAATAAGAAACAATTGTAAAATAGAACACGTAGAAATTATCACGCGAATAATTGAATATTTGAAGTTTCTTTTACGATTTTTTCTTTTTATATTCATTTGAAGTCGCGTTTGTACCTCAAATTTGGGTAATTAAATATTTTATAGCAATTCGAAGATAAAGAGATATTCAACGATAAAATATATATTCTAATATAATGAGACATTCAAAAATAAATAAGTTACGATATGAAGAGATAAATTAATAATTTCAAAACATTATAGGATAATGTAAGAAAGTGCGCTAGAGCGCATTTACAATAAAAATAACAATAGCACGATAAGTGTGACTCAGAGTAAGGGATAAGAGAATTAAAGACGAAAGAAAAAGAAAAAAAGAGAATTAGAGGATAAAGAAATATCGACAGATTGTAATTATCGAAAAAAAAATGATTCCAAGGGGTTACTCCCCTCTAGTGTGTCGTGTCGATTCAAAAATCGATCAATTTTGATTCGATTTGTTGAACGGGCAAATCGAATTGAATCGATACGATTTAATTCGATTCGATTCGATAAAATCGAATCAACAAAAAAATCTATCTTTCTTGTTATTGTTAATTTGTTTCTCGTCTAAACCTCCACTCTCTCCCTTTCTTCCCCTTCTTTCCTATATGCATTCCACGCTGCAGGAAAAACAAGCAGCCACAGGCACATTGCAAAGTCTGAAATATGCTCCACTAATGCTCAAGCTGAGGAACAAGGGATGCGCGCACTGATGAGTCATCGGTGCTCCATCCTACAAGCATCGCATTCAAAAATGTTTGCTGTGGTCCGTTCAAGCATCGATGGTTCATTAGATTTTGGAAACAAATTTTTTTGGGCTGATCAATTTATTGTTAACTCAAAAAATCAAAAATCGACAATGATGTCGACAATGAACAAAAATCGAAAAAATCGATAAAAAGGGAAAAACATTGAAATATTGGATGTTTTTTCTTATTTTCTTGATATCTTCCTGAAGTTAACAAAATGTTTGATTAATAAATTTTTTTAAATAAAAAAACTCACTTTTTCAACTCCATTTGAATTCGTATTGCTTCCATTCCAATATTCCAAAATTTTTTAATATCGAAAACTTCTCTTTTTTCTTTAATTTAATGCTTAAGTTAACTTTTTAAAAATTAAAGACGTTTAGAAAACGATAAAACTTATTTTTACGATAAAAATGGGTACCGAATACAACGGAGAATAACGAAATGCTACTGAATTTTAGAAAATTTAAAAAGGACACCGCTCCAAAATTTATTTATTTTTACTTATGCAAAAAAATTGCGATTATTTTTTTGCGATTAATTTTCTTATGCAAAAAATTGCGATTAGCATTAGCATTAACAAAAAAAAGGAAAACACCGAAAAATGTTTAAATTCCAGGTCAGCAATGAAATTCGGTGGTTTCTGTGGCGATTTCGCGCGGAAACAATTTTTGCAAGAGGAACGGCAATAAAAGCGTTTAGATTTTCTATTTTAAATAAAATACTTTTGAAAAATAAAGAAAAAAGTCATAAATAAGCAAAAAAAAAAAGAGGCCTAAAAATTTCGAACATCTCATTTGAATTAATGCGCAAAAGAATTTGCTGACGTGTTTCTGGATGTTGGCGCATTTAGTGAAACGGCTTTGTTAGAATTTTCGATGTTCAAAGAACCGCGCATTGAGCTGAAATTAGAGAAATTTTCTGAAAAACAATACGGAATAAACGAAAAAAAAGTGGCGATGCATTGGCGACTTGATCAGTAATTTTATCTTAAGGATGCACGTCTATTTTACTTTAAAATTGATAGATGAAGAAAATGCATTGTTTTTCGGTATGTTTCTTTGAATAAAAAGCGAAAAAATTGAAAAAAAAATCTGAAAATTTTTCAAACAAAAATAGACAAATGTTGTGCGACAATACACACCCTGCATTTGTACAGGGTGGCATCCAAATACCGTTACACGCTTGAAACGTTATAAATGTCTTCAAACAAGTTCAATTTTCACCAGCTTCTCTTTGACAATGATTCCCATAGAATATCGGCACTTTTTGAAGTCTTTAGCTAGCTTCCTCATGCTTCGCTTCGGATTTCTTCGGATTCTTTCCGAACGCTTTTGGCGTCGTCAAAGTGACAGGACGACCCGATCTTGGATGGTCATCAGGTGTACGAAAACGGTGGAAGCGAGTAACAGTCCGATGAACTAGCATTCGGTTGACGTTCAACCGCTTAGCGATCTCCGAGTTCGACACACCCTGCTGCATCAGTTTAATAATAGAACCACGATGGGGTGAAGCAGCCGTCATTACCTTGAAAATGAAAGTTGCTACCAGAAAATTAAGAAACATAGTAATAAATATGTAATAATTAATAAAAAATAAAATTGATACAGTAGCTACTTGTGCTCATGCGCCAAAATCCACGCAAAGTTGTGTAACAGTACATGGCTGCCACCCTGTACAACGGGCCATCATGCATCCAGATGCTGAATGCTGAAGAAATGACGAGTTTGTCTCGGAATGAGCGGAAATACAAGGGGAAAACGTATGAATGTGAAGAAAATGAGAAAAGATGCAAAAAATAAAACGAAAAATCTTTCATGCATCGATGACCTACCGCCTTCAGTTGTGATTGAATGCTCGAAATATGCTCAGTCGATGCTTTATATTAAAACCCCGAAGGCAGTGATCCATCGATGCTTTATGAAGTTTCGCGCATTTTCCAAGCATAATCACGATGCTTGAGGCAATGCTTAGAATATGCGGCATCGATGAAGCATATTTTGAGCATAGGCATTTTCCAAGCATATTTCAGACTTTGCAATCTGCCTGTGAGGGGTAAAGAGGGAGATGTGAGTATATTAAGTGTGGGTTCGGTTTCGCTTCACGGCAAATTTTTTTTGCTTTTCTGATTTTGCTTTTTTTTCAAGTTTTGAAATTTTCACAGGATCATGATAAAAAAAGATGAAACAAAATGTGTAGAAGGCGCTCTTCCCCTAATTTTGAGGATATCTATTTAACATTTTCTTTTTTTAATTTTTATTGTTTTTTTTTTCGAAACGATGATCTTATTGTTAAAATTTTTATTTATCTTGTTATTAATAGATAAAAAATTTGAAAATTATAGGTAAATCGAAGAAATCCTTTGAAAAATGCAATGTACTAAAAAACAGTTAAAAATATGATTTTAAACCGCCGCCGAAGGCATTGATCGGTAGAGCGCATTTTCTTTATTTTTGCATTATTTTTGTTGATTCGATTTTATCGAATCGAATCGAATTGAATCGAATTGAATCGATTCAATCGATTCAAAAATTGTCGATTCAATTCGATTCGATCGATCAATTCCAAAATCGACACGACACACTACTCCCCTCCACTCTCAAATAACTTTTGAAAAACTTCAATGTTTGATTCAATTTAGAATTTACAGATCTTCTCGGAGAGCTTGAAATGCTGAATTCAAGTTCTCCCTCTGGTCTCAAAATTTGGAATTTTACGTAAGTGGAAAAGCGTCAAAGGCGCACCAGTTTCTTCGCAAACTCAATGCTCTCGATTTAGATTCATTGTTCGATGGCAATGGGCCATCTTCAAAACCTATTTCGAAAAAGGGAAATACGATCGTAACTTGATTGAACAGTTGCACGAATTTGAATTAAAGAAATATGGAAAAAAGACAATGTTTAATGGAATTCCGGGCAAAAAGATCTTCCTTCTGACGACGACGTCTTCATTAGATTGGAAGGCCATGCAGAATATGTTGCCAGAGGCCAAAACACAAGTGGAAACGGAGAATTCTGCTCAGGTTCTTTGACACTAACGTCTGACTTTCATGCATATTCCAAGTTTTCGTTTCAGACCGACAAATCCGTTGCCAAGGAATTGGAATCGATGGAATCAGAAAATCAAGAGGTGGATATGAACTTTATTGTCGAAATTTCATAGAAATAAAAATTAATGACACTAGGAGATTTGAACATAGCGCGACGCAAAAACCTGAATCCTCAGACACGCAAATATGTTCTCTCCATTGAGATCAGTTTCCTCGTCCAGTCAAAAAATGAGGAACTCTTCCAGATTCAGAAAGATGATGAATGATAGTTATTTGAGGATGCTTGAGAGACACCGCTAGTTCGCATGACGTTGCTCTAGATTCTTCTTCAAGCGTTCCCGAGATATCCATACGTGGACGACCGGATCTCGGTCATCGATCTTGATTGTCACTGAAGATCACTAAAACTTGATGGTTGTATAGGAAACATCTCGAGTATTAATGTGTCTTATATTCTTTCATATTCACATTTTAAAACAGCGTAGCACATATACCATGCTGTTCCAACCAAACGAATGAGCATCCAAAAGTATAAAGTTTCGGGAAAGCAGAACGGACCATTAGAAATCATATATTGGACGAGAAAAGCAGCCAAAAATGCTCTGGAGCTTAACATTTGCAAAGTTGCTCTGCTGCTGAAGTTTTCAATTTCAATTTTGTGACTCTAAATAATACATTTTATTTATATTCGCTTTTATTCTTTGGTGTAAAATTCGAATTTCCCCAATAGGCGGAAACAAAATTCACAGTCAATACTTTACAAAAAATAAAAGCTGATGGCACAGAAAATGAAGAGTTCAAGTGACTGCTTAGACGGCGTTGAAGACTGTTCATCGCACACAGTGCATTGCTTTATGTCTATCTCATTAGATATTCGAATCGATTATTTTTTTGGTTTGAACTCACAAAACGTGTTTCATTCGAATATGATATTCGGCGTGAATTCACCAGCACTTCACAGCAGGAGTTTGGCAGTTTAAAAATCGGAAAATGAAAGATACTCATGCCTATCTAATTTCAGAATGATAACGACTTTATATCGGTTGATCGCATCCAATGATCTGCTTTAAAATAATAAATCGATCTACCTTAAATCGTTTTCAATTTTAACCATTTCACATATTCCATAAAATGGCCATAACTTGACTTCAAAATTTCTGTTTTCAACATCCAATCCTGGAGATTTCCTTTTCTTATGGAATATTTAAGCTTCGCTACATTTTTAGTGATTGCTTTCTTGTCTGAAAATCAATAATTATGTGCTGTGCTTTGTTGAATGAAAATTTCTCACCGAACAATGGATTAATTCTTTTTTTCCAAATGATAATGGTAGTTGAGTAATTCATTCATTCATTTTTAAGTTAAATTTTATACAAAGCGAACCACCGCTGAGCCAACACCGCAATTAAATATTCCATTCGTATCGAGAAACAATTTTAAATATTATAGTGCCGCCCGCCGCTGCTTTGCGACAACTTTAATACACTTTGCGACGTTTTCAATAATGCACATTTATATTATTTTTCTCTAGAGGCGGGAGATGGAGAAGCCGTGAGAAAAAAAAACGGAAATTAGCAATCAGTCATATTATAATCGGCAGCTATCAGATCATCATCATAATTGTCAACGACGACACCAACAACAAGCTACCAACACCGACGTCGAAGATAATGTTCCATTTATTTCGACAATTCCGATTATTTTTTGGTCTACATTACAGTGTCATTATCACAATAATCAATTATATCGTACATCAGCAGACGGTCATGAAATTTCGATTCCCACTCTTCATTCTAAGTTTCCTTCTTTTCGTTATCATTCGATGATTCCTAAATTTATTAATATTTTTGATACTAGCGGAACTTGTAGAATAACGACATCACATGCTCTCCCTTTTCACTAGAACTATGGTGCGTAATAGCGCAATTAAAAGAATCGCCGGAAAATTAAATAAAACAATAACATCTGAGCGGCGAGAATTTTTTTTAATGCGGCAATAAGTTTTAAACGATTTTAAAAATATTGTTAAGCCTTCCTTTTATAAGTATTATTTCATCTAAAATACACTGAAGAATCATTCTGAAGAAAAATATTAAATTTTGGCAAAATTCAAATAATAATAGCGTAACTGCGTTGGCAACGAGCTTAGTTTGCAACGGATAATATTCGGTTTTCCTGTGCACAAAAACTTATTTTTAAACATTACAAGTGATTGATTCTCTGTCGATTTTTAGGCAATTAATTCTGCACTACCTAAAAGTGCACTACCAATAATTTTTGCACTACCATGATTTTGCACTACCTACTTTTTTTGCAATTTTTGCACTCCCTAATTTTGCACTACCAGAATATTGATTTTGCACTACCTCCGATTTTGCACTACCATTTTCGCAGTTTATTTTGCACTACCAAACTTGATTTTGCACTACCTCTGAGTTCATTTTGCACTACCATTTTTGTGGTTTCCACTTTTTGTAAAACTACAAGGTTTTCTTGGCTCCATATAATTATTAAATTAATGTGACGAGCGGAATATTCCAAAAACATCCGTTTCAGTATTGGAAATATGTTAGCCATTAGTTTACATTCAACAGTTATAGTTTTGAAAATTTTATACAATCCAATCACAAAACGTTTGCAGAGGGAGTTTGTAAAGTTCTTATAGATTTTGTTGTGGAGAATGCAGAGTTCGAGTGTCTTTCTTGTTTCTTATTGACCGTATTGAGATTTCTCGCAAAAAGTATCATCATCAAATTAAAACCAATCTGAGAAAATCCATGAAAAACGCGTTCTTGTAATCGATGTTGTTCACAACCATTTTCATTTGATTTTTGCACTACCAAAAACCGAGAAAGTGATGGTTCGAAGGGAAACGGATTATCGCACAAACAGAAAATCAAGAAACCAATGATACTTTGATCACGCTTGAGGATAATTGGTCGGACCCAGGTACCCCAGTATGCTCCTCTACTCTATTGCCCCAAAGTTCCGAAACAAAAATCGAAACAAGTGTCAAAACAAGAAAAATAATGATCGAGTAAGATTGGGTCTCAAAACTGGCACTGCAACATATTTCAGGCACAAAAACGACAGTGATGATGCTCCCCACACTGCAAATCACATAGAAGAAAAAGAAACAGAACATTTTCCGACTTCGTGGAGACGAGCAAAGATTTGAGAAAATCCGTCGAAACTGGAGTCCAGAAACTATCAAAAGGGTAAGGTATTTTCAAAAAAAAAAAACTTAAAAACATTAAATCCCGCTTAAAGTTAAACCTTAATATTAAGGGCGCTATGGAGAAAAGATTTCAACCGAAAAATGTATGGAACCGATTCAGATGAAGGAGTTGACGACGACTGACGACGTTGGTTCATCGGACCCATAATTCTTAAACTAATTGTTGTTGCTTACTCTTGTCATAATTTTTTCTTTCTTTGTTTTGTTTGGACTAGAGGTGTTGTCACGGGGGTATGTGAAATCGGAACAAAATGAGAATAGAACTCGTAGGAAATCGGAACATGATGAAAATAAAAATGTTAAAAAAGAAAACTGTATTGAATTGGAACTGATGGGGAATTAGAACTGTTTTAAAGTAAAACCGCATGGAAGCGGAACTGTATGGAATTGGAACTTTGTTCAATGGAGCGCGTTTGCTTTACACGATAACTTTTCTCAGCGTTAAATCAACTAAAAAGTGCTCTGGGTAAAAAAAACGCGCTCCATTGAACAGAGTTCCAATTCCATACAGTTTCGCTTCCATGCGGTTTTACTTTAAGAGATGGTATATGGTGTCTTACGACATCAATGGTATTATTGATTTTGACGGAAAAAGTTCTATTTAAAAGGAAGTCCTTAAACCAGGAGACAACTAGGGGAGTTACACCAAAAGACTGAAGTTTGGATAGAAGCAGGGGATGGGGTACCCGATCGAAAGCTTTCTCAAAGTCGAAGAAGACAACATCGATATAACCGTGCTCTGATAAAGCAGATTTATAGGTTGAGACAGTTTCAAGAAGGGAGGTGGGGCAGGACCTTTTGCTGAGAAAACCATGTTGGTGACTATTGAATTTGTGAGACAGATCGTTTCTAATAAGAGTGCATAGAATTTTTTCAAAAATTCTGGCGAAAGGATCGGTTAAACTAATCGGACGATAGTTTTTAGGTAGGGCAGGGTTGCCCTTTTTGAAAACTGGAACTACGTACGCGTGTTTCCAACTACTAGGTACTGTAGAGGAAGAGAGGGAATCGATGAAAATGATAGAGAGAGGGAGTGCAAGCGACGTGGCGCATCTTTTAATCAAGTAGTAGTTAGCGTAATGGGGGGCGAATCCAATCTTGGATGGTAGTTTTTGGAGAAAGGCTTCTATAGTCCATGGGAGAAAAATACTGGGAGGGGATTCGGTAGAGGCCTGTGGGAAGGTTTTGGTAAAGGCTGGGCTCGGGCTGGGGGAATTCATATTCTCAGGGGACTTGTTGTAATTTTCGCGGAATGTTGCTGCAAATGTTGAACATTTGTCTAGATCCGAGTAAATGGGCTGGTCTTCGATGAACAGAGTAGGAATGGACAATGGAGAGCGAAGCCTGTTTTTTATAAGAGAACGAGCACTATGGGTATGGAAGGAGTTCAAGATGTTTTTTTCCAATCTGGCGCAGTTAACTTTGTATTTTTTATAAAGGGCTGCTATGCGGACTCTGAGTTGCTTAATACGTGGTTCAGATGGGTTGGCGGATTGTAGAGTTTTAGACAAGAGAGCACGTGTCCTACGGAGCTGGCGGGGGATGTTGGTATGGGTATGATTTGTGATAGGTTCACTGACATGATAGGTGGGGATATGGGTTTTGATAAGATTATATAATATACTGATAAAGTAGTCATATTTGTGCGAAGGAGAAGGGAGCGTGCTTAAGAGCAAATCCCAGGGGAGAGATGCTAATTCGCTATTTAGGGACCGGTAGTCGCCTTTCTTGTAATTGAGAGCCAAACATTTGGGAACATGAGAAGAGATACTGGTTTTATGACTGGAGGGGAGAACGCAAAATTGGATGGATAGATGGTCTGATTTGAGAAAGGGGGAGACGGGTTTTGGAAGGGTAATAGGCAGATCAGGCGAGGATATGACGAGATCAAGAATGTTGGATGAGGTTTTAGCTGTTCTGGTTGGAAAATTGACGTTGTGACTGAAATTTCTGTCGAAAATGAGACTAGAAAAGATATGACGAGATGCCGTCAATGACCAATCAACAGCGGGGAAGTTAAAGTCACCAACCACGAGGTATGATTCAAAAGGGAGGAAGGAGTCTAAGTGCGCAATTAGGGGTTCAGTTTCGGACGCAGTTAGGTCGGGTGGTCTATAAACAACTCAAATCAAAAGCTTATTATGTATACACTACTTCAAATATTCATTCCAAACCTCAAGACAGGAGGTGCTTTTTACAAAAAAAATGAAAATATTCGTGATTTACTCATTTCTCAACACGAATCGGGTTCGCACTCTTGTCGCTGTTGATCTCTCTCTTCAGCATAAAACTGATAAATTCGTCAATGGTGAACAATGTGAACATTTCGTCATTCTTGTAGGCATTCAGATCAGTCTGAAAGAGATCGTTTAAGTCTGATCGAAGTTAAATGCTTAAAAAAGTACATACCGTCCCATCATGAATCAAAAAAACCGGACCAGATGAACATGAAGGTAAGGGTGTGATCCAGGATTAAATTTTCTTTGCTTGGAATCGACGAAAGTATTACACCACCTTCAGATTTGATAATATAGGATAGAGAGGACGCTGAAAAATGAAGCCAAAAGGAAATAAATCGAATTCCGTGCTTCTACAGTAACTCACAGTATTTGTAATGTTTCACCAAAATTGTCACGTACACTCCATACAAATAGGGCATTGAGCACTTCCCGATTGCTTCAGTCCATGATTTTACCGTATTGTAGATGACTCCTGCGAACTTTACACTTTTCACCTTATAGTTTCTGTAGTGCTCTATCATGTAGTCGTCTTTTAGGCAAACGGTCATCCATTTCTCCTGCATTAAAATTGATCCACTGAAAATCCAACTGAGGAGATCAAGGCTGTCAGTTACGAGAATCCCTTTTTTATCCGTTTTCACAATGACATGGGTAGTGGTGTCCGTTCGTTTCTTACAGATCTAAATTTCACAAATTCGGTGGAAGAAGTACAAAACACGACAATGATAACCACATATATAGGGAAATCTCAGTAAGAAAAGCATGCATCTCAACGATCATTGCTTGTTGAGAAAATGCTGTTTAAAATATAAAATGAACATAGTCGACTTACAATGCCAGAAAATTTTTCGATGAATTTAACATTCAATGTGGGTTCAGTAAGCCCATCTATATAAATGCGGAACGAGGTGGGCGGAAATTTCGGAGGAACACCTAAAACCTCATTAGTTAGTACATGTATAGTCAACTGATCCAACACGAAGACTCACTCATGGGGAATTTCGTATTTCTGTGCATTTCATAAATCTCACGAATCTTCTCGTACTTCTCTCTCTTCGCCTTGTCCAATTCTTGATCTCCCAATGGAATCATTTGCTCGGCAGTTTTGTTCTTCGTATTTAACAATGACCTGTCAGCTCCATGTTCGATGAGGTACTTCACCATCTCGGGATTTCCATCTCGTGTCGTTATGTGGAGAAGAGTGTTTCCGTTATCTGAAAATCGCAAAAATGCTCATTCAAGACACAAGACAACGTTCCTTACCAGCATAAGAATTGACGTATACTCCCTTCTCCATTATTTCTATAAAAGCCTTTTCATTCTTTCTAGAAATAGCGGTTAATAGCAATCTGAAAGAGCCGTTGAGAAACTGAAATTCATATTTTCATCAAATCTGTGACGATAGACGGAGAAACCCACGTAAAATGTCCATCGGTCCACGACATATTCTTGCTTTCCGTATAGGTCTCGATAAGTATTATATAGCCTATCTCTATATATACAACCTATCACACACACCACAATTAAAGCCACTACACCAATAATTGCAGCAAAAATGCCAAGTCCTATTACCAACATTTCTAGTAGGTTTTCTCTTTCCTCGATGGACAACGTCGTGTTCTGTACCTCGCTATAGCTATGACTAGATGAATAGACTAGACTAGGACTATGACTAGGACTAGGACTAAGACTATGACTTGATATGCTATCAAAGTATTGAGCCAGCGAGACGACTGCGGATTGAGCTCCTTTTAGTTGAGCCTTGTACTTGGAAAACTCCATATCAATGTTCAGAATGCTTCGGAATAGTTCTGCTGCTTTAGCATCATGCTCCGTTGTATTCAGCGCAGCACCACTTATATTGACACCGCTTTCGAGAGATCCTGCAATTTGTTGAGGTGATTCATGATTTTTGGCTCTGTAGCGTATGGGCGGAGCACACATATATTTAATCTACCGTAAAACTTTTAATAAAATAATAACAATAATAACAAAATAATAATAATAATATAATCTAATAATAATAGAACAATAGTATTGCATGCAACTCTAATTGAGTTTTTACGGTAATAAATATGATACTACACCAAAGTGCTAGTGTAACCTCGGGTCTTGGCTAAATAATAATAATAACATTGGAGTTTCGAAAAATGCGTTTTTCGAAACATTTTCACGAAAAAATTCTCGAGAAATCGCGAAAAATGATTTGAATAGAAATACAATAAGCAACGCGCTATGCGTTATTTCGGAGTGTCGTTCGAAATAGTTTATTTTTATTTTTTATCAAAATTTTCTTTTAAAAATCGCGTTCTCATGTATAAATTCTTGTTTTTTTTTAATTTCTTGTCAAATTATATTTTCAATTGGTTTTATAGTAAAAATTACTTTTTTAGACAATTTCGTCGGAAATGTCACCACCGAAGACAGAAAAAAAGCAAGAAGAGTGTCGTTTGGAAGTTTTACGATGATCCTGGTTCTCCAAATGTTGCAAAAGTGAATTTTCCTGTTTGCGAGGAAGCGAGGATTTTCAGCTGGAAAGAGACACGCCGGTGACTTCAGAAATTGTGCCAAGCCTCGTTTACTTGGTTTTTCAGTTTAAAAAAAACCAAATCTTCTCTGTCGGACACACTCTGACAAAATGTCGAAAAACGGAAAACTGATTGTCTCAAAAACCGACGGCTTTTGTGTGAAGTCTTGATGGACCCTAGATTCGCTTTTGTTGACATATGGGTCGATCCGATTTGTTGGGAAGACGTTGAAAAAGATATCGTGAAACTATACCAACACCAGGATTGTGTTCATCACCATCATCGTCAAATTCTGATATGTCATTCGAAACTTTTGTGAAAGATCGATCTTTTAGTGGATCGGTCAATCAGGATGATTTAAAGGTGATTTGTCGGAGGTTAACAACATTTTATAACATTTTCAGGCGGAACTGATCAGGTACAGAGCACTTTTGGTCACGAATCGTCCGTTCTATCGAAGATTTTCTACAATTTTGGCGCGTCCAGGCGGTGAACTTTCCAAGATTATACGGAATCGCCAAACAACTCCTTTCAAGTCCGGCATCTTCTTGAGCTTCTGAACGATGTTTCAGGTAAATTATACAATAAAATCGGACATTATTGATGTTTTTGCAGCCGTTGCACCGATTTCATCCGCCAAACGAAAAGGAATCGCTCAAAACTTGAAACATTGAGTTCCGTTCTCACTGTTTCGGAAATGTGCAAGCTAAGGTTCAAAAATCAGGTTGAATTCAATTGATCACTTTTTTTCTGCAGACGGGAAGAATCGGATGAAACGAAAGAAGACTGCGACGACGACTGGGATGAAGACGAAGAGGAGGAAGGAGAAGACAGTGGAACTTATCAGAATGCAGGTCCTTCTGACACTGATAATTTGTGACGTGACAGTAATGATATGTGTAGCGTATGGGCGGAGCCTGGACAGTATGGGCGGAGCACATACGCTCGTCCTCGTGCGGAGGATGGAAGGGAAGGGAGTTGTGGTGGTGGTTTCGGGTGAGACATGTGAGCGCTGGAACCTTATCCTCATCTATCCATTCTTATTATATTTTATTCCGCTTCAATATTTATTCCACTCTTATATAATCTTTATATTTAATCTAATAAATATCATGCTACACCGAAGTGCTTGTATCTACTCGGGTCGAGACTGAAATAATAACATTGGGGGTTTCCGAATGTTACGTATGAAAGCAGTTTTTCGTTAATTTCTCATGTTTTTTTTACATTTTTAATTCATTTGTCGCCTCACAAAGCTTTTCCGAATAAAACTGTTTTGCGAAATAATGGAAATTTTGTGATGAGATAAGAGAACGGAAAAGGGGAAGAAGCACTCAATAAAAAGGAAAGAAGGACTAAATTGCGAAAAATGAATAAAAATTACTTTTTTTTAAGTGAATTTCTCGAAAAATTTGGTGTTCGATAAGAAATTTCACGAGAACATTTTCGGAAAATTTTCTCGAAATGCTTTCAAAATGACACACTGCATTGGAGGTTTCAACATGTTATTATTATAGAAGTGGAATTTCCGAATGTTACGGCTCCTGTATTTTACGACTAATCGGAGCATTTTCAGACGTTTAATGTTATAAAAAATAATAGAAAACTGTTTTTTTAAGACGCTAAAAAGTCAGTCTATTGCAGATTGTAAATTGATTTTTAAAAGAATGTCTATTCTCACCAACTAAGCCGTAGAGTTGTTGCTGCGATCCGAGAATCCCTTCAATTCTTGCAGCTGCTTCGAAGACTTGTGACATCTCCATCAACGTCTTATCCCGGACATTCCTTGCCAGCGAATTCACTTCATCCGCGTCTTTTATCATTTTTTGAAGTCTTTTTCCGGGGTTTTCCCACTGCAGAAGATGCGCATCACGTAAACATCTGTAGGCGAATCCTTCGAATGCTTTGAACTCCAGAATCTGCTGACGATGATTTCGCAGTTCGTCCAAATCCTCTAAAACTTTTACGGACGTTCCCAATGTTTTAGGAATTGAAGGATCCAGAGCTAAAACTGGATTATCACTTATCGTTTGATTCATCTGTTGTTTCAGAATATTTTCAGTTGCCGCCAATTTTTGTTGAAACTGAAATGAACAAATGGATGATTACAACTGAAAAAATAATCGAATAGCTTAAAACTAACGACTGCAAGCTCATTCAGGTACTCGTTCACTTTATCTAAGGCTTCGACAGACGGGAAGTCGAGGATGCCGAGGGTGGTCTGCAGAATCTGATAATTGTTCCATGCATCAACTTTTTTTCTGTAAAGAATGGATTTACAACATTTCAGAGTCACTTTGAAACTGCGACATTTCGCAATTAAAACACTTGGCTAATAACAAAGTTGTTTGCTGAGAAGTCAGAATTACTCTTTTAGAATTGTTAGCCTCAATGAGCCAAGTGTTCTCAAAATGCACATTTTCTTTACTCTTTGATAACGCGCGCTTTGTACACTTGTTAAACTCACAGGAGACACTCTAGAACTGGAATGACTTTCATCTTTTCCACAACCAAATCCACAGTTTGCACGGTTTTGCCATTTGTACGTCCGTTTTGCACATTCTGTTTCAAGATGTTCATGTCCGATAGCAATACGGTGACTTCTTCGATCATATTGAAAATAACTCCAGTTTCATTGAGTTTTTCATTAATCAAGTGTTCCAGTGAAATCGCATTCGTCGAACTCGCGTTTCCTTTCAAAACATCGTCAATTCGATTGGTTGCATTACCGATGTAAGACAGCAGATTCGTTGTTTCATTTCCTGTTTCAGATATGTAACTATTCATAATAGTAACGCTTTCTTTAATTTTCACAATGGCACTGCATACTGCTTCTCCAGGGTTTTGCTGTTCTACGAAACTCTTGACCAAGTTTGTCCACTCATTGCTGACGCCCAAACTCGTGCATATTTCCACTTCATCCCGGGACAATGTAAGAATGTTGTGGTAATCCATATAGATATTTTGAAACTTTTTGATCATCGCAATTCTATGTACTCCATCACTAATTGATTTATTTGCCACGATAGCCCGAGTTTTTTCAACAAATTCTCTCCAAGGCAACTGCAAATTGACTAAGCTTTCCGCAATATGTTTATATGATTGCAGAGCTCTTTCAAGATTCTCCGCTGTTTCGCTTCTTACAACATTTTCCAGAAACCATGGAGATTTCAAGTCATCAAAAACTGTAAGCATATCGTTAGCTTGTCGGAAGCCTGGCGTGTAGATCGATGTGGGTCTCGAGTGACTTTCATTGTGCTGCTTCAATGCTCCGAATGACATCAATATTTTATCCATAGCCGATTCAGTCATTGTGTTAAGTTCAGTTTTGTCGTACGATGTAACGTTCAGGAGTGTTTTTGCTTTTTCTAATACTCTTTTAGAAATGTAAGAAAAACGGAGAAAAAGATCCAGACTCTGTCCGTGTTTTGAAATCAGCTGGAGGTATTCCGTTACATTTTTGAAAATTTTATGCTTTTCGCATTTTTCCAATTGACTGTCGAACACATTCTGAATTGTTGAAACATTCTTCAAACAATCCCGAAAGATTTGAAGTTGATGATGAAATCCGCTGAGAATTCCCATCGTTTTGTTGTCATCTCTATTTCGCGAGTCTGCATCTTGCATGATTTGGATCGTGAAATTCCGGAATTTGACGGTATCCAAGTCATAGCATCTGTTATTCCCGACGACTTTATTTTCGAAATTTGAAAAATTCAAAACTAAAAATTCGGTTGAATAATTCTGGGAATCTCTTATCGTTTTCAATATTTCATCGGTCTTATTGAAAAATAAAAATGCATTCAATAATTGTTTGGCGTTATCACGCGCTGATATTCCTTCGCTGAAGTCAACGCTTTCTTTTTCACGAGACATGCGTTTAATTTCAGATAAAACAGCATTGTCAATTGTCAAGTTAACTGTCCGATTGAGTGTATCGTTATCGATTTGCAATATTTCAGCCATGAAGGCTCCGTCTTCAATTTCATTTCGATTGATGGAGGCTTGAAGTGAAATCGCGTTGATGACTCGGGAGAGGATCCGAAATTCTTCGGATATCACTTGAAGATCAGATTTAGCTAAAAACAAAGCATGGTTTCGTCGAACTTTTCAGAACGGTTTAAAGTCAGAGAAAGAGACAGAGAGAGAGAGAGAGAGAGAGAGAGAGAGAGAGAGAGAGAGAGAGAGAGAGAGAGAGAGAGAAAGTGAGAGAGAGACAGAGAGAGAGAGAAAGAATTGAATTCAAAATGTTCAAAAAGGGAACCATACTCGCTCATTCAAGACTTGTGAAGCATAAAATGAAAAAAAATAAAAACACCCAAAAATGGAAAAAACGAAAAAAATAAAAAAAAAACAAAATTTTTGCAATAATGCAATTTCATTTTCTGCAAGTTGCCGTGAGGGCATTCCGCAATTACAGTTGAATTTTCGCAACAAAAAATATACGTTTTCAGCGAAGTTAACCCAAAAAACACCCGTGCGCATTCTTTATGACCATTAATTTATTCTCCATTTTTCCATTTTTTTTATTTGCTAAAATTCTCAAATATTAAATAAAAATGTTTTCTTTTCAAAAAATTTTTATTTTTGCATCTAGTTTTAATGATAATAACTGTCGGATTAAGAGAGCTTCCAACTATTTATAATATTACTCATTTTGATGAATGAAAAATTACACCGGAAAATAGCCGGCGACGGTTTGGGAGAGACAGAGACATAGATACTAGAGAGAGAGAGAGAGAGAGAGATAGAGAGAGAGAGAGAGAAAGAGAGAGACAGAGAGACAGAGAGAGAGAGAGAAAGTGAATGAATAAAACATGTCTTACCAGTTTGCTGAGCTGTTACAATGGATGATTGTAATCCGAAGCACAGCAACAGATATACAATCATGGTTTCCATTTATTTCTTGATTCTCTGAAAACTTTCATTTTTTTTTAACGAAAATTAAACGATGAATTCTACCCCAATGGCTTCAGAAGCTTTGAGGAAGAATTTGAATGCGATGCGACTTTGAATTTTGTCAAACTTTTTTCGCAGGACGCAATATTACGGAATTAATTTCATAAAATAAGAAACAATTGTAAAATAGAACACGTAGAAATTATCACGCGAATAATTGAATATTTGAAGTTTCTTTTACGATTTTTTCTTTTTATATTCATTTGAAGTCGCGTTTGTACCTCAAATTTGGGTAATTAAATATTTTATAGCAATTCGAAGATAAAGAGATATTCAACGATAAAATATATATTCTAATATAATGAGACATTCAAAAATAAATAAGTTACGATATGAAGAGATAAATTAATAATTTCAAAACATTATAGGATAATGTAAGAAAGTGCGCTAGAGCGCATTTACAATAAAAATAACAATAGCACGATAAGTGTGACTCAGAGTAAGGGATAAGAGAATTAAAGACGAAAGAAAAAGAAAAAAAGAGAATTAGAGGATAAAGAAATATCGACAGATTGTAATTATCGAAAAAAAAATGATTCCAAGGGGTTACTCCCCTCTAGTGTGTCGTGTCGATTCAAAAATCGATCAATTTTGATTCGATTTGTTGAACGGGCAAATCGAATTGAATCGATACGATTTAATTCGATTCGATTCGATAAAATCGAATCAACAAAAAAATCTATCTTTCTTGTTATTGTTAATTTGTTTCTCGTCTAAACCTCCACTCTCTCCCTTTCTTCCCCTTCTTTCCTATATGCATTCCACGCTGCAGGAAAAACAAGCAGCCACAGGCACATTGCAAAGTCTGAAATATGCTCCACTAATGCTCAAGCTGAGGAACAAGGGATGCGCGCACTGATGAGTCATCGGTGCTCCATCCTACAAGCATCGCATTCAAAAATGTTTGCTGTGGTCCGTTCAAGCATCGATGGTTCATTAGATTTTGGAAACAAATTTTTTTGGGCTGATCAATTTATTGTTAACTCAAAAAATCAAAAATCGACAATGATGTCGACAATGAACAAAAATCGAAAAAATCGATAAAAAGGGAAAAACATTGAAATATTGGATGTTTTTTCTTATTTTCTTGATATCTTCCTGAAGTTAACAAAATGTTTGATTAATAAATTTTTTTAAATAAAAAAAACTCACTTTTTCAACTCCATTTGAATTCGTATTGCTTCCATTCCAATATTCCAAAATTTTTTAATATCGAAAACTTCTCTTTTTTCTTTAATTTAATGCTTAAGTTAACTTTTTAAAAATTAAAGACGTTTAGAAAACGATAAAACTTATTTTTACGATAAAAATGGGTACCGAATACAACGGAGAATAACGAAATGCTACTGAATTTTAGAAAATTTAAAAAGGACACCGCTCCAAAATTTATTTATTTTTACTTATGCAAAAAATTGCGATTATTTTTTTGCGATTAATTTTCTTATGCAAAAAATTGCGATTAGCATTAGCATTAACAAAAAAAAGGAAAACACCGAAAAATGTTTAAATTCCAGGTCAGCAATGAAATTCGGTGGTTTCTGTGGCGATTTCGCGCGGAAACAATTTTTGCAAGAGGAACGGCAATAAAAGCGTTTAGATTTTCTATTTTAAATAAAATACTTTTGAAAAATAAAGAAAAAAGTCATAAATAAGCAAAAAAAAAAAGAGGCCTAAAAATTTCGAACATCTCATTTGAATTAATGCGCAAAAGAATTTGCTGACGTGTTTCTGGATGTTGGCGCATTTAGTGAAACGGCTTTGTTAGAATTTTCGATGTTCAAAGAACCGCGCATTGAGCTGAAATTAGAGAAATTTTCTGAAAAACAATACGGAATAAACGAAAAAAAAGTGGCGATGCATTGGCGACTTGATCAGTAATTTTATCTTAAGGATGCACGTCTATTTTACTTTAAAATTGATAGATGAAGAAAATGCATTGTTTTTCGGTATGTTTCTTTGAATAAAAAGCGAAAAAATTGAAAAAAAAATCTGAAAATTTTTCAAACAAAAATAGACAAATGTTGTGCGACAATACACACCCTGCATTTGTACAGGGTGGCATCCAAATACCGTTACACGCTTGAAACGTTATAAATGTCTTCAAACAAGTTCAATTTTCACCAGCTTCTCTTTGACAATGATTCCCATAGAATATCGGCACTTTTTGAAGTCTTTAGCTAGCTTCCTCATGCTTCGCTTCGGATTTCTTCGGATTCTTTCCGAACGCTTTTGGCGTCGTCAAAGTGACAGGACGACCCGATCTTGGATGGTCATCAGGTGTACGAAAACGGTGGAAGCGAGTAACAGTCCGATGAACTAGCATTCGGTTGACGTTCAACCGCTTAGCGATCTCCGAGTTCGACACACCCTGCTGCATCAGTTTAATAATAGAACCACGATGGGGTGAAGCAGCCGTCATTACCTTGAAAATGAAAGTTGCTACCAGAAAATTAAGAAACATAGTAATAAATATGTAATAATTAATAAAAAATAAAATTGATACAGTAGCTACTTGTGCTCATGCGCCAAAATCCACGCAAAGTTGTGTAACAGTACATGGCTGCCACCCTGTACAACGGGCCATCATGCATCCAGATGCTGAATGCTGAAGAAATGACGAGTTTGTCTCGGAATGAGCGGAAATACAAGGGGAAAACGTATGAATGTGAAGAAAATGAGAAAAGATGCAAAAAATAAAACGAAAAATCTTTCATGCATCGATGACCTACCGCCTTCAGTTGTGATTGAATGCTCGAAATATGCTCAGTCGATGCTTTATATTAAAACCCCGAAGGCAGTGATCCATCGATGCTTTATGAAGTTTCGCGCATTTTCCAAGCATAATCACGATGCTTGAGGCAATGCTTAGAATATGCGGCATCGATGAAGCATATTTTGAGCATAGGCATTTTCCAAGCATATTTCAGACTTTGCAATCTGCCTGCGAGGGGTAAAGAGGGAGATGTGAGTATATTAAGTGTGGGTTCGGTTTCGCTTCACGGCAAATTTTTTTTGCTTTTCTGATTTTGCTTTTTTTTCAAGTTTTGAAATTTTCACAGGATCATGGTAAAAAAAGATGAAACAAAATGTGTAGAAGGCGCTCTTCCCCTAATTTTGAGGATATCTATTTAACATTTTCTTTTTTTAATTTGTATTGTTTTTTTTTCGAAACGATGATCTTATTGTTAAAATTTTTATTTATCTTGTTATTAATAGATAAAAAATTTGAAAATTATAGGTAAATCGAAGAAATCCTTTGAAAAATGCAATGTACTAAAAAACAGTTAAAAATATGATTTTAAACCGCCGCCGAAGGCATTGATCGGTAGAGCGCATTTTCTTTATTTTTGCATTATTTTTGTTGATTCGATTTTATCGAATCGAATCGAATTGAATCGAATTGAATCGATTGAATCGATTCAAAAATTGTCGATCCAATTCGATTCGATCGATCAATTCCAAAATCGACACGACACACTACTCCCCTCCACTCTCAAATAACTTTTGAAAAACTTCAATGTTTGATTCAATTTAGAATTTACAGATCTTCTCGGAGAGCTTGAAATGCTGAATTCAAGTTCTCCCTCTGGTCTCAAAATTTGGAATTTTACGTAAGTGGAAAAGCGTCAAAGGCGCACCAGTTTCTTCGCAAACTCAATGCTCTCGATTTAGATTCATTGTTCGATGGCAATGGGCCATCTTCAAAACCTATTTCGAAAAAGGGAAATACGATCGTAACTTGATTGAACAGTTGCACGAATTTGAATTAAAGAAATATGGAAAAAAGACAATGTTTAATGGAATTCCGGGCAAAAAGATCTTCCTTCTGACGACGACGTCTTCATTAGATTGGAAGGCCATGCAGAATATGTTGCCAGAGGCCAAAACACAAGTGGAAACGGAGAATTCTGCTCAGGTTCTTTGACACTAACGTCTGACTTTCATGCATATTCCAAGTTTTCGTTTCAGACCGACAAATCCGTTGCCAAGGAATTGGAATCGATGGAATCAGAAAATCAAGAGGTGGATATGAACTTTATTGTCGAAAATTCATAGAAATAAAAATTAATGACACTAGGAGATTTGAACATAGCGCGACGCAAAAACCTGAATCCTCAGACACGCAAATATGTTCTCTCCATTGAGATCAGTTTCCTCGTCCAGTCAAAAAATGAGGAACTCTTCCAGATTCAGAAAGATGATGAATGATAGTTATTTGAGGATGCTTGAGAGACACCGCTAGTTCGCATGACGTTGCTCTAGATTCTTCTTCAAGCGTTCCCGAGATATCCATACGTGGACGACCGGATCTCGGTCATCGATCTTGATTGTCACTGAAGATCACTAAAACTTGATGGTTGTATAGGAAACATCTCGAGTATTAATGTGTCTTATATTCTTTCATATTCACATTTTAAAACAGCGTAGCACATATACCATGCTGTTCCAACCAAACGAATGAGCATCCAAAAGTATAAAGTTTCGGGAAAGCAGAACGGACCATTAGAAATCATATATTGGACGAGAAAAGCAGCCAAAAATGCTCTGGAGCTTAACATTTGCAAAGTTGCTCTGCTGCTGAAGTTTTCAATTTCAATTTTGTGACTCTAAATAATACATTTTATTTATATTCGCTTTTATTCTTTGGTGTAAAATTCGAATTTCCCCAATAGGCGGAAACAAAATTCACAGTCAATACTTTACAAAAAATCAAAGCTAATGGCACAGAAAATGAAGAGTTCAAGTGACTGCTTAGACGGCGTTGAAGACTGTTCATCGTACACAGTGCATTGCTTTATGTCTATCTCATTAGATATTCGAATCGATTATTTTTTGGTTTGAACTCACAAAACGTGTTTCATTCGAATATGATATTCGGCGTGAATTCACCAGCACTTCACAGCAGGAGTTTGGCAGTTTAAAAATCGGAAAATGAAAGATACTCATGCCTATCTAATTTCAGAATGATAACGACTTTATATCGGTTGATCGCATCCAATGATCTGCTTTAAAATAATAAATCGATCTACCTTAAATCGTTTTCAATTTTAACCATTTCACATATTCCATAAAATGGCCATAACTTGACTTCAAACTTTCTGTTTTCAACATCCAATCCTGGAGATTTCCTTTTCTTATGGAATATTTAAGCTTCGTTACATTTTCAGTGATTGCTTTCTTGTCTGAAAATCAATAATTATGTGCTGTGCTTCGAGAAACAATTTTAAATATTATAGTGCCGCCCGCCGCTGCTTTGCGACAACTTTAATACACTTTGCGACGTCTTCAATAATGCACATTTATATTATTTTTCTCTAGAGGCTGGAGATGGAGAAGCCGTAAGAAAAAAAAAAACGGAAATTAGCAATCAGTCATATTATAATCGGCAGCTATCAGATCATCATCATAATTGTCAACGACTTCATTGGCCTACCAACACCGACGTCGAAGATAATGTTTCATTTATTTCGACAATTCCGACTATTTTTTGGTCTACATTACAGTATCATTATCACAATAATCAATTATATCGTACATCAGCAGACGGTCATGAAATTTCGATTCTCACTCTTCATTCTCAGTTTCCTTCTTTTCGTTATCATTCGATGATTCCTAAATTTATTAATATTTTTGATACTAGCGGAACTTGTAGAATAACGACATCACAGGCTCTCCCTTTTCACTAGAACTATGGTGCGTAATAGCGCAATTAAAAGAATCGCCGGAAAATTAAATAAAACAATAACATCTGAGCGGCGAGAATTTTTTTTAATGCGGCAATAAGTTTTAAACGATTTTAAAAATAATGTTAATCCTTCCTTTTATAAGTATTATTTCATCTAAAATACACTGAAGTATCATTCTGAAGAAAAATATTAAATTTTGGCAAAATTCAAATAATAATAGCGTAACTGCGTTCGCGACGAGCTTAGTTTGCAACGGATAATATTCGGTTTTCCTGTGCACAAACACTTATTTTTAAACATTACAATTGATTGATTCTCTGTCGATTTTTATAGTATTAATTTACTTTTCTTTTTTTATTAGTTTTTTATAATTTTTTGTGATCAAACTTATAAATGGAATAAGAAATTACAACTTATCTCATACATTGATGCTTTCCGCTCTCTTTAGTCTCCGTTTCCTTCTCTTACATGATTTACTGCCAGACATGGAACTCAGTTTAAAGTCTCCGCGGCCCAATCGGCTATATTCAGGGAAACTCTTCATATTGTCCTGTTTGAACAATTCTTTGATAAATCGGTGATACATATATGGAATTCATCGTGTCGATAGTGCGGCTCGGAGAAGAAGAAGTTGCATTTGATGCATTTAGTGCTAAAAAAATTAGCAAACAATACATAACAGAACATTTTTGTTAATTTTGTGGAAAAAAATAAAGTTTTTCCAGACTCAGGCGTACCTGGAAAAGCACGGCTTTATTTTTTGAAGAAAAACATTTACATAGAGCGGAGAGCTCGCGTTAACTGGGAGAGTATCAAGTGTGCTGTCCGATGAGATGAGCGCTTTTCTTATCACTTGTTTTCGGCTATTAAATTTCGGGTAGATGGTGATTTCGACATCCGAGTTGAAATTTTTCGCCGTAGCCCTTCAGAGGTACCAACTGAAATGACAGATAAATTAAATGGCCATAGCGATAAGGATTCCTATTTCATTAATAAAAATTCGACGGAATTTTGCACCGAAAATAAGTCAATGGCTCACGAGAAAAGCGCTGACTTCTTTCACATTTATATGAAGTGCGTTGTGCGCATTATTAAAAAAAACAAGTAATACAAAGAGAAAGAAAAGAATTTTGCAGAAAATTATTGAATCAGAGGCAAAAGGAAATTTCTTCACCGATTTTTTAAAATAATCGAGTTTCCCCATTTTTACGGCTCGCGAAATTGTCGCAGTGTATGGCACAATTAATTTTTTGAAATTCAATCAAGAATCATTGAATTATCTGCTCAGGGAGCACTTTTAATTTTTTGAATAAAAACAAACATGTGAATAGAATAAAGAAATCTCAACATCCTCATCCCTGAAATGCTCTCAAGTCTCAGAGTTACAGAAACATGCCATCTTAGCGAGTACACACCCTCGGCACAACCTGATATCAGCAACAGTGTCCACTTCTCCTTTAAAGGGAGATAATTTAAAATGCATCAATAATCTGCCAGTCGTCAAGAATTGAAATGCTAGAAAACGAGTTACGCTGAACCTGTCGTCGTTGAATTTGAATTTATTCATACAGAATTAAAACAATATTGGGTGACAGTAGGATTAGATAGGTCCCCTCACGAGGCTAACCTAATGGATTGGGAGCTTCAATAAGGGAGAGAGAAAAAAAAATAATAATAATAATAAACCGGGGATTTTTTTTAACACAGAAACGAAATGACACAGAAAGAAGCATATCACTAAATACATGAAAGAGAGAATGGAGTAAATATTTAATTCAATATCTCAGGATGGACTTATCAATAGTTTTAGAAATTTGTGAGGGGAGTAGATAAGTCGGGGTGTTAGCAAAAATAGCATTCCATATTGGCACAACAGTTGAGAAGAAATCATTCGATTTGGGGTTGACAACGATAAGGTTCATGGGCCGCCTAGTGGAAGTGGAAGGTCTAACGTGGGCTGAGATATTAGGGAAATGAGAGGCGCCTGTGACTATGTTATGCAATAGAATAAGCTGGTTTTTGAGACGTCGATGTCTGATGGAGTACATATTAAGTAGTTCAAGACGATTCTCATATGAATTAAACGGAATATTGCATCTCTGGAGAACTAACTTTGTGTACTGGCGGAGTGGTTTTTCAAGACATTGAGATAACCTAGAAGAAGGATGGGGGGAAAATAATACAGAGCTGTATTCTAGAATTGGGAGAACATAACATTTGAACAGGGACATATAGAATTCAGGGGACGAAGATTTAAAGCATTTCAATAGCTGTTTACACTTGAGCACTGCGGAGGCAGAGATTCTAGTGATGTGAAGAGCAAATTTAAGTGTACTATCCGTAAGAAGGCCAAGATCACGCGCATTTTGGACTGGGATAATTGGGATCGAGTTGATGTTATAGGAATAATTAGGATTTTTGGAGCCAATGTGTAGGAGGGACGTTTTATGCTGAGCTAAACACATAGAGTTATTTGAAGCCCATGTGCAGACTAAATCGATACCGGATTGAGCAAGAGAATTGCGCGGAAATTTCCGGCTCCGGCTCAACTTCAAACACAATTAAAATGAAAACCACAGGAAAAACCTTGAAAAGGGTGGAAAAAATACCTAGTTTTCCACAGGAAACTAAGTCATGACGTGACAAAAAGCTGTGTTCTTCCTCTCGTTTACTTGATTGAGTGAACGCGTGGCCAGGGATTCCCTGAAAAAGCTCTTTCATGCTCAAATTGAGCAGGAAGAGCACAACTTCGAACCATTAAGTACGCAGTTGATGAGATTCTGGCGTAGGAAAAATCGATAAAAATGTGATTTTCCACGAGAAGTTCCTTTTTTATGCAAAAAATCGGTAACACACTAGCGATGAGCAAGAATTCCACTACTACAACGCAGAATTCGCTAACAACATCTAGTTACCAACCACTAAATTTGCATTTTCTTGGAAACACGTTTCCATTCTGGTTGAAGTCTATAAATAATCGACAGTCACCAAAACAAAAACAAGTAAAAAAAACGCGGATATTTTGTAGACTTCCCACGATAGCACGCCAGAATCGCATACTTATCCACTCAAAAAGACAAATAATGACTGCCGAACGATATTTTAATAAAAAAATATCTACAATTGTCATAAAAAAAAAGAGAGATAGAGAGAGCAATAATAAAGAAGACAACCACTACAACTACTAGTACTACTACTAAAACTGCTACAAATACTACATCTACTACTACTACAGCACCCAGTGCTAACAAAACATACACCGTGATTCACCACGCCGAGTTTCGTGGAAGGGACACGTTTGATTCAGACTAACTCTTCAGTTGAAGAAAAGGATAATGAATTATTGAAATTTGTAGAATGATGATGGGAAGGCTGCAAGGACCGGCCAATCCTTAAAGCACTAGATATATCTACGGATATAGCATTCGCTGCAATCACATCTAGTTTCTAAAACAACATCATTAGATCTTCCTTGAAGGAAGCAGATCATCAATAAGCTCATTTGAAATTCTCAATTTGGAGACGAGTCGAATGACAACACCAACCTTGACAATAATATCGTGTAGATAGGGACATCATACTGACACTTCACAATCGTATTCAAAAGAAAATACGCAAACTAATGTTGTAAAGTATGACCATTCCAAAAAGGATTCAGGTACTTCTACACGAGAAAATTGTTTGATATCACATCTCAGTAAATGAGAAAGAAAAGTGTGCATGTCTGTTCAAATAATATACTTTTCTGCAGGCTGAATCGACTTACAACATAGACCTAACGTAGCAACGTCTGTCAAAACATCAGTTGATTCGTGACCGAGCTAGACTCCCTGGGTTACTGAGGTTCCATAGTCTAGTAGAGGGTATAAGCACGTACCTTACCCCATCGTTTACCAGATTAGTCGATTATTCGTCAAGCAACATTACTATTATCCTGTAATAACAGCTCAGGAATAGCGCTGAATAGTAATGGTCACTGTAGCGTATGGGCGGAGCCCGGACTGTATGGGCGGAGTACATACGCTCGTCCTCGTGCGGAGGATGGAAGGGAAGGACAGTTGTGGTGGTGGTCTCGGGTGAGACATGTGAGCGCTGGAACCTTATCCTCATCTATCCATTCTTATTATATTTTATTCCGCGTAATATTTATTCCACTCTTATATAATCTTTATATTTAATCTAATAAATATCATGCTACACCGAAGTGCTGGTATCTACTCGGGTCGAGACTGAAATAATAGCATTAAGGATTCGGAATGTTACGTGGAGGTCCCACCCTTGAGGAGGTACTTCGCTGAGGTACTCTCCGCTGGAAAAATACGTAAGTTACCCCGTAATACACATATGTAGGAGTCTGTTCAGTGAGATGTGCTCCCGACCAGGAGTACACTCTAACTTACACTTATCTCGATAATTTATTCCCATTTTTTTGTCTGCCACGAGAAAGAGTAAGTTAGGGAATCAGGAACACCCGTCGAAGATCCTATGTTCAATTAAAACTCGCCCTAGAGCATAGGTTATTAGTATTATTTTATTTTTGGACTTCAAGGAACTCTTTGAGAGTAGTGGATAAACGTATATGCTATACGCCATGAGAGTTCGGGCTAAATTGGATGGTTTAAGACATTAGATAGGCCTATCGCAGCTGATTATCACTTAGTATCCGCTTTCTTTGTCTGTAGTAGTTTTATTAAAATTCGTCGACAAAACTTTTGGATTTTTCTCAGCCTGGAAACAATACACTTGATGATAAGCAATGTAAACATGTTATTTGTATGGACTTATAAGTTGCATGTTTCGTGTCTTCAAAAATCTTCGACGATGATTATAAAGGATGGTTTTATATAGATGTTGGCAGCATCACCTGCTCGAGCACGGTTTTTTTTGTATGTATGTGTAGTCTCTCACGCGGTATTACTTACTATTTTGCACCTTTTGCACTCGCACAAATTCGAATGGATACGAACGACCCATCGGACCGACCTGTGCAACCAACTAGAGAGGAAACAACCGTTTTCTTTTCCCACGACAGAACATATGATTCAAAATCTGAAGCGAAGGCTCAACGACAATGCAATCTAGTTGTTCACAACTATTGCGTTAAATTGACCTTGAACAGTTCTGTCTTGAGACAACAGATGTCGAAAAATCTGAACAAGAGTCAACAAAAAAAAAGGGGAAAAAATTTTTGGTAGGCGTCACTTGTTGCGTTAAGTCGACCTCGAAAAGATCCTTTGTCGGCACAGCAGGTGTTGCAAATCTAAAAATTAAAACAAACAAAAAAAAAATTAAAAAAAAAACCATGGGAACGTTCAAGATGAAGAGAGGGCAAATAACAGCTGTTAGGCTAGGTACGGTACGTTGTTTGCTACGGCAACAGGGCGTAGCCAAGCCAACCTACGGACCATTGGGGAGAATGCTGTATGGACGCACGCAGTAAGTAGGTAGTTCAGAGATGCCTCAGACCCTCGATCTAACTCCGTCTTGTATCAGTTGTTGTTTCTTATCCTTATCTTACATGTTTCACTTGCAACCAACTCACAACTCACACCACTTCTTTCCACCCTATGCACTTTATCACACTTTCCCATAATCAAATATCGAACATACTGTAGGCCTTTAGCTCCAACATTTTTCCCATTTTCCCATCAACCACTTTAATGATTAATTTTATTGTAGCATTGCCCCATGCAATCTCTCATTCAGATGATTCATTGCCCTCGACGTTTTCGACAGTTAAACTGTAATGTCGTGTAGATAGGGACATCATACTGACACTTCACAATCGTATTCAAAAGAAAATACGCAAACTAATGTTGTAAAGTATGACCATTCCAAAAAGGATTCAGGTACTTCTACACGAGAAAATTGTTTGATATCACATCTCAGTAAATGAGAAAGAAAAGTGTGCATGTCTGTTCAAATAATATACTTTTCTGCAGGCTGAATCGACTTACAACATAGACCTAACGTAGCAACGTCTGTCAAAACATCAGTTGATTCGTGACCGAGCTAGACTCCCTGGGTTACTGAGGTTCCATAGTCTAGTAGAGGGTATAAGCACGTACCTTACCCCATCGTTTACCAGATTAGTCGATTATTCGTCAAGCAACATTACTATTATCCTGTAATAACAGCTCAGGAATAGCGCTGAATAGTAATGGTCACTGTAGCGTATGGGCGGAGCCCGGACTGTATGGGCGGAGTACATACGCTCGTCCTCGTGCGGAGGATGGAAGGGAAGGACAGTTGTGGTGGTGGTCTCGGGTGAGACATGTGAGCGCTGGAACCTTATCCTCATCTATCCATTCTTATTATACAGTGCTCCACATAATCTTATGTTCACCCTAAAATGTTCGAAAACTCGAAAACTGGCTTTTCAACCAAAATGCTTCCTATTGAAGAAATATGGGCTTTCAGTAGGTATTTCATGATAGAAACTTAAAATAGACTTAAAATTCACACATCAGGAAAAAACCAAAATTTTATGAAAAAAGGTAAAAAAAATTTCCACAAAATCATATGTTCACTTGCACAAAACCGTAAAAAAAAAAGAAAATTACAGACGAATGAACATTAATAATCGATGGGACGACCATTCTGTCGAGCAACTTCAAAAATTCGGCTATCCATAGACGAATAAAGATTGTCGAGCAGCTGTTGGTCCACTTTTTGCCATGCTTCAACGATAGCCTTTTTCAGAGATGGAATGTCCGCATAAATCTTGTTTCCTTCGTAGATTTTCCGTACCATGTATCCCCAGACATTTTCGATGATGTTTATGTCAGGGGAACAGGCCGGCCAATCGAGAATCGGGATTCCGCGGTCACCTATCCACTTGATTGTGCGTCGAGCCCGATGGCATGGAGCTCCATCCTGTTGATAAATGAAATTTTTAGAGCGATTCCGACGGATAAATGGTATGAGACCTCTTCTTATCACGTATCGATATTGGCAACCGTCCATGTTCTTTGGTACAAAGCAAAGTTTGACTTTGCCTTGGGCACTGATTGCTGCCCAGACCATCACTCCTCCACCTTTGAAGTTTCGCCGTGAAAACCGCAGTTTTTCTTTTCTCAAATCATGCCAATAATCACGGTAGCCATCCGGTCCATCGCAGTTAAACTTCTTCTCATCACTGAAGATAATCTGAAAACAAAATACCACTTTAAGAAAGCTGCAAAAATCCTTACCTGTTTCCAGTCAGTTCTTTGGTTATTCTTAGCAAATTTAATGCGATTTTCTCGGTGTTTGGCGGTCACATTTGGAGCCTTTCTCATTTTTTGGCGTCTTATAAATTTGCTCTTCGAAAGTACGCGGCGAACAGTCTCTGCGGATACGGAAAGTCCAAGTTCGCTCTTGATCTTTGAGCAAGAGACCTTAGAATTTGACGCCCTGCGGATAATTCTTCGCTTGTCTCGTCCAGAAAGAAGAGGTGGACGACCAGAAGACTTCTTTATACCATAATCAAGTGGATTTGCAGCATATCGATTGATTAAACCAAGGGAACGCTTCATTTCCTTAGCGATTTGACGGTGCGAGAGTCCTTCAGCCAATTTGGCGTCAATTAGTCCTTTCTCATATTCACTCAGAGGTTTACCTTTGGACATGTCTTCTAAAAGCTGAAAAACAATAATTAAACAGACTAGAACCAAGTTAAAAGTTCAAAAAACAACAAAAAATAAAAGTGAACATATCATTATGTGGAAAAAAAAATACCCATTTTGCGAAAAATGTCAAATTTCTCGATTGCTCAGCTTTACTTTATTTTCGCTCCAGGACCCATAATTGTATTTTTTAAAGGTATTTCCATATCATATATGATAAATAATTAAGAATTACTGAAAATCGAAAATTTGAGATTTTTGAAGGTGAACATAAGATTATGTGGAGCACTGTATTTTATTCCGCGTAATATTTATTCCACTCTTATATAATCTTTATATTTAATCTAATAAATATCATGCTACACCGAAGTGCTGGTATCTACTCGGGTCGAGACTGAAATAATAGCATTAAGGATTCGGAATGTTACGTCACTTCTCCGAAGCGATGCTCATCAGCATGATCAACACACTCTGACTTCTCTTCGACTGAGAACCCTTGTTTTCAGACAAATGAGGCAATAAACTTACTAGACCTCATTTATACTAATGTTTCAAACAAGGTGAGTTTCAGAAGGAGATTGTTGGACCCCGGTAATTGTTCCATCTTCTGTGTATCATAGACCTGTTGGTTTGTAAACTAGCAGTAATTACTTACCTCTGACTAGTAAACATAGTACAACCTCCACTAACAGCCTATGTATATACTGGGCGTAAATCTGTTGCACCTACGCCAATTTCGGCACTACAGCAATAAGCTACGAACAACTTCCGAAACTCTACGAGTGTACTAGAGGTATTGTGGAGCTCTGTCATAAGTACTTACCTTGACATCTCCTAACTTCTGAGCTCTACCATAATTACTTACCTTGGCAACTCAACTACTCTACTTTTGCAACAATACCTCTGAGTGACCAAGCTGGTTTGATTGCCGTCACAATCGACCAGCAGAAATCACCCATGTGATGGTACACCGTACTCAATGGCATATCACAACTCGTAAACCGCCTGTAAGGGCACTCGAAAACTCAACGACAGTTCTTCTAGGAAGCTCATCCTGACACAGCGACTGAAGAACAAATTGACGAACTACAGGCACTCCACCTTCTGAAAAGGTGTTGAAGAGCCTCGCCTACATCCTACATAACCTCGGAGCAATGATTGACGTTCCAGTCAATGCCCGGAAGTTCGATCCCTCAAGATCTAAAAGGGAACAGAGAGCCAGAGCTCATCTTGAACAGTACGAGATACTTCTCGAAAGACTCTGGAAAATGTGGTTATTAGGCTATCTCTTACATCTTCGAGAAGCAAAACACAAGGGAAAAAAGTGCACATTACTGAAACCAAAGGTCGGACAGGTTGTCCTAATCAACACCAGTCTCATCAGAAGGAAAAAATGGCATCTGGGTTTAATAACAAAAGTGTGTGAATCAGCTGATGGTCAGATCAGCTGTCGTCAAATGCAAAGGAAGATACTACAAACGAGCCGTATGTCAATTGATCCCAGAGGAAGTGGAATCGGAGGAAGATCATCTCGTCAATGAAGAGCACAACGACTCCAAGGAGGATCCCACGTTCAAATCAAGACCGCCACCACCATCACTGGTAAACTTCGATATACCGCAATCCAAATACTCACCACACTACCACACTACAACCCATGCCAGACCAGACTCCCGAGAGACTGAACCGAAAACGGCAGATCTCCCTATAATCGGATATCCGGTTGATAACGAGGAAGATATAATTTATGACACCCAGTGTCTGGAGCAGGAGGGACCGGACCAAGAGTTCACTGATCACAATGGACAATTCCTAGATCAGTTTCAGTCAGGACGAGCGAGAGAATACTTCCCTCGTAAAGCCTAGGCGCCATACGTGAATTACGTTCACTCGACTACTGTCGATCTTCTTGGTCTCTCTCCCCTTCGCCCCCAGTGTTGTCGATTGTTTGGTTATTCCACACAAATCGACAACTTTGCGGCCTTATAAATCCGGGCCTATCGATTTTCCCCGCAAAATCCCCTGGATTTAACGCCCGAAATTATCTTTATTTTCTTCCTTCGTTTTCCACTAAATTTATCTTTGAGTAAGATGTGCAGGACCGCGACGCGACACGCGCCTCGCTCTACGATCGCGGAGACAACGACGCGCCTTTTCGAAATGTTTTTGGGACACTTACACTACTCGACTTTTTTACGCTTCCGACGATGTAGAATTTGTTTCCTTTTTAATTTAAGTTAATTAAACATTTTTTATATATATTTTTCGTTCTACTAATCTTGCGCCTTTTTTGTAAAAGGGGGTTTGACGGAGTCGCGGAAAGGTTTCCTCGATTTCGTCTACTGAGGTTTTCGTCCATCCGCGGCCCCGAAATTCCCCCCTTCTTTTTTTCTATGACCCTTTAATAAACGGCTCATAGAAACGTCTTTTTTATTCTTGCACCGCTCATCACCTAGAAGGGAACCAAGTGCCGGATGCACTTTAGGGTCCGACCAGCCTGCTCTCGGCGGAGCAACTAGGCGGGTTCGACATATACTGATAAAGTAGTCATATTTGTGCGAAGGAGAAGGGAGCGTGCTTAAGAGCAAATCCCAGGGGAGAGATGCTAATTCGCTATATAGGGACCGGTAGTCGCCTTTCTTGTAATTGAGAGCCAAACATTTGGGAACATGAGAAGAGATACTGGTTTTATGACTGGAGGGGAGAACGCAAAATTGGATGGATAGATGGTCTGATTTGAGAAAGGGGGAGACGGGTTTTGGAAGGGTAATAGGCAGATCAGGCGAGGATATGACGAGATCAAGAATGTTGGATGAGGTTTTAGCTGTTCTGGTTGGAAAATTGACGTTTTGACTGAAATTTCTGTCGAAAATGAGACTAGAAAAGATATGACGAGATGCCATCAATGACCAATCAACAGCGGGAAGTTAAAGTCACCAACCACGAGGCATGATTCAAAAGGGAGGAAGGAGTCTAAGTGCGCAATTAGGGCTTCAGTTTCGGACGCAGTTAGGTCGGGTGGTCTATAAACAACTCAAATCAAAAGCTTATTATGTATACACTACTTCAAATATTCATTCCAAACCTCAAGACAGGAGGTGCTTTTTACAAAAAAAATGAAAATATTCGTGATTTACTCATTTCTCAACACGAATCGGGTTCGCACTCTTGTCGCTGTTGATCTCTCTCTTCAGCATAAAACTGATAAATTCGTCAATGGTGAACAATGTGAACACTTTGTCATTCTTGTAGGCATTCAGATCAGTCTGAAAGAGATCGTTTAAGTCTGATCGAAGTTAAATGCTTAAAAAAATACATACCGTCCCATCATGAATCAAAAAAACCGGACCCAGATGAACATGAAGGTAAGGGTGTGATCCAGGATTAAATTTTTCTTTGCTTGGAATCGACGAAAGTATTACACCACCTTCAGATTTGATAATATAGGATAGAGAGGACGCTGAAAAATGAAGCCAAAAGGAAATAAATCGAATTCCGTGCTTCTACAGTAACTCACAGTATTTGTAATTTTTCACCAAAATTGTCACGTACACTCCATACAAATAGGGCATTGAGGACTTCCCGATTGCTTCAGTCCATGATTTTACCGTATTGTAGATGACTCCTGCGAACTTTACACTTTTCACCTTATAGTTTCTATAGTGCTCTATCATGTAGTCGTCTTTTAGGCAAACGGTCATCCATTTCTCCTGCATTAAAATTGATCCACTGAAAATCCAATAGAGGAGATCAAGGCTGTCAGTTACGAGAATCCCTTTTTTATCCGTTTTCACAATGACATGGGTAGTGGTGTCCGTTCGTTTCTTACAGATCTAAATTTCACAAATTCGGTGGAAGAAGTACAAAACACGACAATGATAACCACATATATAGGGAAATCTCAGTAAGAAAAGCATGCATCTCAACGATCATTGCTTGTTGAGAAAATGCTTTTTAAAATATAAAATGAACATAGTCGACTCACAATGCCAGAAAATTTTTCGATGAATTTAACATTCAATGTGGGTTCAGTAAGCCCATCTATATAAATGCGGAACGAGGTGGGCGGAAATTTCGGAGGAAGACCTAAAACCTCATTAGTTAGTACATGTATAGTCAACTGATCCAACACGAAGACTCACTCATGGGGAATTTCGTATTTCTGTGCATTTCATAAATCTCATGAATCTTCTCGTACTTCATCCTGGTCGCCTTGTCCAATTCTTGATATCCCAATGGAATCATTTGCTCGGCAGTTTTGTTCTTCGTATTTAACAATGATCTGTCAGCTCCATGTTCGATGAGATACTTCACCATCTCGGGATTTCCATCTCGGGTCGTTATGTGGAGAAGAGTGTTTCCGTTATCTGAAAATCGCAAAAATGCTCATTCAAGACACAAGACAACGTTCCTTACCAGCATAACAATTGACGTATACTCCCTTCTCCATTATTTCTATAAAAGCCTTTTCATTCTTTCTAGAAATAGCGTTTAATAGCAATCTGAAAGAGCCGTTGAGAAACTGAAATTCATATTTTCATCAAATCTGTGACGATAGACGGAGAAACCCACGTAAAATGTCCATCGGTCCACGACATATTCTTGCTTTCCGTATAGGTCTCGATAAATAGTATATAGCCTATCTCTATATATACAACCTATCACACACACCACAATTAAAGCCACTAGACCAATAATTGCAGCAAAAATGCCAAGTCCTATTACCAACATTTCTAGTAGATTTTCTCCTTCCTCGATGGACAACGTCGTGTTCTGTACCTCGCTATAGCTATGACTAGATGAATAGACTAAACTAGGACTAGGACTATGACTAGGACTAGGACTAGGACTAAGACTATGACTTGATATGCTATCAAAGTATTGAGCCAGCGAGACGACTGCGGATTGAGCTCCTTTTAGTTGAGCCTTGTACTTGGAAAACTCCATATCAATGTTCAGAATGCTTCGGAATTGTTCTGCTGCTTTAGCATCATGCTCCGTTGTATTCAGCGCAGCACCACTTATATTGACACCGCTTTCGAGAGATCCTGCAATTTGTTGAGGTGATTCATGATTTTTGGCTCTGTAGCGTATGGGCGGAGCACACATATATTTAATCTACCGTAAAACTTTTAATAAAATAATAACAATAATAACAAAATAATAATAATAATATAATCTAATAATAATAGAACAATAGTATTGCATGCAACTCTAATTGAGTTTTTACGGTAATAAATATGATACTACACCAAAGTGCTAGTGTAACCTCGGGTCTTGGCTAAATAATAATAACATTGGAGTTTCGAAAAATGCGTTTTTCGAAACATTTTCACGAAAAAATTCTCGAGAAATCGCGAAAAATGATTTGAATAGAAATACAATAAGCAACGCGCTATGCGTTATTTCGGAGTGTCGTTCGAAATAGTTTATTTTCATTTTTTATTAAAATTTTCTTTTAAAAATCGCGTTCTCATGTATAAATTCTTGTTTTTTTTTAATTTCTTGTCAAATTATATTTTCAATTGGTTTTATAGTAAAAATTACTTTTTTAGACAATTTCGTCGGAAATTTCACCACCGAAGACAGAAAAAAAGCAAGAAGAGTGTCGTTTGGAAGTTCTACGATGCTCCTGGTTCTCCAAATGTTGCAAAAGTGAATTGTCCTGTTTGCGAGGATGCGAGGATTTTCAGCTGGAAAGAGACAAGTCGGTGACTTCAGAAATTCTGCCAAGCTTCGTCTACTTGGTTTTTCAGTTAAAAAAAACCAAATCTTCTCTGTCGGACACACTCTGACAACATGTCGAAAAACGGAAAACTGATTGTCTCAAAAACCGACGGCTTTTGTGTGAAGTCTTGATGGACCCTAGATTCGCTTTTGTTGACATATGGGTCGATCCGATTTGTTGGGAAGACGTTGAAAAAGATATCGTGAAATACGGCACTATACCAGCACCGGGATTGTGTTCATCACCATCATCGTCAAATTCTGATATGTCATTCGAAACTTTTGTGAAAGATCGATCATTTAGTGGATCGGTCAATCAGGATGATTTAAAGGTGATTTGTCGGAGGTTACAACATTTTATAACACTTTCAGGCGGAACTGATCAGGTACAGAGCACTTTTGGCCACGAATCGTCCGTCTATCGAAGATTTTCTACAATTTTGGCGCGTCCAGGCGGTGAACTTTCCAAGATTATGCGGAATCGCCAAACAACTCCTTTCAAGTCCGGCAACTTCTTCAGCTTCTGAACGATGTTTCAGGTAAAATATACAATAAAATCGGACATTATTGATGTTTTTGCAGCCGTTGCACCGATTTCATCCGCCAAACGAAAAGGAATCGCTCAAAACTTGAAACATTGAGTTCCGTTCTCACTGTTTCGGAAATGTGCAAACTAAGGTTCAAAAATCGGGTTGAATTCAATTGATCACTTTTTTTCTGCAGACGGGAAGAATCGGATGAAACGAAAGAAGACTGCGACGACGACTGGGATGAAGACGAAGAGGAGGAAGGAGAAGACAGTGGAACTTATCAGAATGCAGGTCCTTCTGACACTGATAATTTGTGACGGGACAGTAATGATATGTGTAGCGTATGGGCGGAGCCTGGACAGTATGGGCGGAGCACATACGCTCGTCCTCGTGCGGAGGATGGAAGGGAAGGGAGTTGTGGTGGTGGTTTCGGGTGAGACATGTGAGCGCTGGAACCTTATCCTCATCTATCCATTCTTATTATATTTTATTCCGCTTCAATATTTATTCCACTCTTATATAATCTTTATATTTAATCTAATAAATATCATGCTACACCGAAGTGCTGGTATCTACTCGGGTCGAGACTGAAATAATAACATTGGGGGTTTCCGAATGTTACGTATGCAAGCAGTTTTTCGTTAATTTCTCATGTTTTTTTTACATTTTTAATTCATTTGTTGCCTCACAAAGCTTTTTCGAATAAAACTGTTTTGCGAAATATTGGAAATTTAGTGATGAGATAAGAGAACGGAAAAGGGGAAGAAGCACTCAATAAAAAGGAAAGAAGGACTAAATTGCGAAAAATGAATAAAAATTACTTTTTTTAAAGTGGAATTTCTCGAAAAATTTGGTGTTCAATAAGAAATTTCACGAGAACATTTTCGGAAAATTTTCTCAAAATGCTTTCAAAATGACACACTGCATTGGAGGTTTCAACATGTTATTATTATAGAAGTGGAATTTCCGAATGTTACGGCTCCTGTATTTTACGACTAATCGGAGCATTTTCAGACGTTTAATGTTATAAAAAATAATAGAAAACTGTTTTTTTAAGACGCTAGAAAGTCAGTCTATTGCAGATTGTAAATTGATTTTTAAAAGAATGTCTATTCTCACCAACTAAGCCGTAGAGTTGTTGTTGCGATCCGAGAATCCCTTCAATTCTTGCAGCTGCTTCGAAGACTTGTGACATCTCCATCAACGTCTTATCCCGGACATTCCTTGCCAGCGAATTCACTTCATCCGCGTCTTTTATCATTTTTTGAAGTCTTTTTCCGGGGTTTTCCCATTGCAGAAGATGCGCATCACGTAAACATCTGTAGGCGAATCCTTCGAATGCTTTGAACTCCAGAATCTGCTGACGATGATTTCGCAGTTCGTCCAAATCCTCTAAAACTTTTACGGACGTTCCCAATGTTTTAGGAATTGAAGGATCCAAAGCTAAAACTGGATTATCACTTATCGTTTGATTCATCTGTTGTTTCAGAATATTTTCAGTTGCCGCCAATTTTTGTTGAAACTGAAATGAACAAATGGATGATTACAACTGAAAAAATAATCGAATAGCTTAAAACTAACGACTGCAAGCTCATTCAGGTACTCGTTCACTTTATCTAAGGCTTCGACAGACGGGAAGTCGAGGATGCCGAGGGTGGTCTGCAGAATCTGATAATTGTTCCATGCATCAACTTTTTTTCTGTAAAGAATGGATTTACAACATCTCAGAGTCACTTTGGAACTGCGACATTTCGCAATTAAGACACTTGGCTACTGGCAAAGTTGTTTGCTGAGAAGTCAGAATTACTCTTTTAGAATTGTTAGCCTCAATGAGCCAAGTGTTCTCAAAATGCACATTTTCTTTACTCTTTGATAACGCGCGCTTTGTACACTTGTTAAACTCACAGGAGACACTCTAGAACTGGAATGACTTTCATCTTTTCCACAACCAAATCCACAGTTTGCACGGTTTTGCCATTTGTACGTCCGTTTTGCACATTCTGTTTCAAGATGTTCATGTCCGATAGCAATACGGTGACTTCTTCGATCATATTGAAAATAACTCCAGTTTCATTGAGTTTTTCATTAATCAAGTGTTCCAGTGAAATCGCATTCGTCGAACTCGCGTTTCCTTTCAAAACATCGTCAACTCGATCGGTTGCATTACCGATGTAAGACAGCAGATTCGTTGTTTCATTTCCTGTTTCAGATATGTAACTATTCATAATAGTAACGCTTTCTTTAATTTTCACAATGGCACTGCAAACTGCTTCTCCAGGGTTTTGCTGTTCTACGAAACTCTTAACCAAGTTTGTCCACTCATTGCTGACGCCCAAACTCGTGCATATTTCCACTTCATCCCGGGACAATGTAAGAATGTTGTGGTAATCCATATAGATATTTTGAAACTTTTTGATCATCGCAATTCTATGTACTCCATCACTTATTGATTTATTTGCACCGATAGCCCGAGTTTTTTCAACAAATTCTTTCCAAGACAACTGCAAATTGACTAAGCTTTCCGCAATATGTTTATAAGATTGCAGAGCTCTTTCAAGATTCTCCGCTGTTTCGCTTCTTACAACATTTTCCAGAAACCATGGAGATTTCAAGTCATCAAAAACTGTAAGCATATCGTTAGCTTGTCGGAAGCCTGGCGTGTAGATCGATGTGGGTCTCGAGTGACTTTCATTGTGCTGCTTCAATGCTCCGAGTGACATTAATATTTTATCCATAGCCGATTCAGTCATTGTGTTAAGTTCAGTTTTGTCGTACGATGTAACGTTCAGGAGTGCTTTTGCTTTTTCTAATACTCTTTTAGAAATGTAAGAAAAACGGAGAAAAAGATCCAGACTCTGTCCGTGCTTTGAAATCAGTTGGAGGTATTCCGTTACATTTTTGAAAATTTTATGCTTTTCGCATTTTTCCAATTGACTATCGAACGCATTCTGAATTGTTGATACATTCTTCAAACAATCCCGAAAGATTTGAAGCTCGTGATGAAATCCGCTGAGAATTCCCATCGTTTTGTTGTCATCTCTATTTCGCGAGTCTGCATCTTGCATGAGTTGAATCGTGAAATTCCGAAATTTGACGGTATCCAAGTCATAGCATCTGTTATTCCCGACGACTTCATTTTCGAAATTTGAAAAATTCAAAACTAAAAATTCGGTTGAATAATTCTGGGAATCTCTTATCGTTTTCAATATTTCATCGGTCTTATTGAAAAATAAAAATGCATTCAATAATTGTTTGGCGTCATTACGCGCTGATTTTCTTTCGTTGAAGGCAACGCTTTCTTTTTCACGAGACATGCGTTTAATTTCAGATAAAACAGCATTGTCAATTGTCAAGTTCACTGTCCGATTGAGTGTATCGTTATCGATTTGCAATATTTCAGCCATGAAGGCTCCGTCTTCAATTTCATTTCGATTGATGGAGGCTTGAAGTGAAATTGCGTTGATGACTCGGGAGAGGATCCGAAATTCTTCGGATATCAGTTGAAGATCAGATTTAGCTGAAAACAAAGCATGGTTTCGTCGAACTTTTCAGAACGGTTTAAAGTCAGAGAAAGAGAGAGAGAGAAAGAATTGAATTCAAAATGTTCAAAAAGGGAACCATACTCGCTCATTCAAGACTTTTGAAGCATAAAATGAAAACAAAATAAAAACACTCAAAAATAGAAAAAACGAAAAAAAAAAGAAAACAAATTTTTTGCAACAATGCAATTTCATTTTCTGCAAGTTGCCGTGAGGGCATTCCGCAATTACAGTTGAATTTTCGCAACAAAAAATATACGTTTTCAGCGAAGTTAACCCAAAAAACACCCGTGCGCATTCTTTATGACCATTAATTTATTCTCCATTTTTCCATTTTTTTTATTTGCTAAAATTCTCAAATATTAAATAAAAATGTTTTCTTTTCAAAAAATTTTTATTTTTGCATCTAGTTTTAATGATAATAACTGTCAGATTAAGAGAGCTTCCAACTATTTATAATATTACTCATTTTGATGAATGAAAAATTACACCGGAAAATAGCCGGCGACGGTTTGGGAGAGACAGAGACATAGATACTAGAGAGAGAGACAGAGAGACAGAGAGAGAGAGAGAAAAAGAGAGACAGAGAGACAGAGAGAGAGAGAGAAAGTGAATGAATAAAACATGTCTTACCAGTTTGCTGAGCTGTTACAATGGATGATTGTAATCCGAAGCACAGCAACAGATATAAAATCATGGTTTCCATTTATTTCTTAATTCTCTGAAAACTTTCATTTTTTTTTACCGAAAATTAAACGATGAATTCTACCCCAATGGCTTCAGAAGCTTTGAGAAAGAATATGAATGCGATGCGACTTTGAATTTTGTCAAACTTTTTTCGCAGGACGCAATATTACGGAATTAATTTCATAAAATAAGAAACAATTGTAAAATAGAACACGTAGAAATTATCACGCGAATAATTGAATATTTGAAGTTTCTTTTACGATTTTTTCTTTTTATATTCATTTGAAGTCGCGTTTGTACCTCAAATTTGGGTAATTAAATATTTTATAGCAATTCGAAGATAAAGAGATATTCAACGATAAAATATATATTCTAATATAATGAGAAATTCAAAAATAAATAAGTTACGATATGAAGAGATAAATTAATAATTTCAAAACATTATAGGATAATGTAAGAAAGTGCGCTAGAGCGCATTTACAATAAAAATAACAATAGCACGATAAGTGTGACTCAGAGTAAGGGATAAGAGAATTAAAGACGAAAGAAAAAGGAAAAAAGAGAATTAGAGGATAAAGAAATATCGACAGATTGTAATTATCGAAAAAAATGATTCCAAGCGGTTACTCCCCTCTAGTGTGTCGTGTCGATTCAAAAATCGATCAATTTTGATTCGATTTGTTGAACGGGCAAATCGAATCGAATCGATACGATTTAATTCGATTCGATTCGATAAAATCGAATCAACAAAAAAATCTATCTTTCATGTTATTGTTAATTTGTTTCTCGTCTAAACCTCCACTCTCTCCCTTCCTTCCCCTTCTTTCCTATATGCATTCCACGCTGCAGGAAAAACAAGCAGCCACAGGCACATTGCAAAGTCTGATATATGCTCCACTAATGCTCAAGCTGAGGAACAAGGGATGCGCGCACTGATGAGTCATCGGTGCTCCATCCTACAAGCATCGCATTCAAAAATGTTTGCTGTGGTCCGTTCAAGCATCGATGGTTCATTAGATTTTGGAAACAAATTTTTTTGGGCTGATCAATTTATTGTTAACTCAAAAAATCAAAAATCGACAATGAACAAAAATCGAAAAAATCGATAAAAAGGGAAAAACATTGAAATATTGGATGTTTTTTCTTATTTTCTTTATATCTTCCTGAAGTTAACAAAATGTTTGATTAATAAATTTTTTTAAATAGAAAAACTCACTTTTTCAACTCCATTTGAATTCGTATTGCTTCCATTCCAATATTCCAAAATTTTTTAATATCGAAAACTTCTCTTTTTTCTTTAATTTAATGCTTAAGTTAATTTTTTAAAAATTAAAGACGTTTAGAAAACGATAAAACTTATTTTTACGATGAAAATGGGTACCGAATACAACGGAGAATAACGAAATGCTACTGAATTTTAGAAAATTTAAAAAGGACACCGCTCCAAAATTTATTTATTTTTACTTATGCAAAAAATTGCGATTATTTTTTTTCGATTAATTTTTATTGCGATTAATTTTTATTGCGATTAATTTTCTTATGCAAAAAATTGCGATTAGCATTAGCATTAACAAAAAAAAGGAAAACACCGAAAAATGTTTAAATTCCAGGTTAGAATGAGGTCAGCAATGAAATTCGGTTGTTTCTGTGGCGATTTCGCGCGGAAACAATTTTTGCAAGAGGAACGGCAATAAAAGCGTTTAGATTTTCTATTTTAAATAAAATACTTTTGAAAAATAAAGAAAAAAGTCATAAATAAGCAAAAAAAAGAGGCCTAAAAATTTCGAACATCTCATTTGAATTAATGCGCAAAAGAATTTGCTGACGTGTTTCTGGATGTTGGCGCATTTAGTGAAACGGCTTTGTTAGAATTTTCGATGTTCAAAGAACCGCGTATTGAGCTGAAAATAGAGAAATTTTCTGAAAAACAATACGGAATAAACGAAAAAAAAGTGGCGACGTATTGGCGATCTGATCAGTAATTTTATCTTAAGGATGCACGTCTATTTTCCTTTAAAATTGATAGATGAAGAAAATGCATTGTTTTTCGGTATGTTTCTTTGAATAAAGAGCGAAAAAATCGAAAAAAAAATCTGAAAATTTTTCAAACAAAAATAGACAAATGTTGTGCGACAATACACACCCTGCATTTGTACAGCCATCCAAATACCGTTACACGCTTGAAACGTTATAAATGTCTTCAAACAAGTTCAATTTTCACCAGCTTCTCTTTGACAATGATTCCCATAAAATATCGGCACTTTTTGAAGTCTTTAGCTAGCTTCCTCATGCTTCGCTTCGGATTTCTTCGGATTCTTTCCCGAACGCTTTTGGCGTCGTCAAAGTGACAGGATGACCCGATCTTGGATGGTCATCAGGTGTACGAAAACGGTGGAAGCGAGTAACAGTCCGATGAAGAAGTATTCGGTTGACGTTCAACTGCTTAACGATCTCCGAATTCGACACACCCTGCTGCATCAGTTTAATAATAGAACCACGATGGGGTGAAGCAGCCGTCATTACCTTAAAAATGAAAGTTGCAACCAGAAAATTGAAAAACATAGTAATAAATATGTAATAATTAATAAAAAATCAAATTGATACAGTAGCTACTTGTGCTCATGCGCCAAAATCCACGCAAAGTTGTGTAACAGTACATGGCTGCCACCCTGTACAACGGGCCATCATGCATCCAGATGCTGAATGCTGAAGAAATGACGAGTTTGTCTTGGAATGAGCGGAAATACAAGGGGAAAACGTATGAATGTGAAGAAAATGAGAAAAGATGCAAAAAATAAAACGAAAAATCTTTCATGCATCGATGACCTACCGCCTTCAGTTGTGATTGAATGCTCGAAATATGCTCAGTCGATGCTTTATATTAAAACCCCGAAGGCAGTGATCCACCGATGCTTTATGAAGTTTCGCGCATTTTCCAAGCATAATCACGATGCTTGAGGCAATGCTTAGAATATGCGGCATCGATGAAGCATATTTTAGGCATAGGCATTTTCCAAGCATATTTCAGACTTTGCAATTTGCCTGTGAGCGGTGGCCGAGGGGTAAAGAGGGGGATGTGAGCCAATTTTTTTCTGAGGAAGCTAAACTAGAACTGAAAAATTATTTTCATTAAACGAAAAGAAGACAGTTTTTTTTTCTATAATAAATACACAAAATTTTATAAAAATTTCGAATGTCGACTTGAATGGAAATTTAAAATTTTAGTTTGAAATTTTTTTAGTTTGAGTAAATTTTAGTTTGAGTGTTGTTAAATCCGGTGAAAAAAAAATCGATTTCGACGTTTTAACTAAAAATGTCTGCAAATGTTCAATCTTTTTATTTTTCAACGGAGATAGTTTAAATTCCATCTGTTTTCAGCAAAGTTATAGTCGACTGAATCTTTTGTGAATAACTCTATAACAAAGTGTCACATCAAGTTACAGAATTCATTACTTAATTTTAGAAAATAAAATATTTAACTGAGACTGCAAACACATGATAAAATAAATTAATAACAAACGAATATTCTAAGAAATTTATTAGACAAAAATTATCATGATAATTTACAAAAAATAAAAAAGAAATGAAAAAAAATCACAGCAATTATGAAATCTCAAAAACGCTGCGTCCCTCAAAAAACGGTCCGTAAATGACACGTATTTTATCCGCGGGTATATGTTTCCTCATTATTAAAGGTTTTACGTACGACCCATATTTAGTCCGTATATAATCTGTATTTCACTTATTTCTTATTTTATTGCGAGTTACTGCCCCCGTGTACTCGCTGACAGTCTTGGAAATAGACTTCGATTTGATCGCATCACAGTGTATATTAAACTGTCTATAAAAAGAGTCACAAATGTATGTACAAAGTGAAGATAAAACGCAAAAACTGAAAAAAAAAGCAGAAATGATTTAGTAATCATTCAACAACTGTTCAACAATTTCTCTGGTCGCCAATCGCTTAGTAATCACTCGCAAATTCGGACCATATTCAGCAATCGTTCGGTAACCCTTCGCTAATACAGCACTTTTTCGGTAATCATTCGCTAACCCCGTTTTACCTGTGGGGGTAAAGAGTGGGAGATGTGAGTATATTAAGTGTGGGTTCGGTTTCGCTTCACGGCAAATTTTTTTTGCTTTTCTGATTTTGCTTTTTTTTCAAGTTTTGAAATTTTCACAGGATCATGGTAAAAAAAGATGAAACAAAATGTGTAGAAGGCGCTCTTCCCCTAATTTTGAGGATATCTATTTAACATTTTCTTTTTTTTATTTTTATTGTTTTTTTTTTCGAAACGATGATCTTATTGTTAAAATTTTTATTTATCTTGTTATTAATAGATAAAAATTTCGAAAATTATAGATAAATCGAAGAAATCCTTTGAAAAATGCAATTTACTAAAAACAGTTAAAAAAAATACGATTTTAAACCGCCGCCGAAGGCATTGATCGGTAGAGCGAATTTTCTTTATTTTTGCATTATTTTTGTTGATTCGATTTTATCGAATCGAATCGAATTGAATCGAATTGAATCGATTGAATTGATTCAGAAATTTGTCGATCCAATTTGATTCTATCGATCAATTCCAAAATCGACACGACACACTACTCCCCTCCACTCTCAAATAACTTTTGAAAAACTTCAATGCTTGATTCAATTTACAATTTACAGATCTTCACGGATAGCTTAAAATGCTGAATTCAAGTTCTCCCTCTGATCTCGAAATTTGGAATTTTACGTAAGTGGAAAAGCGTCAAAGGCGCACCAGTTTCTTCGCAAACTCAATGCTCTCGATTTAGATTCATTGTTCGATGGCAATGGGCCATCTTCAAAACCTATTTCGAAAAAGGGAAATACGATCGTAACTTGATTGAACAGTTACACGAATTTGAAGAATTAAAGAAATATGGAAAAAAGACAATGTTTAATGGAATTCCGGGCAAAAAGATCTTCCTTCTGACGACGACGTCTTCATTAGATTGGAAGGCCATGCAGAATATGTTGCCAGAGGCCAAAACACAAGTGGAAACGGAGAATTCTGCTCAGGTTCTTTGACACTAACGTTTGACTTTCATGCATATTCCAAGTTTTCGTTTCAGACCGACAAATCCGTTGCCAAGGAATTGGAATCGATGGAATCAGAAAATCAAGAGGTGGATATGAACTTTATTGTCGAAAATTCATAGAAATAAAAATTAATGGCACTAGGAGATTTGAACATAGCGCGACGCAAAAACCTGAATCCTCAGACACGCAATTATGTTCTCTCCATTGAGATCAGTTTCCTCGTCCAGTCAATAAAAAACTCATGCCTATCTAATTTCAGAATGATAACGACTTTATATCGGTTGATCGCATCCAATGATCTGCTTTAAAATAATAAATCGATCTACCTTAAATCGTTTTCAATTTTAACCATTTCACATATTCCATTAAATGGCCATAACTTGACTTCAAAATTTCTGTTTTCAACATTTTCAACAGAAATTATTTTTGAGAATAAATGCTTAGAAATCATTGATTTTTGAATCAATTTGTTTCACGCAAATACATAACATTTATTTAATTCATATTTGAGTATACATACGTATTAATAAAAAGAAAGGTGTCTTGTCCTAGCCAGGCGGCGTCATTCATCATTTCTTCTATCTCAGCCAAACTCCACAAGTGTGGCACAAAGTGCCTTGGGTAAAACTTGTCTTCAACTAGTGGCAAACTTGATCTATACGTTATTTACAATATATTTTCAGCCTGGAGATTTCCTTTTCTTATGGAATATTTAAGCTTCGTTACATTTTCAGTGATTGCTTTCTTGTCTGAAAATCAATAATTATGTGCTGTGCTTTGTTGAATGAAAATTTCTCACCGAACAATGGATCAATTCTTTTTTTCCAAATGATAATGGTAGTTGAGTAATTCATTCATTCATTTTTAAGTTAAATTTTATACAAAGCGAACCACCGCTGAGCCAACACCGCAATTAAATATTCCATTCGTATCGAGAAACAATTTTAAATTTTATAGTACCGCCGCTGCATTGCGACAACTTTAATACACTTTGCGACGTTTTCAATAATGCACTTTTATATTATTTTTCTCTAGAGGCGGGAGATGGAGAAGCCGTGAGAAAAAAAACGGAAATTAGCAATCAGTCATATTATAATCGGCAGCTATCAGATCATCATCATAATTGTCAACGACTTCATTGGCCTACCAACACCGACGTCGAAGATAATGTTCCATTTATTTCGACAATTCCGATTATTTTTTGGTCTACATTACAGTGTCATTATCACAATAATCAATTATTAGGTTGGTACATAAGAAACCGCTGTTGTCTTAGTTCATCCATATTTTTTTGTAATAAAATATTTTCGAATGCGGTTTTGTCTATTAGAAAGAGGGTTTTATTGCGCATCGTTTGATATATAATTTGTCTATGTTTACTTTATTTTTCCACAAGAAAAAGTGTTTAGAAAATGTCTGATCAAAAATTTCGAATGCGAGTTTGCATGTGGTACGACTTTAAGCACGGCAAATCGGCTGCTGAATCTCATCGTGCGCTCTTTAAAGTATTTGGCGAGGAAGCCCTGTCTGAACGTCAATGCCAGGAGTGGTTTAAACGATTCCGAAGTGGTGACGAAAGCTTGGAGGATCATGAACATGGACATCGAGCTGAAGTCGTCGACAATGACCTGTTGAAGGAAGCAATAGAGTCGGATCCGTCCCAAACAACTCGAGAGCTTGCAGAACAGTTTGGCTGCTCTCACATGACAATTGAGCGTCACTTGCATAAAATCGGCAAAACGAACAGGTGCGGAAAGTGGGTGCCACACCAGTTGAGCAATGCAAACAAGGCGACCCGAGTGACAATGGCCGGAATTCTCACTCGTCGTGCAAAAACTGGCGGTTTTTTCGACTCCATTGTTACGTCAGATGAAAAGTGGATCTGCTACGACAACACAACAAGAAAAGGGCAGTGGTTGAACCCCGGTGAGGCCCCAAAACCGACTCCAAAACCGGACATCCACGGAAAAAAGGTGATGCTTTGTGTTTGGTGGAACAGCAAAGGTCTTGTGTATTTTGAGGTTCTGGATTCGGGTCAAACAGTTACGGCGGACCTCTATCAACATCAATTGGACCGTGTGGATCAAGCGCTGCGACGTCAAGGTGTGGATACGGCGTCAACAAAATTTCTTCACGACAACGCCCGGCCGCATGTTGCAAAGATCACTGCACGGAAAATCGAGGAATTGGGCTGGGAAGTCCTGCCTCACCCGCCATACAGCCCTGACCTGGCGCCATCCGACTACCATCTGTTCCGGTCGATGCAGCACTCATTGGCCGGGAAAAAGTTCAAAAACCGCGACGAGGTCCAAATTTGGGTGTCTAACTTCTTCGAGTCGCAGCCGGCCGAGTTCTTCAAGAAGGGCATCCATTCTTTGCGTGGACGTTGGCGACAAATAGCCGATAATAATGGCGAATACCTTTTGGATTAAAGTTTTGTAATTTTGTTTTTATAATAAATTTTGTTTTTGAATCAAACCGCGGTTTCTTTTGTACCAACCTAATAAAATGCATCAATAATCTGCCAGTCGTCAAGAATTGAAATGCTAGAAAACGAGTTACGCTGAACCTGTCGTCGTCAAATCAAAAGCATATTATGTATACACTACTTCAAATATTCATTCCAAACCTCAAGACAGGAGGTGCTTTTACAAAAAAAAATGAAAATATTCGTGATTTACTCATTTATCAACACGAATCGGGTTCGCACTCATGTCGCGGTTGATCTCTCTCTTCAGCATAAAACTGATGAATTCGTCAATAGTGAACAATGTGAACATTTCGTCATTCTTGTAGGCATTCAGATCAGTCTGAAAGAGATCGTTTAAGTCTGATCGAAGTTAAATGCTTAAAAAAGTACATACCGTCCCATCATGAATCAAAAAAACCGGACCCAGATGAACATGAAGGTAAGGGTGTGATCCAGGATTAAAATATTCTTTGCTTGGAATCGACGAAAGTATTACACCACCTTCAGATTTGATAATATAGGATAGAGAGGACGCTGAAAAATGAAGCCAATAGGAAATAAATCGAATTCCGTGCTTCTACAGTAACTCACAGTATTTGTAATTTTTCACCAAAATTGTCACGTACACTCCATACAAATAGGGCATTGAGCACTTCCCGATTGCTTCATTCCATGATTTTACCGTATTATAGATGACTCCTGCGAACTTTACACTTTTCACCTTATAGTTTCTGTAGTGCTCTATCATGTAGTCGTCTTTTAGGCAAACGGTCATCCATTTCTCCTGCATTAAAATTGATCCACTGAAAATCCAATAGATGAGATCAAGGCTGTCAGTTACGAGAATCCCTTTTTTATCCGTTTTCACAATGACATGGGTAGTGGTGTCCGTTCGTTTATTACATATCTAAATTTCATAAATTCGGTGGAAGAAGTACAAAACACGGCAACGATAACCACATATATGTATAGGGAATCTCAGTAAGAAAAGCATGCATCTCAACGGTCATTGCTTGTTGAGAAAATGCTTTTTAAAAAATAAAATGAACATAGTCGACTCACAATGCCAGAAAATTTATCGATGAATTTAACATTCAATGTGGGTTCAGTAAGCCCATCTATATAAATGCGGAACGAGGTGGGCGGAAATTTCGAAGGAACACCTAAAACCTCATTAGTTAGTACATGTATAGTCAACTGATCCAACACGAAGACTCACTCATGGGGAATTTCGTATTTCTGTACGTTTCATAAATCTTAATAATCTTCTCGTACTTCTCTCTCTTCGCCTTGTCCAATTCTTGATCTCCCAATGGAATCATTTGCTCGGCAGTTTTGTTCTTCGTATTTAACAATGACCTGTCAGCTCCATGTTCGATGAGATACTTCACCATCTCGGCATTTCCATCTCGTGTCGTTATGTGGAGAAGAGTGTTTCCGTTATCTGAAAATCGCAAAAATGCTCATTCAAGACACAAGACAACGTTCCTTACCAGCATAAGAATTGACGTATACTCCCTTCTCCATTATTTCTATAAAAGCCTTTTCATTCTTTCTAGAAATGGCGTTTAATAGCAATCTGAAAGAGCCGTTGAGAAACTGAAATTCATATTTTCATCAAATCTGTGACGATAGACGGAGAAACCCACGTAAAATGTCCATCGGTCCACGACATATTCTTGCTTTCCGTATAGGTCTCGATAAGTATTATATAGCCTATTTCTATATATACAACCTATCACACACACCACAATTAAAGTCACTACAATTGCAGCAAAAATGCCAAGTCCTATTACCAACATTTCTAGTAGGTTTTCTCCTTCCTCGATGGACAACGTCGTGTTCTGTACCTCGCTATAGCTATGACTAGATGAATAGACTAGACTAGGACTAGGACTATGACTAGGACTAGGACTAGGACTAAGACTATGACTTGATATGCTATCAAAGTATTGAGCCAGCGAGACGACTGCGGATTGAGCTCCTTTTAGTTGAGCCTTGTACTTGGAAAACTCCATATCAATGTTCAGAATGCTTCGGAATAGTTCTGCTGCTTTAGCATCATGCTCCGTTGTATTCAGCGCAGCACCACTTATATTGACACCGCTTTCGAGAGATCCTGCAATTTGTTGAGGTGATTCATGATTTTTGGCTCTGTAGCGTATGGGCGGAGCACACATATATTTAATCTACCGTAAAACTTTTAATAAAATAATAACAATAATAACAAAATAATAATAATAATATAATCTAATAATAATAGAACAATAGTATTGCATGCAACTCTAATTGAGTTTTTACGGTAATAAATATGATACTACACCAAAGTGCTAGTGTAACCTCGGGTCTTGACTAAATAATAATAACATTGGAGTTTCGAAATTGCGTTTTTCGAAACATTTTCACGAAAAAATTCTCGAGAATTCGCGAAAAATGATTTGAATGGAAATACGATAAACAACGCGCTATGCGTTATTTCGGAGTGTCGTTCGAAATAGTTTATTTTTATTTTTTATCAAAATTTTCTTTTAAAAATCGCGTTCTCATGTATAAATTCTTGTTTTTTTTTTTTAATTTCTTGTCAAATTATATTTTCAATTGGTTTTATAGTAAAAATTACTTTTTTAGACAATTTCGTCGGAAATGTTACCACCGAAGGCAGAAAAAAAGCAAGAAGAGTGTCGTTTGGAAGTTTTACGATGATCCTGGTTCTCCAAATGTTGCAAAAGTGAATTTTCCTGTTTGCGAGGAAGCGAGGATTTTCAGCTGGAAAGAGACACGCCGGTGACTTCAGAAATTGTGCCAAGCCTCGTTTACTTGGTTTTTCAGTTTAAAAAAAACCAAATCTTCTCTGTCGGACACACTCTGACAAAATGTCGAAAAACGGAAAACTGATTGTCTCAAAAACCGACGGCTTTTGTGTGAAGTCTTGATGGACCCTAGATTCGCTTTTGTTGACATATGGGTCGATCCGATTTGTTGAGAAGACGTTGAAAAAGATATCGTGAAACTATACCAGCACCCGGATTGTGTTCAACACCATCATCGTCAAATTCTGATATGTCATTCGAAACTTTTGTGAAAGATCGATCTTTTAGTGGATCGGTCAATCAGGATGATTTAAAGGTGATTTGTCGGAGGTTAACAACATTTTATAACATTTTCCGGCGGAACTGATCAGGTACAGAGCACTTTTGGCCACGAATCGTCCGTCTATCGAAGATTTTCTACAATATTGGCGCGTCCAGGCGGTGAACTTTCCAAGACTATGCGGAATCGCTAAACAACTCCTTTCAAGTCCGGCATCTTCTTCAGCTTCTGAACGATGTTTCAGGTAAATTATACAATAAAATCGGACATTATTGATGTTTTTGCAGCCGTTGCACCGATTTCATCCGCCAAACGAAAAGGAATCGCTCAAAACTTGAAACATTGAGTTCCGTTCTTACTGTTTCGGAAATGTGCAAACTAAGGTTCAAAAATCGGGTTGAATTCAATTGATCACTTTTTTTCTGCAGACGGGAAGAATCGGATGAAACGAAAGAAGACTGCGACGACGACTGGGATGAAGACGAAGAGGAGGAAGGAGAAGACAGTGGAACTTATCAGAATGCAGGTCCTTCTGACACTGATAATTTGTGACGTGACAGTAATGATATGTGTAGCGTATGGGCGGAGCCTGGACAGTATGGGCGGAGCACATACGCTCGTCCTCGTGCGGAGGATGGAAGGGAAGGGAGTTGTGGTGGTGGTCTCGGGTGAGACATGTGAGCGCTGGAACCTTATCCTCATCTATCCATTCTTATTATATTTTATTCCGCTTCAATATTTATTCCACTCTTATATAATCTTTATATTTAATCTAATAAATATCATGCTACACCGAAGTGCTTGTATCTACTCGGGTCGAGACTGAAATAATAACATTGGGGGTTTCCGAATGTTACGTATGCAAGCATTTTTTCGTTAACTTCTCATGTTTTTTTTTACATTTTCAATTCATTTGTTGCCTCACAAAGCTTTTCCCAATAAAACTGTTTTGCGAAATAATGGAAATTTAGTGATGAGATAAGAGAACGGAAAAGAGAAAGAAGCACTCAATAAAAAGGAAAGAAGGACTAAATTGCGAAAAATGAATAAAAATTACTTTTTTTTTCGAGAATTTCTCAAAAATTTTGGTGTTCGATAAGAAATTTCGCAAGAAATTTCACGAGAAATTTTTCGGAAAAATTTCTCGAAATGCTTTCGAAACGACACACTGCATTGGAGGTTTGAACATGTTATTATTATAGAAGTGGAATTTCCGAATGTTACGGCTCCTGTATTTAACGTCTAATCGGAGCATTTTCAGATCTTTAATGTCATAAAAAATAACAGAAAACTGTTTTTTTTAAGACGCTAGAAAGTCAGTCTATTGCCAATTATAAATTGATTTTTAAAAGAATGTCTATTCTCACCAACTAAGCCGTAGAGTTGTTGTTGCGATCCGAGAATCCCTTCAATTCTTGCAGCTGCTTCGAAGACTTGTGACATCTCCATCAACGTCTTATCCCGGACATTCCTTGCCAGCGAATTCACTTCATCCGCGTCTTTTATCATTTTTTGAAGCCTTTTTCCGGGGTTTTCCCACTGCAGAAGATGCGCATCACGTAAACATCTGTAGGCGAATCCTTCGAATGCTTTGAACTCCAGAATCTGCTGACGATGATTTCGCAGTTCGTCCAAATCCTCTAAAACTTTTACGGACGTTCCCAATGTTTTAGGAATTGAAGGATCCAAAGCTAAAACTGGATTATCACTTATCGTTTGATTCATCTGTTGTTTCAGAATATTTTCAGTTGCCGCCAACTTTTGTTGAAACTGAAATGAACAAATGGATGATTACAACTGAAAAAAATAATCGAATAGCTTAAAACTAACGACTGCAAGCTCATTCAGGTACTCGTTCATTTTATCTAAGGCTTCGACAGACGGGAAGTCGAGGATGCCGAGGGTGGTCTGCAGAATCTGATAATTGTTCCATGCATCAACTTTTTTTCTGTAAAGAATGGATTTACAACACTTCTGAGTCACTTTGAAACTGCGACATTTCGCAATTAAAACACTTGGCTAATAACAAAGTTGTTTGCTGAGAAGTCAGAATTACTCTTTTAGAATTGTTAGCCTCAATGAGCCAAGTGTTCTCAAAATGCACATTTTCTTTATTCTTAGATTACGCGCGCTTTGTACACTTGTTAAACTTACAGGAAACACTCTAGAACTGGAATGACTTTCATCTTTTCCAAAACCAAATCCACAGTCTGCACGGTTTTGCCATTTGTACGTCCGATTTGCACATTCTGTTTCAAGATGTTCATGTCCGATAGCAATACGGTGACTTCTTCGATCATATTGAAAATAACTCCAGTTTCATTGAGTTTCTCATTAATCAAGTTTTCCAGTGAAATCGCATTCGTCGAACTCGCGTTTCCTTTCAAAACATCGTCAATTCGATCGGTTGCATTACCGATGTAAGACAGCAGATTCGTTGTTTCATTTCCTGTTTCAGATATGTAACTATTCATAATAGTAACGCTTTCTTTAATTTTCACAATGGCACTGCATACTGCTTCTCCAGGATTTTGCTGTTCTACGAAACTCTTAACCAAATTTGCCCACTCATTTCTGACGCCCAAACTCGTGCATACTCCCACTTCATCCCGGGACAATGTAAGAATGTTGTGGTAATCCATATAGATATTTTGAAACTTTTTGATCATCGCAATTCTATGTACTCCATCACTTATTGATTTATTTGCCACGATAGCCCGAGTTTTTTCAACAAATTCTCTCCAAGACAAATGCAAATTGACTAAGCTTTCCGCAATATGTTTATAAGATTGCAGAGCTCTTTCAAGATTCTCCGCTGTTTCGCTTCTTACAACATTTTCCAGAAACCATGGAGATTTCAAGTCATCAAAAATTCTAAGCATATCGTTAGCTTGTCGGAAGCCTGGCGTGTAGATCGAAATGACTCTCGAGTGACTTTCATTGTGCTGCTTCAATGCTCCGAGTGACATTAATATTTTCTCCATAGCCGATTCAGTCATTGTGTTAAGTTCAGTTTTGTCGTACGATGTAACGTTCAGGAGTGCTTTTGCCTTTTCTAATACTTTTTTAGAAATGTGAAAAAAAACTGCCAAACATGTATAGCCTCTGTCCGTGTTTTGAAATCAGCTGGAGGTATTCCGTTACATTTTTGAAAATTTTATGCTTTTCGCATTTTTCCAATTGACTATCGAACGCATTCTGAATTGTTGAAACATTCTTCAAACAATCCCGAAAGATTTCAAGTTGATGATGAAAAACCGCTGAGAATTCCCATCGTTTTGTTGTCATCTCTATTTCGCGAGTCTGCATCTTGCATGAGTTGGATCGTGAAATTCCGAAATTTGACGGTATCCAAGTCATAGCATCTGTTATTCCCGACGACTTCATTTTCGAAATTTGAAAAATTCAAAACTAAAATTCGGTTGAATAATTCTGGGAATCTCTTATCGTTTTCAATATTTCATCGGTCTTATTGAAAAATAAAAATGCACTCAATAATTGTTCAAATTCATCATGCCATGATATTCCTTCGCTGAAGCTTTCTTTTTCACGAGACATGCGTTTAATTTCAGATAAAACAGCATTGTCAATCGTCAAGTTCACTGTCCGATTGAGTGTATCGTTATCCATTTGCAATATTTCAGCCATGAATGCTCCGTCTTCAATTTCATTTCGATTAATGGAGGCTTGAAGTGAAATTGCGTTGATGACTCGGGAGAGGATCCGAAATTCTTCGGATATCAGTTGAAGATCAGATTTAGCTGAAAACAAAGCATGGTTTCGTCGAACTTTTCAGAACGATTTAAAGTCAGAGAAAGAGACAGAGAGAGAGACAGAGAGAGAGAGAGAAAGAATTGAATTCAAAAATGTTCAAAAAGGGAACCATACTCGCTGATTCAAGACTTGTGAAGCATAAAATGAAAAAAAAAAAAAAACACCCAAAAATGGAAAAAAACGAAAAAAATAAAGAAAACAAATTTTTTTGCAATAATGCAATTTCATTTTTTGCAAGTTGCCGTGAGGGCATTCCGCAATTACAGTTGAATTTTCGCAACAAAAATATTACATTTTCAGCGAAGTTAACCCAAAAAAAAACACCCGTGCGCATTCTTTATGGCCATTAATTTATTCTCCATTTTTCCATTTTTTTATTTGCTAAAATTCTCAAATATTAAATAAAAATGTTTTCTTTTCAAAAAAATTTTTATTTTTGCATCTAGTTTTAATGATAATAACTGTCGGATTAAGAGAGCTTCCAACTATAATATTACTCATTTTGATGAATAAAAAATTACACCCGAAAATAACCGGCGACGTTCTGGGAGAGACAGAGACGTAGATACTAGAGAGAGAGACAGAGAGACAGAGAGAGAGAGAAAAAGAGAGAGAGAAAGAGAGAGAGAAAAAGAGAGAGAGAGAGAGAAAGAGAGAGTGAATGAATAAAACATGTCTTACCAGTTTGCTGAGCTGATGAAATGGATGATTGTAATCCGAAGCATAGCAACAGATATACAATCATGGTTTCCATTTATTTCTTGATTCTCTGAAAACTTTCATTTTTTTACCGAAAATTAAACGATGAATTCTACCCCAATGGCTTCAGAAGCTTTGAGGAAGAATTTGAATGCGATGCGACTTTGAATTGTTGTCAAACTTTTTCGCAGGACGCAATATTACGAATTCATTTCATAAAATATGAAACAATTGTAAAATAGAACACGTGAAATTATCACGTGAATAATTGAATATCGGATGTTTCTTTTTCGATTTTTTCTTTTATATTCATTCGGTCGCGTTCGTACCTCAAATTTGATAATTAAACATTTTATAGCAATTCTAAAGATAAAGAGAAATTCAAAAATAAATAAGTTACGATATGAAGAGATAAAATTAATAATTTCAAAACATTAAGGATAATGTAAGAAAGTGCGCTAGAGCGCATTTACAATAAAAAACAACATAACAACTA